>OY728136.1:712301275-713551275 GCA_963277665.1 Viscum album | reverse complement strand
ATAAACCAAGAACATATCCTTAGTACATCTCATCACTTAAGGATAGTCTTGACTTCCATATAATGGCAGTCACCTGGATCAGCTTGATATCTGCATACCACACTTAATGTGTAGGAGACATCTAACCTTGCACATATAATATCATAAATGACTGACCTAATCACTGATGTGTATATAATACTTTCCATTCTATTTCTTTCCTTATGGGTATAAGGAAACATTTTCTTGGAAAGATGAATTCCATGTGATGCTAGAAATAATACCCTATTGGATTCTTCCATACTAAATCTCTTCAACATCTCGTTAATGTATGTACTTTGACTTAGCCCAAGAAATATCTTAGATCTATCATGATGGATATTTATCCTAAGAATATATGTTGCATCACCCAAGTAGTTCATGGAAAATCATTTATTAAACCACACCTCAACAGACCATACGACTAGTATTTCATTTCCAATAAGTAATATGTCATCAACATATACTATTAATAAAATGACTATAATCCTACTAAAACATTTGTATAAACAACGCTCACATTCATTCTTTATAAAAAAAATTCCATTACGAATTCATAAAAATGAATGTTCCATGACCTTGATTCTTTATTTAATCCATAAATGGATTTTTTCAACTTAAATATCTTATTGGAATACTTTGGAGTCACAAACCCTTCAGGTTGTGTTATGTAGAAATATTATTGAAGGTTCCCATTAAGGAATTATGTTTTGAAATCCATTTTCCAAATCTCATAGTCATGGTAATACACAATGGTAAGTAGAATTATGATGTATTTTAGCATTTCAACTGGTGAATTTTTTCCTCATAGTCAATGCCTTGATGCTGTTTAAAACCTTTTGCAACCAGTCGCGCCTTATAGGCACTGCATTTTCCTTACATGTACAGTTTCTTCTTGAATACCCATTTTCAACCAACAAGCTTCACATCCACCATAGGATCCACCAAAATCTAGAATTGGTTTTGGTACATGGAATCCATTTCATAATTCATGGCTTCTTGCCACTTGGAAACATCTGTGCCACTTATTGCTTTCTTATAGGTTAGAGGATCATTATTATCAACTAATAACGAGTCACCATCCTCGGTAACTAGAAAACCATACCATTTTGGTTATATAACCTCACTTGTACTCCTATATAGTACTTGTGTCTCTGGAATAATTTCTTCTTCCATGGGGCTTTGTTGAATCTGATTTTGTACCAGTTCTTGTGTGCCTTGAGTCTCGACTTCATCAAAGTTTATCTCACTCCCACTATCACTTTTGGAGATATGCTCTCTCTCAAGGAATATGATGTGTCTTGCCACTATAATTTTTTTCTTAGGGTAGATATAGGTAATATCCACTTGTTTCCTTGGGGTATCCTATAAAGGTACACTTTTTTCCTCAGGGTGCAAGTTTGTTACCCGAAGAGGCTTTAACAGACGCTTTGGTTCCCCACACATGTAAATTCGATAACATGGTTTTTCTTCCACTCCAAAATTCATATGTAATACCATTTATTGATTTATTTAGTACTTGGTTTAGTATGTGTTCCACTATTTGTAACACATATCCCCAAAAGGATAATGGAAGACTCACATGACTCATCATTGATCTCACCATGTCCAACAAGGTGCAGTTCTTCCTTTTTATTACACTATTCTACTAAGGTGTGTAAGAATGAGTGAGTTGGGATAGGATCCCAAAATCCTATAAGTAATCAACGAAGTCTTGATTAAGATATTATCCACCACAATTTGAGTGGAGTTTCTTAATCTTCTTACCAAACTATTTGTCAACTTCATTCTTGTATTCCTTAAATTTATCAAAATAATCTGACTTATACCTCATTAAGTAAATATATCCATATCTATTAAAATCATCAGTAAAAATTATTAAGTATGAGTACCCACCCCTTTCTTAAATAGAAAATGGTCCACACACATCGGTATGAAATAATTCAAGAATATCTTTAGCCCTTTCACCTTTCCCACTAAACTGGGATTTGGTCATTTTGCCTTATAAACATGCATGACATAAATGAAGTGGTTTTAGTTCGAAAGAATATAAATATCTATCTTGATGTAATTTTGTCAATCGTTTTTTATTTACACAACCTAGCTGGTGATTCTAAAGTCGGGTGTGGTATGAGTCATGTGAAGTAACTTCATTATCGATTTCCATTACTTGGTTCATGTAATAAAACACGTAAATACTATTATGTAAATGTGCCTTACCATAAAAAATTATATCTTTATAAAATAAGAAACATTTATTTCAAAATTTTAAAATGAATCCATTTTTATCTAGTCTAGATATAAAAATAATGTTTTTGGTAACTAAATTCACATAATAAAAACCCTTTAAAACCAATATCATTCTAGTCAGAAATGTGAGGTGGTAATCCCTGATAGCTACATCATAATGTTTAGCTCCATTGGATACTCATATATCTACCTCCCCTCAATAATTTTTTTGAATCTACTTGGTTCCTATATTTGAATACATATGTGAGCACCACAAGCTATATCTAATACCCAATTTTTAGAAATAAATAAATTGCACTCGATAACAAATGCACCCGAAGCTTCCCCTTTTTTCTTTATCTAGGTGAAGTTTTTCTTCCAGTGGCCCTTATTTCCACATGAAAATAGAAAACATCCTATTTTCTTGCTTCCCATTTGATATTATTCTTCTTAGAAGGGCATGAAGAATCTTTGGGCTTAAAGCTATCTTCTTTACCTTCCTATTTGTTCAATATAAGGACAAAATGATTTTCAAGCTTCATATAATTATCTACATGGAGAAGGAGGATAAGAAGATCTGGAAGAGACTTCTCAATGTTTTTCATATTAAAATTCACAACAAAACTGGAGAAGCTCTGAGGTAGTGATGCCAGAATGAGATTACTGCCCAGTTCTTCATGGATTTTAAACCCTAGAACCTCTAGGTGCTCATTGTATCCAATGATCTTGATCACATGAGGCCCAGTTGGGGAACCCTCTCCAAGATTACTCTGAAAGAGCACCTTGGAAATCTCAAGCTATTCCTGTCTAACTCTCTCATGGAAAAGACTACAAAGGTTCTCGAGCATTTTATACACATCCATGTTTTTGTGAGACTTCATGAGTTCACTAAACATAGATGAAATCATCAAACATTGAAAATCAACCGCATAATTCATATGTTTTTCGTATACTAGGAACTCTTCATCACTTTCTTGTTGAGTAGTTGGATCAAATAAAGAGGATTCTAGAATTTAAGATTTCCATTCATGGCGTAGAACAACCTAAAGGCATCTAAACCACTCCTGGAAGTTACTAATAGCGAGGAGATTGTCTTTATCCAATATTTATCATATGGATAGTGTGGATGAATATATTTTCAATTTATTCTACAATTAAAATCGCGGTTTATTAGTACTTTTCTTGATTAAAATATTTTGTGAGAAATAATAAATTAATTGATTTTATTAAATTTGTCACTATTTTATCAAGTCCCAATAGCCCTCACCATTGAACTTGGAATGTATAGTTTCTAGGAAATTATAGTGGAAATTATCCATATTCCCCTTTTCATAAACCCAACAAGGGCTGTTCAAGCTATTTTGAAGGTATTTAGGTAGTCAAGTCTTTGCTAACTACAGGCTTGAAGCTCCTTGATTCATTGAGTGCACTCCCCAATCCAGAAATACCAACTTGGATTTTCTCAAAAATTGCCTCCAAATTACACCAAGTATATCAAGGGTTACTCCTCTTGATGTAAAATGGTAAAGTCAACCTGAAACCTTTATAATAAATCCCCTTATAAAAGTAAGTGTCCCAACAAGGGCTGGTCAAATGCACAGTTCTATTGATTTTTGTTCCTAATTAAGTAACGAAAGTCTTAGTCTGACTTAACATTAGATTGAGGAATTTCATTTTATCATGCATGAATTTTATCTTAGTTTATCCTTTACATGTATTATTAATATTTAAGTGAATTTTCAATTAAATTAATTAACCATGTTTGGATAAACAATTTACACATAATCAATTTTATTTAAATTCTATATTTTCATATTAATTTATTCATTTATGTGATCATGGTATTGCATCAATAAATATAATTTTAATTTATTAGAAAATTTATAAATAATTAATTAAATGACTCGATAATGATCTTATCTGATGGTTGATTTAATGAGCAGAAATTAAATCAAACTATGACCTAGGGGAAATAACTCCTTATGCCGGACTTGGAATGAGCTATAGCATTCTACATGTCCACCAATGTATCACTGAGTTGGCATCATTATGGTTCTATCTTGATCCATCTCCACACACCTTAGGATACTCCATTAAGTACAAATATTTATTACTCAAACATAGGTGTGGGGAACCAAAGGATTGGTTAAAGGGAATTACATAAATATCCTTGGACACGTAGTCCTTACATAATAATGGAGGGAGATATGACTCACATTTCATCTTTTAATTTAATATTAAATAATTGAAAAACCATGCAATATATTTAATTAAATAAATTCCAACACATACATAGGTCTTGGTCAAGCTCATGATCAGTCGTACATGCAACGAATACACAAAAAGTAACCAAATAGCATTCATTTATTTATTTGTTCTTTATTATTAAGATGAACATGCTTGTATTAATTAATTAATAAATAAATTAATTCACTTTCATCTTAATGATTATCCAAACTTAATTGGAGATGCCCATCAATTTGGAATTCAGGGAAAATAAATAATAGAACCATTAATTAAATATTTATTATAGTAAATTAATTGAGCATTTAAAATTATTTAAAACCATTATTAAATTTTCAAATACACAATGGTGTGCCAATCAATAAAATAAGGTTTTAATGCTGAAATTTCTCAAATTTAATGTAATTTTAATTTTATCCATTAATGGGATACTACATGGTGTGTACATCCAGCTACACGCCATGTACCTCAGTTTCCATATATCTATGTCACACATGTAATAACCCGGTTCTTATTTTTGAGGTACTGGTTTCTTCCTTTCTCTTTTCCTTAAGTGTTTTTGAGAAGATAAGGAAAATAGGGAAAAATCACCTTTTTGTGGGTACACGCTGTGTACTTTTCCACACGCTGTGTACTTTGGCCGTGTGGGATGAGTACACAGGGTGTGTAGCCATGCTAATGATGAAGGGTGTAAAAACCAACTACATGACGTGTAGTTTGTATTTACACGCCGTGTAGTCAGTAGGCAGGCAAATAGTAAGGCGGTGAAGGCGGCCACCATATGAGCATCAGTACACGCCGTTTATTCATGGATTACACGCCGTGTACTCATGTCGACTGATGAATAGTGCCATGGTGGAAAGAAGCTGCTGAAGGAACAGTTAAAAAAAATGAAAATTATATGCCGTGTAGTTTGTTTTTTTCTCTTAAAATGGGCAGTAGCCCCCTGTTCACAGGGAAGGCTTAGAACCAGAGGAGGAGTCAGGAGAGAAGGCCAAATCTTCAAGGAGCTCCAGATCGCACGCTGGGAATCCATTTCGGCCTCCGTCGATCTTGTTGGAACCATACAGTTAAGCCTCTCCTTCTCCTTAAGCCATTCTTACCAATTCTTTCCCAAGGGAAAGTTATTTACATTTGAACAGGGTTTTATTTCACCTCAGATCTTCATCATTCTTGGACGATTCTAGGATCTTTGTTCATGTATACCGCTCAGGGGAGTTTGAGGTAGGTGTCTTGGTGTTTAAATTCTAACTGTTGTGTATTTGCGAGTAACATTTTGCTACGAACCCATGTTGGGGTTTCGTGTGGCTGAGGCCTTGGATGTTTTAAAAAACTAAAATTGTATAGGTAATTAAATTTTATAATAAACAGTTGTTTGGGATCGCTACATGGATCCAGGACCACCTTGGGGGTGCGTTAATCTATTTAGCTGTTTGTCCAGGATACCCAAGGGTATGTCATGTTTATATTGTGAATTACTTTTGCCTTGAGAGGAATGGTATATAAATTGCATGTTTATGCTTTGGGTTCGGTCCGATTACTTGTGCCTGAGGGCAGTGTTCTTTTTAGCCTGAGGGTGTTGTTTGTTCAGCCTGAGGTCTAGATTCTGATTACCTGAGGGTTTCGTTTTAGTTTGGCCTGAGGAAAAGATTCTATTTCACCTGAGGTAATTGCTTAAGGGAAAGGTTCTAAATGGACTGAGGGAAATATTCAATAGCCTGAGGGAAAGCCTGATGGCGCGATTTTACTGTATTATCCTGAGGGAAAGATTCTGATTGGCCTGAGGGATTGGTTTTGTTGTGTACAAAATGTTACTAAATTGAATGGTTAAATGAAAAATAAAATGGCAATATAAATGGTAAAGTTAGTTACTTTTGAGTACTGCTTAGTTTATTGCATTTTACTACTGCATACTATTGTTACATATTTTCACACAGATGGACACGGGCCTTTGGTGGGTGCCTACTGGGATTTATTTCTCACACCCTATTTGGGGTCATTTATTCGGACCCAAACAGATTACATTTATTCAGGTATAGATAAGGGCAAGGGTCCCTATACAGGTACATGATTGTTGCTGAGGAGTAGGGGAGCATGGGACTGGGCTTAGGCTCGCAATGCTACCGACTGTTCTATTTTGTTCTGTTGTACCTATACTTGAGCTGTATTGTACTGTACTGTATTGTTGTGTAACATGTTCTGGTTGTTTTCTTAGAACTAGAGGCATGTTGCACCATTATCTATATAACTATTGGTTATCTTTTACTGCAGTTGTTCATTTTAAATGTGTATGGTTTATTGCTTCCGTTGTTGTTGTATGTTGTATATTTTATTCTGCTATGCTACACTTTGACAAATGAGGGCATAGTTTCCCCACTATCAGACCTGAGCCCTCGTTGCTAGTCAGTAGCCTCTAGCATTTAGGGAAATGCACTTGAGGTCGTGTGACCAACCGGGTTTGGGGAACCCGTTGAGTGGCACCTATATCCGGGATGTTAAAAAGTGGTATCAGAGGGATCATTGACTGTTTATCTTATTATAACACATATAAGATGCCAAACTTTGATTCTCGGGGAGTATGGGCCCTCACGAGTCAGTATTTGGCACTTAGGTGTTGTTTTTCTGTATTTTCTGGGTTCTGGAGTAGTTTCAGAGGCTTACTGTCCAGAAAACCCAGGATACACACCGTGTAGTTCCTCGAACACATGCCGTGTGTTCTTATATTTAATAATAAAATAAAACTTTTTGAGTACACACCGTGTACCCTCAGTACACACCGTGTAGAAACTTCCCGTGTCAAGGACCGTGTGGGAAGGGACACAGAGAAGGGAAATGCTTGAGGAAAACACGCCGTGTACCGTATGTACACACCATGTAGTGTTGACCCGAAGTCCGCCCATGTAACTAAGAACACAGATGGAGGAGACCAAAAGACACACACGCCATGTCCACTATGGAACACACCATGTAGTCTGACCTGGGGACCTGACCATGTAGCTAACAAACACGGGTCGGTGTTAAACATGCCGTGTACCTGAGGGACACACCGTGTAGTCCTTGCCGGTGGGAAACCGTGTGGACTTAACTGTGTGGCTGGGGAAACAGGGTGGTGTAAACGCCGTGTGTGGGTGTCACACGCTTTGTAGTCTTAGCCGAGTAGTCGTCCGTGTCACGAACAACATGGGCAGTTGGAATTTAAGCCATAAACGCCGTGTAGATGACATACACATCATGTGGTCTTGTTCTACGAGATCAGTGTGTCTTAGCCATGTAGAAGGACCTGGGCAGGGGAAGAAAAGTCAGGTATACACCGTGTAGTCTTGTTTTGAAAATCTTGAAATGCCTTCTTACTCCTGTTCCCTTTTTGGTCCCTTCGTTACAGTATTTGATAATCAGGATCTAGGGTGTTCATTTGACCTTGCAGATTCATGCTGCTGAGATGACCATGTGTTGTTCTCCAGGAGAGTGGCAATGATTATACTCCAGAGATGGTGGTCCATGGGCTACCAGTGGATCCTCCAGCAGAGCCAGATGCGGCGCCAGCCGTTATACCGGACACAGGTGCTGCTACACAGTTCTGTGAAGGCTTTATGTGGTTCATGTAGACCTTTTAGGGAGCACCACCGGCTGCCACATCTATGGATGAGCTGACTCATATCTTCCAGCAGCAGCATCCACCTACGTTTTCAGGGGATGGCAGACCACAGGCTGTGGAGTCTTGGCTGGATTCTATGCAGACTATTTTCGAGCATCTTGAGACACCTCCAGGGCAGAGGGTCAAGATCGATACTTATATGCTGCGCGATTCCACCAAGAGGTGTTGGGATGTTACCACTCAGACAGATCATCATAGAGACATGGCATGGGAAGATTTTCAGATAGTCTTCTATGACTTCTTCTTCCCAGAGACGCTGAGGGCAGATAGAGCTCGAGAGTTCATGAATCTTCAGTAGGGCGCTATGTCAGTGATGGATTATTCTGCTCACTTCACCGAGCTTCAGCATTTTCCACCTGATCTGGTGGGTGATGACATGTTGAGGGCCATAATCTTTGAGGATGGTCTTCGATATGACATTCGAGCGCTAGTGAATGTTTTCAGGTTTCCTATAGTACATGCTATTGTGAACTAGGCGCTGATTACATAGAGGAACATGTGGGAAGCTAGTTTTATGGGCCAGGGTGGTTCAGCACCAGTTTCTAGTACCATTTCTACCTGGAAGAGGAAGCGACAGATGAGTTTATATCATGGTGGAAGTACTAGCCAGGTGATTACTTCAGGTGGCCCGGTCTGGTGCTACCAGTGTGGTAAGAAGGGGCACAAGAGACCGTAGTGTCCACATGACCTAGTGGAGTGCCGAGCTTTCGGCAAGATGGTACATCTACAACACTTTTGTAGGGCGTTTCTACCAGTGGCTAGTGAGAGGGGTTTTGTTCAGACTCCGTGAGCGGGAGCAGGACCGAAAGCTTCTTACTAGTCAGGAAACTAGAATACATCAGGGCGTGCAGGCAGAGATGGTGGTCATGGCCGTGGTAACCAGACACCAGGATCTCAGAGGCAGCAGGGCAAGACAGCTCAGGGTAGCCAGGCTGTGTCGTAGGGTCGCGACACTAGGTAGGCATATGCAGTGCAACAGACCCAGTAGGAGCAGGATTCTGGACCTTCTACTATCAGAGGTACTATCTTAGTAGCTTCTGTCTTATCTTTAGTAATTTTTGATACGGGTGCTACACATAGCTTTGTATCTGTGCCTATTTTAGAGAGCCCTGGGATCTGTTTTTCTTCTTATACTGCTATTATGATGCTAGACACTCCGTTGGGAACTAGAATGGCTGGTGTGTGTTAGTTCAAGGAGTGCCCCTAGAGGTTTGTGGGTGTCACTTTCTTTGGGACCTCTATGTCTTAGAGATGATGAGCAATGATTTCATTCTCGGGATGAACTGGTTGGTTCCCTTTTGAGCCTTTGTAGATTACTATCGCTACAGGGTGGGTTTCACATCACCAGGGCAGAGAATTTCTATACAAAGGTTAATGAGATGTTCAGGCGAGTCGAGATGGACTAGAGCATCATGGGTGAGGTGGTGTGACAGCCCAGATTGCGAGTTTATATCTGGATGACCAGGGAACTTGTCAGAAGGATTTCCCTCTAATGGTTGATCTTTTTAGGGATATCTTCCCGGACAACTTTTCAGGTCCACCTCCCGAGCGTGAGGTGGATTTCTCTATTGAGCTAGTTCCAGGAGCAGCACCGGTGTCCATTCCTCCTTATAGGATAGCTACACTAGAGTTGCAGGAGCTCAAGAGGTAGTTAGAGGAGTTACAGTCAAAGGGTTTTATCCGACCCAGTACTTCTCCTTGGGGTTCACCTGTCCTATTTTTTGAGAGGGCAGACGATACCCTCAGACTCTGTGTAGATTATCGGAAGCTGAACCAGTTGACGGTCAAGAAACGATATCCCTTGCTGAGGATTTATGATCTTTTTAATCAACTTCGTGGGGGCATGATTGTTCTCGAATATTGACTTGAGATCGGGATATCATCAGTTACACGTTAGACTATCGGATATACCGCTTACAACTTTTCAGAGCAGATATGGTCTATACGAGTACTTGGTTATGCCGTTTGGACTCACGAACGCACCAGAAGTTTTCATGGATCTGATGAATCGAGTGTTCTATACTTATCTGGATTCTTTTGTGGTAGTCTTCATGGAAGACATCTTGGTGTACTCTCACACTCGACACAACCATGCTACCCATCTTGAGATCATTTTGAGTACACTAAGAGAGCATCGACTATATTCTAATCTCTCAAAGTGCCACTTTTGGATGGACTAGATACACTTCCTGGGTCATATCATCTCAGAGGCAGGAGTTGCAGTAGACCTAGAGAATGTGAGAGCATTAGTTTCCTCGGAGCAGCCTAAGAACTTGTTTAAGATACAGAGTTTCTTGGGGCTAGCTGGTTACTATAGGTGTTTTATACAGGACTTCTCCCGCTTAGTTGCGCCGTTGACAGGTTTGACTAAGAAGGGTGTGAAGTTCGTTTGGACAGAATCTTGTGAGACAACCTTTCAAGAGCTGAAGGGAAGGTTGACATTAGCACCAATCCTGATACTTATAGAGCAGGGAAAGGGCTATACAGTTTACTGTGATGCATCAGGTTTTGGGCTAGGAGCTGTGTTGATGCAGGGAGATTGAGTATTTGCGTACGGGTCTTGGCAGTTGAGGCCACATGAGAGGAATTACCCGATGCATGATCTCGAGTTGGCTGCAGTTGTTCATGCGTTGCATTGTTGGAGACATTATCTCTTGGGAGAGCATTTTATGGTTTTCACCGATCACAAAAGTCTCAAGTATATCTTTACTCAGCGTGACTTGAATCTGAGGTAGTGAAGGTGGGTCAAATAACTTCAGTCCTTTGATTTTGAGCTTGCCTATACACCTGGTAAGGGTAATGCAGTTGCTGATGCACTGAGCAGGAAGACTTAGATATAGGCAGTTCATGAGGCCAGTGGTGAATGGAAGCTTACGGATTTGTTCTCTAAGATGCATTTGGAGGTGCACGACAGTCAGGGGAAAACCTATCTTTCATGTTTAGTTTTGACTTCTACCCTCCTAGATAGAGTGAGGATGAGACAACTATCTGATTCAGAAGGCCTAGTTCTACGGGATTCAGTGGCAAGTGAGGACCCTCCTCCTGGATGGAAGATAGGTGATGATGAGGTACTGCGTTTCCATGGATGAGTGTGGGTTCTATGGGATATACGCAAGGAGATGATTTGGGAGTTTCATGCTTCAGCTTGGGCAGTTCATCCCGGAGTTACCAAGATGTACCGCAACTTGAGATGTTAGTGTTGGTGGCCGGGTATGAAGAGGGAGATAGCTGGTTTTGTTATGAGATGTTTCACCTATCAGTAGGTGAAGGCGAAGCATCAGAGGCCAGCCAGACTGTTATAGCAGTTACCCATTCTAGAGTGGAAATGGGATGATTTCGTGGTGGATTTCGTGACTGGGTTACCGAGGTCACCTCGAGGAAATGATGTCGTGTGGGTTGTTGTGGACAGACTCACAAAGGTAGCTCACTTTTTGCTGATCAAGGAGACATTCAGAGTTGACGATCTTGGGAATTTGTATATTTGAGAGATCTTATGTCTTCATGGGGTCCCTCATTCTATCATTTCAGATAGGGACGCCCGTTTTACATCTCTTTTCTGGCAGAGTTTTCAGAGGGCACTAGGTACACAGGTGCTTCTGAGCACAGCTTACCACCCTCAGACCGATGGCCAGTCAGAGCGTACGATACAGGTGATAGAGGACATGCTGCGTGCATGCATCCTAGGCTTTGGGGCTCTTGGGAGAAGCACATACCCTTGGATGAGTTTGCCTATAATAATAGTTTTTAGGCAACTATTGAGATGACACCTTACGAGGATTTATATGGTAGGCCATGCTGATCACCCTTGTGCTAGTTAGAGGCAGGTGAGGTAGCATTACTGGGGCCACGTCTCATGCAGGAGACTTCTAAGCAGGTTTAGTTGATTAAGAAGCGGATGGCTACTGCACAGTCTTGTCAGAAATCTTATACTGATCACCGCAGATGATCCTTGGAGTTCGTGGTTGGGGATCAGGTTTTCTTATGTGTTTCACCGAGGTTGGGACACAGAAGGATCAAGAGACAGGGTAAACTTTCACTGAGTTATGTGGGGCCATTTGAGATTCTGGAGAGAGTCAGGCTAGTTGCCTATTGGTTGCAGTTAGAATAGAGGTACCGGGCCATGCATGATTTCTTCCATGTATCTCAGTTGCGTCGCTATCATTCAGATCTATCTCACATCTTTCATCCTGAGGAGGTTGAGCTTTATATCGATGCATCCTTTGAGGAGAATCTGATTCGTATCATTGATAGGAGCACTAAGGTTCTCCAAGGCTGGTCAGTTCCTCTCGTACGGGTGCTATGGTAGCATGGCCGAGTATAGGACGAAACCTGGGAGCGGGAGACCGACGTACGTGCTCAGTGTCCAGATTTTTTCTAAGATTTATCTTCACCACCCTTGGAAGGGCAATTCGGGGATGAATTTCTTTAAGGGGGGAAGTTTGTAAGAACCTGGTTCTTATTTTTGAGGTACGAGTTTCTTCCTTTCTTCTTTCCTTAAGTGTTTTTGATAAGATAAAGAAAATGGGGAAAACTCACCTTTTTGTGGGTACACGCCATGTACTTTTCCACACGTTGTATACTTTGGCCGTGTGGGATGAGTACACAGGGTGTGTAGCCATGCTAGCAATGAAGGGTGTAAAAACCGACTACATGCCGTGTAGTTTGTATTTACATGCCGTGTAGTCAGTCGACAGGCAAATAGTAAGGTGGTGAAGGCAGCCGCCAGCTGAGCATCAGTACACGCCGTGTATTCATGGATTACACACCGTGTACTCATGTCGACTGATGAACAATTCGGCGGTGGAAAGAAGCTGTTGAAGGAACAGTTAAAAAAAATGAAAAGTACACGCTGTATACTCAATAGTACACGCCGTGTAGTTTGTTTTTTTTGCTTAAAATGGGAAGTATCCTCCCCTATTCACAGGGAAGGCTTAGAACCGGAGGAGGAGTCGGGAGAGAGGGCCAAAACTTCGAGGAGCTCCAGATCACACGCTGAGAATCTGTTTCCACCTCTGTCAATCTTGTTGGAACCGTATGGGTAAGCCTCTCCTTCTCCTTAAGCTGTTCTTACCAATTATTTACCAAGGGAAAGTTATTTACATTTGAATGGGGTTTTCTTTCAACTCAGATCTTCATCGTTCTTGGACGATTCTAGGATCGTCGTTCGCATATACTGCTCAGGGGCGTTTGAGGTAGGTGGCTTGGTGTTTAAATTCCAACTGTTGTGCATTTTTGTGTACCATTTTGCTACGAAACCACGTTGGGGTGTCGTGTGGATGAGGACTTGGATGTTTTAAATACCTAGAATTGTATAGGTAATTAAATGTGATAATAAAATGTTGTTTGGGATTGCTGCATGGATCCAGGACCACCCCGGGTGTGCGTTCCTCTGTTTAGCCGTTTGGCTAGGATACCCGAGGGTATTCCATGTTTATATTGTGCATTACTTTTTCCTTGACAGTAATTGTATATAAATTTCATGTTTATGCTTTGGGATCAGCCCGGTTACTTGCGCTTGAGGACATTGTTCTTTTTAGCCTGAGGGCGTTGTTTGTTCAGCCTGAGGGCAATATTCTGATTACCTGAGGGTTTCGTTTCAGTTTTTCCTGAGAGAAAGATTCTATTTCGCCTGAGGGAAATACCTGAGGGAAAGGTTCTAAATGTCCTGAGGGAAATATTCGATATCCTGAGGGAAAGCCTGAGGGCGCAGTTTTACTGTATTAGCTTGAGGGCAAGATTCTGATTGGCCTGAGGGCTTGGTTCTGTTGAGCACAGAATGTTACTAAATTGAATGGTTAAATGAAAAATAAAATGTCAATATAACTGGAAAAGTTAGTTACTTTTGAGTACTGCTTAGTTTATTGAATTTTACTACGGCACAATGTTGTTGCATATTTTCACACAGTTGGACACGGGCCTTTGGTAGGTTCTTACTGGGATTTATTTCTCACACCCTTTTTGGGGTCATGTCTTCGTCCCCAAATAGATTACATTTCTACATGTATAGATAAGGCCAAGGGTCCCTATATAGGTACATGATTGTTTCTGAGGAGTAGGGGAGCATGGTACTGGGCTTAGGCTCACGATGCTACCGGCTGTTCTATTTTGTTCTGATGTACCTGTACTTGAGCTGTATTGTATTGTACTGTATTGTTGTGTAACATGTTCTGGCTATTTTCTTAGAACTAGAGGCATGTTGCACCATTATCTATATAACTGTTGGTTATCTTTTACTGCAGTTGTTCATTTTAAATGTGTATGGTTTATTGCTTTTGTTGTTATTGTATGTTTTATATTTTATTCCGCTGTGCTACACTTTAAAAAATTAGGGCATAGTTTACCCACTATCAGACCTAGGCCCTCACTGCTAGTCGGTAGCCTCTGGAGTTTGGGGAAATGCGCTTAAGGTCATGTGACCAACCGGGTTCGGGGCACCCGTTGAGTGGCACCCAGATCCGGGATGTTACAACACACATGGGGATTCGGTGTGTTAACTCGGCTAGACTACACATTGTATACATGCCAACTACACACCCTGTATCCACTTATTGCATTATTGGTTGGTTCAGTCAACATATAGTGTGCAATAAAAGGATAATGTGTTTTTAATTTATCGACACATATATATACAATGCACATAGGTATACGACGTGTGCTCTGGCCGCATGACATGTCACCCATCTTTACTGGACAAAGATTTAGAACTTTTCGATGGCATCTCTGGTCATTATTCATTTGCTCTTAAATCTATAAGAAAACAAAACACTGAATGAACAAGATTAATATGTCGATAACATGTTAATTCAAATCGGATTAAAGAACAAATAACATGAAATGAAAATCTAATCACGATTTCACATAGATCAACAATCAAATAAATAATTATAAATTTAAACATGACCCCTATGATACCACTTATTGTTTTGAGGAATAGAGGAAGCATTGTAGTGGATGGTGATATATTAAAATTTCTTTTAATAATCATTGCCCGAAACCAAGAGTGCAGATCTTACATGTAAAATTTATAATTAATTTATTTAATATATAAAGAAATAAATTCCTAGGCTTATGAACTTTCTTCATTGATGATTGTTGATTATCTTAAAAGGCCCTTCTGGATTTCCTTCATTGCACTTGTGAGGATCCAAGGGTATAATCCCTCTAGCAGTGATTCACACATGCTCTAATAGTCTCTTAGCAATGCCACTTGTTCTCCAGGTTCTAGCACGATGAATGGAATGCCTTGTATTGTTCATTCATGATTGCTCATTCTTTAATCTTGAAGAAATTCCCTCTTGGGTTTCGATTTCTTGAGACAGATAGAGGAAGAGGATTCAAGAGAGAATTCATTGTGCATAACAATTCTCTATTCCCAAACTTGGAATTGGTTTCGAATGAATTACACAATAGACATAACCATCTATTTATAGAGCTGGGATTTCATCTACACAATTTAATTACATAATATCCATTAAATATAATTATAACCATTAATGAAATCCAATGCCACACAATAATAATAATAATATTATTATTTTTTGGCACACCAACTTGTGAAAAATGGATAAATAATATTTACCGGCTTGTAAATAATTATTTTATCATTAGACTTGGTCTTGGTTCACTCAAACTTCTCTTGCATTTATTGAATAACCGAATAAATATTTTATTCTCTTAAATAAATATTTTATCCACAAAATAGTAAATAAATTTTTATTAAATATTAAATAAAATAAATAAATATATTTTATTCATAATCTGGTGAATAAATATTTATTTAATTTATGTGATCAATACAACTTGAATAAAATTATTCCTTAGTATTGAGAATAATATTTATTCCATTAATTAAATTAAAATAGAATTTAATTGAGACCAATGGAAACACTTAGTGTGTGACCCTCTATGATTCTTTCTCATTGGAATTAGGTGAGCTTGCCTAAATTCCAAGATTACTATCTAGCAACGGGTCAAGGAATCCAAGAGAAAGAACTTAAAGTCACAATGATGACAACCACATATGAACGCTCACTATGTAATATAATCCCTTTATCACAATATCTTATCAAGCAGGTTGCATGATGGTGTGATCAACCTATATGATTGATACACCATTCTTTGACTATCTGAAATAAACTCGTTGTTACACCATGGACATGGAATTTAGGGAGACAGTTCTATTTTAATCAAAGGGCCAAGATATAAACTTCTATAAAGATGGAATGGAAAAATCCTTCCTTGACTTATCCATTAATAACATGTCATTAATGACACACCTAACGTACCCTACTTCCCACCAATATATGGCATGATGCTTTTCATTAGCAAATCTAAGTGCATGAGTTATGACATTCATTAATGATAATCTTAAAGTCTAAGGACCATTACACATTCTCACAGATAAGAATATCTGATGACACCAAAACATGCAGAATTCCTACTAGTGGGTCTATTCTCATAATCTCCCATCTTGGAGATTACCAAGTGAGAACTTCATGAGAAGTCTTATTTTCTTACAATTACTCGCACCTGATGGTCTATATACTATGTGTCCCATCATAGTATGTTATCCAACCATAAAACTATATTAAGAATATTGTCATAGAACTTCAAGGTTCTCATCATAGTGGTTAAATACTATCACCTTATCAATGTGGAAAATACTATAGGACATTATTACATTAACGTCATACAGAACAATGAAAAATATGTAAGAAGATGTTGAATTTAATACTTAATACCTCAAATATTCATGTAATCAAAGTAAAAATAGTTGGTTCTAGGCAACCAAATCTAACAACCAATACATAGGATCAAGAGAAGGATGTTTTGGTTTATAATATAGTCCACAAAAAAATTATTGAAGGAGGCGTATGTACCCAGAACTAGTGGCTTTATCTAAATTTATCCATTCCCCTGACCACTCTATTATTACGTCCTCATAGAGAATCCATCAAATAAAAGATTAAATTTAATGTTGCACCTCACCCAACTCCCAAAGAGGTTTAACCCCTTACACTTAAGGAAAAAATTTCTTATAAAGAGGAAGAAATGAAAGAGTTAAGGTGACTCAACATAGAATTACTCCAAGAAAACATTCCTGTAATGCCCCGACCCCAGTTACCCAGAGTCAGTGCATTATTACATAACATTGGCATGATCACAAGAAGGATCAAATCTCAAAAGACCAATTAGTTTATTATCCTTGGAAACACTAGATATATTCATAAAGTTTTACATTACATCATAAAAATGAAAACTACAACAATATAGTCTCCATAGTCCACACTCTTATCCCCTCATACTATCCCTGCAAGTCATTCATAATTTACTTCTTCACATCCTGGGAAAAATAAAACATAGAAAAGGGGTGATCTCAAATGCCCAGTAAGGATAACAATATAGCGGAAACTTTCATAAATAAGATTAAACATTTAAGGAAATGTATAACTAAAACAAAAGCCTTTTTTAAACTTGAACTTCAACATAGTATGGCAAAAATAAAATGAAATAATGCCATTTACTTATTCACATGGATATTCTACTAATCGAATAATCACATGCAATATCAATAACCAATTTCATAATGATGGAATGCATAATGCCAGACTATCATAACCACATAGCCAAGGCCTCGTGCCAAGACTACAAATAAGATTTTGCCAAGGCCTTGTGCCAAGACACTAGTTTGTCTCATGATACCTACCGATGCATCGAGGATCTATAGCAGTCTCCACCCATCACATATTAAGTCCAATGCATTCCTCATATGAACAGGTTTAAACATAACATAAACATTTGTATTAAAACTAGCATACGAAATGTCAATACTTTCTCCATAAACCATGAATGGTATAAAAATAACACATCCACAGTCAAACAAATCACAAAACCTTCAATAAAATATGGAAGTTTTGTATCATAATAAATCAACTTCAAATAAGCTTAAAATCCATCAAAGGATGTTGACATAGATGAAATCAAAACTATTTGATAGAAATATCCCTTTTTTGAAATCATTTAAAAGTCACATAATTATAAAATAAAACATTTACTTTGAAAATTTTATTATAAGCTTGTAAGAGAAGCTTAGAAGATTTTATAACGGCGGAAAATAGCCTCACCCGCTGTATAAGTTAAAAAACATTCTTACCTTAATTTTGTTGAAAAGGTTAAAAAGCACCTTGTTTGGAAAACGACGGAAATATTCCTTTATAAACTTCTTATAAAAAGTAAAACAAGGGTATAAATGACTTTAACCCATATTCTGTAAGATATTAAGAATGTTTTGAAATACATTTTTAAGAAACATGGATGTGGATGATAAAGAGGTCCCAGTAGATAATTACGTATAAACAACCTCGGATAATGAAGAGATTGTGAAATAAACCCTTACCTTGTAATTTTCTTTGGTTGAGGGTAGGTTAACCTCCTTTATAATGGTAAAATAATTGTTATTAAATTATAAAAGAATCATATACATTAATATGATATCATATATGATCATTTAACATTGCTTTGTTAATAATATCTTAGTATTATCGTCGTTTCAGGTGTTAACTTACTCATTTTCTTTTATATGTTTTGTTACGTAAGACATGTTTGTCATGGATAGGTTGTATCTTATTCATATCCATAATGATATCAATTCCTTAAACATTATTTTTAAATCATCAAATTATAATTATACTTGAATGGATACGATGGAGAATGAATCTCATCGCGTTTGTGGAGACGGTAGTCCTTACGTACGCACGAGCGACAATATCATTATCTTGATATTAAAATAATATATAATTGGATGGTATATCATATATAAATAATCATTATCATGTTATATTTATTATTTACATGAATTACAAATCATTATTATACCCATCCAAATAATAATATATTGAATAACAATTACACCACGACATGGAGACGGTAAGCCGTACGTACGCACGTATGGTGACATGTCATTCAAAGGATGGATAGAATACTGAATATGGTTGTACCATATTTATAATAATATTACAGTATATAGGATATACTGGATTCATTATTTTATAATGTGAATAACAAAGAAAGAAGAAGTTGAAGAAGAAATGAATTTGAAAAAGGGTGGTGAAAACATTACCTCTTCTTCGGGTTCTTCCTTTTGATTTGATCAAAAGGGCTCCTTAGGTTGGATTTATGATCAAAATAAGGCCTATAGGTTGTAGTGAGGGAAGTTGAGAGAGTATTTGGGCAGGGTTTGGCTGAACCAAAAGGCTTTGAAGGTGTGAATTAATGAGAAGGTGGAGTGCCCTTTTATAAGAGGGGTGAGGGGCACCTTTGGAAAAGCTAGAAATATTATTTTATAATAAATTCATATTCGGTTTATAGTGGCTCAAAAGTGTATTATTTAAAGGTTAAGGTGGGGATGGGTCTAAAACCACTCAACCAATAGAATTTATACAGGTTTGGGTCATTATATTAACCTTATCGTTTAGTTTTAACTCTTAGTTAATTAGTTTGACACTTACCATGTCACTTTGTATTTTTATATTATATAGTTAATAAACTTACTATATACCTCCAATAGACCCCCAAGTGGTTCATTAATGATACAACTATCATGATATAAGTCTCTTGGACGAAACTTAGATTTTTAGGAATTGAATATCAATTAATAATATAATATTTGTTTTAAAAACTCTTTTATGTTAATTTTGACACTATTTGAAAAATTGATTTTTGTGAAAATCATAACAGAATGATTACTTCAAAAAAAGTTAATTAAATAAATCCTAACATGTCATATTAACCTAAAAAATTAGTTTTATTCATAAAAAGTCTCAAATTATATTTATTTGGGTATTTATAATATCAATTATTTTAATTTTTCAATATTATGGTAATTACTGCATCATCATTGTGTCATAAATAAATTAAATTATTTATTGTATAAAAATTATAAATAAAATATAATTATGTAGGAAATCTTTTTATATTTATAATGAATATTTACAATCAAATTTACCGTATTTATAACCCTATATTAAAAATGTTTTAGTAAATAAACTTTGATTTTATCTCTTTTAACTCTTCTTTGAATTAAATAATAATAAATGTCCTAATCTAATCCAAGTGGACCTAAATGATAATATTTTATTTATAAGGTTGTTTTTGGTCGAGATAAACGTGTACAATAGAATTAGGAAATGTGTTAGAGTAATATTAATATCATTTTTACCCTTAATTACCCTATTTACTTTTAACCGTGGTAAATAAAAGTAAAAAGTTACTATTCACCAAAAATTATTTTCATCTCATTGAACCAAATTTTAATCCTTGATATTAACCGTGTCTCTTGGATTTTCAAAATTCCACTCATAGAAGCGGTAAAATTAAGGTTTATGAAAAATTCAGTTTTTTAACTACCATTTAGTGGTTTCACTATTCATCAAAAAATGAAGTTTTTTAGAAAAATACCAAAAATTCACCCTAGGATAATTTAGATATTCTGAATCTAAAAATGAAGTACATTTTTAAAAAATAAAATTTATAAATTTCAAAAAGTGGGTATTACTATTCATAATGGCTAGTTTGATTGGTTGTGATGTGTTAGAACTCGATGTTGCGTACAACACACGCTATTGCATTATTCAAAGAGAAGCATACCGTAGAAGCTTGGGGTGTTACATTCTCCCCTCCTTCAAATAATTTTGTCCTATAAATTTCTAGAATACTACCGCATGAAAAGACTCAGGTGGTTCTTCATCATAAGTTCCTCGGGTTCCCACGTTGCCTCTCCCATCTTATGGTTTCTCCACAAGACTTTTACCAGATGAGTCGTCCGGTTTCTCAGTACTTGTTCTCTCGTATCAAGAATATTGACGGGCTCTTCATAATAAGATAGATCAGGTTACAGTTATAATTTCTCATAGGTGAGTACATGCATTGGGTTAGGCATGTATTTCCTCAATAGTGATACGTGGAACACATCGTGAACTTTGGAGAGATTTGGCGGTATTGCCAAACGGTAAGCTACAGTCCCAATTCGTTCTAGAATTTCGAAAGGTATGATGTACCTAGGACTCAATTTACCTTTCTTACCAAAATGTATGACTCCCTTCCATGGAGATACCTTCAGGAAAACATGATCACCGACTTGAAATTCCAAATCCTTCCTTCGATTATCACCATAGCTCTTCTGCCTACTTTGAACTGCTTTGATATAGTTTTGGATTACCTTCACCTTTTCCATCGTTTCCTCCACCAGTTCTGGACCTATAAGTTTTCTTTCACCAACGTCATCCCAACAGGTTGGTGTGCGACATCTCTTTCCGTATAACACTTCATATGGTTCCATATGAATACTCGAATAGAAGCTATTGTTATAGGAAAATTCCAATAGAGGTAAATATTGATCCCACATACCCTGAAAGTCAAGTGAGGAGGATCTAAACATGTCTTCTAAGGTTTTAATAGTTCGTTCTGATTGTCCATCTTTTTGAGGGTGGCAGGCATTGCTCAAATGAAGTTCAGTATCCAAGGATTTCTGAAGAATTTTCCAGAATCTTGAAGTAAAACGGGGATCACGATCAGAAGTAATTGATATGGGTACTCTATGAAGTCTTACAACTTCATTAATATATAGTCTTGCGAGTCGTTCAAGTGGTAAATCTTCCCTTATAGCAAGAAAATGTGCTGACTTGGTAAGATGATCAATAATGACCCATATTGCATCGTTCCTTCTAGGAGTATTTGGTAGCCCCATGGAAAAGTCCATCGTAATATTGTCCCATTTCCACTCTGGTATGGGAAGAGGTTGCATGAATCCTCCAGGCTTTTGCCTTCCAGCTTTCACTTGTTGACAAACCATATATCTTGACACAAAATCAGCAATCTCCCTCTTCATGTTGTCCCACCAAAAATGTTCCTTCAAATCTCTATACATTTTGGTGCTCCCAGGGTGTATAAAGAAATTGGAACTATGAGCATCATCCATAAATTCCCTTTTTAGATCAGGTATATCAGAAACACAAAGTCTCATCCCAAATTTCAAAATTCCATACACAAATTCTCTCAATATCCCATCATTCACAGCTTTAATCTTCTTTTGAAATTCTTCATCATCGGTCTGAGAACTATTAATCCTTTCTAGTAAATATGGTTTGGAAATCATTTGAAAAATCATTGATGTTTCACCTTCCCTGGTTATTCCCATGTCCATATTCACTATATCCATGAAAATTGGATCCCTTTCAATTCTGATATTGTACAAAACTCCCTGATCTTTTCTACTCAAAGCATCTGCCACCTTGTCTGCCTTCCCCGGGTGGTAGTGTATCGTGCAATCATAATCCTTGAGTAATTCAATCCATCTCCTTTGCCTCATGTTGAGTTCTTTTTGTGAGAAAATATACTTCAAACTCTTGTGATCAGTATAAATCTCACATTTTTCACCATAGAGGTAGTACCTCCATATCTTCAAAGCAAATATCACAGCTGCTAACTCGAGATCATGAGTAGGATAGTTTTGTTCATGAATTTTCAACTGTCATGATGCATAGGCAATAACCCTATCATTCTGCATAAGGACACAACCAATTCCTTTCTTCGATGCATCACTATAAATAACGAACCCATCATTCCCTGATGGTAGAGTAAATATAGAAGCATTGACTAATATTCTCTTCAGTTCTTCGAAACATTCTTCACACTCTTTTTTCCAAACAAATTTAACCCCTTTACATGTGAGCTTCGTTAATGGGTTAGCCAATCGGGCAAAATTCTGGACGAAACGTCGATAATAACCTGCCAAACCAATAAAACTACGTACCTCAGTTATACTCGTAGGTGATGTCCATTCATGTCTTCTCAGAGTCTCCAGGATAATGCGCAAGTGATTTTCATGATCTTTGTAACTTTTGGAGTATACCAAGATATCATCAATAAATACCACCACAAATTCATCGAGATATTCCTTGAAAACTCTATTCATCAGATCCATGAATACAGAGGGTGCATTAGTCAATCTAAAAGGCATTACTATAAACTCGTAATGCCTGTACCTGGTTCGAAATTTTGTCTTCGGAATGTCTTCCTTCTTCACACACAAATGATGGTATCTAGATCGAAGGTCAATCTTTGAAAAGTATTAAGCTCCATGTATTTGGTCAAATAAATCATCAATGCGAGGTAGGGGATACTTTTTCTTTATTAATATAGCATTGATTTCCCTGTAATCGATACATAACCTCATAGATCCATCTTTCTTTTTAACAAAATGAACAGGGGATCCCCATGGAGAAACACTAGGGAGAATAAATCCCTTATTACTCAATTCCTCTAGTTGTTTCTTTAGTTCAACTAATTCTATAGTGGCCATTCTATAAGGGGTCTTCGATATAGGCCTTGATCTAGGAATTAAATCAATGGAAAAATAAACTTCTCGTTCTGGAGGATGTCCAGGTAAATCTTCCGGAAACACACCTACATATTCTTTCACAACAGGTACATCCTCTATTTGAACATTACTTTCCTCACCCACAGTCATTTCATTCTCTTCCTCCCCAATAATTGAATTTATTTGAGCTACTGGGGGTGGATCTAGATAAGAATTAGGTGGTGACGATTCTTCTCTAAAGATAAGGTGTTCCTTATCATCATCATAAAAAATCTTAACCTTCTTCTTCTTACAAAAAATCTTCACATCATGGTCCGAAATCCAATCCATACCGAGGATTATATCAAACTCAATCATAGGTATGACGATGAGATCAGTAGATAAGGAACATTTATGTGCTCTAATGGGGATTTATTCACAAAACTTTGTTGCAATGATACCTCCCTTAGGAGTTTTAACTGACAACTCCCTTGTTAAATCAAATTGGAACTATCTAATTTTCTTAGCAAACTGGGAAGATATGAAACAATGCGATGATCCAGAATCAAATAATGCATTTTCAAAACTTGAGGAAACCACTAAATTACCTGCCACCACGTCTTTCGGATCTTCTACCTCAGCTGTAGTGATAACATAAGCTTGGCCTTGTTCCCTTGGCCCTTTCTTAGGTAAGTTCCCCTGACACTTAGGAAATTCATTTGCATAATGTCCCATCTCCCTAAAATTGTATCATTGGACATTAGTAGCTTCCTTCTTCCCCTTGCAATCACGAGCTTGGTGGCCTTTTTCACCACACTTGTAACAGACTCCCATTACTTTTAAGAAAGTACTGGGGTGTTTATTCCCACATTTACTGCAGGTTGGATATTAAACTTTTCCCTTCTTCCCCTTATTTCCATTCCCAGATTGATCAACAGATCTCTTCTTCTCTTGCTTGGCTTTAAAGTCATAAGACTTAGAGAATTCCTTTTCTATCTTGATAGCACATGAGACAATGTCTTCGTACGACAAGAAGGATTGTGAGACTAATACTCGATGGAGAAATGGTTTTAACCCATCAAAGAAACGATAAATCTTACTTCTTGGGTTACGTAAATAATCTCCATCATACCTTGCTAACCTTGTAAAGTTATCCTCATACTTTGCGACATTCTCATCCTCCTTTTGTCACAGACTCAGAAATTGCCTTTCCATATCTGCTCGATGGTCACGAGGAAAGTATTTTTCTAAAAACAGATCTTTGAACTCCCTCCATTCCATATTTGATACTTCATCATCTTCCTCCATGTTTTGAATTAATGACCACCATTGATTAGCATTTCCAGTGAGGCGGTAAACTGCCATGATAACTTTTTCCCTTTCACTACTTCCCAAAGCCTGAAATATTTCCTTCAGGAAACTTATCCATTTCTCAGCTACCAATGGATTTGTATTCCCATTGAATTTTGGTGGTTATTGCCTCATGAAGCGATCTAACATTGATCCTCCACACTGTGGATCAGGGTGCTCCATATGGGTAAGGTTATTATTCATAACCTAAGTGAGTTTTCCCAGTATGGTGATTAGTTGACCAACACTAGTTGCATCGCCAGCTCCACTATAATTATCTTGAGCAGGAGGGAAATCCCTACATGGAGTGCGTGAATTGATACCGTTTCCATTTCTTTCACTAGGTGCCATTTCTAAACAATGGCATAAACTAGATCAATTTATGAATCAAAATACATAATTTCATACTTATAAAACACTTAACATAAATTGAACTATTTATGGATATAATCCATAATCATTAAAATGTGTTCTTTGAATAAGTATATACTCATAAACCCTTCATAATGATTTGTAAAGAAAATGAGAGTTATCCTAAGCATATCCCCCGGGAGTGTCGTAACCAAGAGTGCAGCAAGGCCCGTTGTCGTGCACCAGTTCCCGTTTGAGTCTACCTCAAAGCGGTGTTTTTGGGTTTTACCCATAGGTACATCTGTGCCAGAGCCACCTCTACCTGCTCGTATCCAGACAGGGATGTATTTCTCGGAAAACTCACAAAATCTCTACAATACCAAAATTCTAGGAAGTTCTTTTATACTAATCCTCAAAGTCCATCTTAGGTCTATGTGCTCTAATCAGAGTTTATCTAAATCTATCTTCCAAGGTTTGTACTAAACTTCCTCTGATACCAACTATAATTCCCCAACCCCAGTTACCCAGAGTCGGTGTATTATTACATAACATTGTCATGATCACAAGAAATATCAAATCTCGAAAGACCGATTAGTTTAGTAGCCTTGGAAACACTAGATATATTAATAAAGTTTTACATTATATCATAAAAATGAAAACTACAACAACATAGTCTCCATAGTCCACACTCTTATCCCCTCATACTATCCCTGTAGGTCATTAATAATTTACTTCTTCACATCCTGGGAAAAATAAAACATAGAAAAGGGGTGAGCTCAAATGCCCAGTAAGGATAACAATATAGCCGAAACTTTCATAAATAAGAATAAACATTTAAGGCAATGTATAAGTAAAACAAAAGCCTTTTTAAACTTGAACTTAAACATAGTATGGAAAAAATAAAATGAAATAATGCCATTTACTTATTCACATGGATATTCTACTAATCAAATAATCACATGCAATATCAATAACCACTTTCATAATGATGGAATGCATAATACCAGACTATCATAACCACATAGCCAAGGCCTCGTGCCAAGACTACAAATAAGATTTTTCCAAGGCCTTGTGCCAAGACACTAGTTTGTCTCATGAGACCTACCGATGCATCGAGGAGCTATAGCGGGCTCCACCCGTCACCTATTAAGTCCAATGCATTCCTCATATGAATAGGTTTAAACATAACATAAACATTCGTATTAAAACTAGCATAAGAAATGTCAATACTTTCTCCATAAACCATGAATGGTTTAAAAATAACACATCCACAGTCAAACAAATAAAAAAAAATTCAATACAATATGTAAGTTTTGTATCATAATAAATCAACTTCAAATAAGCTTAAAATCCATCAAAGGATGTTGACATAGATGAAATCAAAACTATTTGAGAGAAATATCCCTTTTTTGAAATCATTTAAAAGTTACATAATTATAAAATAAAACATTTAATTTGAAAATTTTCTTATAATATTGTAAGGGAAGCTTCGAATATTTTATAACGGTGGAAAATAACCACACCCGCCGTATAAGTTAAAAAAAACATTCTTACCTTAATTTTGTCGAAAAGGTTAAAAAGCACCTTGTTTGGAAAATGATGGAAAGATTCCTTTATAAACTTCTTATAAAAATTCAAACAAGGGTATAAATGACTTTAACCCATATTCTATAAAATAGTAAGAATGTTTTGAAATACATTTTTAAGAAACATGGATGTGGATGATAAAGAGGTCCCAGTAGATAATTACATATAAACAACCTCGGATAATGAAGAGATTGTGAAATAAACCCTTACCTTGTACTTTTCCTTGGTTGAGGGTAGTTTAACCTCCTGTATAATGGTGAAATAATTTTTATTAAATTATAAAATAATCATATACATTAATATGATATCATATATGATCTTTTAACATTTCTTTGTTAATAATATCTTAGTATTATCGTCGTTTCGGGTGTTAACTTACTCATTTTATTTTATATGTTTTGTTACGTAAGCCATGTTTGTCATGGATATGTTGGATATTATTCATATCTAGAATGATATAAAGTCCTTAAACATTATTTTTAAATCATCAAATGATAATTATACTTGAATGGATACGATGGAGAATGAATCTCATCACGTTCGTGGAGACGGTAGTCCGTACGTACGCACGAGCGACAATATCATTCTTTTGATATTAAAATAATATATAATTGTATGATATATCATATATAAAGAATAATTATCATGTTATATTTATTATTTACATGAATTAAAAATCATTATTATACCCATCCAAATAATAATATATTGAATAACAATTACACCACAACATGGAGACGGTAAGCCGTACGTACGCACGTATGGTGACATGTCATTCAAAGGATGGATAGAATACTGAATATGGTTGTACCATATTTATAATAATATTATAGTATATAGGATATACTAGATTCATTATTTTATAATGGTAATAACAAATAAAGAAGAAGTTGAAGAAGAAATGAATTTGAAAAAGGGTGGTGAAAACATTACCTCTTCTTCGGGTTCTTCCTTTTGATTTGATCAAAAGGGCTCCTTATATTGTATTTCTGATCAAACTAAGGCCTCTAGGTTGTAGTGAGGGAAGTTGAGAGAGTATTTGGGCAGGGTTTTGCTGAACCAAAAGGCTTTGAAGGTGTGAATTAATGAGAAGGTGGAGTGCCCTTTTATAAGAGGGGTGAGGGGAACCTTTGGAAAAGCTAGAAATATTATTTTATAATAAATTCATATTCGGTTTATAATGGCTCCAAAGTGGATTATTTAAAGTTTAAGGTGGGTATGGGTCGAAAACCACTCAAAAAATATAATTTAGACAGGTTTGGGTCATTATATTAACCTTATCTTTTAGTTTTAACTCTTAGTTAATTAGTTTGACACTTACCATGTCACTTTAAATTTTTATATTTTATAGTTAATAAACTTACTATATACCTCAAAGAGACCCCAAAGTGGTCCATTAATGATACACATATCATGATATAAGTCTCTTGGCCGAAACTTAGATTTTTAGGAATTGAATATCAATTAATAATATACTATTTTTTAAAAAAAAACTCTTTTATGTCAATTTTGACACTATTTGGAAAATTGATTTTTATGAAAATAATAACAGAATGATTACTTCAAAAAAAGTTAATTAAATCATTACTAACATTTCATATTAACCTATAAAAATATTTTAATTCATAAAAAGTCTCAAATTATATTTATTTGGGTATTTATAATATCAATTATTTTAATTTTTCACTATTATGGTAATTACTGCATCATCATTGTGTCATAAATAAATTAGATTATTTATTGTATAAAAATTATAAATAAAATATCATTATTTAGGAAATATTTTTATCTTTCTAATGAATATTTACAATCGAATTTACCTTATGTATAACCCTATATTAAAAATGTTTTAGTAAATAAACTCTGATTTTAACTCTTTTAACTCTTCTTTGAATTAAATAATAATAAATGTCCTAATCTAATCCAAGTGGACCTAAATGATAATATTTTATTCCTAAAGTTGTTTTTGGTCGATATACACTTGTCCAATAGAATTAGGACATGTGTTAGGGTAATATTAATATCATTTTACCCTTAATTACCCTATTTACTTTTAACCGTGCTAAATAAAAGTAAAAAGTTACTATTCACCAAAAATTATTTTCATCTCATTGAACCACATTTTACTCCTTGATATTAATTGTGTCTCTCAGATTTTGAAATTCCACTCACAGAAGTGGTAAATTTAAGTTTTATGAAAAATTCAGTTTTTTAACCACCACTTAGTGGTTTCACTATTCATCAAAAAATGAAGTTTTTCAGAAAAATACCAAAAATTTACCCTAGGCTAATTTCGATATTATGAATCCAAAAATTAAGTCCATTTTGAAAAAATAAAATTTATAAATTTCAAAAAGTGGGTATTACTATTCATAACAACTAGTTTGATTGGTTGTGGTGTGTTAGAACTCGATGTTGCGTACAACACACGCTATTGCATTATTCAAAGAGAAGCGTACCGTAGAAGCTTGGGGTGTTACATTCTCCCCTCCTTAAAATAATTTCATCCTCTAAATTTCTATAAAACTACCACATGAAAAGACTTGGGTGGTTCTTCATCATAAGTTCCTCGGGTTCCCACGTTTCCTCTCCCATCTTATGGTTTCTCCACAAGACTTTTACTAGACGAGTCGTCCGGTTTCTCAGTACTTGTTCTCTCATATCAAGAATCTTGATGAGATTTTCGCAATAAGATAGATCGGGTTCCATTTATAATTCCTCATAGGTGACTACATGCATTGGGTCAGGCATGTATTTCCTCAAAATTGATACGTGGAACACATCGTGAACTTTGGAGAGATTTGGCGGCATTGCCAAACGATAAGCTACAACCCCAATTCGTTCTAGAATTTCGAAAGGTCCGATGTACCTGGGACTCAATTTACCTTTCTTACCAAAACGTATGACTCCCTTCCATGGAGATACCTTCAAGAAAACATGATCACTGACTTGAAATTACAAATCCTTCCTTCGATTATCGGCATAGCTCTTCTGCCTACTTTGAGCTTCTTTGATATGGTTTTGGATTACCTTCACCTTTTCCATCATTTCCTCCACCAGTTCTGGACCAACAAGTTTTATTTCACAAACATCATCCCAATAGGTTGGTGTGTGACATCTCTTTCCGTATAACGCTTCATATGGTGCCATATGAATACTCGAATGGAAGATATTGTTATAGGAAAATTCTACCAGAGGTAAATATTGATCCCACATACCCTGAAAGTCAAGTGAGTAGGATCTCACCATGTCTTCTAAGGTTTGAATAGTTCGTTATGATTTTCGATCTGTTTGAGGGTGGTAGGCAGTGCTCAAATGAAGTTCAGTATCCAAGGCTTTTTGAATACTTTTCTAGAATCTTGAAGTAAAACAGGGATCACGATAAAAAAAAATCGATATGGGTACTCCATGAAGTCTCACAACTTCATTAATATATAGTCTTGCTAGTCGTTCAAGTGGTAAATCTTCCCTTATAGCAATAAAATGTGCTGACTTGGTAAGACGATCAACAATGACCCATATTGCATCGTTCCTTCTAGGAGTCTTTGGTATCCCCATGACAAAGTCCATCGTAATATTGTCCCATTTCCACTCCAGTATGGGAAGAGGTTGCATGACTCCTCCAGGCTGTTGCCTTCCAGCTTTCAATTGTTAAAAAACCATACATCTTGACACAAAATCAGTAATCTCCCTCTTCATGTTGTCCCACAAAAAATGTTCCTTCAAATCTCTATACATTTTGGTGCTCCCAGGGAGTATAAAGAAATTGGAACTATGAGCATCATCCAACAATTCCCCTTTTAGATCATGTATATCAGGAACACAAAGTCTCTTCCCAAATTTCAAAATTCCATCTTCATAAACAAAGTCTCTCAATCTACCATCATTCATAGCTTTAATCTTCTTTTGAAATTCTTCATCATCGGTCTGAGAACTCTTAATCATTTCTAGTAAAGATGGTTTGGCAACCATTTGAAAAAGAATTGATATTTCACCTTACTTGGTTATTCCCATGTCCATCTTCACTAGATCCATGAAAATTGGATCCCTTTCAATTCTCATATTGTTCAAAACTCCATGATCTTTTCTGCTCAAAGCATCTGCCACCTTGTTTGCCTTCCCCGGGTGGTAGTGTATCATGCAATAATAATCCTCGAGTAATTCAAGCCATCTCCTTTGCCCCATGTTGAGTTATTTTTGTGAGAAAATATACTTCAAACTCTTGTGATCAGTATAAATCTCACATTTTCACCATAGAGGTAGTGCCTCCATATATTCAAAGTAAAGATCACAGATTCTAACTCGAGATCATGAGTATGATAGTTTTGTTCATGAATTTTCAATTGTCGTGATGCATAGGCAATAACTCTATCATTCTGCATAAGGACACAACCAAGTCCTTTCTTCGATGTATCACTATAAATAACAAACCCATCATTCCCTGATGGTAGAGTCAATATAAGAGCATTGACTAATCTTCTCTTCAGTTATTCTAAATGTTCTTCACACTATATTTTTCAAACAAATTTAACCCCTTTACATGTAAGATTCGTTAATGGGTTAGCCAATCAAGCAAAATTCTGGATGAAACGTCGATAATAACCTACCAAACCAATAAAACTACGTACCTCAGTTATAATCGTAGGTGATGGACATTCTTGGATTGCCTTGGTCTTAGAAGGATCAACAGAGATTCCATCTTTAGAGACAATATGGCCAAGAAAAGAAATCTCCTGAAGCCAGAATTCACACTTGCTAAACTTCCCATATAATTCATGTCTTCTCAGAGTCTTCAGGATAATGCGCAAGTGATTTTCATGATCTTCATAGCTTTTGGAGTATACCAAGATATCATCAATAAATAACACCACAAATTCATCGAGATATTCCTTGAAAACTCTATTCATCAGATCCATGAATACATAGGGTGCATTAGTCAATCCAAAAGGCATTACTGTAAACTCGTAATGCCCGTACCTGGTTCAAAATGCTGTCTTCGGAATGTCTTCCTTCTTCACACACAAATGATGGTATCCAGATAGAAGGTCAATCTTTGAAAAGTATTGAGCTCCATGCAGTTGTTCAAATAAATCATCAATGCGAGGTAGAGGATACTTGTTCTTTATTTTTATAGCATTGATCTCCCTGTAGTCGATACATAACCTCATAGATCCATATTTCTTTTTAACAAAAAGAATAAGGGCTCCCCATGGAGAAACACTAGGGAGAATAAATCCCTTATTACTCAATTCATCTAGTTTTTTCTTTAGTTCAACTAATTCTATAGTGGCCATTCTATAAGGGGTCTTCGATATAGGCCTTGATCCAGGAATTAAATCAATGGAAAACTCAACTTCTCGTTCTGGAGGATGTCCCGGTAAATATTTTGGAAACACATCTACATATTCTTTCACAACAGGTACATCCTCTATTTGAACATTCCTTTCCTCACCCACATTCATTTCATTCTCTTCCTCCCCAATAATTGAATTTAGTTGAGCTACTGGGGGTGGATCTAGATAAGAATTAGGTAGTGACGATTCTTCTCTAAAGATAAGGTGTTCCTTATCATCATCATCAAAAATCATAACCTCCTTCTTCTTATAACAAATCTTAGCATCACGGTCCAAAAGCCAATCCATACCGAGGATTATATCAAACTCAATCATAGGTATGATGATGAGATCAGAAGATAAAGAACATTTATGTTCTCTAATGGGGACTGATTCACAAAACTTTGTTGCAATGATACTTCTCTTAGGAGTTTTAACTGACAACTCCCTTGTTAAATAAAATTGGAAATATCTAATTTTATTAGAAAACTGGGAAGATATGAAACAATGCGATAATCCAGAATCAAATAATGAATTTGATAAACTTGAGGAAACCATTAAATTACCTGCCACCACATATTTCGGAGCTTCTACCTCAGCTGTAGTGATATCATAAGATTGGCCTTGATCCCTTGGCCTTTTCTAAGGTATGTTCCCCTGGTGGTTAGGATATTCATTTGCATAATGTCCCATATCCCTGCAATTTTAGCATTGGACATCAGTAGCTTCCTTCTTCCCCTTGCAATCACGAGCTTGGTGGCCTTTTTCATCACACTTGTAACAGACTTCCATTCCTTTTAAGCAAGTATTAGGGTGTTTCTTCCCACATTTACTACAGTTTGGATATTCAACTTTTCACTTCTTCCCCTTATTTCCATTCCCAGATTGATCAGCAGATCTCTTCTTCTTTTTCTTTACTTTAAAGTCATAAGACTTAGAGTATTCTTTTTCTGTCTTGATAGCACATGAGACAATGTCTTCATACGACGAGAAGGATTGTTAGACTATTGATCAACGGAGAAATGGTTTTAACCCATCAAATAAATGATCAATCTTACTTCTTGGGTTACGTATATAATCTCCAGTATACCTTTCTAACCATGTAAAGTTATCCTCATACTTTGCGACATTCTCATCCTCCTTTTGTCTCAGACTCAGAAATTGCCTTTCCATATCTGCTCGATGGTCACGAGGAAAGTATTTTTCTAAAAACAGATCTTTGAACTCACTCCATTCCATATTTGATACATCATCATCTTCCTTTATGTTTTGAATTAATGACCACCATTGTTTAGCATCTCCAGTGAGGCGGTAAACTTCCATGATAACTTTTTCCTTTTCACTACTTCCCAAAGCCTGAAATATTTTCTCCAGGGAACTTATCCATTGCTCAGCTACCAATGGATTTGTATTCCCTCAAGAAGCGATATAACATTGATCCTCCACACTGTGGATCAGGGTGCTCCATATGGGTAAGGTTATTATTCATAACCTAAGTGAGTTGTCCCAGTATGGTGATTAGTTGATCAGCACTAGTTGCATCGCCATCTCCACTATAATTATCTTGAGCAGGAGGGAAATCCCTACATGGAGTGCGTGCATTGATACAGTTTCCATTTATTCCACTAGGTGCCATTTCTAAACAATGGCATAAACTAGATCAGTTTATGAATCAAAATACATAATTTCATACTTATAAAACACTTAACATAAATTGAACTATTTATGGATATAATCCATAATCATAAAAATGTGTTCTTTGAGGAATTATATAATCATAAACCCTTCATAATGATTTTTAAAGAAAATTAGAGTTATCCTAAGTATATCCCCCAGGAGTGTCGTAACCAAGAGTACAACAAGGCCTGTTTTCGTGCACCAGTTCCCGTTCGAGTCTATCTCAAACCGGTGTTTTCGGGTTTTACCCCTAGGTATATCTGTGCTAGAGCCGCCTCTACCTGCTCGTATCCATACAGGGATGTATTTCTTGGAAAACTCACAAAATATCTACAATACCAAAAATTCTAGGAAGTTCTTCTATACTAATCCTCAAAGTCCATCTTAGGTCTATGTTCTCTAATCAGAGTTTATCTAAATCTAGCTTCCAAGGTTTGTACTAAACTTCCTCTGATACCAACTATAACGCCCTGACCCCAGTTACCCAAAGTCGGTAAATTATTACATAACATTGTCATGATCACAAGAAAGATCAAACCTCGAAAGACCGATTAGTTTAGTAGCCTTGGAAACACTAGATATATTCATAAATTTTTACATTACATCATAAAAATGAAAACTACAACAACATAGTCTCCATAGTCCACACTCTTATCCCCTCATACTATCCCTGCAGGTCATTCATAATTTACTTCTTCACATCCTGGGAAAAATAAAACATTGAAAAGTGGTGATCTCAAATGCCCCGCAAGGATAACAATATAGCGGAAACTTTCATAAATAAGAATAAACATTTAAGACAATGTATAAATAAAACAAAAGATTTTTTAAACTTGAAAGTATGGAAAAAATAAAATGAAATAATTTCATTTACTTATTCACATGGATATTATACCAATCGAATAATCACATGCAATATCAATAACCACTTTCATAATGATGGAATGTATAATGCCAGACTATCATAACCACATATCCAAGGCCTCGTGCCAAGACTACAAATAAGATTTTTCCAAAGCCTTGTTCCAAGACACTAGTTTGTCTCATGAGACCTACCGATGCATCTAGAAGCTATAGGAGGCTCCACCTGTCATATATTAAGTCCAATGCATTCCTCATATGAACAGGTTTAAGCATAACATAAACATTCTTATTAAAACTAGCATACAAAATGTCAATAATTTCTCCATAAACCATGAATGGTATAAAAATAACACATCCACAGTCAAAAAAAAATCACAAAACCTTCAATAAAATATGTAAGTTTTGTATCATAATAAATCAACTTCAAATAAGCTTAAAATCTATCAAAGGATGTTGACATAGATGGAATCAAAACTATTTGAGAGAAATAGCCCTTTTTTTGAAGTCATTTAAAAGTCACATAATTATTAAATAAAACATTTACTTTGAAAATTTTCTTATAAGCTTGTAAGGGAAGCTTCAAAGATTTTATAATGGTGGAAAATAGCCGCACCCTCCGTATAAGTTAAAAAAAACATTCTTACCTTAATTTTGTCGAAAAGGTTAAAAAGAACCTTGTTTGGAAAACGACGGAAAGATTCCTTTATAAAATTCTTATAAAAAGTCAAACAAGGGTATAAATGAATTTAACCCATATTCTGTAAAATAGTAAGAATGTTTTGAAATAAATTTTTAAGAAACATGGATGTGGATGATAAAGAGGTCCCAGCAGATAATTATGTATAAACAACCTCGGATAATGAAGAGATTGTGAAATAAACCCTTACCTTGTACTTTTCCTTGGTTGAGGGTAGGTTAACCTCCTATATAATGGTGAAATAATTTTTATTAAATTATACAAGAATTATATACATTAATATGATATCATATATGATCTTTTAACATTGCTTTGTTAATAATATCTTAGTGTTATCATCGTTTCGGGTGTTAACTTACTAGTTTTCTTTTATATGTTTTGTTACGTAAGACATGTTTGTCATGGATTGGTTGTATCTTATTCATATCGAGAATGATATAAAGTCTTTAAACATTATTTTTAAATCATCAAATTATTATTATACTTGAATGGATACGATGGAGAATGAATCTCATCGCGTTCGTGGAGACGGTAGTCCGTACGTACGCACGAGCGACAATATCATTCTTTTGATATTAAAATAATATATAATTGGATGGTATATAATACATAAAGAATATTTATCATGTTATATTTATTATTTAAATGAATTAAAAATCATTATTATACCCATCCAAATAATAATATATTGAATAACAATTACACCACAACGTGGAGACGGTAAGCCGTACGTACGCACGTATGGTGACATGTCATTAAAAGGATGGAGAGAATACTGAATATGGTTTTACCATATTTATAATAATATTACAGTATATAGGAGATACTGGATTCATTATTTTAGAATGGGAATAATAAAGAAAGAAGAAGTTTAAGAAGAAATGAATTTGAAAAAGGGTGGTGAAAACATTACCTCTTCTTCGGGTTCTTCCTTTTGATTTGATCAAAAGGGATCCTTAGGTTGGTTTTCTGATCAAACTAAGGCCTCTAGGTTGTATTGAGTGAAGTTGAGAGAGTATTTGGTCAGTTTTTGGCCGAACCAAAAGGCTTTGAAGGTGTGAATTAATGAGAAGGCGGAGTGACCTTTTATAAGAGGGGTGAGAGGCACCTTTGGAAAAGATAGAAATATTATTTTATAATAAATTCATATTCGGTTTTTGATGGCTACAAAGTGTATTATTTAAAGGTTAAGGTGGGAATGGGTCTAAAAACACTCAAACAATAGAATTTAGATAGGTTTGGGTCATTATATTAACCTTATCTTTTAGTTTTAACTCTTAGTTAATTAGTTTGACACTTACCATGTCACTTTATATTTTTATATTATATAGTTAATAAACTTACTATATACCTCCAAGAGACCCCCAAGTGGTCCATTAATTATAAAAATATCATGATATAAGTCTCTTGTCTGAACCTTAGATTTTTAGGAATTTAATATCAATTAATAATATAATATTTGTTTTAAAAACTCTTTTATGTCAATTTTGACACTATTTGGAAAATTGATTTTTTTTGAAAATCATAACAGAATTATTACTTCAAAAAAAGTTAATTAAATAAATCCTAACATGCCATATTAACCTATAAAATTAGTTTAATTCATAAAAAGTCTCAAATTATATTTATTTGGGTATTTATAATATCAATTAATTTAATTTTTCACTATTATGGTAATTACTGCATCATCATTGTGTCATAAATAAATTAAATTATTTATTTTCTAAAAATTATAAATAAAATATCATTATGTAGGAAATATTTTTAGATTTATAATGAATATTTTCAATCGAATTTACCTTATATATAACCCTATATTAAAAATGTTTTAGTAAATAAACTTTGATTTTAAATCTTTTAACTATTCTTTGAATTAAATAATAATAAATGTCCTAATCTAATCCAAGTGGACCTAAATGATAATATTTTATTCCTAAGGTTGTTTCTGGTCAAGATAAACTTGTACAATAGAATTAGGACATGTGTTAGGGTAATATTAATATCATTTTTACCATTAATTACCCTATTTACTTTTAACCGTGGTAAATAAAAGTAAAAAGTTACTATTCACCAAAAATTATTTTCATCTCATTGAACCACATTTTACTCCTTGATATTAACCGTGTCTCTCAGATTTTCGAAATTCCACTCACAGAAGTGGTAAAATTAAGTTTTATGAAAAATTCAGTTTTTTAACTACCACTTAGTGGTTTAACTATTCATCAAAAAATGAAGTTTTTCAGAAAAATACAAAAAATTCACTCTAGGATAATTTTGATATTCTGAATCCAAAAATTAAGTCCATTTTGAAAAAATAAAATTTATAAATTTCAAAAAGTGGGTATTACTATTCATAATGGCTAGTTTGATTGGTTGTGGTGTGTTAAAACTCGATGTTGCGTACAACACATGCTATTGAATTATTCAAAGAGAAGCGTACCGTAGAAGCTTGGGGTGTTACAATTCCTACCTGATATGTTCTATAAAAAGAGCCTCAACCCGAACTCCCAATTGGTGTACCTCAACAAATAGGGATCACCCCAGCAAGTGAAATGAAGCTAGAACATCCCCCCCCCACACAATACAGACGAATAATATATTTGGACTCTATGGCAGTGAGATATCAGGAGTTACCTCCCTTTGGAACACAACCAGGGTTGGTTCAAACACATCCTCATGGACTGACCCCTATGGGTTACCCACCATGAGTACAAGTAGAACTAACACACATGGCTTTACCTGTTGTATCCCCTTCTCAAGCTCCTGTTCAACCAGACATCCCTCAAGTGCTCCTCAATACTATTGAGTCACTGAACACTTGATTGGAAGCTATGGAATAAAAGTGTGCACAAGTGCAATCATAAAAGTGGCCTTAATCTAAATGGGTGGATCCAACCCTGCCCCACCAAATTTTGGGAACCCCACATTTCTCATTTTTAATAGTTTGAGGGACCTGGATAAACATTTGATTCATTTCATGTTCTATTGTGATCCCATGATGGGGACCCCTTCACAATAAGAATTAATGAAACTTAGATGCTTTGTACAAACACTATAAGGTCTAACCTTTATATGGTACACCATTTTTCCATCTTAGTAAATCATAGGATGAAAATATCTCCATCGAAAATTTATATTTCAATTCAGCTCAACGCTATAGAACACAACATTCCCCGACCTCTCAAACTAAAAACAGTGGGAGAATGAGAGGGTATCATATTTTATTGCTCGATGTAAAGGGTTGTATTACTCCCTAAACCTAAAACTTACCTAGGAATATTTTTTGTCCATCTATATAGATAACCTCCATGATGAGTTACATACACCACTCATCCCTATAAAATAACCAAGAGGGATTCAAGATCTCACCATAGTGGATCAAAAAAAGGAAGATTCTATTTTGTGCACCAAGGAAAAGTTCCAAGTAATTACAGTAGATCAAGGTAAGAGAACAAGGAAAGAATAGACTGCTACTGTTATGCTTAAGCTAGCTCCTACCCCAGCTCTAGCTCTGAAATCCATGCTATATCGCACGGTCCCTCCTCCTGAGTGTCAAAAAAAATGCACACCTCATCAGGATAAGTTAAGATATCAAAGGTGAAACTAGTTTGAGGTGTTAATAAATAAGGTTTATTTGTTTTGAGAAGAACAAGTCTCTAGATACCTCATCACAACTTTGGAACAAAACTTTCTCAAGTTGCCAAAGCCCAAGGGGCCCGATTAGGCTAGTTTCAAAGACATTTAAAACTATTTCCCCTTCCACCGAACATTGGTGAAAACTATTAAAGAATGCTTTGTTTTCAAATAAATTCTTCAAAAAATGGTGGATTCTAGACAAATAAAGTTAGGAAAAATACCAGAATAGGTATTATATGTTTCTACCACCAATACAGAGGGAGAGAGTGAATGATAGGAAGTTACTAATAAAGGTATGAAAAATTTCAGTGATTAGATGGCTATAAATATGAGCAAATAGACTCATGCTATCCTTTGAGCATAGTTTAAATAGCTAGCTATGCCTCCGACCGCTTCTGTTATGACAGAGTCAACTTCATCGAAACCACAATCTTCCAAAATCCAGACTTCTAAGAAATGAAATGGACATAAAACTAAAAAGAAAACACAATAAGATAAACCTGTACCATGGATGAAGTTGGATTTAACTCTATCATACTTCATGCCTCTAGTCCTAGAATCATGATAACTGCCCCGCCAAACGATACAATAAGAGTCGACCAACCAAATGAAGTCCTCATCAAATAAGGAGTTGATCTTCAGTTCCATTACAATTATTCACTTAATGGATTCCTTCTTAGATGATGATTATAGACATGGAATAGAATTATCTACATTCAATTGGGGAATTAGGGGAAGATTCCACATGGGTCGAGGATATAGGGGAAGATGCAGCCGTGAAAGAAATAAATACTCCGACAACATCCTCCCTTGGACTATCTACATGATTGAAACTCATTAGAGAGACCTCTAGTGATCTCAACAGAAGAAAGAAAATTTCCCCACACATTTTAGGGTTTTCCCTGACCCGATCATCCTGGAAGATTAACTAGATGGGACACTGTCATCAAATCATCCTTGGTTCACAGGTAGACCTAGTCAACCTAACCCACCAAGGATAGAAGCGCCTTTAACTCCTGTTCTAAGGCCTGAACCACCTACATAAAGTAATTAAGTTCCTAAAGTGTATTCAAAAGAGAATCCACACATGAGGAAGCACAAACCTGTGTCCTAAAAGTATGATATTTTAAATAAATTTTCCTTATTTCCAGCCAAATTTTCAATCCTGGATGCTCTAAGTCTATCAAGAGACCTCCCGGAAGCACTCATATAGGCCTTGATAATCCTTCAAGATTTTGAAGTAGAAGTTTATTTTTCTAAAGTATACCATGAAGATATCAATACTACAAAATTCCACATGATCATCTATTTCATGGAGTAGAAAAAAGATTCCATTATACAAGGACACATCATTCTTTGTATGTATTTGACAGGATAAATGACATTGACATCCAATGAGATTTCATTGGGTTACATAGAGGCCCACTTGTTCCATTCCACTATGATGCTACTGGGTTATGAAAAGAGTGAGAAAAATCTACTTGGTGGAATCATGCTCAAGGCCCAGTTTAGAGACCTTGTATCTGATTCAGAATTCATGGTTGTTTGGAAAGACACAAATTTAAACATTATACTAGGGAAGCATTGATTTTATAAACATGCAACAATCCCCTCATCATACACCAATGCCTCAAATATTTAATTAATGGAAAAATTGGGATGTTTTATGGTGATAAAGCCCCATTCCAATCCTATGAAACTCAGTACATTGATGTATGGTTCTACCAGAGGGAAGGGAAGTAAACCATAAACAATGGTGTTGCTCAGGTCATGGTCTTGAATGGTCTAGAAATGACTTGACCAATCTATTCAAATAGTTTAGTGAAGAATATATGCTACATATCCATCAAATCAGAGGCATGGGTCCAAATTCAAGTGCATGTTCAACAACCTTCATGATATTAGTCATGAAAACTGATCCCAACAGTGCTGAAAAAGTCATGAACCCTCCAGAAAGTGGTAGAAGATTGGATGAAAATGCCATTATTCCATCAACATAGTCCCCAAATATCACTGCCTCATCAGCTAATCCAAAAGAGAAAGAAGAATCTCATTCTATATCCCTTACTCCATCCCCTCCTGATCTTTAAAAATACCCCACATTGTCAGCAGGGTCAGAGGGAGTCACTTCATCTCCCGGATGAAAAAATGTCAACTTACCTCCTAAATTTGGAGAGATTCTTCCATGAACTATTTCCATTCAGATCAAAGTAGAAGAGGAAGAGGAAGAGTAAGAGGAAGATTAAGATGAATATGAAGAGGAGGAGGACTTAAGGGATTCCCTCCAACATTTGAGGAATGTGTTTCTACCACCATTGATGAACTCAGAGAAATAAATCTAGGTACAAGAGAAGATCCACAACCCACTTTGATGTCTTCCAAAGAACAAGCGGTATATACCTTCTTTCAGAAGAAACATCAAAATATGTTCACTTGGAATTACACAGAGATGTCAGACCTCAATCCTAAGGTGTCCACTAACCACTTGGGCTTACTAAAGACCCACCGAGGTTACAAATAAGTAGATATAAATACACACCTGACTCATGTTGAAAAAATTGAGGCTAAAGTTGATAAGGTTATTAAAGGTAATTTAATTTAGAATTTCCAATATCTAACATGGATAGCCAATATAGTCTTGGTAAAGAAGAAGAATGGGAAAATCTGGGTTTGCATCAACTTCATAGATCTTAATCAGTACTGTTTGAAAGATGATTTCCCAGTCCCAATCAAAGAACTACTAATTGATGCAACAACTGGATACCAAGATATATCATTCATGGATGGATATTTGGGGTATAATAAAATACAAATGGCCTAAGAAGACTAATAATTCACCACCTTTATGCCCCCTAAGGAGTATTATGATATCGGGTAATTCCCTTTGGCTTGAAGAATGCCAGTTCCACATACCAACATTCCATGAATTGAATTCTCAAAACCTTCCTAGGGAAGTTTGTTGAATGTTATTTCAATGACCTGGTGGTTAAGTCTCAATAAATTTTAGACCACATGGATGATATTGAGGCTATTCTCAATAAAATTAAATAGTATAACCTGAAGATGGACCCCTTGAAATGTACTTTCGGTGTCACCTTAGGGAAATTTATAAGCTTCGCCATATTCCATCATGGAATAGAATCATACCCTGATATGATAAATTATATCCTCAATGTGCCACCACTTCATAACTTTAAAGAGTTGAGGGGTTTATAAGGACACCTTTCCTACATAGGGTGCTTTATATCCAACCTCACAGAAAATTGTTTTCCATTCACCAAATTGATGAAGAAGGGGGTCACATATTAGTGGAATAATGAATGTGAGGAAGAATTTGATTACCTCAAAAATTACCTCTTGATTCCACCAGTGTTAATGCCACCTATTGAGGAGACACCACTCATTTTGTACATACCAGTCCTGGAGTGATCACTAGTTGCTTTCCTTGCACAAAATAATGATACCTATAATGAAAAAAACCTTTATTATCTCAGTTGAACCATGTTCAACATTGAGACTCATTATTCAGGTATCAAGAAGAGTTACTTGGTGTTAATATTCATAGTCCAGAAACTAAGGCACTAACTATAGCACCATGAGTTCCATTTGGTCTCTTACAATAACCCATTAAAATATATCATCAACCATTCTATATTGAATGGAAGTTTGGAATAGTGAGTGGTTATCCTATAGTAGTTTGACATATAGTTCATGCATTAAAAAGTGGTGAAAGGCCAGAATTTGGTGGATTTTCTTATAAAACACCCATCTATAAGAACAACATCATTAAATACTGAATTTCTAGATGAATAGATCTTTTCTATTCAAGACACCCCTATACATGGGAAATTTATTTTGACGCTGCATATAGAATCCCAAAAAGTAAGAGAATGGAATACCTTAATATCAATAAAGATGGGTTGAGAGTCATACTCATCTCTCTAGAAAATGTAGTCTTGTCTTACTCCTTTATTTTCTCAAAAGGTTGTACAAATAATGAGGCAAAATATCATGCCCTCATTGAAGGATTAGAATTGACACTTCAAATACCAATGGGCCACTTAGAGGTGAAATGCAATTCATATTTAGTAATAAAACAGATCAATGAGGATCATGATATCAGAAAAGAAGAACTAACCCCCTTTCTTGACTATCTCCAAGGACTAATGGTAGAGTTCCATTCAAAGCCAACATTGACTCACATCCCACGATCGAAGAATGCCCATGTCAATAAATTTTAGAATACAACCCTGACCCTAGAAGATCCATATTAGGATGAAATAATCATTAGCATTGCACACTACCAAATAGTCTCACCTTTTTCCCTTGTTATCATGGAAGAGGTCAATGAGGTTAGTCCCATTCCAAAAACCAGATGGTCCCATGAATGGTTGGATTATACCCATTATAGAATACCTTTAAAATAGAGTGTTCTTGTCAGAAAGAGCCATAAAAGAGAAAATCCTATGATTAGTGACCAACTTTACTCTTTATAATGTACCAAATCACCAAAAAAGTCCTTTATAAACGAGGATTTTATGGAGTCCTTCTTGGATGCATTGATAGAGAAGAGGCCTTTACTGTCATGAGAGAAGTGCATATGGGATCCTATGGTTACCAATATTCAAGGTTTAGGATTTCCCATAAAATTAAAATGCTTGGATATTTATGGCCATCAATAATGCAGGATTGTATAGAATTCACCAAAAAATTGCATTCCCGCCAAGTGCATGCCAACTCCATCCATCAACCCCCAGAGTTGCTACATACAACCAAATACTCCTGGACATTTTCCACATGGGGAATGAGTTTTGTAGGGCCATACCCTCCAGCTATGATCAAGTTGTTAAAATATATCCTAACTATTATCAAATTATATTGCAAATGGGTTGAGTCAATACCCCTTAAAGAATTTGGGACCAAAATCATCGTCAGCTTCATGAAAGACAATATCATTACTAGATTTGGTGTCCATCATACCATATTGACATAAAATACACCAATTTATGTTCTTATGAGTTGTATAAGCTGTATATAGAGTATAATATCAAATCCAACCACTCATCCCACTATCACACAATAATTAATGGACATATAGTGGCCTTCAACAAGACCATATAGAACATACTCTAGAATATGGTGGATAAGTATAAAAATTATTGGCCTGAAAATATCTTGCATTACTTATGGTCTTACCAAACTAAAATGCTCATACCGACACATGAGAAACCCCATATTCACTTGTTTATAGAATAAAGGCAGTCCTACCCCTTTAGGTCCAATTAGCCTTGCTCTGCATTACAATCTGTGATCAACTATCTATAGATGAGAAATCCAAGAAATGGTTTGATGAATTGGAATGAATTGATGAGAAAAGATTACATACCTTACATTACTTAGAGGTCCATCAAAATTAGACATCATGGGATTTTGAGAAGAAATTACACCTCCGTTCATTTTTTTAAGTTGAACTGGTACTGGTCCTCAGGACTCCGATGATACCAGGGAAGAAGTCTCTAAAGCTTGATCAAAAGTGGGAGGGACCTTATTCTATACACAAGGTCCACTCTAATGGATCTTATTACCTGATCTCAATGGATGGAGAGCTCATTAAAACCCCTAACAATACAATATTTCTCAAGAATTACTACATGTGATAAGAACACCATCATCCCAGTTGCACGATGTTAAACTGTGTAGTCGGTCTTTGTCGTATGACCTTAAAAATCATGAAATTTAATCCACATTGCAAGGTGATAAATTGCATGAAACCAACGTCCTTGCAGTATGACATAAAACTACATAGCCTCATGGTCTTGTATACATGACCTTAAAAGGCACAGTATATGGTGCTAGTTGTATGAACCAAAACTACAAGACATCATAGTATGAGTTGTATGAATTTAAACTACATAACCTAGCATCCTAGTCACAAGAAGTTAAACTATATGACAATTTCCTTACCGCACGACATAAAAATGCATGGTTCACATCCTTGTTTCATGATTTAAAACTGTGTAACATTTCAATTCGTGTTTGAGTGGATCATAATATTTGGTGCTGATATCCCATCACACCTTTATTCTAGAACTACATGTGGCTTGATTCTTATTCCAATGAGATACGTAGTGATGCATAGACCTCATGTACTAGGTCCAACCATGGGGTAAAAAAATAAAAAATTCCCCATCTCATGCAGGAAAACAATGATATATGTAGGAGAACTTAACTTAGGTTCTCTCATTCAAGATCTGTTCATAAAAACAAAAATATTCCTATCCCACATATAAACAACAAAGATTTATATTGGGGAACTTCAAACACCGTATCCAATGCTAGTCAAAATTCTTCCTTTATGCTTAGACACATTCCTTACACACGTCATACTCTTTGTCCTAGGAAAATTTGGATCTCCATAATATTTCCTTGGTAATTGGTGATAGGACATCGGATTCCTAAGGACGCCTTTTTATGAGTATGTAGTAATATACCCCAGTTTTATTTTCATAATTAACCTACTCAAAAGGTCCGATCAGCTAGAGGATTCCACTATCTTACTATATAGTAATACACCCCAGTTGGCTTTGCATAAGTCACCCACATAAAATGGCCTGTCAGAAAAAGGTACATTCACCCTTGGGAGAGACCTCTTCTATATCTATAATCTCCTTTTCATTTTGTCTCATATAAAATTTTATATCTGAGAACTCCCAAGATCATGGTTTATAGTTTCCTCTTTTATGTCCAAAGCATTCCAAAACATCCTTAGCTAGGTAAGAATTACATCACTCCTTGTTTCCATAAAAAATGGTCCCCACTATATGACTTAAAACTCTAAGACACTAGATGTACTCACCGCATGATGATAAAATGCATGGTTAATATAAATTCAAGAACTATGTATGGCTTGGTTCTTACCATTATGAGACATGTAGTGATACCCAACTCTCTAGTCTTAGGTCCAACGATAATTTTTTTTTCATGTTGAGTCACCTTCATCCTTACCACATGATGTTAAAATGTATAGATGATATCCTAACAGTATGACACTAAATTACATGGTTTTAAAGAACCATGTATAAAATGATTATCTCTTTGAATAGATATGTACCGATGCTCAGGTCCCGCATCCTGGTCCAACCACCAAAAAGAAAAAAAATCAAAATTTCCCCACCCTTCATTTTTATCATCTCTTTATGGTAGAATAAACCTTTACCAATCCTTGTTTTTCACACTGAGCATAACTCACTTGGACTTAGGAGTTTTGGTAAAGGATTTCCCACATGTTCAAGACATATCAATTCACATTAGGGTTACTATGGTCCTGGTCACAAGACATTAAAAGGTACACCAAATGTCCTTACTACATGACGTTAAACTGAACTATTGAAATAAATTCAAGAACTACATGTGGCTTGATTCATACCATCATAGGATACATAGTGACACCCAGATCATTGATCTTGGGTCCAACTGAAATATTTACTTTTCACATCAAGAACAATTTCCTTTCCGTATGAATTTAAATTTCATGGTTCCTTAAGAACTACATATGGATTGATTATAATTCTCATGAGATATTTAGTGATGCCCAGATCTTACATCCTGATCTAGCTGCAATATGATAAATTCCCCCACTCTCCTATGTATAAGTCATATCTGCATAAGAGGATCCAATACAGGTTCTTGCCCCATTAGTGAGCCTACACTCTAAAAGAAAAAAGAAAAAACCCCTTCCCCACACAAGAATTCGATTAGTTTAAACTTCCCTAGAACTATGTGTGTCTTGATTCTTGCCCTAATAGGATACATAGTTATACCCAGGTCATATGACCTAGTTTATCTACAACATAAAATAATAATATTTTCCCACATATGGACCATACCTATGTAGGGAAATAATTTCTCCCCATTATTGATAATTTTGATATGAAATTATCCTCCTATATTTAGGTACTTTTCTCTCACACACCAAAATTTGTGTCTGAGATAATCTGAATCTCCATAATATCCCCCCAGCCATCAATAGAGGAATATCAGATTCCTGAGGATACCTTTTTCAAACTATGTAGTAGTATTCCCTATTTTTCTTTGCATAATCCATCCACTAAAAGGGCCTATCAGCCAGAGGATTCCATTATTTGACTATGCATTAATATGCCTTGGTTGTATTTGCATAAGTCACCCACCAAAAGGGCCTATCAATCAGAGTTACATTCATCCCTAGGAGAGACCTCTTCTATATCCATAAGACCCAATGAAATTTTCCTCCCATATCACTCTTCAGATCCATAAACCCCCAGATTATATCTTACAAACCTCCCCCCTTAATACTTTAAAATGATGGAACATTCTTGGACAAATTACCATGAAAGGGTAAAATTGATAATATTTTAGTCAAATATAAATGACCTTAAACTTTATCCCCAATGTCCTTGCTGTAAGAAGTTAAATTGCACAGTCTATGTCCTGGTCGCACAATATTAAACTACACGATTCTTTGACCTTTGTCAGGGAAGGGACTTCCCCCCGATGTCAATCATCTAATATAATGTACCATCCTTTAAAAAATCCAAATTCATATAGGAGTGGTCTTAAATTCATGGAAAATTCCAATAAAAATTCTCTCTTGATTCTCATACACATTACCTTAGTAAACCACCCTTTGTGGTCTTGAGAAATCCGAATCTTCACAAACTAATAGACTATTGATAATAGAATGTCAGATTCTTGAAGATGCCTTTGTCTAACTATGTAGTAATATGCCCTAGTTGGATTTGCATAAGTCACCCACCAAAAGGGCCTGCCATCCAGGGGTATACTAATCCTTGGGAGAGAACTCATATATATTCATAAACCCCAAACAAAAACATCATTCTGGAAACCAATTTTTAAATATGGTCCATGATATTTCCTTATATGTTTGTCTCACATAATTTTTTAGATCTAGAAATCACAAAATTGTGACTTAAAATCCCCATTTATATATTTGAATAATGTCAGAACATTATTGGCCAAAAATCCTTGTTTGGGTCATTATTCCAAAACTCATGGTCGAAGCTGTTCAACCTAAAACACCAGTCTCATTAGTCCATCTTGAAAGACTTTAAACTGCCCAAAAAAAGATACCGTACTTTCCAGGTTAAAAAACCCCAAATGGAACCCTGGGTAAAAGTATATTCTCAACTCACTAGACCTATGCTCTACATAGTTTAGGAAAGAATCAGTCAATGAAGAGATAATAGGCACAAAACTTGTTAGGATGAAAATCTGTAAAGGTAAGACTAAGAAAAAGCCAAGTCTCACTCTCTAAGTATTCTTCATATTGGACTTAGGTAAAAATTAGGATGATTACACAAAATACACAAAGTTTTTAAGGTTTTTCATATGATCATATAAATAGTTTAACTATGCTCACTATGTCCAAATACCTAGGAAAACATTAGTGTGCTCCTTCACACCTATCATTGCAATTATAATGTGATGACATTTAATAAATGAGCCATTTTCAAGTGTTATATCACGATTATGATGAAGAAAAGAATACAAGAAAAGGTGATTTAAAACAAAATTATTTTCATTCATGTTATCAAATGTTATGGAACATATACATGTTGTATCCTTTTCTCTAAGTTTTACAGGTGCTCATCAATATAGAATTTTAGTTGTTGGATTGTAGCTCAGGCATTATCCATAGTTTTCCAAAACCTATCCAATTGTTTGGAAATATAATCCTTAACATTTCAAAGATTTTATTAATCCACAACAATATGATATCTTCCTTATTTCAAGACCCCCTCCAAGGATTGGTGGAGTTGGACCATATATTCCTTCACGAAATCTAATTCTTCTTGAAGGTGATTAATTTGGAGAGATTTCTTATCAAGATGAAATTGATATTCCTACACATACTTAGAATGATTGAGCTCATATTAGGAAAAAAAATATCATAGATCTTCCAAGAGTCTTTCTATCCATGCCTCATTCTACTACGATCTTTGCTCTTCCTCCCATCGTCAGATGATTGACTTCACAACATGGTGGATCGTGTGGTAATCAAACCCACTATACCCTAAAATAGAAAACATGGTTGGAAGTAGATGAAGTCACAATGGATGGTTTTTTAGAGGTACCATAGAGGCTATCTTCCAAATGTCTCGCTAGACCATATGACATGTAGGTAGAAAGGAATCCTATGTCTCTAAGTCTGAATCATAGCTATTCTCAGAGGGAGAGATGTATCCTAGGATTAGCGCACTCAATGAGTCACCTTGTTCTGTTACCTTCAAAATAGTATTAATTTTTCCTACCATTATTTTCTAAATTATAATTAAAGCTCCCCTCTTAGGATCATCTAATAAAATCGATGATACTAGACATAAAATGACACCCCTCATCAAAATCAGGGGGTTAACAGAAAGTAAATAAAGTGAAGCAACCAAATAATTTAATAACACTCACTTATTTTTGGATCAAATGTTGAGATTAATTCCTCCACAATACTCTCAATCTCAGTACTTTGAGTAGGTACCCCTGACAAGGATCATCCTCATGAATTTTCCTAATGACTAGGATGGAGGGCCCTTGAGGATCTCTCAATTCAGTATTCTCAACTGTTACTCCATCAGTAGTGGAAGTTGAATGGACTTGGAGGAATTGGTCATGAATTTCCTTGGTAATGTTCTTTACAAACAAATTTGTACAAGTTGAGATCCAGTCTAAGATATCAAATGAAAAGAGGTTGTCTGTTTGAAAATGAAAAAAAGAGAAAACTCACATACATCCAAATCCCTATTAAAGTCCCAAAACTCATCCGTATAGGAGATAATATTAATATTTTTTAACTTATCCTCAAGTTACATCATTTAATTATACATTGATTCAAGTCTCACATCATCCTCACTAGTAGGGGTATCTGAGACGCATGGTTCATGACCCAAATTGGATCTTCCATTGATTTTCTCTGTTGACCTCTCATTGAACACAACATATTCAAACCCCACATGGTTAGGATAATCAATAAAACCTTAATCATACCATATATAATCCCCATTAACCCCTTCTAGAGTAGAGACATGACTGATGGTGGTTGTTACAGGTTTCTCCAGTGTATGTGATAGATTTGAAACGTCACAAGGAGTAAAAGTCAAATATTAGAACATGAAACCTTATGGTGTACATATGAAATTACCATGACCCTCTCCCATATCTATAATGATGAGGGTAGATACAACTACATATCTTGGCACTTAATATGTCAAAGGGACGAATTTATCAGTATAAGTTTGTGCCTCTTTTGGAATGACCCCCTCGATCCTCAAAGGATCAGTGCTGGACCCCTTATGGGAGGAAAGTAAAGAAGATCCTAAAAAAGGAAAGCATAGTCAAAATGGTATATCGGGAAAGTCATGAGATTAAATGATAGTAGAAATAATTACTATGGTGCACACACTAGACCAACTTCTCTGCCCACTTTCATTTCTTTTATTGATACAGAGAGGGACCCGTGTTGGTCCTCTCAGTCATGGGCACAAGAGGTGGTAGTTTATAAGACCCTCCCACTATTTCCTACACCATCATCCTTTGACCTAAGGATATTTCTGGGGATTTAGGATACTCAGCTACTACTCTGATAGGGGTACCCATGGTCCCATATTTTGGTGACTCGGGTGCCATTATTACTGTTGCATCTTCTCCTACCCCAAATTGTGAGATAGATCCCCTCAAAATCAATGATGATGGATAAAGGATGAAAATAAGAAGGTAAAAGATAGAGATACATCTTGAATGTTAACATATTCATCCCATTCCTCTTTAGATTGACCGAATATCCCCTCAATAGTATCTCGATCTAGCATTTCAAATAATTTCTTTGTGGCCAAGATACGATCATCAGTGGAAAATATCAACAGTTATAGCTCCTGAACATATTGGCCCACCTTAGTCAAACTGCTATCAAGGTGAATATAAGAGGGTTCTCATATATCCCACAACTCCGGGTTGAATATTCCAGCCTGGAGAAATAACCACATGTATCTAACATCATGGGTTACATACTGCCAATATTGGATCACCAAGGGACTGTAACGTACCGACCTGACTCACCACTAAGACAGTGGCTAGACCATTGGGTCACATGGCCTCAGGCATACCTTCCCATATTTCAATGGCTATCAACTAGTATAAAGGGTCTAAATAGGTGATAACGGGGTGACTATACACTCACATTAGAGTAGAAAAATGGTTTATTAGATAATAAATAACAAGCAACAATGGAATCAGTATAATAAATGAAAGACATATAATAATGAAAGAATAATATAACTAAATAAAAGTAAAATGGGAAACACTAATTCCATATAACGATTCATGTAATGTCAGGTGTTACTAAAAGGTACAAGTAGTACAAAATAACAAAATAAAAGAAAAAAAACCAATGGTCAACTCCTTGAGCATCCTAAGAAAGAGCCCATTACTATTCTTCCTAACTCCCATGTACATAGCACATTACAAGAAATGAATTTGAATACCTACAATAAAGAAGATATACTCAAGTGACAAATAGTGCTCGAGTAGGGTGTGAGATAATAATCTCAGTAGGCTAGTACCCACGATGTCTAACCTAATACATTACCTGATATATAATGTAAAAAAATGAGAAGGTATATGCTGAAAAGTAAATAAGAAATGCTGAATAAATAAAAAACAACCCTACCGGGTTCTTAAGGGATACTTGGCGGCTATACCTACTTCGACATCATGTCAGGTATCTATGTCTGTGGTCAGATCCTCTTGCATCGGGATGGATCACTCAAATCCATGGAATATTCTCCTACTAAGGATGAATCACTCAAAATATACCATAAACATATGACCTCATCCCTCAGACTAACCAAAATCTTTTCCTCAGGAATAAATACAATCTCTCCCTTAGGCATCGTGTGACCATGCATCTAGCCCTTAGAAATCCTACATAAACATATACTCTACCCTCAGGAATTCGGTACCACTGTGCCTATCCCTCAGGTGATACAAAAACATGCACTAATCCCTCAGGAATTTTTGTGACTGTTCATATAGACCCTAGACATCTGACATAACCATATACTCTGTCCTTGGGAATCAAGTATCTATGCGTCTTTATCTTAGGTAGTACGAAAAAAACATTAACCAAGCCCTTATGCATCTACATTAAACATGAGTCCTATCTAGAAAAACTCAACAAGCCAATCAATATCAAATCCTCAGGTATCAATCACATTGATATTACATAATCTCAAAAGATAATAAAGAAAAATCACAATTCTAGTATCAAACATACCAGATCTATTATCACAAGACACAATAATCAATTTATAAAAATTATTTAATGTAAAACCAATTCATTTCATTAATCCAATTTCCTAATTATCATCATAATTATATCAAAACTATTTAATTAATAATTCGAACAAAAAGTCATTAATATATTAATTAACTAGTTTAGCCAAGGTGATTCTATCATAAGAAATCACACAATTTATTATTATGACAATTCAAAAGTCTAATCTAGTAATCAAACAATTTATCCAATTTATTATAGGGATTTAAAGTCAAACAAACAAAGTCTTAATAATGTCCATGGATGGCACACCAATTGGGTAGCCACAGGTCTGAATCTCCATGCCGATAAACCCAAAGGGATATAAGGTACAATTTTAAAATGAACAATTATAATTTAAAAGGGATTATTCAATTTATTTGGTCATGTGAAGCGTGCCGATGTGACCAAATATATTGTATATACATTAAATAATTAAATCATACAAAAAGGGATTAGGTTTAGACCACCCAAATTAATTCCTTTCAAGGACTACAACCACCATGAAGCATACCGTTGAATATATTCAAGTCATATCATTGAAACATTTCACATAAACTATTCTTATTTAATTATAATAAGAGGTATGGTCATGCCACCCTAATAAGTTCCATTTAAATTAATTAATTTAAAAAATTCAAGGAAAACATGCCATATATCAATCATAACCTCAAGGTATAAAGAAACACCAATTTAATATGCCAAGAAAGAATACAAGCCTAATCACTACATTTTAGCTTAGGCATCACACCTCCGTTGGAGGGGGTTTATTATTAAATCAAGACATTTTTTATAACACAATTCATTTTTTTAATTAAGCATCACATATAATTTCACCAAAGGAAATCATTTTAAAAAGACTACTATACATGAAAAACATTAATTAAAGGTGTAAAGAGTGAGAAATTAATCAATGCATTATTAAATTTAAGGGGCAAGGAATGAGATCCTACCTCAAGAGGAACCAAGCCGAACACTCAGCACATTAAGCTTTGACGAAGATCACTCCACACTTTCAAGAACATACATTCCTATATATATACACCCCTTAATCCAATTTAAATATTACCCTCACCATGAGGGAATATGTACAAAGAATATATATATATATATATATATACATACCTATATATATGAGTGCAAGAATTCAAGGATCCACCATATGCACTACAAATAAAACCAGAAACTCAAAAACACCACAAAAAGGACGAATGTACCCAAGGAAAATTTCCAAAACCTTAAAAATTATGAAATCCCCAATTATAAATTGAGTGAAAATAAATAATGATGAAAAAACATACCCCAAATCAATGTCGGAAAACCAAAATTCTCCAAACTACTTTTCCTTCAGTGGCAGTTTCTATAATGCAACCAAAGGAGTGTTGAGAGACCATTCACACACCATAACACATGAAGAAAACAAAAATTGGATTAAAACCTAACCCAGGGTTCAACCAATTTGAAATAGGGAGAGAAAGAGAGAAAAAACCTCTAACCAAGGATGGATATGAGAGCATAAGTTCTTACCTCAAAGGATCGAGAAATAATTGTGAAGGATTGAGGTGAAATCATAAAGTGGAGATGGAGCCAAAGGAGAGGGGTTCGTGTGCTAGGGGGGTTCGTCCAAGGGGGTGCATGATGCTGGAAAAAAGGTGAACCCCCTTTGGGGTATCTTAAAACTTAACTTAAAATAGTAATAATAATACTTAAATTAATAATAATAATAGTAATCATATTATTATTATTAAAACATTATTTATTTTTTCTATTTAATCTCATTTAATTCATACAGGCTAGGTGCATGGTTTGGGTAAATCGTATGCATCACATGTGGGGCATTTTGATCCTCTAAAACAAACTGCATGGTTTGATGCTGAGGGCCACATGGTTTCAGACTAATTGTGTGCCCCTGACAGCTCCTCCTGACTCTTGGTTTCAAAGCCCAATGCTCTTGAAACCTGAAACAACACCTGGGGCAGACCCCACATCAAAAATAACACATTGAAGTGCTAAAACTTTCAAAAATTTATTCTGAATTTTGGTTTTAAAAATGGTCCATCCAATAAACATGAAAAATTAAAATTTCCTTAGATTTTCTTCTGGTTCAAAAGACAGGATGTTACAACCTAAATACCTTAGAACTTATAATCCCTAAGAAGCCTTTGGGAACAATGAAAACAACATCTAACCTACAAGGGTCATGAATCTTTGTTCAAACAGTCACGTTGCATTTTCAAACTCCCAACGCACCTCTGAGCACTATTTAAGAAAACAACACTTCCATCCATCCAAGTCAAATTTTTATTCAAAGAAAGAGGACAACAAGGAAACATCTAGATTAAGGAGGTCTAAATTTAAGTAAACGACACTTAAGCCATCAAAACTCGAGCCAACACTCATTCTTCAACTGAAACATCGAGATGGATCTTACCCGAGCCCATTTAGCTAGAGACACGATCACATCATCATCTTTTTAAACATCTGGCCCAAGGTACTTCCCACCTTAGGATTTAATATCATAAGGGCCCAATTCCAATCCATGATATATACACCATTGGAATTACCTTAAAAAAGTATGTCATTAAGAATTCTAACGACCCTCCTAGCATGATTTGTCTAGTTAAGTGAACCCAAAAACATTCGAGGTCATAATAGAGACCATTCTGAAATAAATGGTCGAATTTTGATCGACCTAACAAATACCGGCTGCATACTCTTTACAAGAAAGACATGGATGAACTTTAAAACACACTTAAATTCAATTGTAAATGTGTTTAAATTAGTTCCTAAATGACTATGAACACTAAACAAGAATGAAGACAAGTCAATCCACTTCAAGCTCACTATTCTCGAAGACACTTGGCTTAAATGGCTGACTCATTTCCAACTGAACCATGATTACTTATCCTAAGGAACATTTTATTTACAACAAACACATTCAATTAAGTGAATATGTGACTTCTAGTGATGTTCCTTGGTCAAAAAATCACCTGACCACTTTAAAATTGTCATTCCTCGACACAAATAAGGGTGTAGTCTAGATCCATTCCACTAGAATCATTACCCTTTTTAAAGATTCACCTCTGAGTCCGAAAAAAAGTCTGGGACAACCTTAGATTAATTTAAATGGGAGTATAAGGAACTAAACCCAAGAATTATATAATCCAAGTTTATAAGAGATGTTGGTACAAGGCCAAGATGTCCACATCAGTAATTTGACATAGCCCAGAGCGACATTCACCTGATAGTCGAGTCAAAGGGAACAACTGATGTCCGAGAGTCCATCCAAGGAATTATTACAAGGTAATCTCAGTATCACTTAGGAGTAACCAATCCATGACAAGAAATCCACAAATACAACATGCAACACTAATAAAGAACCACTCAACAAGATCTATAGCTTTTAAAACTTTAGCACGACGTAAGACCAACATTCTCTTAGTAAATCAAGAATGAATTCAAGATAGGAGACATGCTTATCTCTCAAGGAAGAGTACACTAAGAGGATTTTAAATATTACTAGATGGAAAATGGATGAATCAATACTGGTTAATACCTTAGAAGAAACTTAGCTTCACTTGATGATTCACCATTATTAACCGATCACCAAGCCTTTACCACCTGAGGCATCCTGTGATTGTTCAAGATTAACCAAAAAAGTCCACCCATGGCCAAAAACGTTTCTAAAAGCTTTATACACTATCAAACACACTAATGTTATGCAACTGAGCAAGCACTGACATGATTTAAATTTCACAAGACTCATGGGCATTTAATCAAGCCTGACCATTCTCCAATGGTACTCTTTGGTTGTGTTCTTTATACTTGGAAGGACCAATTTAATAGAACTGAAATGATTCTCCCCACCTTATGAGTGTCCCAATCATCTAAGGAGAAGACAGACCAGCCACTCATAAGCACACTAGATCAGATTCAGCTTAAACATAAGCATAATACTTACCCGAGTCACACTCACAAACATCAAAGCATTTGGAATGAAAACCAAAAATAAACCGATCAGCATGTTAAAACACTTGAGTATATGAAAGTCATCCTGAGAATTGGGACGAATTGATTCCTTTTAATGCCCAGGTCATTCTACCATGGAGATGACCTGAGAATTCACTCAATAGTATAAGGCTCAATAGTTACACTAAACTCAACCGATTTATTATGTTGTTTAGAAACTCATCGGGTACCATGTATGAAAATGCATGTTACCTCGAGGTTTCATAAGAAAGAAGACACATCCTGAATACTATCCATAGGATATCCTCCATATGAATTCAAGTATTGGATGGCTTGTACAAGATATTTAACCCAGAGTCATATTGTCTCATATGACTATTAATATATATGATGACATACCAAGCCGTCCATCATTGAGAAATAAGAAAGGGTCAAGCGACCGAAGAATTGACCGACCATGCCTGAGGTATGTATAACCAGCTAAAAACGAGCATTACCCTATGCTCACACCCATAGAAAAAGTCAAGGATACCATGAACACCCATCTGAATAAGGGTTTCATTGAAAATTGAAAGTCTTACAAGGAACAACGACACCCAAATGATACCAAGCATTAAAAACTCATGGAATTAGAAAGGAATTTAATTTATAAGGGTGATACCTACCATAGGCTAGCCCCTTACAAAACAAAAAATGTTTACCCTATCAATAAGTCACTCCAACTAAAGTCACCAGCTCGAGATCCTATCATTTAATCCATTTATATAAGTAAAAGTAAAATAACGACTATGGAAAACGCTCATGGTTCCGTTCCAAGGAAACTCAAAGAAAAGGTTACACTACCCTTACACTGGGGTTTTATCAAAGGAAACCACCCAAGGGTTCCATTTTCAAGTCTTTGCATTGATTCAAATATAAATATTTAAACATCTAAAAGATTTAATTCAAAACATCAAGTACCTATTTAAAAAAATAACTAGGAACTTGATTTTAACCAATGCCCAAGGGAAAAATAGGCAAGTTATATCAAATTTCCTTTCTAACATTAAACATTCATTGACATCCCATCTTTATCAGGAAATTTATCACATAAATTCTTATTTAATTGATGAGGTAACCTACGAGGGTCCCACTAAGACAACCTAGGTTATTCAGAAAGAAACCCAATAGTAGTTGCTTAATTTATTAAAATTTTAAAACACCTAAATGATTCATATCATAAGAAACATTCCCCAACTGACCTACTTGGGTCCATTTGTGCATTTTTGAAGTTAAATAATTCATTTCAAATTAGAAAAAAACCTACACACTTATAACCATTTAAAACATAACATGGTCATACATAACACTTTAGTTATATGGGTGGTCATATACCAATCCATAAAGTTCCCATATGGTTTTATTGCACGAATTACCATTTCCCAATTATAAGTTTCTCACACACCTTACAAATGAAAACTGACTCCCATCATAATCACAACTATTTAATCCAAGAAATGAAACTAATTATATTTAGCCTATGTAAACATTTATATATCAAAACAATCATGTTATCAAAAGAATCTAACATAGAGAAATATGTTATAAACATAGAAGCATGGAATAAAAATCAAGGCACAAAATCAGAACTAGCAAACAACCTACATATGCAACTATATGTCATGGCATGTGAATTCTCTATATTTCCAATATGATGCATATAATGCTTTATATTTTCTATACTAGGCCAAGGGTATAATACCATAAATCTAATAAATCAATAAGTAGTGTAAAAATACACCAATCACTCTAGGTGAAATCAGATTCAACTATAATATCGAACAACATGAACAACAATCCCAACCCTAGACACTTGGTCATTTCCTCATGTGTGGGGTGATCAATCCTAGACACGACTATTTACCAAGCACCAAAATATTCATAGTATCCTATCTACCAGAAAAAAATAGTAATACAAAGGAAAAGAAACCTATGATACCACTTTGTAACATCCCAACCTATCTCACCACTAAGATGGTGGCTAGACTAGTGGGTCACATGGGATCAGGTGTGCCTCCCCGTATGCCAGAGGATTCTGACTAGCAATGAGGGTCTAAATACGAAATGTCTCAAATTTTATGTGTATTATTTTTGGATATTATATGGATTAATTTTGAGACTAGGAATTGATACGACATGTAATTCCAAGGCTCAGGGTTCCTAGAATAAATGGTTGAAATATATTAAATGTATTTAATAGCACGCTCATGTAATTTTCCTGAAAAAGTGGAATAACTTCTAAACAAGTGATCAGACCAAAAATATGAGGGAACTGTTGAACTTAGAATTCAAGGTTTATCCTAGGCATAACCTAACATTAGTCAACATAGATTGTTTGTGGAAAATTTTTCTTAGGCATAAAAATAAATAAAATTATTTAATAAAATTATTTTATGATACAACAACCTAGTTTCCTATTTAAATACATTATTATGGAAAATTCATAGGGTTAGCCTTATAAACCTAAGAATTTTATGAGTTCCATTAGAGTGTTGGAGAAGAACCCATTGGAAAACAACAACAAATCGTGTATTGACGATCAACACACCTCGAATTTGACAGATCTTGCCAACGATGACAGCGACACATCATTCTTCATCAGCGATCAAACCGAATTGAGGTAGGGTGTGTGTTTGATTTGTTTATTCCCCATTCATTATTTATATAAAGAATGTGAATCAATTAATGAACATATTGATTTATGGATCATGCATATTGTGGGATGAGATTATATTTGCAGGGTTTTGACAGAAGAATTTTTTATCTTTGTGGTTTGATTATTAGATTATCATTCTAATGTAAATGAACCAAGATCAACACAAAAACCTATCGAGGTCCATTCCTCTAGATTGTTATTGTTCTTTTCTCCCCCGAATTCTCTGTTCAATGCAGTGTTCTTCATTTAGATTTGGTTCGACATATTATCTAATGATTGATCATTGCACACTATTTTCTTGGAATAATGATTCTATATCATAGATCTGGGATTGATACGATGCGATAGAGGTGTGATGGTGATTATGGAGACAAATCAAATGAAAATTGATGCCCAATTTTACATTATTAGGTGTGTAACAAATATCAATGATGATCTCATTTTACAAGCAGATCGAATGCCCAAATATTGTTGATTTGGTGATGGCATGACTAGACAAGGCCGGATGTAGAGTTTCACAACATGGTGGTCAATAGATTTTAGGCCATAGGATTGGACGTGGCATGCAGAGGAAGAATATGGGATTCTGGAAAATCCCATAGAACACAACCTATAAACTAGATCTACATGTCGTGTGGGTCCCCCTGAGTAACAACTAGGGTTTTGGGTAGGAGATAGGCATCACACGACATGTGGCCTGACCTACATGGTGTGTGGTACATCCTTGGATACCCAACATGTACTTTGGGAAGTACATAGACAAGGGGTGTACTACACGGCTAGCCTATATGGCATGTACTCCCCCACATGGAACAACCCAGACCATGTATATGGGATATCCTATGTACTGGTACACATGCACAAATACACAGGATGATGCTATGTACTAACACATGGTTGGAGTACACAGGTGGGACCCCGAATACTGGGAAAGGGCCTGCGACCCCTCTACACTCTGTGTAATCTCTTTTTACACAGACACAGTTTGAATGACACGGGCTATTTACATGGGCAGAACCTGGGGTCATGGGACGCGGCGTGTAACCCCTCTATATTCCATGCACTCTTTTTTACATGGATTGGATCTCTTTTCCTTCATATCATAGAAAAGTTTTGTTAGGGTTCATTCCCCTTATCCTTTCCCTGAAGGTAGGTATAGTATTATTTTCTACTCCTAGGACTACGATCCCTTCAGCATGACTTCCTGGATAGAGTTGTTGGAATCCCTCTGAGAGGCCCATTTTGAGATCCTCTATTCATCTTCTTACCCTAGGTGGAGTTATTGGTATCGACATGATGAAAATTATGCAGGATCCAATCCTCTACTTAAAGGGTTAATTCATATTGAGTTGTTGGTATCACCCCATGGCCCTAACTACGATCTTTATATGTTGTATCATATCTCTTTGGACTATCAGCATGTATCCTTCTCATGAAGAGACCTGATAGGCAGTACCTCTTGGATGAACGTCGTCAGCACTATCAGACTTAGTAGTCTGTTCTCCCAAATGAGTGCTTTGTGGAATCTTCGAGCTGGAATCCTAGGGATGCTATACTACATTCATAGATTACCTCTAGACTATGTGTCTTGGTTGAGTATATCTGGATATTATTGTTATATGTGTTGTAGACATATACCTATATAGAGATGACTGTATTTCCTTTGTTGTATTGATTTTTGGTTTTGGGGTATCCTATTGAGTATTGTTATACTCACCCCTACACAGGCTTTGCCTGTACATGTCATGTCTTGTGTAGATGATCGACCTTTTGATAGATTCCTAGGTGGACTAGGACTAGATGATGCTTAGTGAGACTAGAAAGACCAATGTGTGTTCTTGTGGCTTTTAAACAACAGTTCCAATACCTTTACTTTCATGTTGGAATTGTATTACGTATTCTTTATGGTGGAATTGTATTTGGACCTATTTACTTTCTTTACTTCCTATAATACTTTGGTTGTGAGATATAGATGCATGCATGCATTGGATGTTCAATTATTTTTACATTTCATTATTTTGTGGTCTTGGAGATATGTGTGTGTGTACCTGTACTTAGGAAATTCCTCCCATGTTAGTGATATGCCTACTCGGTGCTAGTCACCAGCCCCTAGCCTATTGGAGGTGGGCTTGGGGAGGTGCAACATGGGACCCACTGGGATGGGTCATGAAAGAGTGGTATCAAAGTGGTTGGTTCTACTTTAGGACTAAAAGACTATGAGATTGGTTTGGGGAAACAATGTTAAGTGTTTCAAGTTTGTCTTTCAAGCCAAAGACTCTAGTGTTGGAGCAAAAAATGACGTATCCATACACCAGGACTCTCATCACCTAATTTTTGACATGGTACATGAAAAAATTGGTTTCAAAGAAAAAAATTGTACATGCATAATATAGGTTTGGGTTGTGGTTCCATTTCCTTCTTAAGTTAGCTCTCCAGATATAACCATTAACTATGATACATCTTGTTTGTTTCAGGATACCTCCACCACATATACCAGCTATGATTCAGCATGATGATCATGAGGATGATCCCCTCAGTGATGAGGAATCAATTTAGGGACCGGTTCTTAATATGTTACATCTAGGTGGTGCACTATCCATACCACAACTTGTAGAGAAACACATGGTACTTGCAGTACCAGTGAATGAGGAGCATTGGATGAGCGTGATTCATGAGTTTTAGTGATAGAGTCCCCTCAGGTTCCAAGGTGAGCCTGAACCATGGGTAGTTGAGGACTATCTTGAGGCGATGACCCAAGTTTTAAATATAGTCAGGACACCATCAGATCAAATGGTGTTCCTAGAAGCAAGCCTTATTCAGGTCTTAGCATGGCGATGGTGGGGTTTAGTTACTTAGGATTATGATGAGGTGACTCTTTCATGGAAAGATTTTTAGTGTCTCTTCAGAGAGGATTTGTCACGACCCGTCCCCTGGGGCATGTGCCGTGACTACCCCAAGCCCACCTTCCATAGGCTAGGGGCTGGTGACTTGCATCGAAAGGCGTATTCCCTATAACTGGGAAGGCATTACCTTTATAACCTATAAACACACGCAACCAATCAAATAGCAGGATATGAACACAAGTCAACTGTATAGAAAAAGGAGTGATGAAAGTAAAAAGGGGCCTAAATACAAGCCCAATAGTAATAGTACAAGTACAACTAAAATACAATACAACTGAAGATAAAGAAAGGTAGCTACTGGGTCGTCCTCCAAGGTTCCTACCTGAAGGGTAGGTACAGATCGCCTCCTTAGCACTCCACGTCCGCCTGTCTCCTTTGTGTACCATCACGCCGTATGGTACACCTCCGGGCCCCATCTAGCCCTGGTACCCTCAGCCTCGATCAGTGATATCCATCGTCTGCACCAAACACAACAAGGTGCAGGCATAACCCATGCAGGGGTGAGTATAATGATACTCAGTAGGGACCTCGAGACCCTCAAGGTCTCACAAAATCCATAAAGGATAAACCAAAAAGTATGAAGTCAACTGAAAACCCTAATTAGGTATATGCCTATACATATAACTAAGTTACCAAGTATACCCATCTCAATCATGAGGAAACACAGAGTTCAAATCAAAATTCCAAAGCTCAACTGTTCTACAAAGGAAAAAGTACCATGATGGTAAGTACCACTCAGGTACGCCATATAGAAGAATATCACCAAGGTATTACCACAAAGCAAAGTATCGATCAGGTTCAGACTCATATCACACTAGGTATTTCTTAGGTACAGTAGTAGAGATGATTATATGTAACTACTGAATCATATTACTTTGTTAAGTGACAGAACCACAAAGGATACTAAACCATCATCGGACCCATAGAGGATTGCAGTACATCGTCAGTATGTCGTCATACCCACATAGGATCTCTAGGTGCTCACCCACATAGGATCGCTCAGTGCTGACCCACACAGGATCGCTCGGTGCTGACCCACACATGATCGCTCGGTGATGACCCACACAGGATCACTAGGTGCTGACCCACATAGGACTGCTAGGTGTTGACCCACACAGGATCGCTCGGTGCTGACCCACACAGGACTGCTAGGTGCTGACCCACACAGGATCACTCGATGTTGACCCACACAGGATATCTGTTCATTCTTCATGTCACAACCAACTACTGGGTTCCCACACTAAGCTTGCTCATATCCGGAAGAATCTGCTCCTCATGCCACTATTAGATACTCCAACTGCCATGAAGTCCCACAAAAAAGTATCCCATAGGACTGCCACATCATAGGATTCTCAACGCAACAGGCGGTGTGTCAATCAGACGTCTGGTCTGTGATTTATTAGCCTTTTTGTCCCAAGGGCCCGGTTGGATTCGTGCTCGATCCAACCTAACTATACCCCAACTTTATCCAAATCTCAAGTGGGGTATACCAAAGGTACCATCTCACTCCAGGGTTTCCATCGCTGCAGACGATTCGTCTAACGGACATCCGGTGCCAAAGTTATGGCCAAAAGAGCGTAAATGGGTCGAAGTGGGTCCGGTTTCGGTCCAACCCGGCCTGGGCCGACCCGGCTTGGGTCGACCTGACCCAAACCGATTTGGGTCGACCTGGACCATCCCGGTTTGGGATGAATCGGCCTAACCCGCTGGGTCCAGCCCGACCTGCGGTCTGGCCCAGCCCTCTGGGTGGCCCATCCCGCTGGGTCTGGCCCGGCCCGCGATGGGCGGCCCGGCCTGGCTACCCGGGGTGGCGTGGAGGCAGCGGGGACTGTGAAGGCCGTGGGATCCTTGGGGGCCACGGGGAAGCGGAGGCCGCGAGGCAGCAAAGGCCGCGGGCGGCGTGGGGCGGCAGAGGCTTCGGGTGCCGCGGGGCGGCGGAGGCCATAGAGCGGCGGAGGCTGTGGGGGCCGTGGAGGCCGTGGGGGCCATAGAGGCTACGGGCGGTGCATGGACATGGAGGAGGCGCGAGGCAGCGTGGAGGTTGCAGTCCGGCGGGGCGACCATGGTGCAGCGGGGCAGCCACGGTGCGGCGGTCCGCCGCAGCTGGCCGGATGGCCAGCCGTTCTCTCCACATGGCACGATCGTGCACCACACCTTCGCCGGTGGCCGGTTCGGCTGGCTGCTCTTTTTTTGTCACCTTTATTACAGACAATTGTGGTGCCGGCCGCGGTTCTCGAGTTCCATTGGTGCCAAACACTGGCACCAGTCGCCGTCACCATCATAAAGAACACACAAAAGAACCATAACTTTTGCAGAGGGGTCGGGCCATGTTTGTTTGGACCGTACCCTCCACGTTAGGGTGGTAGCAAGAATCTCAAGGGTAATGATTAAATGTGAGAGGAAAAATTATCATTGATCAATTTAAAACACACCCCTACCTCAGATATTTTTTGATGGAGGTCTCGAGGAAGGAGACAATGTCATTGGGGATAAATGGACATTGGTGACGTCGACGTTTCCTCGATCGTCAGTTCATTGTCGTTGAAGATGTTCCTCATTGGTGAGAGAATTCTTTGATGGGGAGCGTGTTCTTCATTGGAGAACACATTCTTCGTTGGAGAAGAAGAATTCCTCCAAAATCTCTCCTCTTCCAATCCTTTCTCCCAAAATGAAAAGTAGCCAATATGATGTGTTCGACCAATTTAATTGTTGGCACAAAATTAAATTGGCATCATTAATTACGATGAGGTTACCATAATTAATTTAGAGGAAACCTAGGGTCACCCCCCTCATTAAAGAGGGAGTTGAAAGGTTTCCTCCAATTAAAGGGGGTCCGGGTGGTTCCCGCCTCTAAATTAAAATTGGGGGTTTTAGGTTTGGTGGTCCCCACCACCATAACCTATGTTGAGGGGGTTTCTAAAATAAAAATGTTAGAAATTTTTATTTTATTTAATTCATTCACGAAAAGCACAAAATTTTATCTTTCACTCTCGACCCACTTTGGTCGAGGTGATGGTATCTTTAAGAAAATACCTTCATTGCAAGTTCAACGGTGACCTCATATTTCAATTCTGAGCACCAGTTTAAAAGTTACAAAAACCAGCTCGCATGTTTACTGAACGTACCCCAAAAAAAAGTTCAGAAATTCATTCCGGGAACAACAGGTCTTGGAATCACGCGCCGTCAATTTTTGTGGACTTGTAAAATTCCCATATAATTAAAAAAAATTACATGGAATTTCCAGGTCTTTACATTCTCTCTACCTTAGGGATTTGCGTCCTCATAAGTAAAAACACAAAATAATGAAACAAGTGGGGGTACTGAGCATGAATCTGAGTCTCCTGCTCCCATATTCTCTCATGGAGGTTCCTATGCTTCCAACAAATGCGCTCCAAAGGTATCGACCGCTCATGAAGGACCCGGTCCTATCAATCCTCAATCTCTACTGGAACCTTCGTAAAAGTTTCCCCATCATTGATGTCCAGCTTTCCATGGTCGATGATGTGAGAAGGTTCGTGCACGTATCTCCTCAGCTGGGATACGTGGAAGATGTCATGCACCCGGTGCAATTGAGGTGTAAGAGCTAAGTGGTAAACCACCTTTCCAACTCTATTGAGGACCTGGAAGGGTCCGATGAACCTCAGAGATAACTTTCCACCTTGGCCAAATCTCTGCAAACCTCGTCGGGGTGAGACCCATAGAAAGACGTGGTCACCATCCTCTAAATCTAGAGGTCTCTGTCTCCTATCAGCATAAGACTTCTGCCTACTCTGTGTAGTATTCATCCACTCCTGGATGATCTGCACTTTCTCTGTGGTAGGCCGTACCATCTCTGGTCCCACTAGTGCTGACTCCCCTGGGTCAGTCTAGCACAAAGGTGATCTGCAAGGTCACTCGTAAAATTCCTCAAAAGGTGCCATCCCAATGGTGGAGTGATATCTATTGTTGTATGAAAACTCTAAAAAAGGCAAGTGATCCTCCCAACTATGACCGAAGTTGAGGATGAAAGAATGAAACATGTCCTCAAGGATCTGAATGGTCTGCTCTGTCTTTCCATCCGTCTGCGGATGGAAGGCGATGCTCAAACAAAGCTGCGTCCCGAAAGCCTCCTGCAACCCCATCTATACCCGGTAAGTAAAACATGCATCACGATCGGAGACAATCATTGAGGGTACTCCATGTAGCTGCAAAATCCCCTGTACATAGAGGCATCCCAATCTCTCTACTAAAACCTGATCTCTAATCGGTAGGAAGTGGGATGACTTGGTGAGTTGGCCGACGATCACCTAGATAGAATCATGACCTCTGGATGTATGTGGAAGTCCTGTCACGATGTCCATGGATATTCCATCCCACTTCCACTCTGGAACCTCTAAATGCTGAACTAATCCTATTGGTACCTGATTCTCTACCTTCACTTACTGACAAGTGAGGCATCGAGAGACAAACTCTGCAACTACTTTCTTCAATCCTAACCACCAGTGCTGTCATCGGAGATCCTGATACATCTTCTCCACTCCTAGATGTACCACTAGAGGGGATGTGTGGAACTCCCTCAACACTTTCTACCAAATTCTCACTGGTACCATGGTATTTCCTATGAAGAGGATGACGTGCTCCCAACCTTCATAAAATCCATAAGGTGCCTGTCCTGTTGATATCTGAGCACGTCGAGTCTCGCAGTCAGTTTCCCTGCACTGTGCCTCCCTGACTCGCTGAAGAAGTGGGGGAGTGATTGTAAGAGACTGAAGGAAAGCTGATCCATCAAATTCCATGAAGGATATTTGTAAAGTGTCCAACTGCTCCGTCACCTCACCTAGTAGCTGTATACCAGACCTCCTACTGAGTTCATTTGATACAATGTTCCCCTTCCTAGGAGTATAGACTATCTCGAAGTCATAGTCCTGGAGGAACTCAATCCAACATCGATGTATGAAGTTCATTTCCTTCTAAGAGAAGATATACATGAGAATATTATGATCAGAGTAGACTGTAAAACACTTTCCCATTAAGTAATTTCGCCACATCTTCAAGGCAAAGACCACTGCTACTAACTCCAAGTCATGGGTAGCATAGTTCTTCTCATGTTGTATCAGCTTTCGAGAACCATATGCGATCACTACTCACTCCTGCATCAGGACACATCCAAGTCCGATCCCTAATGCGTTGTAGTAGACTACATACCCTATTCCCTCCTCTGGAAGCCTTACAATGGGGGCACTAGTCAGCCTCTGCCTCAGCTCCTGAAAACTCCACTGGAATCTCTCCGACCACACAAAGGGTTTCCCCTTCTTCGTCAATGCTAATAAAGGTGATTCAACTCTGGAGAAATATGGCACAAACCTCTGGTAGTATCTATCCAACCCTAGAAAACTTTGTACCTCCATCACACTCTTGGGTGGCTCCCAAGAAAGTACCACCTCAATCGTTGCTGGATCTACTGCAACTCCAGCCTCTGATAAGACATGTCCCAGAAAGTGAACCTCTCAGATAAAAAATTGGCACTTCGAGAGCTTACCATAAAGCTGGTACTCTTGGAGTGTTTCCAGTACTACCTTCAAATGATAGGCATGCTCCTACTCAGTAGTTGAGTAGATCAGAATGTCATCGATGAAGACTACTACAAAGCAATCAAGGTATGGCTGAAAGATCCTATTCATGAGTCCCATGAACACTGCTAGAGCATTGGTTACACTGAATGGAATAACCAAGAACTCGTAATGGTTGTACCGACATCTAAAAGCCATCTTCTATACATCCTCATATCTTAATCTAAGCTGGTGATAACCTGATCTAAGGTATATCTTTGAGAACCACCGTGCTCCCTTCAGCTGATCAAAGAGGTCATCAATCCTCGGAAGTGGGTACTTGTTCTTCACAGTCACTTGATTCAGGAACCAATAGTCAACACAAAGTCTCAAGCTCCCATCCACATTCTTGTAGAACAAAATTGGGGATGCCCAAGGAGAAACAATGGGCCGAATGAATCCCTTCCCCTGTAATTCCTCTAGCTGTACTCGCATCTCACAAAGCTCCACGGGACCCATCCGATACGCTGGTGTAGATATCAGTGTTGTCCTGGGGTACAAGTCAATGTAAAAGTACACCTCTCTATGAGGAGGTAGACCCAGGGCATCATCAGGGAAGACATCTGCGTACTGGTCCACCACTATAGGATAACTCAGACTCTCTACATCAACTGATCTGAGGGAAAGGCTAGCCAACTGATGAGTGATCGGCTGCACTCTCCTTTGGGTAAGTCCATCCTGTGCTACAAAGGCTCCCTTCTTTCCAGTGAAGTTAAAACTAGTCCCATCCGTGTGGACACACCACAATTTGCGCCTAATACAGTCTATTTGAGCATTGGCTATTGATAACCAGTACATACTCAAGATGATGTTGTAAGGCCTCGACGCTGCTACAAGGAGATCCCAGCCGAAGATCTTACCTCCTAGAGTAAGCTCTCACTACTGGAACCAGTGAAAATCATCGAATCTGCTTTTGTAGGAGTCTCTAGCCATAAGGATCGAGCCAATGACTCTGTCAGAATCTCTGATCTCCGAATTAGGGTAGTGGAAATAAAATAATGATTGGAACCTGTGTCTATAAGTACTGCAGCTAAGGTAGAGTAGACACAGATCGTACCTCGTATCATCTTCAAAGCACTATAATCGTTGGACTTAGCTGCCTGGAGCTGAGCTCGCCCCTGTCCTCCTGCTCCCTGTGGTCGGGGTGGACCACCTGGTGGTGGTGGATATAATATCTCAAATCATCGCCCACCGCCAGCTACATGACCAACTTCTATTCCATGTCCGCCTACTCCATACGGACTTCCTCAGTCAAACCTCTGTCTCTGCCCAGGTATTCCTTCGACCGCCTGCTGATCATTCGTACGGTGGTTCAGACAGTCACGATCCATGTGACCCTGCCCGTCGCATGCGTAACACTGCCCTCTCCTCACATGAATGGATCTATCTCTGGTGCCCTTCACAACCGACCCTGAATCATGCGGTCGTCCACATGTAGGTCTGGTCCTCTTGGACCTCTATGACTTCTGTCTACTGCCAGCTACAGAAGAATCCGCTACGTGATGACTGGTGGTGGGTCTTGTTGCTGGTGACTGCTCAGCAAGGAAACTCTGTACTAATAGGGATCTATCTAACACCCCCACCTACATCGGGATTCTAAGATAAATAATCGAAGCCCTAATCTCCTGTATGAGTCCCTGCTCAAAGGTCCGGGACCTGAAGAATGGGTCCCACACTATATCAGTGGAGTAGCATGAGAGGTCAGTGAACCTCGCTGAGTACCGAGCCACAGTCATGCTGCCCTGCTGCAGATGAAGTATCTTCTGTATGTGCACTACGCGAGGAGTCTCTAGAACAAACTGTATCCAAAACACGCTCTCGAAGTCTGCCCAGAGAAGCATCACCTCGTCATGAACCTGAAGTATCAAGCTCCACCATCTTCCTCCTACTACCTATAGAAGGCTGGCGGCAAGGATCACTATGAGATCAGCTGGTGTCCTTACTAGTTGAAAGACTCTCACCACAGCCTCCAGCCAATCCTCAGAAACCCGTGGGTCCATCTCTCCCCTAAACTTGGGTGGCCTCTGGCACTGGAACTCGTGAAATGCGCTCAAGCGGCATGCACCCTCTACTGCTGGAGCTGGTGGCATCAGTGTCCCAACGGGTAATGGTACCGCTGGTGCCTCCGTGGGTGCCTCTACTAGAAGAGGGACCTGTACTAAGGCCTCATCGCTCAGTGGGCTATCAGTGCGTACTAATCTCAGAACCCTAGCTGATTGTCTGCGTGGAGGCATCTTGAAAAGAAACAAGTGTGCCATGGTAAAAAATTTATACCTGGTGAGCTGACTCAAAGATATCATAAAGTAAACTCTTAGAAACACACACACAATTAGTGTTTTCATGCACTGAGTCAGAAATTAGAAGTCAGGGTCCTGGTGTATGGATACGTTGGCTGCCGCACTAACACTGGATTCCCTAAACTGATAACCACACTCACTACACTTAACACTATTTCCATTAAAAAGAAATATCAGATTCCTATGTTCTATGGTAGAACTGAATCCTCTGATACCAATTTGTCATGACCCGTCCCCCAGGGCCTGTGCCGTGACTACCCCAAGCCTGCCTTCCATAGGCCAGGTGCTGGTGACTAGCACCAAAAGGTGTATTCCCTATAACCAGGAAGACATTGCCTTTATAACTAATAAAAACACACAACCAAGCACATAGAAAGATACGAACACAGGTCAACTGTATAGAAAAAAGAGTTCTAAAAGTAAAAAGGATCAGAAATATAATCCCAATAGTAATAGTACAAGTATAACTGAAATACAATACAACTGAAGATAAATAAAGGAAGCTATTGGGTCATCCTCCGAGGTTCCTACATGAAGGGTAGATACAGATTGCCTCCTCATCACTCCATGTCCGCCTGTCTCCTTTCCGTACTGTCAGGCCGTATGGTCCACCTTCAGGCCCCGTCTAGCCCTGGTACCCTCAGCCTCGATCAGTACTATTCATCGTCTGCACCAAACACAACAAGGTGCGGGCCTAGCCCGTGCATGGGTGAGTATAATGATACTCAGTAGGGACCCCGAGACCCTCAAGGTCACACAAAATCCACAAAGAATAAACCAAAAAGTAAAAATTCAACTAAAAACCCTACTTAGGTATATTCCCATACATATACCTAGGTTACCAAGTATACCCATCTTAATCATGATGAAACACAAAGTCCAACTCAAAATTCCAAAGCTCAACTGTTCCACAAAGGAAGGAGTACCACGGTGGTAAGTACCACTCAGGTATGCCACATAGAAGAATACCACCAAGGTATTACCACAAAGGAAAGTACTGCTTAGGTATGGACTCATCTCACACCATGTATTTCTTAGGTACAGTAGTAGATATGATTAAATGTAACTACTGAATCATTTTACTCTATTAAGAGGCAGACCCATGGAGGATCCTAAACCATCATCAGACCTACAGAGGATCGTAGCACATCGTCAGTATGTCGTCAGACCCACATAGGATCTCTAGGTGATGACCCACACAAGATTTCTCGGTGCTGACCCACACAGGATTGCTCGGTGTTGACCCACACAGGATCACTTGGTGCTGCCCCACACAGGATCGCTAGGTGCTGACCCACATAGGATCGCACAGTCCTGACCCACACAAGATCGCTCGGTGCTGACCCACACAGGATCGCTAGGTGCTGACCCACACAAGATCGCTCGGTACTGACCTACACAGGACCTCTCGATGCTGACCCACACAGGATCACTAGGTGATAACCCACACAGGATCGCTCAGTGTTGACCCACACAGGATCACTTTTCATTCTTCACGTCACAGCCAACTACTGGGTTCTCGCACTAAGTTTTCTCATCTCAGGGAGAATATGCTCCTCAATCCATTGGGCGATACTCCAACTATCACGAATTCCCAAGAAGAAGTATCCCATAGGACCGCCACATCATAGGGGTATCAATGCAATAGATGGTGCATCAATCGGATGCCCAGTCTGTGAGTTATTTGCCTTTTTGTCCCGAGAGTCCGGTTGGATTCGTGCTTGATCCAACCCAACCATACCCCACCTTTATTCAAATCTCAAGTGGGGTATAACAAAGGTAATTTCTTGCTCTAGGGTTTCCAGCGCCGTAAATGGTTTGTCAAACAGACGTTCGGTGCCAAAGTTATGGCCAAAAGAGCGTAAATAGGCCGAAGTGGGTCCGGGTCCGGTCTGACCCGGTCCGACCGACCTGGCCCGACCCAGCCTAGGACGACTTGGTTTGGTTCAACTCGGCCCGACCCACTAGGTTTGGCCCGGCCTGCGGTGCGTCTTGAACCACCGCTCGGCCCATACTGGGCGGCTCGACCCGCGCTGGGCAGCCCGACCCACGCTGGGCAGCCTGACCTGGCAGCCTGGGGCAGCGCGGAGGCCGCGGGGGCCATGAAGGCCGTATAATCCATGGGGGTTGCAGTGGCCATGAAGTGGCGGAGGCCACGGGGTGGTGGAGGCCATGGGCAGCACGGGGCCGCGGGGCGGCAGAGGCCACGGGATGGTGGAGGCCGCGAAGTGGCAGTGGCCATGGAGCGACAGAGGTTATGGAGGCCGCGAGGTGGAGGCTTCGGAGACTGCGGGGCAATGGAGACCATTGGGCGGTAGAGGCCACGGGCGGCGCAGGGCCGCGGAGGCCACGGGGTGGCGGAGGCCACAGGGCGGCAGAGGTTGTGGGGTGGCGGAGGCCACGGGGTGGTGGAGGTCGCGGGGTGGTAGAGGCCATGGGGCGGTGGAGGTCGCGGAGTGGCAGAGGCCACGGGGGCTGTGGAGGCCATGGGCAGCGCAGGGCCGCGGAGGTGGAGCGAGGCGGCATAGAGGCCGTGGTCCGATGGGGCGGCCGTGGTGTGGCGGGGCGGTCGTGGTGCGGTGGTCCGCCGCAGCTGGCCGAATGGCCAACCGTCCTCTCTGTGCGGTGCGGTCACGCGCTGCACCTTCGCCGGTGGCTAGTTCGGCCTACCGCTCTTTTTTCATCGCCTTTGTCGTGGTCGGATGTGGTGCCGGCCATGGTTCTCGAGTTCCACCGGTTCCAAATGCCACCACCGGTTTCTGTCACCATCGTGAAGAATACACGAAAGAACCATAAGGTTTGCGGAGGGGTCGGGCCATGTTTGTTTGGACCGTACCCTCCACATTAGGGTGGTAGAAAGCGGCTCAAGGGGAATGATTCAATATGAGAGGAAAAATTAACATTGATCAATTTAAAACACACCCCTACCTCGGAGATTTGGTGACGGTGGTCACGAGGAAGGAGATGATGTCATTGGGGATAGATGGACGTCAGTGACATCAGCATTTCCTCGATCATTGGTTTGTTGACATTGAAGATGTTCCTCGTTGGCGAGAGCATTCTTTTTTGGGGAGCGCGTTCTTTGTTGGAGAATGCGTTCTTCGTTGGAGCAGAAGAATTCCTCTAGAAGATCTCCTCTTCCAATCCTTTCTCCCAAAATGAAAAGTAGACAATATGATTTTTTCCATCAATTTAATTGTTGGCACAAAATATAATTGGAATCATTAATTATGAATAGGTTGGTATAATTAATTTAGAGGAAACCTAGGGTCACCCCCTCATTAAAGAGGGAGTTGAAAGGTTTCCTCCCATTAAAGGGGGTTCGGGTGGTCCCCGCCTCTAAATTAAAATTGGGGGTTTTAGGTTCGGCGCTCCCCACCACCATAACCCATGTTGAGGGGGTTTCTAAAATAAAAATGTTAGACATTTTTATTTTATTTAATTCTTTCATGAATATCACAAAATTTTATCTTTCACTCTCGACCCACTCTGGTCAAAGTGATGGTCTCTTTAAGCGAATACCGGCACTAGAAGTTCAATGGTGCCCTTAGATTTCAATTACGATCACTGGTTTAAAAGTTACAAAAACCCGCTCGCACGTTCACTGAACGTACCTGAAAAATAGTTTAGAAATTCATTTCGGGCACACTGGGCCTTGGAATCACGCGCCGTCAATTTTTGCGGACTCGTAAAATTCCCATATAATTAAAAAAATTACATGGAATTTCCGGGTCTTTATAGGATTTCTCACCAGCTACGCTAAGGGATGTGCATATTCAGGAGCTTTAGTATCTCTATAAGGGTATCTTGACAATAGTTGAGTATTTATTATGGTTTACCAGCCTCTCTAGGTACTCGTTGGATATGGTTCAAGATCAGTTCTTTAGGGATCAAACCTTTGAGTGAGGTCTGTGTAGAGTAAATTTAGTCCATGTTATCCCTCTATGAATTCTTACATATGCTTGGGTTCTAGAGAGAGCTTTGGTGGTTAAGAGTTTTTTGGCTAAACAGTTACAGTTAGAAGTTTTCAGCAGTTGTCAAGTGGGAGAAGAGACCTTTGCAGCAGGGATCTAATGTCAGTCTTATGGACCCAGACATGGGAGAAGTTTCAGGAGGAGGTCCTAGGTCATAGGATCTGAAGTTCATGGCTTAGAGGGTGGGTCTAATCATCCAAAATATAGGTGATGCTACTTATATGACAGTAGGGGATATCTCACCCAATATTGTCCAATATACTGTAAAGTTAACAGAGAGACCATAGATTAACCACTGAGGTAGAGAAAACGATAGGAGTAGGTTGGTATGTAGGTCTACAAACATGGAAAATGATATGGGATATCAGTAATATGTGGAATATGTTTCGACATGTTACCACCACCACCACCCCCAAGTGGTCCACACTAGGCTCAGATAGCTGGAGGAAAGGGGCAGGGACATCTACAAGTAGTCGAGACTTATGAACCAGGGGATCCATGAATGATTCGAGGTATGATCTATGTCTTTTATACCTTATTTGCAGTACTCATAGACATAGGTTTTAGTAATTAATTTCCTACTGAATACCTTGTACAAGACTTAGAGATTTCAGTTGAATCGTTGACTCAACCCTTATGATTGGAGACTCCTACTAGAGAAGACTTAGTGATCACACACTTGTGCCAGTAGTGTGACCTGACTCTTGGAAGTGAGAGTTTATATTGGAATATCTTGGTAGTAGTGTCGAGGACTTACGAAGTCATTCTTGGTATGGAATGGTTATCTACAGTTCATGCCTAGATTGACTATTTTAGGTGAAGGGTGTAGTGTTTCCATAATGATGGAACCAGGTTTTCATTTTTCTGTAAAAAAGGAAACCCAGGAAGCATGGGATGGACTCATGCATAGGAGGGTATAGTCATATACTCATTAGTTAGCTAGTATAACCCTTTTTGTAGTGAATGTTGTGAGTTTTCGGTTTCCTTTAGTGGTGGTGGAGTATGAGGATGTCTTCCCTGAGGATGTTCTAGGTTTACCTCCCTACCAAGAGATAGAATTATACATTGATATACACCCCAAGATGGTACCAATATTTATGCCAACATATCAGATGGATCCTATAGATCTTTATGATATGAGGGTGCAGTTGGAGGACTTGTAGAGGAAGGGCTCTGTGAGACCCAGTGTTTTACCCTGGGTAGCTCCAGTTTTATTTTCCAAGAAGGCATACGAGAACTTGAGGTTGTGTGTAGACTACCAATGCTTAAACCAGGTGACTATGAAGAATAAGTATCCACTACCAAGGATCAATGACCTATTTGACTAGTTGATAGAGGCATGATGGTTCTTGAAGGTTGACCTCAGATCAGGCTATTACCAGCTATGAGTACGAGATAAGGATATACCGAAGATGGCATCTAGATGTCGCTACAATCACTATGAGTACTTAGTGATGCCCTTTGGTGTGATGAACACCATAGTAGTGTTCATGGGACTCATGAAACAGATATTCTAGCCTTACTTAGATTGGTTCATGGTAGTCTTCATTAATGATATCCTTGTGTACTCAGAGTCTGAGGAGAAGCACACAAGACACTTAAGGATAATTTTAGATGTACTCTAAGAGAACCATCTTTACGGAAATTTCTAGATGTGATAGTTCTAGATTTAGGAGGTCCACTTTACGAGACATGTTATCTTAGTATATATAGTGGCAGTCAACCTGGCCAAGGTCGAAGTAGTGTTAGTATGGGAGCCACCTAAGAGTGTGACGGAGGTGCAGAGCTTCCTTTGGTTGTTAGGCTATTACTAGAGATTCACAACTAATTTCTCCAGAATATCAGCACCCATGACAAATTTTGACTCAAAAGGGGTAGCATTTCATGTGGAAATAAAGGTTCCAGTAGTATTTTTAGCAGTTGAGGAAAATTTTTAAGAGCGCTCCCATGTTGAGATTTCCAGAGGAAGGTGTTGAGTACGTAGTGTTCTGTGATGTATCAAGAACTAATATTGGTTGTGTTTTGATGAAAAGTAAATAATTGATTGATTATGGTTAATCCTAGTTGAGACCACATGAGTAGAACTATAAAACCCAAGATCTCGAGTTAGCAGCAGTAGTCTTTACTTTGAAGATGTGGAAACACTACCTGATGGGTGAGAGATTTATTATCTACTATGACCACAAGAGTATCAAGTATATATTCTCTTATAAGGATATTAACTTGAGATAGAGGTGACAGATAGAGTTCCTCCAAGATTATGACTTTGAAATTGTCTATACTCTTTGTAAGGGGAATGTGGTAGAAGATGTTCTCAGCAAGAGATCTTATTCACAGTTACTGAATGAGGCATCAAATCAATTGGCCTCGTTGCAGTTATCCTTTATGGATGGATGGAGAATCTTACCTCTAATTGATGGTTGTCATACCTTTACTCTTACAGTGAGTTAGGGAGGCACAACTTGGAGATACTAATTGTGAGACCCTACGTGCTTAGATATCCATAGAGAATGCTTCTAATGGATATTATAAATGTGGGGATCAATTAGTTATTTTAATAGGATGCACGGTGGTACCAGTGGCGTTGCAGGAGGAGTTTCAGAGAGAATTTCATACAACTCCTTGTAGGTACATCCAGGTGTTGAAAATATGTATGAGGACCTCCAACATCAATTTTGGTGGCCAAGGATAAAGAAAGGAGTTGTAGACTTCATCTCTTGATGCCTTATTTATTAGAAAGTGAAGGCTGAGAACCAAGTTCCAATGGGTTTGACCCAAACCCTTGAGGTTCTAGAATGGAAGTGGGATGAGATATCTGTGGACATCATGACAGGATTACCATGCATATCCAGGGGACGTAATTCTATCTAGGTGATCATAAACTAGCTCACCAAGTCGGCCCAATTCTTAGCTATTTGAGAGTAGAGTTCAGTAGAGAGCTTGGGATGACTCTACTTGTAGGATATTTTCTGAGTCCATAGAGTTCCATCGATGATTGTTTCTGATCATGATGCTCGCTTCAAATCCCGATTGTGTAAGAGATTACAAGAGGCATTTGGGACCCAATTACTCTTAAGCACAACATTTCACCCCCAAAATAATGGCCAGAATGAGAAGACCATTCAAGTTTTAAAGGAAATATTATGAGCTTGCGTGTTAGATTTTGGTCATAGTTGGGAATATCACCTACCATTTATAGAGTTTTCATAAAAAAAAAGCTATTATTCCACCATTGATATGGAACCATTCGAGGCCTTGTACCGGTGACCTTTCAGGTTACCAATTTGTCAGAGTGATCCAGGTGAGTCAGTACCCATTGGCCCGGTGTTGGTGTGAGCTATAATAGAGAAGGTGAAGATCATCCAGAAGTGGATGAAGATTGAACATAGCCATTAGAAGTCTTATGCCAACAGGTGACATAGTCCTTTGTAGTTTTAGGAAGAAGACCACATGTTCCTATGGGTTTCACCTCAATGTGGATTATGGGGATTTTTCTGAGGTGGAAAGTTATATTCGAGGTTCATAGACCCTTTAAAAATACTATGTAGAGTTGTCAAGGTGAAATATCTCTTAGCTCTGAATCCACAATTATATTGGGTACATGATTTCTTCCATGTGTCCTATCTGATGAGGTACACGCATGACCCATCGCATGTTATTGACTGGGGTGAGCTGAACATCGAGGATGGAGCGACCTTTGTTGAGTACCCAATGAATATCTAGGATTAGTAGGAGAGGATCCTTTTTAGATAACCAATTCCTTTGGTGAGGGTTCGGTGGGAACATGAGAATCTTTAGGAGAGAACATGGGAGTGAGAGGCTCATATTTGTGCTCAGAACCCACATCTATATGAGTAGCCTTTTTCTAGATTTTTGGGGATGTAAACCCCCAAGGTGGGGAGAATGTAATATCTCATATTTTCTATGTATTATTTTTGGATATTATATGTATTAATTTTGAGACCAGGCACTAAGATTTAATGTGATTATGAGGACCGGGGTGCCTAGAATAATTGGTTGAAATATATTAAATGTATTTAATAGCACACATGCATAGTTTTCCTAAAAAAGTGGAATAACTTATAAATGAGTGATTGGAACAGAAATATGTGGGCACTATTAAACTCATAACATGAGGTTTACCCTAGGAACGACTTAACATCATTTGGAATAGGACATTTGTGGAAAAGTTTTTGTGGTCATAAAAATAAAGAAAATTATTTAATAAAATTATTTAATGATGGTGCAACCTAGTTGTCTATTTAAATGTAATCTTATGGAACATTAACAGGGCTAGCCACATAACCCTATGAATTTTATGAGTGTCATTAGAGAATTGGAAGAGACCCCATCGATAGACGACGACAAATCATGGATTAACGATCAACACACCTTAGATTCAACAACTCTTTCCAATGACGATAATGAAGCAATGTTCATCATCAATGATCGAATTGAATCCAGGTAGGGCATGTGTTTGATTAGTTTATTCCATGTTATTTATTTCTATGATGAACATGAATCAATCATTGAATGGATTGATTCACAGATCATGCTTATTGCAGGATAGGATTATATTTGTGGGGTTTTGATGGGATAATTTGTTATCTTTTTGGTTTGATTTCTCAATTGTTGTTCTAATGAAAATGAACTAATATCGACGTCAACATCAATCAAGGTATGTTTCTATAGATTGTTCTTGTTCTTTTCTCTCATGAAATATCCGTTCATCACGATGTTCTTCATTTGGTTGTGGTTCAATGTATTATCAAGCGATTGATTATTGCGCACTTATTTCTTGGTGCAACAATATGATATCACATATCTAGGATTGATGTGAAATGATGAAGGTGCGATGATGATTTTGGAGGTGGATTGAATGACAGTTGATGCCCGATTTCATGTTCTTCAGTGTGTAATGAATAACAACAATGATCTTAGTTTTTGATTGGATTGAAGGCCTGAATATTGTTGATTTGGTTATGGCATGACTATACGAGGTAGAATCTTGAGTTTCACAGCATGACGATCAATGGATTGGAGGCCAGAAGATCAGCTGAGGCGTGTAGAGGAATAATCTAGGATTTTGGAAAATCCTGTAGAACGCGGCATGTAAACCAGTTCTACATGTCATGTGCCCCCCCCCCTTGAGTAGTGGATAGGGTTTTGAGTAGGATATAGGTATCACACGGTGTGTGGTCCATCCTACACTACATGTAGTCCCTCTCTATATACTCATCATGTACTTTGGGAAGTACACAGACATGGGGTGGACTATATGGCCAACCTACATGGTGTGTACTCCCCCACACAACACGACCTAGACCGTGTACATGGGATACTCCATGTATTAATACATGGGAATTTATAAAATAGATGACAATGTGTACTGGAACATAGATGGATTACATGGGCAGGACCTTGGATACTAGGACACGATGTGTGACCCCTATACAGGCTGTGTACTCTCCTTCTACATGGATACAGTTTGAATGACACATGCCGTTTACATGGGTAGAAACTGGGGTCAAGGGACACCAAGTGTAACCACTATACACACCCTATACTCTTTATTACATGGATTGGATCTCTTGTTCTCTATATCATGGACAAATTTATTTAGGGTTCGTTCCCCTTATACTTTCCCCTAAGGTAGGTATATTATCATTTCCCACTCCTAGGACTATGATCCCTTCAATAGGACTTCCTAGATAGAGTTATTGGAATCCCTCCGAGAGGCCCAGAGTGAGAACCTCTATTCATCTTCGTTCTATAGGTGGAGTTCTTAGTATCAACATGACCGACACTACACAAGCACCAATACTCTACTCAGCGGGTTAATTTAGATTGAGTTGTTGGTATCACCCCATGGACCTAGTTGGTATCCTCATCTATTGTATCATATCTCTTCAAATTATTAATGTGTATATTTCTCATGAGAGACCCAATGAGAAATACCTCTCAGATGGACTTCATTAGTGCTATCATACTTAGGAGTGTGTTCTCCCAGATGAGCGCTCATGGAATCTTTGAGCTGGAATCCTAGGGATGGTATAATACTGTTGTGTCTTACCTCTAGACTGTGTGTCTTGGTTGAGTATATGTGGATATTCTTGTTATATGTGATGTAGAAATATACATGTGTAGAGCTGACTGTATTTCCTTTTTTGTATTTCTTTGTAGTTTCGGGGTGTCATACTAAGTATTGTTATACTCACCTCTACACGGTCTTTTCCCACACTTGTCATATATTATGTAGATGATCAACTTTTTCACAGATTCCTAGGTGGACCAGGACCAAATGGTTCTTATTGAGACTAGAAAAACCTAGGTGTGTTCTTAAGGCTTTCAAATAATAGTTCTAGTACCTTTACTTTCAGGTTGTACTTGTGTTATATACTCTTTGTGTTGGGATTGTATTTGGACCTGTTTACTTTCTTTACTTCCTTTCATACTCTGGTTGTGGGATATAGATGTACGCACGCATTGGTTGTTCAGTTGTTTTTACATTTTAGCATTTTTTGGGCTTGGAGATGTGTGCGTGTGTACAGGTAGTTAGGAAATTCCTCCCATGTTAGTGATATACCTACTCAGTGCTAATCATTAGCCCCTGTCTTATTGGAGGCGTGCTTGGGGAGTCACAACATGGGCTCCACTGGGATAGGTCATGAAAAAAGAGGCGATAAAGGGGAGAATATTCCCTCATGTTATAGTAACACGATGGTTTATCATATAATAAATATCAAGAAACATAGAAAGTAGTATAATAAATGAAAGACAGATATCAACAAGAGAATAATATAACTGAATAAAAGTAAAACGAGCAATTCCAATTATATATAATGATGAATGTAATGTCAGGTGTTACTACAAGGTAAAAGAAATACAAAATAAGAAAAGAAAAGAAAAAAACTCAATGGTCAACTCCTCAAGCATCCTGAGCAAGATCCCGATCCTGTTCTCCCTAGCTCCCATGTATACAACACATCACAAGAAATGAATCTGAAGAACTACAAGCAAGAAGATCTACTCAGGTGCCAAAAAGTGTCTGAGTAGGGTGTGAGATAATAATCTTAGTAGGAAACACCCATGATGTCTAAACCAATCCATTACTTGATATATAATATAAATTAGTGAGTAGGTATATGCAGAAAAATAAATAAGCAATTATTAATAAATAAAAAACAACCCACCCAGGTTCCTAAGGGACACCTAAAGGATATAACTACTTTAGAACACTGCTAGGTATCTATGTTTGTGGGTAGATCCTCCTACATCAGGATGGATCACCCAAATCAGTGGTAGATTCTCCCGTCGAGGATAAATCACTCAGAATATACCATAAGCATACAACCTCAACCCTTAGGCAAACCAAAAATCTCACCCTCAGGCATAACTAAAATCTTTACCTCTAGTATCATGTGACTATGGATCTAGCCCTCAGGCTTCCAACATAAACATATACCCTAACCTCAGGCATTCAGTACCAGTGTACCTAGACCTCACTCAATACGAAAACATGCACCAAGCCCTCAAGAATCATGTGACTATTCATCTAGCCCTCAAGCATCTGACATAACCACATACTCTTCCCTTGGGCATCAAGTACCTATGCGCCTTTCCCTCAGTTAGTATAAAAAAAACATGAACCAAGCCCTTAGGTGTCCACGTTAAACATGAGTCGTATCCAGACAAACTCAACATGAAAATCAGTATCAAACCCTCAGGTATCAATCACATCTATATCACATAAGCTCAAAAACTAAGCAATAAAAATCACAATTCTAGTATCAAACATACCAGATTTATCTTCATAAGACATAATGGTCAATTTATAAAAATTACCATCTATCAAACCAATTAATTTCATTAATCCAGGTTGCTAATTATCATCATAATTATATCAAACTTGTTTAATTAATCATTTGACCCTAAAGTCGTTAATATATTAATTAAACAGTTTATCTAAGGTGATTCTACCATAAGAAATCAAACAATTTATTATTATTCCCATTCAAAAGTCTAATCTAGTAATCAATCAGTTTATCCAATTTATTATAGGACTTTAAAGTCAAAAAGACCAAGTCTTAATAATATCCAAGGATAACACACCAATCGGGTGGCCATAGGTCTGAGTCTCTACACCTATAGACCCAAAGGGATCCAAAGGATGGTTTTAAAATTAAAAAATATAATTTAATAGTAATTATTCAATTTATTTGGTGTCACATGGCATACCGGTGCAATCAAATATATTGCATAAACTTTAAATAATTAAATCAGACAAAAATTGATTAGGTTTAGACCACCTAAATCAATTACTTTCAAGGAATGAAACCACCATGAAGCATTTCGTTGAATATATTCAAGTCATATCATAGAAACATTTCACATAAACTATGCTTATTTACTTATAACAAGAGTCATGGTCATGCCACCCTAATAAGTTCCATTTAAATTAATTCATTTAAAACATTCATGGAAAACATGCCATATATCAATCATAACCCCAAGGAACAAAGAAACACCCACACAATGATCCAAGAAAGAATAAAAGTATAATCACTACTTTTTATCTTAGAATACAATTCACCTCCATTAGAGGGGTTTTATTATTAAATCATGAAATTGTTTATAAAACAATTCATTTGTTCAATTAAGCATCACATCTAATTTCACCAAAGTAAATCATTTTAGAAAGAATAAAATACATGGGAAAACATTAATTAAAGTTTGGAAGAGAAATATATTAATCAATGCATTATTAAATTTAAGGGTCAAAGAATGGGATCCTACCTCAAGAGAAACTAAGTTGAACAATAGACACTTTACACTTTAACGAAGATCACTCCACATTTTCATGCACATACATTCATATATATATATATATATAACCCTAAATCAAATGTATATATTCCCCTCATCATGAGGGAATATTTAAAAGGAAGATACACACACACACAAACATGCCTATATATATGAGTGAAAGCCTTCAAGGAGCCACCATACACACTTAAAAGAAAACCAGGAACTCAAATACACCACGAAAAGGACTAACACACCCAAGGAAAGTTTCCATCACCTCAAAATTTATGAAATCCCAAATTATAAATTGAGAGATAATGAAGAACGATGGAAAAACTTACCCCAAATTGATGGCAGTGAACTAAAATGCTTCAAAATGCTTCACCTTTGGTGGTGATTTCCAAAATATGACCAAAGGAGTCCTGAGAGACCCTTGATGTGGGCTAGGTGCATAGTTCAGGTAAATCGTGCATAGCCTGTGTAGGGTGTTCTACTCCCCTGAAAGAAACCACACATTTTTCTGCTTAGGGGAACATGGTTTCAGAATAATTGTGCACCCCTATCATCTCCTCTTGACTTGAGGTTTCAGAGCCTGATGCTCTTGAAATTTTATGTAGCACCTGGGGCAGCCCCCGAGGCAGCCCTGGATCTTTAAACCACATCCAAAAAACAACACATTGAATTGCTGAAACTCTCAAAAATTTATTTAGAATACCAGTTTAAAAAACTATCCATCTAGTAAACATAAAAAATTCAAATTATTTTTTATTTTCATTCAGTTAAAAAGGAGGAAAGTTATAGGGTCGCACATAATCTCATGCTATGTGTATGGTTGTGATAAAGAACTGATATATTTTGAATTTTAATCCCTTTCAGGCCTCTCTTATCTCAGAGGATACTGGGTGACCAATATTCAAGTCTCCTCCTGACAGTGATGAATAGAACACCTTATCCCTAATGATGTGATTTTCTCAAGCCTTCCCTACTCTGTGGCCCTTTCCTAATATTTCTTTAAAGTATTAAGAGATTCAATAACATCACCTTTTGGTTAAAACTTCCTTCAATGCTTACCATGACCATTAGTTTTCATATCTATAACTCAAGGAATGATTTTTGTTAATGCACCCTTGAGGGTATGAAGAAATATAAGCACTCACATACCTATATTCTAGCCCGATTGATGAACCTAATGAAGGAAACTTGATTGAAATTTTGGATACCTTCAATAACATCAAGATATAGAATTATTGAGTCACCATTGGGTGTTTATAAAGAAAAAATTTTGTGGGGGAGAGACACTTGAATGTTTTAGACACTTAAATTTGTGGGTAAATCGAGATGAAGCATATGTGTCACATATGATCTCACTGTCAATACAGGTTTCTGGTATGCTGTCTCCGAATGAAATCATATATGACCTCAGATCATCACCATCTTTTCCATTTTTAGTGAATGTCCCAGGAGGTGGGTTACCATATAGAAAGAAGTTGAACTCTATTGATAAGTTCAAAGCCTTCAACACTTCATCATGCTTTAGGGATAAATGCAAGATACTAGAAACAGTCTAAACAAATAGGAAGAACTGACCTCTAGGGACTTGAACTCCACTTATCACAACATAAGAATTAGAGTGTGCTGTAATCCACCCCCACAACACTTGAAATGATCATAAAGTTCTTAATGTGGAATTATTAGTATACACATGTAGTAAACACTGGTAGATCTTTGCTAAAATAGGGAAAACCAACCCCACATGGATCCCTTCTGCTAGTTTAGCTACCATAACAAATGTCCCTGGTCTCATGTCATTATTGGATTTGCAGACCAGTACTATGTAGATACTTAGCCACATCATAAAGAATCCAACTAGAAGGGTACTTGTAGAAACCTCAAACTTGTACTTATAACCCCAATGGATATACTAGCCTTGCTCCAATATAGGCCATAATTTTCTAGGAGTGCTCCAATTTTCTAAATTGGGGAATCCCATAGGGCGTTGATAAGTGGGACCTTCTCCTTCTGGCTCAAGGAAGGCCTCCATCCACACTTCGGGATGGATATCATCCCTTGAGAGAGGGTCCCCCTTCTTAATCTTCTAGGAAAACTTCAACAGTTTATGGGATGAAGTCGGCGTCCTTTTTGTATCATCCCACATTGCCTTTAGTGGGACAAACTTGTCATACATATCCTCAAGGATAGGGGATCCAAAAATATTTTAGACGTCCCATAGGATAATGCCGACTTTACTATATGTCAGATGAAAAGAATTTTTCTAAGGGATATATTAGCTCAGTATATTAGAGATGATGTCTGGGTTCTTGTAAACATATGTTTATTCCACCCAAATGGACTTATAAATGCTGACATATTACAACTCAGTCTTTAATTCTATGAAAGTTTGGTGAATTCAGTACTCTTACATCTATTTAGGCTTGACTCCACCTCTAGAGCAGAAGTACTAATCCTCCTTCCCACCTTGTGATTGGTTTATCTTGGAAGCACAAAATGTTGACTCATAGTAGTGAGGTTTTGACTCTTGGGTGTGAGGCTTAAAATCTGGAGTACAATGACTATGGTTCATGGAATAGGCAATAGGAACTATTCCTTCAGTAGAGAAATTGGTGGTGATATAGTTGGTATATTCTGTGAACTAAAAATTTGGAAAGTAACTATGAGCCATTGAGATGAGAGAATCTCTCAGAATTCCATGATTTTACAAAGGTAGATAGTCACATTAAAGATACTCATGATGATACTACATCAAGTGCTTCACTAAGTCTAGGAGAGTGGAGTCACACATGTCACAGTAATCTATCCCAACATCTTTAAGAATCTATGAGACACGTGCAAAATATTGTTCATGAGAAGCCACCAGAGCATCCATTAGAGATCTACAAGGATACATCAAGATTTTCATTAAAGTAAAAACATTTGTTTTAGAAAATTCATAAATTTTGTCAAAGGATAGGACCTTGCACAGGTCACTCATGCAAGAGACTCATGCAAGTGACCTCACATAGGTCCCTCTCCCAAGAGGCCTCACATAGGTACCTCACCCAGGGTTGTATGACATGTTAACAAGGGAATACCAAGTGATTTCATGAAGGAGATTCTTCATAATACTTTCACTAATGATAAGCACGACAAGACTGAACAAAATACCTATGTGATGAGAGAAAAATAACACAAAAGAAGAAGGAAGAATTCACCAGATGGTCAATAGTATTTATAGATGTAGCTGACCTTCACACCATATCTACACACCAGAACTGCATTCCATATATGTGTGGGTGACTTTCACACCATAACTGTACACATGCTCTGCACAGACTACCTGAACGAATGTTATAATCTTTCCTCCCTCCACCTTAGTACTATAAAATATTCTCATGAACATATCTAATCCCGAGGGGGTATTTTTTTGACACTTTGTTTTGTCACAAGGGATGAAAATATGTCATGGAAAGTACCTCAAGTATTAGAGAGGTGAATATCTCCAAGAAGGATCAAGGGGACTTGCCAAAGTTGGCCCGCACGCACTCAGACTACACACTAGAAGGCTTGCGTAGGCTCACCAGTGTGGGCGACCTCCTTCGACCAGGGTCCCATGTTTTCCTATAAATAGGACCTTGGGGCTCCTCATTTGAAAAACTGGAAAAATAGAAGAATCTTTAGAGATCTGTTCATCTATCCCATTCACCCAGGCCCCTAAAAATCTTTTAAGCATCCCTTCAAAACCTGATAGAATAGTGAATTAAGGGGGATAGTGAGATCAAAGTCCCTCAAAGGTCTGAAAGGTAAAACACCCATGTAAAGACCCCCCAATTGACAAGAACTAGCGAGAAGGTCCCTTCCCAAATCTAGAATCTACATGAGACCCTTCTAGGGACACTGAAGGAAACCCTTAGTGCCTATAGAAAGGCATCACCCAAGTGTTTTTTCCCAGGTTGTCCATTGCCCAAGGTATATCTAGCTCGCGCAGGCCTACCATGCATGAAGGACTTCCAATTACTCCCAGGTCTACCCAACATGAATAACCTTATTCTCTTCAAACCTTGACCTGTATGAGACACCCTATAATCCCTCTTTCAAGCCACCAATTGTAGGGATCTTCTTCCTTTGGACTCCTCATCTGAGGGGGACTAGATTGAAGCCTCTATACTTGCACAACCATGGAGATACATGCACCAGCATGTCTCCCATTTAGTTATGTATTCCTTTAGCCATAGGTGTCCTACACTTGTCCAACCTAATAGGTAGGGTCCTTGAGGTGCATGTAGTTATTCATACCATCATTCACAAGGACCGAAACCCAGGGGGTAGTGCCAAGGACCTCCTGGTCCTAGACATGAGGGCTAGGGACTTGTCCTTCCCTCATTATCTCTGAGACTAGGGACCTATGGGTTTAGGTGAGAAGGGATAGGATCACACTTGATTTTACTTTTGAGGGTTAATGGATTATCCTACTCTCTTATTTGGAACTAGAAGAATAGAATCCCTCTTGGAGTAATCCCCTAGAATTTTCTTATGGGATGTAACCAGATGGTTAGTCCGATGTGACTCTCTTGGTTACCAAAACAGAAGGAGACGTGCACACCAAAGCCCTTTATTCTTCTCCCGTAGCCCCAACCTCTTCCACCAGTGGAATAAAGATCATGTGGTTTTCTAGATCTTATGATTCCTCTTATTTCTATCATCCGATCATGACTCATGTGGGATTATAGGTTAGCTATTATTATGAAACCTGTATGTTTAGGTGTATGTCTCTACAGAGAATCATTTTCTAGATATTCCTCTTACCTTCCTTCAGAGGGCCTCCATAGGCGTGGGTCCTCAAATCCATGTGTCCAAATCAAAGGTAATCCTCCTATATGGTGTAAGACTTGAAATCATTCCTTAATCCTCTCAAAGGGCCACATTCCCTATGATAAAAACCTTCAGAGGGCCTCTATAGGTGTGGATCCTCCTTACCAAACTATGTGGGATTTGATTCTTGTCCAAATGAGATACATAGGAATCCCCCTTGAGGTCCAAACACAACACCCCAAATCAACCCTAATTCTCTCTAGGCCACATTCCCAGTAGGGTCAAATCTGACCTGGGAGCCCACATCCCTTCCAGGTTCCTTGGACTGCTTCGGGTTAATCCCTACACTAAACTATGACTAGGCACCTTTCACCTAGAAATCCTTCCATCCAACATCAAATTTTTATTTCAAGAAAGTGTACAAAGAAACATGGTTACATTGGATATTAGGGGGCCCTAAAGTAATGTAGACTGAGGGAATCCACTCTGATAAAATTAACCCCCTTCGACTTCAAGTAATTAACATTAGGAAGGTAGGTTATGTTTGATCCCAGGTCCTCCATAGAGGAAATATGGTCCAAAACCTTATTACCCTCTCACCATGTGTAGCCCACATAAATATTGTTGTTGAGGAGAGTTCTAAATTTCATGACAGTGTAAGATTTTGACCAAGGGGTGTAGCCTTTTCCATACAACGAGTCATGTAAGATCAAAGAATCAGTCTCTGATTTGATGATATCAAGATTCTCCCAATTGCACAAGGTTAGCCCAGTGAGCATTGTTTTGGCATCATCCTGTAGGACCCATCCTTATTGATCTTGTAACCTAGTTCCAAGGGGTTCCATAGAACCCATTGTCCCATTGGTCTATTGTTGGAGAACTGAACAATTGAGGAGCTAACCTGAAACAATCACAGTGAAGGATCTTCCCACCCATTCTTGATGAGAGTAACCATTTCCACCAGAAAGTTCCTTGTTCTCATAATGATAGACCTTTATAATAGATGGTATCCCTCAAACCTGTCTTAGTTTCTAGCCTGCTATAGGCACTAGCATCCAACATTGAGGATAATGGACCTCACCATCCTTTCCATACCTACATAGTTTGTCCCATGGAACCATCTTTCCAGAAATGAAGCAACACCATGATGATAAAATCTAGAGCACCCCACTATGTGGCTTAAAACCATCATTGTAATAATAAAAACAAAATAATCTCTTATTTTTATGAAATATGGTACTATAAATAGAGAACCTCAGATACATGAAAATTTCTCTATTGATAAAGAACCTAAGATACATACAAATGAGTCTAAAGTTCATAAATGCTAATAATTTATTGTTAATTCAAGGGAGACACTTGTCATATTTGGGAATTAATAAAGGATTAATGAATATTACTTAAATCTCTAAGAGTCTCCCAAAGTAATAAATAATTCCCCCTAAAAGGGTGTGATAACCCAACCTCCCATCCTATCGACTAATGTCAGTCCCTAAGAATTGTTGGGCTATCTCTCAACAATTGATTTCCTTTGGAAAGAAAGTTCATGAAACATATCAAATAAGGGAACCGTTGGGTATTTTCGACTCCACAAACAAAAAATGTTAGAAGCTATTTTAAAATGATGAATTAGATGTGAATGATTGTGAAAGCATTAAAACCCCCCAAAATCAAGCCATAGAGTGTGAAACAAAATGAGAAATGAAACATTTTCTTTAGAAATACGGGTATCATCATGCCTCAGGATGTCGACTGATCAACTGATAGTGATTATTATTTAGAGGAAATATATCACTATGCCTTGGGATGTTGGGATTCAATACGATGAGGATTATGAGCTAAGGTCCGAGGGACCAACTATTTGTTATTTGGGCATGCCTTTTGGATGTTGGGTAATTGATTAATGGAATGAGGTGTGAGTGACATGATTATAGGTGGAATTTGAGGGTTCTCCTGGGATGGATTTCTTCAGGGGATGACTTTAGCACTAATCCATGGATCCTCACCACTAATGTTATATAAATAGATAGGTGTTTTATGACATATGGAAATTGGGGGCACATGGTAAGACTTATACTGGTGATGACTGAAGCAGGTGATCACTTCCTTGTAGCTACCGAGTACAAGGAAAGTAGGCTATTTATTAAATGTACATGTGCTTCGTTTTTATTATTATTAGCATACACCTACATAATTATGGATGTAAGATAGGAACACATTGGTGGTGGCCTACAAAGATTATTTTCACACTATAAATACCCCCTTAGGACATGTGTAGACTTTATGTCTCTAAGATAAGGTAAGGGATCAGGCTTGGGAGATGGACCTTAATGACCATGTTGTACTGCTTAGCATGGGATGGATGGCATTGGACCATAGTAGTTATTTTGTGTTAGTTTAAGTGTCTTTCTATTTTATCATGATTTATATATGTATGTACTGATAGGGTCCACCACATGCAACCCTAATTATCTATTTTTTATAAACAGTTATGGAATATTTCATTTACAAATGGTATGTTTTGGTATGATTATTCTACTGCTTTTATTATGCCTTTGCTATGTTCGTATTCTGTTTATTCCATTGACTTAGGATCCTTTATTCTATATTTATATATGGACCATTATGATTGTCACCACCATAGGGTATAGTCTCTCCACTATCACCTCTTAGACCCCTGTTTCTATTTGAAAACCTTTGAAATACGGGGAGGCACACCTAAGACCTAGGGTCCAACCATCCCGGATCACTATTTGGGTGGAAAACTAGGTCGGAGAACTAAAAATGGTATTAGAGGAGTTTTATTTTACTTTATTTATTGGGTATTACTATTTGGGCTATAATAGAACTGAGACTAAGATGTAGTCAAAACTGGGTGAAGAGATCGTGTTTGGGTGCTTGTAACCCCATGCATGGGGGACATACCAAGTTTCTAAGGGTGGGACATTTATGTTCTGTTGTGTGATTTTATAGTTGATTTGATTTCCACCTCTATTGGCACACTTAGGTGTGTTTTGTATCTATTATGTGGTTTGAAAATTATCCCGGTATGGAAATAAAGGTTTGATTATGATCATGATAAGAAATTAGGCTCATATAATGTATGTTTTTCTTGTGATCATCATTGGGAAACTGGAATGCGCTAAGAGGGGTTGGGATATTTAAAGTGTCAATAAATAAGCTAAAAAATGTTTTCTTATATAGCCTCATTAGTATAATTATAATCAACCAACCAAGACATGTGGTTCCAATGATATCTATATGTGATTCTATCTGATTATATATGTATGTGATATATGGGTCTGACCCTGATAAGGGTAGTTGGGGATGATGATTATAGCATCCCACCTTTTTATTACATAACTTTTCGTTACATTTTACAAACAGAGGATCTTTAAATTCTAGTGTCTTGGAAATTAGAAACACGAAACATGAAAAACATAAAACATTTTTTAAACCACTTACAAGGCTTCATCATATTTTTATCCTGAGTAAAATTATTGTATCTCATAACCTAGAGACATACATAAAAGGAAAGGGTGAGTAGAAGGCCCAGTAAGGAAAATAAGAGAAACAATTAACATGTGATCTTGAGCGATATCAATAAGAACATGTAGATAAAGAGGCATATCATAATAATAATAACTTGAAACATAACTTGAAAATGTATCAATAAAATTTAATTGATATATTCATGAACATATCACCAAGTTCCATCCCCAAGGTGTCATAAACAATTACAAAGGTTATTCACCAAGGTATCGTGAAACTTGTCATCTCTAGAGATTAAATTATTTACACAATGCATTAGAGCGCTATTAGGGAACAACCTTAATATGTATTTATTTTTATGTGATCTACATAGATCATAATGAAACATTTCATAATTAATCCATAGAGAATAAAATAAATGGGTTTCATTTCAAAACTGCGATGTTTTAAAAGTTCTTAAAAATAAGATCATTATGTCATTTATAACCCATGGAAAGGGAGAGAGGGTTATATATATGTAAATTATAGAATAAAATAGATCAATTTTATTTCTTGATGAATAAACCTAGAAATAAAAATAGATTTGGTTATTAAAATAAATAAAAGAAGATAATTTTTGAGAAAGAGAGAGAGAGATTTTGAGATGAAATTTCTACAGCATAACGACTATATAACATGGTTTTAGAAAACATTAAAAAGAGAGGGGAAAAGGGTAACCCACTCATAAATAACCCATAATACAGTATAGATACATAATACAATGTAAATAATATCATGGTATGAATATTTTAATGACATACCACATGAAAAGGAAACTTGAAAGAAAAGAGAAGGTGCAATTTTTTTTATGAAAATTCTACAGCCTAACGACGCCACTTAGAAATTTAGAAACAAAATTGATGAGAGAAAAAGGTTATATCATCATATGGAAATAAAAAGGACAGTAATAGAGATAAAAAATATCATACCCCAACATATGAAAATGGAAATTCAAATACATAACATATAAGAAGTGTTGACTAAAAGAGGAGGGTGAAAGGTTCCCTTACCATGAAGAGTGACTTCAAAAACTCGAAGTTTGGGACCTTGGGGGGATTGATGGAACCTTTGGAGAACTACTTGGGAGGTAAAAATACCAGAAATTTGTTGATGAGGAATTGGGAATGAAAGGAATGAATTAATGAGTTGGTATTTATAGCAAAAGTGAGGGAATATTTTATTAATTTCCAAGGGACACCTCATCAATTGTATTTGCAAAACCATGGGCTTGACCATGGTATTTTACCTTAGTATTGGCCACTTGGTACAACTCATAATATATATTACTGTACATAAGTCGACCAGAATTATTACATCATGATTACATCATCAATGATGTAATTAAACACACTAAAACTCAAAAATGTATTTTTACTATTCACTGAAGAATAAAACATTTTATAAAAATCTCATAAATTCACTATAACCTAATATCAACATTATAAATCACAAAATAAACTCTATTTTATGAAAATAATTTTATAAATAATTTTAATTTAATTTTTAAATAAAATCATTATTTATTAAAAAAAAACAACTTTAAATCTATAACTTGTTTTGTAACACCTTGAGAAAGTAATTGAGGTATCATAAAATTATCGTTTAAACATAATAAAATAAAGTAACAATTTATGATTACATTTTATGAAAATAAATTTCCATTTTAAATTATTTAATTAATCATAAAATTCTAAATAAAATATTTCTGACATACAAAAATACCAATACTTATACTATGATAGTTTTTTCACTTTTAAGATGTCTAAATTGTATTTATACATTCATGGGTGAAGTTTATATTTTTTGGTCAATTTACTATTATTTACTATTCATTAATATTTTTAAGGGTATGCTACTATTCATCAAACATTAAGTTTGTCTTATCAGACTCTAAATATCTTACTAAACACAACTGTGTATGTCCATTTTTCGAAAACCATTTCACAAAAAAAAGTTATTCAATAATAAAATATTTTTATACTATTCCTAAAAAAAAACACTATTAATCAAATAATATTCAGCAAGAAAACACTATTCATTAAAAAACTACTATTCATCCAATACTATTAATAAAAAACTATTCATTTAAAAATTGAAACTTCTTAGAGAACTACTAAGAATTAAACCATGATTAATTTTGAAATTTGGAATTCAAAAATGATATTTATTTAACCATAACAATTCCCTAAGTATTATAAATTTAACTTTTAAATATAAAAATCCTTAGTTATTAAAAATAATAGCAGATATAAAATGAATAGTGAAATTGCATAGTGAAATTTTTGAAACTAAAAAAAATAAAATTATTTTATCATTTTAATTTAAAAAGGGGTGTTTAAATCATAATATTTCATTAAAAAAATCATTATCCACAATAACTTAATTTATTATAATAATTATATTATTTTTGAAAAGTACAATTTGGGTCCAAAAAGTCATTTTATCAAATTTGTCTCAGTTGAACATAGATTTTATTAAGAAAAACTATTCTTAAAAGTGTATATCATATTATTGTTCATAATTCTACTAATTCAAATTTATGGATGATTTATAATGTTCTCTTGAAATAAAAAGTCACTCTATGTGCTTCTATTGTAAAACATAATAAAAATTTTTTAGGAGGAAAGAGATCTATAAATAGAAGGAGTATATTTTTCGGTTCGTCACATTCTTCCCCCTTAAAGAAATTATGTCCTTGCAATTTTCTATTATTATAAATTTGTTAATATTAGAAATATTATAATTCTAAATTAATTTTATGTATTAAAATATCTTGCTTACAAAATATTATTCTTTAACAACAATTGTATTTTCTATAAATCCTTTAGAATGGTTCATAAAATTCTTGTGATTAGCCAAACATATCCCCCAGGAATGTCAAACCAGGAGTGCAACAAAGCTGTTTTCGTGTACCAGGATACCCCGGGTCAAGCTTGAAACTCCTTGTTGGAGTTTTCACTCCTAGGTACATATGTGCGAGGGCCACATCCACTTGTTCATATCCAGACATGGATTTATTTGTTCGGAAACCACTTACTTAATATTTCACCACAATACCAGGAAGTTTTCCTACATTTAAACTTTTCTATAGGGTTCTTCCTAATTTTTTCATTGGTTAATTTCCACAAATAACTAAACTATCCTTTGATACCAACTATAGAATTCTGCCTTTTTATTACATAACTTTTCATTACATTTTAAAAATAGAGGATCTTTAAAGTCTAGTGTCTTGGAAATCAAGAACATGAAACATAAAAAACATAAATTTTTTTTATAAACCACTTGTAAAGATTCATAATATTTTCATCCTAAGTACAATTATTGTATCTCATAACCTGGAGACATAAATAAAAGGAAAGGGTGAGCAGAATGCCCAGTAATAAAAATAAGAGAAAAAATTTACATGTGATCTTGAGCAATATCAATAAGAACATGTAGATAAAGAGTCATATCATAATAATAATAACCTGAAACATAAATTGAAAATGTGGCTACAACATCTAATTTATACATTCATGAACATATATCCAAGGTATATTCCCAAGGTGTCATAAAAAATTACCAAGGTTATTCACCAAGATATCGTGAAACTTGTCATCTATAGAGATTAAATTATTTACCCAATGCATTAGAGGGATATCAGGGAAAACCCTTAATATGTATTTATTTTCATGTTATCCAAAAATATCATAATCAAGCATTTCATAAATAACCCATAGTGAATAAAAGAAATGGGTTTCATTTCAAAACCGCGACGTTTTAAAAGTGCTTAAAAATAAGATCATTATGTCATTTATAATCCATGGAAAGGGAGTGAGGGTTATATGTATGTCAATTACAAAATCAAATAAATAAATTTTATTTCTTGATTAATACCCCTATAAATTAAAATATATTTGGGTATTCACATAAATAAAACAAGATAATTTCTTGATAAAAATAGAGAGAGATTTTGAGATGAAATTTCTGTAGCATAACAGCTATATAACATGGTTTTAGAAAACATTAAAAAGAGAGGGGACAAGGGTAAACCACTCATAAATAACTCATAATACAGTATAGGGACAGAATAAAATGTAAATAAAATCATGGTATGGATATTTTAATGACATACCACATGAAAGGGAAACTTGAAAGGAAAGAGAAGGTGCAATTTCTTTTACGAAAATTCAGCAGCCTAACAGCGCCACTTAAAAATTCAGAAACTGAATTGATGAGAGAAAAAGGGTATCTCTCATATGGACATAAAAAGTATATTAAGAGAGATACATAATATCATACCCCAACATATGAAAATGGAAATTCAAAGACATAACATATAAGAAGTGTTGACTAAAAGAGGAGGGTTAAATGTTCCCATACCTTGAAGAGTGACTTCAAAAAAATCAAAGGTTGGGACATTGGAGGGCTTGAGGGAACCTTGGGAGGGCTCCATGGGAGATAAAAAGACCACAGATTAATTTATGAGGAATTTGTAATGAAAGGAACGAAGGAATGGGTTGGTATTTATAGCAAAAGTGAGGGAATATTTTATTAATTTCTAAGGGACACCTCATCGGTGGTTTTTGCAAAACCATGGGCTTTCCCATGGTATTTTATCAGGATATTGGCCAATTGGGAACCCTCATAACATATCTTACTTTACAAAAGTCGACCAGAATTATTAAATCACGATTACATCATAAATGATGTCATTAAACACACCGAAACTCAAAACTCTATTTTTACTATTCACCGAAGAATAAAAATTTTATAAAAATCTAGTAAATTCACCATAACCTAATATCAATGTTATGAATTCAAAAATGAACTTTATTTTATTAAAATAATTTTATAAATAATTTTAATTTATTTCTTAAATAAAATCATTATTTATTCCAAAAAAAACTTTAAATCTATAACTCCTTTTGTAACACCTTGAGAAAGTAATCAAGGTCCTATAAAATTATCGTATAAACATAATACAATAAAGTAGAAATTTATGATTACATTTAATGAAAATAAATTTCCATTTTAAATTATTAAATTAATCATAAAATTGTAAATAAAATGTTTATGACATACAAAAATACCGATACCTATACTATGATCGTTGTTTCACTTTTAATATGTCTAAGTTGTATTTATAAATTCATGGGTGAAGTTTATATTTTTTTGTCAATTTACTATTTGTAATGTCCCCAACCCGGAAGCCACTAAACCGGTGCTCCGAGCAGGGTGGTTACATGACCTTAAGAGAACCTCCCCATACACCAAAGGCTGCCGACTAGCGACGGGGGTCTATGTAGTAAAGTGGGGAGACTATACCCCCTTTTATCAGAGTAAGTCACAAAAGAATAACCAAATAGCGGAAAAAATAACCAATAAAAAAGGAACATGTATAAAAACCATTTCCAAAAATAAATATGCCATGTCATACTACAGTGCAAGAGTGAACAAAAGCCCAAAAATAAAGACAACAACCAAAATTCCCAATATGGTCCTGACTCCAAGTCTAGATCCTCCACCAAGTGCTACCCATGTCTACTCAGTTATCTAGCAAGGACCCTTGCCCTTGTCCTGACCTGAAAACATGAAGTCTGCTCGGGTACCCAACGGCGGCCCGAGTAGGGTGTGAGTACAACTCAGTAGGCCACCACCAACGGTGTCTACAAAATATCCAGTATAAATAGGTAGTGCATGCAAAAGGAAAATGAATGATAAATTCCAAGTGATTATTTAAGGTGCCTTTAACCAATTCAGAGCCAAAACCCTTACCACTTCCAATACCATTCATTTCAAACTAATTATCATCATTTACCATTTCATCACATTTCCATGGGTTAATCACCTTCATCATGTTACATGGGTCTAAGGCCAACAATCACATGCAAGAGGGTAAACACATCAGTATCCTATCTCAGTAGGACTAACTCCCTCATAGAAATCGCAACCTCACCTCGAAGCATCAGTCTGGGTGGATGCAACCATATCCTCACCTCGAAGCCTCAGTCCTGGTTGATGCAACTGTTAGGAGAAAAGGGCATCAATCACCATTCCTAACCCATGAATTTAGGGTGGAGTTCGGAGCCTCAGTCTTCACTTGACCTGTGGGCGTAGAGCCTCAAGTCATACCCCACACTACCAATCCATGTGCACATGCTAATATATAAGTAACCATCAACCTTCCAACCATTTCCCATCGACAATCATCATTCACAAAAACCCACATGGGAAACCACATCATGCCTTAACCCATTAATACATTACCATTTCTCATCATTTAACCATTCACCCAATTCCCATGTGTTATGCCTATCTCACTAAGCATTCAACACTAGACCCATAATCTATCCCATTATAGTCTTTAATCAATTTACACATTAACCCATTTAACCTATTCATCATTTCCATGAATCAACCATTCATTCCATTTCCAATAACCCTAAGTTTAGTTTCCAAGTCTAGGTGCATCACCTAAATTCTTTCCCAAGTTCCACCAATCATACCAACATATTCATCAAGGGCTCTACATTTTATTACAACAAGTTCACTTGTTTAATTACAATCCCTAAACCCGGGAAAAGCCGGCACATCCCATGGATGGCCCTAATTTAGGTCAAGTCAATCCAAACACATCCCACGGGAATCGTGAGGGTTCCCATTTTCCATTTTGAACATAATTCTTCTCAAACATGCCAAGGATATCCAAACATAACCAAGGAAAAGCAAGAACACACTTTAACATGCACAAAAACCCTAAATAACCATGGGATATAACTTGTAGACCACCTACCTCGAAACCGCGGTTGAACGCACTCTCAATTGAGTCCTTAGATCTAGATTCGACCAACCCTTGGAGCTTCAACCTAAAATTCACCCAAAAGATAGGGTTTTAGGGTTTTGAAACAAGATGAAATGAAGATACTAACCCTAAACCAAAAATAGAAGCAAGGATGAGGTTAGCCTTACTCAGAGCTTTGATCCGCAACCAACGACACCAAAAACGCCTTATAATCGAAGAAGTTTGATCTCTTGGAGTCCTTGGGAGGCTCAGTCCACACCTGGGGTGAAGAGGAGAAGATGGGAGGAAAATCCCGAGTTGGGGTTATAAAGCCCAGAGTAGAAATTTTGTAAATTTTCCAACTTTAAGTGGCCACACGGTTTGGAAAACCGTGCACAAACCGTGCGCACGCCACTTCCCGGAGGAGGGGAAGTCGCACAATTTAGCCACATGGTTTGGCAAACCATGCGCAGATCATGCGCTCGATTCTGTCCAGAGGAGGGAGGGTTTCATGGTTTGGCTGACCATGCGTAGGTCGTGCGCCTTGGTTTGCTTTGCCCAAACTTCTCTTCTTCCGTGCCCCGAGCCCCCTGAACACCCCCAAGGCCTCTCACACTTCCAAGAAACCTTTTAAAGTCCCAAAGGAAAAGGGTTCAACCCAAAACACAACAAAACATACCTTTCCAAAAACCGGGATCTTACAACCTCCCCACCTTATAACGGCTCATCCTCAAGCCGAGCTTCCAAGCCTCATTGCTCCATCGAAGAGAAGAGTTCGGGCCACTGAGCCTACATATCTGATTCCCGCTCCCAAGTTTCTTCCTGAACTTTCCCATGCCGCCATATTACTCGCACTAATGGCACAACCTTTCCTCACAATACCTTTTCACTATGATCCACCACATGAACCAGATGCTCCTCAAAGGACACATCAACCTCAAGCTCCACATCCTTAACATCAGCAACATGAGATGGGTCAGGGTGATACCGTCGAAGCTGCGACACATGAAACACATCATGAATCCCCCCATACCACTGTGGAGAAGCCAATAGGTAAGCCACTGGTCCGATCCTCTCCACAATCTTGAAAGGTCCCACATACCTGGGCTCCAACTTGCCTTGCTTCTGAATCCGTCAGTGACCCAATCTTGGTGACACCCGAAGGAACACTTTATCACCCACCCCAAACTCAAGAGGTCTACGCCTCCAATCTACATACAACTTCTGCCTACACTGAGCCATATCCATTCACTTCCTGATCAACTGAACTCTCTCTAAATTCTCCTGCATGAGACTCGACCCCAAAAACTCAGATTCACCGGCCTCTAGCCAACACAACAGAGATCTACATGGTCTCCCATAAAGAGCCTCAAATGGTGCCATCTGAATTGTAGCCTAAAAAATGTTGTTGTAGGAAAACTCAACCAACGATAGGTGCCTCTACCAAGATCCACCAAAGTCCAAGACACAAGCTCTCAACATGTCTTCCAACACTTGGATCGTACGCTCCGACTGCCCGTCCGTCTGCGGGTGGAAATCCGTACTCAAAAACACCTGTGTACCAAGCGCCTTATGGAACCCTTTCCATAAGTGCGATGTGAAACATGGATCTCGGTCCGAAACTATGGTCCATGGTACCCCATGCAACCACACTACTTCTCGAACATACAGCTCACCCAACTGGTCGACTGTAAAGGTCTCCTGAATCGGTAAGAAATGAGCCACTTTCGTTAACCGATCCACGACCACCCAGATTGCATCATTCTTCCATGGAGTCCTTGGAAGAACCATGAAAAAATCCGTTGTTACATCATCCCACTTCCATTCTGGAATGGGAAATGGATGCAACAAACCACCTGGGTGTTGATGCTCGGCCTTCACCTGCTGGCAGGTAAGGCACCATGCCACAAAGCTCACAACTTCCTTCTTCATTCTAGGCCACCAAAACTGCCTTTGGAGATCACATTACATCTTGGTCAAACCAAGATGCACTGACCACTTCAATGCATGAAACTCACACATTAACTCTTCCCGCACACACTTTGGCACAAGCACATGATCACGAATACAAACAACAATGTCCACACCGATGACCCAGCCAGAAGGTAGCTCCCCACCTTTAAGATTTTCCTTCATGGATAAACACTCAGGATCATCAAGCTGACTTTCCTTAACTCGAATCAAGAGTTTCGACTCCAACATTAAGAAAGCAATAGTGACCTGAACATTCTCCTCCTGCACCTCCAGGTGCATCTCTGCAAACAAGGCCATCACCTTTCACTCGGTGCTGGATTCCTGAACTGCCCGATTCTGAACCTTCCTGCTCAGAGCATCAGCAACAATTTTTCCCTTTCCCAGCGTGTACACCAACTCAAAGTCAAAAGACTGGAGATATTCAACCCATCTTCATTGTCGAAGATTCAGATCCCACTGCGAGAAGATGTACTTCAAACTCTTATGGTTAGTAAACACTTTAAACCGTTCTCCCAATAGATAGTGCCTCCAGCACTTCAAGGCATACACTACTGCATCCAATTCAAGATCATGAGTGGGATAGTTCTTCTCATGAGGTCTCAACTGCCTTGAACAATAAGCCACAACCCACTCATCTTGCATCAACACAACCCCAAGTCCGATTCTGGACGCATCAAAAAACACGATGTACTTCTTACCTGGCTCAGGTAAGATCAAGACAGGTGCGGTCATCAACCGGTTCTTCAACTATTGGAAGGCATCCTCACAAGCCCCCGACCACTCGAACCTGATTCCCTTCTTGGTCAAGCCCGAGAGTGGTGCTGCCAAATGAGAATTTCCTGGATGAACCTTCGGTAATACCCGGCCAAACCCAGAAAACTCTGAACATCAGAAACACTCCTGGGCTGCTCCCAAGATACAACTGCCTGCACCTTCTCTGGATCCACTGACACACCTTCCTCCAAGATGATGTGACCCAGAAAATGCACCTCACCTATCCAGAATTGACACTTTGATAGCTTGGCGTATAGCTGATGCTTTCTCAGTGTACCCAAGATGATGTCAAGATGTTGAGCATGATCATCGTGAGTTTTCGAGTACACTAAGATATCTTCAACAAAGACAACCACAAAATTATCAAGATAGGGATGAAAGATCCGGTTCATCAAAGCCATAAACACCACCGGTGCATTGGTCAAGCCGAAAGGCATTACCACAAACTCAAACAACCCATACCGACTTCAGAAAGCGGTCCGTGGTACATCATAAGACCTCACCCTCAACTGGTGATAACCTGACCTCAAGTCAATCTTAGAAAACACCGATGCACCCCTCAACTAATCAAACAGGTCATCAATTCTAGGAAGAGGGTACCGATTCTCCACTGTCATCTGATTCAACATTGGATAGTCAACACACAGCCTCAACGACTCATCGACCTTCTTTGCAAAAAGCACAGGAGATCCCCAAGGAGATGTACTAGGGCGGATAAACCCCTTACGCTCCAAATCCTCAAACTGAACCTTCGGTTCTTGGAGTTCTTCCGGTTCCATTCGGTATGGTGGAATAGAAACTGGCTCCACTCCCGTCAGCAACTCGATCGTGAACTCAACATCCCTCTCAGGTGGCAACCCCGAGAAATCCTCAAGAAACACGTCCCTGAACAATTCCACCACTGGAGGAAAAACATGTTGTTCCCCTCTTTCATCATCATCGAGCATGAGACATGGCACTTGGGCTGTGAGCCCACTCATCTGTCGACAAAATGGCCCCGCACACCCTACTCGAACATCCCATTCACCACGGTGAATGTAAGCGTCACCCTCAAGCGACCTGAACGTTACTCTGTGATGATAACAGTCTATATGCGCCCGATACAACACCAACCAATCCATTCCCAAGATTAGGTCAAACCCTGACATCTCGAGAATGAACAAGTCCCATAGAAAATGATACCCACCAATTTCAAAGGCACATCCCTTGCACTGGTGATATCCTCAACCCGCACCCCCAATAGAGTGTCAATTGAAATCACTCCACACACCCTCTCCACAGGTAAACTCAACACTACCACAAGTTGAGAAGAGATAAAAGAGTGTGTGGCACCTGTGTCAAACAATGCACTAGAAAATGTAGAAGCTATAAGGATCGTACCTCGAATAGTTGACAGTCCGGCCTCACCATCACCAGGTGAAAACTGAACTACCTGAATCTGACTTTCCCCTCTACCTTGGGCTCCAGCCTGAACGCCCTGCGTTGCACTGCCCTGCTGGCATGAGTGATCTTTCCCTGGAGTTCCACATCCACCGCCCCTGCCAGTATGACCCGTGGAGCTCCACTACCTTCCTGATATGGGGAAACTGATCCCCTTCCCATATCTGGTACCTGCTTCCCACCATCATACTCACCCACCTGCCGTGGGTTCCTGCAGAACCTCGGCACATGCCCCATCCTGCCGCACGAACGACACTCAACTGGAGGTTGAGGAAACTGACCACACACATGCCCCGACCTACCACACTGATAGAAGAACACCTAGTTCCCACTCTGAGAGGATAATCCTCTCTTCTTACCACCATGCTGAAAAATTTCCAAACGGTGCTTCCGACCTTCAGAAGATGCATCACTTGTCCGCACAGCTGGCATGACAAGCCTACCACCCGAAGCTCCCTTCAGGTTCCCTTCAGAGATGAGTTCCTGGTCCAACACCTCCTCAAACCTCTTCAAGTGGAATATATTTACCTGAGACCTGATCTCATGTCTCATCCCATCCTGGAAGCATCTTGCCACCACTGCTTCATCCCCTGCTAACACTGGGACAAAGCATCTCAAATCAATGAAGTGACTAGCATAGTCCATCACCGATAACAATCCCTGAGTCAAGCTCATAAACTCTACAGCCCGCTCCTGCCTCAACATCTCTAGATAGAAATGATCCAAAAACATTTCCTGAAAAACCTTCCACGACATCCCCTCAGCCTGCTCAGTTTGAGCCTGAATGTCCCACCAACGCCTTGACTGGCCTCGCAACATGTAAATGGCCAGCTTTACTCGCTTTTCAACAGGGGTCTCTAGATGATCCAGTATCGTCTGGACAAACTCTAACCAGAACTCCGCTACCTCTGGCCCACCCTCTCCGGTGAAAGTTGGAGGGTGGTGCAGCTGGAACTCCCTGGTCCACTCAAACATACTCGGTGCAACCCGCCTTGGGTCCCGATCCATCATCTGCACAAGGTGAGCCAAGTTATCCCAGAACTATTCTTCTCTACCTTCATTGATCACCACATTCTCTTGCTCTTCTACCAGAGGAGTGTTCTCAGCAACATCCACCCGTCGCCCAACTGGAAAACAACATCGTGGTGACATCTCCCTACAATTCCAAGCACGAGATTTAGAATGAATACCACATAACTTTCAAGACTTCCTCAAAAATCCCTTTACTAGCTACAACAACCCATTTTCATATGCTAATTCATCAACATTAGCACCTCAAATTCACTGCCCCGACCATCCCTACCACGGCCCATGGTCCACATGGGGTGAACAACTGTGAACCACCACCAAACTCAAACAACATTTTAAAAAACATTTTCCACTTCATTTCAAACCCTTAGGTTTCATTAAACATCCTTTAACCACTTGTTTTATTTCATTCTTATCATCATTTCTTGGTTTCATGAAATGCATGATGCACCCTACCTTCCTTCCTCACACACCCACCCCATGCGTGTGCCAAACACAATGCATGTCACCTATCTCCCTAGGTGCCTACAATGATGCATGAGCACAAATCCTCGTGCCATTAAGGCCACGAGACAAATATCATAAAACAGTCACATCAAACCACATGTACATCACCCAATGGTGAAATATCATCAACTGTAACAACACACAACCAAGAACAACATTTCCCCACCCAGGGTGACTTGGGTTTCCCCCGTACCTGGGTTATCTACTTCCAAGCACAAGCTCATTACCAAGGCCCGACACGTCTTAACCCTTGGCTACCAATCCCAAATAACAAGACCTCAAAGAAGGATAAGAAAGACCTCCTCTGATACCACTTTGTAATTTCCATGACCCGGAATCCACTAAATCGGTGCTCTGAGCCGGGTGGTTACATGACCTTAAGCACGCCACCCCATATGCCAAATGCTGCTGACTAGCGGCGGGGGTCTATGTAGTCAAGTGGGGAGACTATACCCCCTTTTTATCAGAGTAAGCCACAACAGAATAACCAAATTGTAGAAACAATAACCAATAAACAAGGAACATGTATAACAACCATTTCCAAAAATAAATATGACATGTCATACTACCGTGCAAGAGTGAACAAAAGCCCAAAAATAAAGACAACAGCCAAAAATCCCCAAGATGGTCCCGAATCTAAGTCCGAATCCTCCACCTACCCATGTCCACTTAGTTATCTAGAAAGGACCCTTGCCCTTGTCCTGACCTGCAAACATGAAGTCTGCTTAGGTACCCAATGGCGGCCCGAGAAGGGTGTGAGTACAACTCAGTAGGCCACCACCAACAGTGTCTACAACATATCCAGTATAAACAGGTAGTGCATGAAAAAGGAAAATGAATGATAAATTCTAAGTGATTATTTAAGGTGCCTTTAACCAATTCAGTGCCAAAACCATTACCACTTCAAATACCATTCATTTCACACCAATTATCATCATTTAACATTTCATCACATTTCCATGGGTTAATCACCTTCATCATGTTACTTGGGTCTAAGGCCAACAATCACATGCAAGAGGGTAAACACATTGTTATCCTATCTCACTAGGACTAACTTCCTCATAGAAACCATAAAATCACCTCGAAGCCTCAGTCCGGGTGGACGCAACCATATCCTCACCTCGAAGCCTCAGTCCGGGTGGATGCAACTGTTAGGAGAAAAGAGCATTAGTCCCCATTCCTAACCCATGCATTTAGGGTAGAGTTTGGAGCCTCAGTCTTCACTCGACTTGTGGGCGTAGAGCCTCAAGTCATACCCCACACTACCAAGCCATGTGAACATGCTTATATATAAGTAACCATCAACCTTCCAACCATTTCCCATCAACAATCATCATTCACAACAACCCACATGGGAAACCACATCATGTCTTAACCCATTAACACATTACCATTTCTCATCATTTAACCATTCACCCAATTCCCATGTGTTATGACTATCTCACTAAGCATTCAAAACTAGACCCATAATCTATCCCATTATGGTCTTTAATCAATTTACACATTAACCCATTTAACCTGTTCATCATTTCCATGAATAAACCATTCATTCCACTTCCAATAACCCTAAGGTTAGTTTTCAAGTCTAGGTGCATCACCTAACTTCTTTCCCAAATTACACCAATCATACCAACATATTCATCAAGGGCTCTACATTTTATTACAACAAGGTCACTTGTTTAATTAAAATCCCTAAACCCGGGAAAATCCGGCACATCCCATGGATGACCCTAATTTAGGTCAAGTCAATCCCAACACATCCCACGGTAATTGTGAGGGTTCCCATTTTCCATTTTAAACACCGTTCTTCTCAAACATGCCAAGGATATCCAAACATAACCAAGGAAAAGCAAGAACACAATTTAACATGCACAAAAACCCTAAATAACCATGGGATATAACTTGTAGACCACCTACCTCAAAACCGTGGTTGAACACACTCTCAATCGAGTCTTTAGACCTCGATTCGACCAACCCTTGGAGCTTCAACCTAAAACTCACCCAAAAAATAGGATTTTAGGGTTTTGGAACAAGAGGAAAGTAAGATACTAACCCTAAACCAAAAAGAGAAGCAAGGATGAGGTTATCCTTACCCGGAGCTTCAATCCGCAAACAAACGACACCAAAAACGCCTTAGAATCAAAGGAGTTTGATCTTTGGAGTCCTTGGGAGGCTTGGTCTGCACTTGGGGTGAAGAGGAGAATATGGGAGGAAAATACCGAGTTGGGGTTATAAATCCTAGAAAGGAAAATTTTGTAAATTTTACAACTTTAAGTGGCCGCAGGTTTTAGCTGCACGGTTTGGCAAACCGTGCGCAAACCGTGCACAAGCCACTGCCCGAAGGAGGGGGAGTCACACGATTTAGCCGCACGGTTTGGAAAACCGTGCGCAAACCGTGCGCTCGCTTATGTCCAGAGGAGGGAGGGTCACACGACTTAGTCTGGGCAGGCTGCACGGTTTGGATGATCATGCGTAGGTCGTGTGCCTTGGTCTTCTTTGCCCAAACTTCCCTTCTTCCGTGCTCCGAGCCCCCGGAACACCCCCAAAGCCTCTCACACTTCCAAGAAACCTTTTAAAGTCCCAAAGGCAAAGGGTTCAACCCAAAACACAACAAAACATACCTTTCCAAAAACCGGGATCTTACACTATTCATTAATATTCATTAATATTCATAAGGGTATGTTAGTATTCATCAAAAATTTAGTTTGTCTTATCAGACTCTAAATATCTTACTAAACACAGCCGTGTATATCCATTTTTCAAAAATCATTTCACAAAAAAGTTATTTAATAATAAAATATTTTTATACTATTCCTCAAAAAAACACTATTCATAAAACACTATTCATCAAGAAAACACTATTGATACAATACTATTCATAAAAAACACTATTCATCCAATACTATTCATAAAATAAATAATATTCATCGAAACATTGAAACTTCTTAGAGAACTACTAAAAATTCACCCAAGATTAATTTTGACATTTGGAATTCAAAAATGATGTTTATTTAACCATAAAAATTATCTAAGTATTATAAATTTAACTTTTAAATATAAAAATCCTTAGTTATTAAAAATAATAGTAGATATAAAATAAATAGTGAAATTTCATAGTGAAATTTCTGAAACAAAAAAATAAAATAAAATTAAGTTATCATTTTCATTTAAAAAGGGGTGTTTAAATCATAATATTTCATTAAAACAATCATTATACACAATACCTTAATTTATTATAATAATTATATCTTTTCTAAAAAGTACAATTTGGGTCCAAAAAGTCATTTTATCAAATTTGTCTCAGTTGAACATATATTTTATTAAGAAAAAGTATTTTTAAAAGTGTATATCATATTATTGTTCATAGTTTTAATAATCAAAATTTATGGATGATGTATGATGTTCTCTTGAAATAAAAAGTCACTATATGTGATTCTATTGTAAAACATAATAAAAATTTATTAGGAGGAAAGATATCTATAAATAAAAGGAGTATATTTTTCAGGTCGTTACATTCTTCCCCCCTTAAAGAAATTGTGTCCTCGCAATTTTATCTTATTATAAAATTGTTAATATTAGAAATATTATAATTCTAAATTAATTTTATACCTTAAAATATCTTTCTTAAAAAATATCATTCTTTAACAGCAATTTCATTTTCTATAAATCCTTCAGAATGGTTCATAAAATACTTGTGATTAGCCAAACATAGCCCCCAGGAGTGTCAAAAAAGGAGTGAAACAAGGCCCATTGTCATGAACTAGGATACCCCAGGTCAAGACCGAAACTCCTTGTCAGAGTTTTCACTCCTAGGTACATCTGTGCTAGATCCACATCCACTTGTTCGTATCTAGACATGGATTTATTTGTTCGGAAACCACTTACTTAATATTTCACCAAAATACCAGGAAGTTTTCCTATATTTAAACTTTTATATAGGGTTATTCCTAATTTTTTCATAGCCTAATTTCCACAAATAACTATCCTTTGATACCAACTATAGCATCCCACCTTTTTTATTACATAACTTTTCATTACATTTTACAAACAGAGGATATTTAAAGTCTAGTGACTTGGAAAGCAGGAACATGAAACATGAAAAACATAAAAAATTCTTCTAAAACACTTTTAAGGCTTCATAATATGTTCATCCTAATTATAATTACTATATCTCATAACTTGGAGATATACATAAAAGGAAAGGGTGAGAAGAAGGCCTAGTAAAGAAAAACAAGAGAAACCGTGATCTTGAGCGATATCAATAAGAACATGTAGATAAAGAGGAAAATAATAATAATAATAACTTGAAACATAACTTGAAAATGTGGATACAAAATTTAATTAAGATGTTCATGAAAATATCACAAAGTTCCATCCCTATGGTGTCATGAAAAATTACCAAGGTTATTCACCAAGGTATCATGAAACTTTTCATTTCTAGAGATTAAATTCTCTACCCAATGTATTAGAGAACTATCAGGGCACACCCTTAATATGTATTTATTTTCATGTGATACACATAGATCATAATCAAACATTTCATAAATAACCCATAGAGAATAAAAGAAATGGGTTTCATTTCAAAACCGCGACGTTTTAAAAGTGCTTAAAAATAAGATCATTGTGTCATTTATAACCCATGTAAAGGGAGTGAGGTTTATATGTATGTCAATTATATAATAAAATAGATAAATTTTATTTCTTGATGAATAACCCAAGAAATGAAAATATAATTGTGTATTCACATAAATAAAACAAGATAATTTCTTGAGAAAAAGAGAGAGATTTTGAGAGGAAATTTTTGCAGCATAACGACTATATAACATGGTTTTAGAAAACATTAAAAAGAGAGGGGAAAAGGGTCACCCACTCATAAATAACTCATAATACAATATAGGGACAAAATACAATGTAAATAAGATCATGGTATGGATATTTTAATCACATACCACATGAAAAGGATATTTGAAAGAAAAGAGAAGGTGCAATTTCTTTTACAAAAATTTGGCAGCCTAACGATGCCCCTTAAAAATTACGAAACTGAACTGATGTGAGAAAAAGGGTATCTCATCATATGGAAATAAAAATTATAGTCATATAGATACATAATATCATACCCCAACATATGAAAATGGAAATTCAAATACATAACATATAAGAAGTGTTGACTAAAAGAGGAGGGTGAAAGGTTCCCTTACCTTGAAGAGTGACTTCAAAAACTCAAAGGTTGGGACCTTGAGGGGCTTGATAGCACCTTGGAAGGAATAATTGGGAGGTAAAGAGAGCATATCTTTATTTAGGAGGAATTGGGAATTAAAGGAATGAAAGAATGAGTTGGTATCTATAGCAAAAGTGAGGGAATATTATATTAATTTCCAAGGGACACCTCATCAGTTGTATTTGCAAAACCATGGGCTTTACCATGGTATTTTCCCATGTTATTGGACAATTGGGACGCCTAATAAAATATATTACTGTACACAAGTCGGCCAGGATTATTACATCATGATTATATCATCAATGAAGTCATTAAACACATAGAAACTCAAAACTGTATTTTTACTATTCACCGAAGAATAAAACATTTTATAAAAATCTCATAAATTCACCATAACCTAATATCAATGTTATAAATTACAAAATGTAATAAATTTTATGAAAATAATTTTATAAATAATTTTAATTTAATTTTTAAATAAAATCATTATTTATTCTAAAAAAACAACTTTAAATCTATAACTCGTTTTGTAACACCTTGAGAAAGTAATCAAGGTCTCATAAAATTATCGTTTAACCATAATAAAATAAAGTAAAAATTTATGATAACATTTTATGAAAATACATTTCCATTTTAAATTATTAAATTAATCATAAAATTGTAAATAAAATATTTATGACATACAAAAATACCAATACTTATACTATGATCATTTTTTCACTTTTAAGACATCTGGTTCACGCCCAAATTTACCCAAGAGAAGAAGGGTAGAACGGTCCTTGTAGTGTAGCTTGGGTTGTCGATTCCACAGAGACCTAAGAAGATACCTAAGATACAAAACCTAAGGGATGGATTTTTGGCTATGAAGTGGCCAACTTTGGGTTGATTTTAGATGGTTTTAAGTGAACTCTAATATACTTAAGTGAATTCAAATTAAAAGAATGAGTTGATCCTAGGTTATCACTCGGGGTGGATTGGACGTATTTTCTTTTTAATGATTTCAATTTCTTAAATTTGAGATGGGTTCATTTAAGGAGAGAAAACAACATCATCACTTACTGTTTTAATGCCTACACCCTCTAATACTAATCACCTATACACTTGAAGGATCAAAGTTTTGAGCACTTCAAGGTAAAGGATCGTATTAGTACTTGAAGTGTGTGGCCTTAAATTCAACAAGGACGATGGAGTTTAAAAATCATCAAATAACAATCCCAATTAAAGAAGTGATTATACATTAATTAGGTGATAAATAACATCCAATACAGCCCCTTGCTACTCCCTTGGATCAACCCATAAGTGGGTTAGCCCTCCATTGATCCCATGGTTTCAATGGAAGCGGAAAGTAGACTCATAAGGGAGAAAATGGAGAAGTAAAGAAAACAACAAAAAATAAAATGATCACTCCACCGTTGTGTGAATAATTTCACAGGGGTTGGTGTGAATAAATTCACACCTTGATCCAACGGTATCAAAGTGATATTAAGAACAACAGAATAAGAGGAGAAGAAGAACTTTTATTAAGAAACTAAAGTGAATTGAACAACTTACATGTGAAAGACAAAATTGAGGCAACAAAAATGCAGCATAACATTACAAGTAAACAAAGCATCCCAGATCCTAAACTCCTTCACCACAACTGCCTTAAATAGGCATTTTGGGAGCCTTGGGTCGAGCCACCAACAGTACAAAGCATCTTAATTAATTTTGGTAGGCTATAGGTGGTGGAAAGCTTGTGGAATTTGGACTTTTCCACGTTTGACCCGAGGTGGCAGCCAGTTTTCATCCACCGAACAGACGCGTTTTTATAACCTTCTAGATGGCCGAATCAGGGTGGTCCATAGAAGAATAAAATGGAGCTCCGGATGTCTGCTAACTGCCTGTAAAATTTGGGCCCATTTGGAGTTGTGTATTCCGAGATATGATCAAATTGGTGGACTGTTTTTCTGGGCCGCAGAATCTGGCCCAGAATTGTATCTCTAACTTGGGCCGCCTAAATGACCACCATGGAGGCCGAATTAGCATTAACTCCTGAAGAGTGATTTGTTCCTGTACATGTCTTCTAGCATCCCACGAAATTTGGGATTAATTGGGCCTGTATGTTGGGCTCCACAGTCTCATCATTGGGCTGGTGTCCAATCTGCCTTCTCCAGAATTGCTTCCTTTCATTGCCAAATATCTCCATCATCCTCCATGAATTCTCCATTGATCCCTGAATCAAACATGTTCATATTTAAGTGTAGATAAATTTACAAAAATATCAAATTAAAATATGTATAATTCAATTCCTTAAAATCAGATGAATCATTGGGTACTTTAAATGATGTTCAAAAATGTACCACATAATAGTGCATTTTAAGAAGGTATTACAATCATAATGTGAAATGATGTTCAAAGTGTAAAATGCACTAAAATGGTATTTATGAATAACAAAGAACATGAAAATTAGGTATATTAACAATGAATATTAGCCTCATTTAGTGGCTAATCACACCCCCCAACTTGAGTTTTTCTAGTCCCGAGCAAAATATATCTCATCAAAAAATGAAATTCAAATTCCCTTTTCTAAAAACATTTTAATACAAAATGATCACCAAAAAACCTTATACCAAACAATCATGAAACCCATCAAAATATTTTAATACGAGATATTTTCATAAGCAGATCCCAATCCCAAGCCCATTCCTTTGATCAAATCCATCATCATACTTCATCCAACTCAATTAGGTGTAATGATGTGTTGTGAATCACAATAGATATGGGGGTTCCTTTTCATTCAAGGGGGAAATCATGGAAGCGCTAGGTGGAATCACATTTAATCCTAATATGAGTATTCTTCATCCCTCTTTTTTTTTTGATTTGTTTTTTGCAATATTGCTATAGTAATTGAGATTGCAATTAATCAAATTAACCCATGTAGCAAGACTTTGCCGATGACTCCCAGACTCAAAGGCCTTAGGGCACCAAGTGAAGCCCACATACTCGGGCATCGTCTCGAGTTAACTTAATCAAAAACAAATTCATATTACCATAAATAGAGATAGATTGAAAAACTCAGGGCTAGACAACTCTGGAGTCACGATCCCCAAGTGCCGAAAGCCTCGCATTTTATCAATCCATTGCTCTACACGCAAATTTTTATTTTATTTTTTTATTTTTTATTTTTTTACTAATAATTTTTTTTTAATTTTTTTTTTGAATACTCATATTATTCATAAAAATAAAACCAGCCTATGCTATTTATTATGGGACCCCAAAAATTCAAATTAGTACCCCACAGTCTAGAGGACGTGCATTGTGGCATTTTTTTATTTGGATGAAAATATAAATGATGACATATCACATTGGACAACCACACTTTCCAAAATCTATGCTCATGAAATTATACAAGGATTAAAATTAGAATCAGGGCATGCTAAATTATTTGATATTCAGTTTCAAAGTGTACAATGTGTATTACCATGTTCGAAGTTAAAGGAATTTTTCCTTCCATTTACTTTTTTTTTCAAATCATTCAATTTTTGTTTTTGACACAAAAGCATTTTTTTTTATTTTATCTCCCCCCAACTTAAAACAACACTGTCCCCAGTGTTTAAAGAAAAGAAAATTTAGAAGGGGGTAGAGGTAGAGAATTAAAGTTCAAAAATGAAATTGAAAATGAGGGTTATGGAATGAAGTCACCTGGTGGTTGAAGTTGGAAGTTCTTGCAGCTTGAATTTGTTCCTTTGATATCCATGTCGCTTGCAAAGTTCCCTAGTGGAAAAAGGAAAAAAAAACAAAAAAAACAAAACAAACAATATATATATATATATTTATATAATAAAGGAAGTAAAATATAAGAATATATATAAAAATTATAGAATAAGGTTGCACAAGAAGCCGCAGGTCAGTGGTAAGCGCGCGCCCCTGTCTCCCTTCGGTCCCGGGTTCGAGTCCCCGCGGCTTCGCCGGTTGTGACGGGGTTTGCCCCACGGCCTATGGCGTGGACTTTTTTTTTGTATTATTATATATTTTTTTAACCCATTGAATAATAAAAACAAAATAAACTGATGATACATTGTCTTCTTTTTAAATTTCTGGGTAAGGTATTACTCAAGGATCACACCACGTGACACGGATGAATATGGTGCTCCTCTTTCGTACCCATCCATACTCATAATAGAAGAACAGGTCAAAAGTCTATTTTTTTTATTTTTAAATATAAAAATTATTAAGTAATCTTATTTGAAAAATAAAGATGATTCAGAAATATTAGAAACATAAAAACCACGGGTTACCTCCCGTGCAGCGCTTTGTTTAACGTCGTTAGCTCGACTTAAACCCCTTATTGATTAATTGTTGTTTTTTTTTTCATCAAAGGTAGGTTCACTCAGGTCTTCATCAACTTCATGTTTTTGGAATGGTTCTATGAATGGTTTGACTCTATGACCATTAACTTTAAATATTTGACCATTGGTGGGATCTTGAATTTCAACAGCCCCATGGGGGTACACCTTATGCACTATGTATGGACCAGACCATCTAGACCTCAACTTTACCGGGTGAAAATGAAGTTTAGAACTATACAAAAGCACAGGTTTCCCTGGTTCAATGTGTTTAGTTTTAAGATTCCTAGACTGGTAGGCTTGAACTCTAGCTTTATTGATCCTTGAATTTTCATAAGCCTCCATCCTAAGTTCCTCAAGCTCATTTAGATCCAGTTTCCTCTTTATTCCGGCCAAAGAAATGTCAAAGTTCATTTTTTTGATTGCCCAAAAGGCCTTATGCTCAATCTCCACTGGCAAATGGCATGCTTTACCATAAACCAACCTATATGGGGACATTCCTAGGATAGTTTTAAATGCTGTTCGATATGCCCAAAGAGCATCTAAGAGTTTGCTCGACCAATCTTTCCTAGATGGATTAACAGTTTTCTCAAGAATTTGTTTGATTTCTCGATTGGCTAACTCAGCTTGACCATTGGTTTGTGGGTGGTAAGCAGTGGACACTTTGTGAGAAATTCCATACTTCTCCATGAGCGATGAGAATGGGTGATTGCAGAAATGAGTTCCACGATCACTAATGATAGCCCTAGGAATCCCAAATCTAGAGAAGATGTTTTCTTTAAGGAATCTAATCACAGTTTGATGGTCATTGGATTTTGTAGGAATGGCCTCAACCCATTTTGAGACATAATCGACAGCCAAGAGTATGTAGAGGTATCCCCGAGAGTTTGGGAAGGGACCCATGAAATCAATTCCCCAACAGTCAAAGATTTCAACCACTAAGATAGGAGTGAGTGGCATTTGATTCCTTTTTGTGATGGACCCTACTTGTTGACACCTAGGACAGCTTTGACAATATGTGTAGGAGTCCCTTGAAAGGGTGGGCCAGAAAAGACCACATTGAAGAATCTTAGCAGATGTTTTCTTAGAGGAAAAGTGACCTCCACATGCCTCACTGTGACAGAATTTAAGGATGGACTCTTGTTCGGATTCTGGCACACACCTCCTAATGACTAGGTCAGGACAGAACTTATATAGGTATGGATCATCAAACACATAATGCTTGACATCAGAAAGAAATTTTCTTCTAGCTTGGGTCCCTAAGAATTTTGGAATGACCCCTGAAACTAAGAAGTTGGCTATGTCAGCATACCAAGGGCAGTCACTCACAGAATAGAGGTTCTCATCGGGAAATGAATCAGACACAGAAAGGTGATGTGATTTGTCCTTGAATTCCAACCTAGAGAGGTGATCAGCTACAACATTCTCGACACCTTTTTTATCCTTAATGGTTAAATCAAACTCTTGAAGAAGAAGGACCCACCTAATCAATCTAGCCTTTGCATCTTGTTTTTGGAAGAGATATTTTAGAGCTGAATGGTCGGTGAATACAATGATGGGTGATCCTAAGAGGTAGGACCTGAATTTCTCTAAGGCAAACACAACAGAAAGTAACTCCTTTTCAGTGGTGGTGTAATTGATTTGGGCATCATTTAAGGATTTGCTTGCATAAGAAATGACATATGGAGTTTTATCACACCGTTGTCCTAACACAGCTCCTACAGCAAAGTCACTGGCATCACACATGAGTTCGAAAGGAAGGTCCCAGTTTGGAGATTTCATAATGGGAGGAGAGGTGAGAGCGGATTTAAGGGTTGAAAATGAACCCTCACAGCTTTCTGTCCAAACAAATGGAGCATCCTTTACTAGGAGAGCACAAAGAGGGCGAGAGATTGAACTAAAGTCCTTAATGAATCTTCTATAGAAACCAGCATGTCCTAAGAAGGACCTCACTTCCTTAACAGTTCTGGGTGATGGAAGGTGACGAATGATGTCAACCTTTGCTTTATCAACTTCAATCCCCCTACTCGAGACCAGATGGCCTAGAACAAGTCCCTCTTTAACCATGAAATGGCATTTTTCCCAGTTTAGGACCAGATTTTTTTCTTCACATATTGACAAGACTCTATCCACATTCTGCAGACATCCCTCAAAGGTATCCCCAAACACAGAGAAGTCATCCATGAAGACCTCAAGAAAATCCCCTACCATGTCTGAGAAGATTCCCATCATGCACCGCTGGAAGGTTCCAGGGGCATTGCATAACCCGAACGACATGCGTTTAAAGGCAAAGGTACCGAAAGGACATGTGAATGTAGTCTTCCCTTGATCATCTAGGGAGACCTCAATTTGATTGTAACCTGAGTACCCATCTAGGAAGCAATAGAATTGATGACCCGCCACTCGCTCGAGGACTTGATCAATAAAGGGCAAGGGAAAATGGTCCTTCTTGGTACAAGAGTTGAGCTTCCTATAGTCAATACAGACTCTCCAGCCACTACTCACCCTAGTTGGAAGAATTTCCCCATCCTTATTAGTGATCACAGTGATTCCAGCTTTCTTTGGGACAACTTGAATTGGGCTTACCCACTCACTCTCAGCTATGGGGTAGATGATACCAGCTTTCAACAACTTAAGAAGTTATTTCCTTACCACATCCATAAGATTTGGATTGAGTCTCCTCTGAGGTTGACGACATGGTTTGGATTCAGATTCAAGAGTAATCCTATGAGTTCCAATAAGTGGGCTAATCCCAGGAATATCAGACAGGGTCCAACCAATGGCTTTCTTGTGTTTCCTAAGGACATCTAGAAGCATCCCCTCCTGATTGGCTTCAAGAGAAGAAGATATGACTATAGGATGTGTTTGATTTTCCCCTAGGAAGGCATACTTGAGGGAGGTAGGAAGTTCCTTCAATTCAAGATCTGGTTGTTTCAGAATTTTAGCAGAATATTGGGGCATTGGATCAAGATCAAATTTGTTTCCTAGATTTTCAGATTGAATTGATTCCCCATGTGTAGAAGTTTCAGCCACAAGATTTTATTGACCTGGGTTAGGGAAGGGAGTTTGAGTTGTCTCCATGAATGTGTTTTCCTGAAAGGTTTCACTGATTGTTGGTCCTAAGACATCATTATAGGAGCAATTTGAAAATGATTTGAGCCAAGGAGATAAACTTCCTTCATGTGAACAAAGGAAATCAATCTCATTCTGACTTAAACATTCATCAAATATTCCTTGATGTTCCATGGATTCATTATCAATGCTTCCTATCATGTTTACTTCATGAATATCCTCGTCATCCCCTATTTGTGAGCTGGCATTGTAGATGTTCAAGTCTAGACTCATGTTCCCAAAGGTGATGGTCATGTTCCCATTTCGGACTCGGATAACAGAGTTGATTGTTGCAAGGAAAGGACGACCAAGGATGATTGGGGTTTGTTCCTTATTTCCTAAATTTGGATGGTTGTCAAGTACAATGAAATCAGCAGGGTAGATGAAGTTTTCAACCTTTACCAGAACGTCCTTTAAAATCCCCTTGGGAACCCTAATGCTACGATCAGCAAGCTGAAGTGTGACAGATGTGGGTTGGAGCTCTTCTAGGCCTAACTGGGAGTACACAGCATATGGGATGAGATTGACACTAGCACCTAGGTCACACAAGGCCTTTACAACTTTGCTTTCTCCTAGTTCAACATTGATGTAAGGGCAACCTGGGTCTTTCAACTTAGGAGGAATGGTCCCTTGAATGGTGGTACTCACATTAGCAGCCAAAAGGACTTGGTTTTTATGTGAAAATTTTCTTTTAAAAGTGCACAAGTCCTTAAGGTACTTTGAGTAGGAAGGTATGGTTTGGATTGCATCGAGAAGAGGAATGTTCAACTTGACTTGTGAGAAGATTTCCCTCAATGTTTCACTCAGTTCAGGCTTGGATTTCCCCCTCATGCGTTGGGGAAATGGTGCAGGTTGTGGGGTTGTTTGTTGAAGAGTTGTTTCTTTCACATTGTTATCAGTTTCCTCAGTTTGATCTTGTGGTTCACTTGAATTATCATCCAAGTTTGAATCTTCAGGTGGGTTCTGAATTAGTTGTTCAGGTTTCTCAATTGATTTCCCACTTCTTAAAATAGTCACAGCCTTTAGTTGTTCATGAGTTGTTTGAGCACAACTTGACTCTCCCCTTGAAGTTGAGGATGGCACCGCCTGAGTAGGCATGGGTGCCTTTCCTGTTTTGATGGTTTGAAGTTCTTGTTTTAGGGAAGATACCTCCGAGTTCATCCTCTCCATTTGTTTGCACAGTTGTTCTAGTAGGCTTTGTGGAACAGTTTGGGTTGGTGCTTGAGTAGGTTGGTTTATCCCAGGGGGATATTTTGGAGGTGGGATGGTTTGTTGAAAATGGACCGGTGGTTGTTGGTATTGGATAGGTTGGGTTTGGAACTGGTTATGGTTTTGGTAGTTCTGATGGGGGTAAGGATTTTGTCCCTGTGGTTGGCTAGGTTGTTGGTTATCTTTCCAGCGGAAGCCTGGGTGGTCATTGTACCTTGGATTGAAGGTGTTTTGGTATTGGGGCTTTTGAAAGTTTAGGGCATTGACTTCCGCTGGGGGTCCTCCTAGAAGAACATCCTTGATGGATGGAATGGTTGGGCAGTTGTTTGTTTTATGGTCATGTTTGTCACAAATTGTGCAAACAAGGTCTACATTTTGGATTTCATGGACTTTCCTAAGGTCTATCTCTTCAACCTTCCTAGAGAGTGCTGCGAGTTTAGCCCTAAGGCTTTCCTCTTCTCTAAGTGTATGAATTCCAGTGGTTCTTTGTGGCTTTTCAGAATAAGGTGAAGTTCCCCAAGTTTGGTTTTGTTCAGCCAGACTTTCCAGATACTCGTAAGCATCATTTGGGGCTTTGTTTTTAAAAGTTCCATTACACATCATGTCAATGAATTGTTTATTACCCGGACCCAACCCTTCATAGAAAATTCTCACTTGTTCAGGTATGGAAAACCCATGGTGTGGAACCATGTTTAGGGTGTCTTTGAACCTCTCCCATGTTTCATAGAATGACTCTCCCTCTTTTTCAAAAAAGTTTTGGATGCTCTTTTTAAGTGCAATTGTTTTGTGATGAGGGAAGTATTTTTTGTAGAATTCTCTTTGCAGTTGGTCCCAAGAGTGGATTGATGCAGGTCTCAAGTTGTTTAGCCAATTTTTAGCTCGATCCTTTAATGAAAAAGGAAATAGCCTCATCTTAGCAGATTCTAGTTGATGTGGGGGACACATGGTTTCAACAATGTCGTTGAACTCTTTGACATGAAGGTATGGCATTTCTGACTCCATCCCATGAAAGGTTGGAAGGTGGTTTAGGACATGGGGTTTGAATATGTAGTTGGTGTCTCCTATGGAATTGTGTCTAATGCATGAGGGGGCATTGGTCCAAGCTGGAGTGAGGTAGTCGTTCATGGTTTGATCAACTACATTCCCTAAGTTTGGAGCTTCTTGGTTTTGGTTTCCCATTTGATCCCCCCCAGGGTTTACAATTTGATTTTGTGGATGACCCTCCATTGGACTTGTTTCAAGTTCTGACTTTGGGGTTTCAAGAATATTTGAATATGATTTAAACAATCCCTTAGGTGCACTTGACTCCCCTATCCTAGGACTTTCCACCCTAACTAGTCTGTTTGAGAAATCGCGGGTGTAGGCGGACATGCGCCAAAAAAAAAAGCGAGAAAGAGACAAGATAAGAGATCTTGGGTGAGAGTAGAAGAATGGAGGTGAGGAAGGAAGGGTTTTTTTTGGATCTAAGGTACTTACTTGGTCCCCGGCAACGGCGCCAAAATTTGGTTCACGCCCAAATTTACCCAAGAGAAGAAGGGTAGAACGGTCCTTGTAGTGTAGCTTGGGTTGTCGATTCCACAGAGACCTAAGAAGATACCTAAGATACAAAACCTAAGGGATGGATTTTTGTCTATGAAGTGGCCAACTTTGGGTTGATTTTAGATGGTTTTAAGTGAACTCTAATATACTTAACTGAATTCAAATTAAAAGAATGAGTTGATCCTAGGTTATCACTCGGGGTGGATTGGACGTATTTTCTTTTTAATGATTTCAATTTCTTAAATTTGAGATGGGTTCATTTAAGGAGAGAAAACAACATCATCACTTACTGTTTTAATGCCTACACCCTCTAATACTAATCACCTATACACTTGAAGGATCAAAGTTTTGAGCACTTCAAGGTAAAGGATCGTATTAGTACTTGAAGTGTGTGGCCTTAAATTCAACAAGGACGATGGAGTTTAAAAATCATCAAATAACAATCCCAATTAAAGAAGTGATTATACATTAATTAGGTGATAAATAACATCCAATCCAGCCCCTTGCTACTCCCTTGGATCAACCCATAAGTGGGTTAGCCCTCCATTGATCCCATGGTTTCAATGGAAGCGGAAAGTAGACTCATAAGGGAGAAAATGGAGAAGTAAAGAAAACAACAAAAAATAAAATGATCACTCCACCGTTGTGTGAATAATTTCACAGGGGTTGGTGTGAATAAATTCACACCTTGATCCAATGGTATCAAAGTTATATTAAGAACAACAGAATAAGAGGAGAAGAAGAACTTTTATTAAGAAACTAAAGTGAATTGAACAACTTACATGTGAAAGACAAAATTGAGGCAACAAAAATGCAGCATAACATTACAAGTAAACAAAGCATCCCAGATCCTAAACTCCTTCACCACAACTGCCTTAAATAGGCATTTTGGGAGCCTTGGGTCGATCCACCAACAGTACAAAGCATCTTAATTAATTTTGGTAGGCTATAGGTGGTGGAAAGCTTGTGGAATTTGGACTTTTCCACGTTTGACCCGAGGTGGCAGCCAGTTTTCATCCACCGAACAGACGCGTTTTTATGACCTTCTAGATGGCCGAATCAGGGTGGGCCATAGAAGAAGAAAATGGAGCTCCGGATGTCTTTTAACCGTCTGTAAAATTGGGGCCCATTTGGAGTTGTGTATTACGAGATATGATCAAATTGGTGGACTGTTTTTCTGGGCCGCAGAATCTGGCCCAGAATTGTATCTCTAACTTGGGCCGCCTAAATGACCACCATGGAGGCCGAATTAGCATTAACTCCTGAAGAGTGATTTGTTCCTGTACATGTCTTCTAGCATCCCACGAAATTTGGGATTAATTGGGCCTGTATGTTGGGCTCCACAGTCTCATCATTGGGCTGGTGTCCAATCTGCCTTCTCCAGAATTGCTTCCTTTCATTGCCAAATATCTCCATCATCCTCCATGAATTCTCCATTGATCCCTGAATCAAACATGTTCATATTTAAGTGTAGATAAATTTACAAAAATATCAAATTAAAATATGTATAATTCAATTCCTTAAAATCAGATGAATCATTGGGTACTTTAAATGATGTTCAAAAATGTACCACATAATAGTGCATTTTAAGAAGGTATTACAATCATAATGTGAAATGATGTTCAAAGTGTAAAATGCACTAAAATGGTATTTATGAATAACAAAGAACATGAAAATTAGGTATATTAACAATGAATATTAGCCTCATTTAGTGGCTAATCAACATCTAAATTGTATTTATACATTCATGGGTAAAGTTTATATTTTTTGGGAAATTTACTATTCATTTATATTCATAAGGGTATTTTACTATTCATCAAAAATTAAGTAAGTCTTATCAGACTCTAAATATCTTACTATACACAACTGTGTATGTCTGTTTTTTGAAAATCATTTCACAAAAAGTTATTTAATAATATATTTTTTACTATTCCTCAAAAAACACTATTAATAAAATAATATTCATCAAGAAAACACTACTCATCCAATTCTATTCATAAAAATACTATTCATCCAATACTATTCATAAAAAATACTATTCATCAAAAAATTGAAACTTCTTATAAAACTACTAAAAATTCACCCAAAATTAATTTTGACATTTGAAATTCAAAAATGATGTTTATTTAACCATAAAAATTATATAAGTATTATAAATTTAACTTTTAAATATAAAAATTCTTAATTATTAAAAATTACGGTGGATATAAAATGAATAGTGAAATTGCATAGTGAAATTTCTTAAATTAAGAAAAATAAAATTATTTTATCATTTTAATTTAAAAAGGTATGTTTAAATCATAATATTTCATTAAAACAATCATTATCCAAAATACCTTAATATATTATAATAATTATATCATTTCTAAAAAGTGCAATTTGGGTCCAAAAATTCATTTTATCAAATTTATCTGAGTTGAACATATATTTTATTAAGAAAAACTATTCTTAAAAGTGTATATCATATTTTTGTTCATAGTTGTACTAATCCAAATTTATGGATGATGTATGATGTTCTCTTGAAATAAATAGTCACTCTATGTGCTTCTATTATAAAATATAATAAAAATTTATTAGGAGGAAAGAGATATGTAAATAAAAGGAGTATATTTTTTCGAGTCATTACAATGATAGGGGTTGATTTTTTTAAAGTGCTAATAAAGAATCTAAATAGTGTTTTCTTGTATAGTATATTTGGTGGAATTCTACTCAACTTCCCCTGATTAATGATACATGTTACATGATGCCTGACTTTGATATGGGTAGGTAGGGGGGCCAAGAGGTTAGGTTACATGTGATACCCAAACCTGATATGGGAAGGTAAGGGTCCATGAGTCCGAATGATACTTGATACTTGATACTTGACCCTGATATGGGCAGGTGAGGGGCATTGAGGCCAGATATCTTGTGATATGGTGTAGTAGGGGAGTATAAGGGTGGTGAGATGTGCTACCTGTTACAACATTCCCTATATGTGATATATATATATATATATATATATATATATATATTCTATTATGGATATTTGACCACTGTGATTGGTATTCAGTGAGATTCCACCTAGAAGGCTTCCAGTGGAGCATCAAGAGGGCAGTGATATGGTGTCGCATGAGCGTGCATAGAATGAGGCCCCTAAGGATCGGGATGAGGCCCCAGAGGGTTGGGATGGCCATGAGCTATAAGTACAAGATCTGATATAGGTTGGACAAACACTGATGGAAGACTCATATCTTGATGATAAGATCTGGGAAATCCTGGTTCAAGTTATATAGGGCATCAATAGGGGAGCCCAGGGATTTGATCCCTCTATGGAGTATTTGACTTGCAAGTTCTAGTCTCAACACCCATTGCTATTTCAAGGTGAGGGTGGACCACATGTGGAAGAGAACTTGATCGATTCATTCTAAACTATCTTTGACTAGCTTGAGATACCTACAGGATAGAGGGTGAAGCTAGTGATGTAGATGATTAGAGGAATATAAAAGCACCAATGGGATGTACAAGTTTAGGTGGGAAGACATAAGGGACTGGATTAGAAGGATTTCAAGGCCTGGTTCTTTGATCACTTCTTCCTGGAGACCTTGAGGGAAGATAGATCCCACAATTTCTTGAATTTCTAGTAGGGGATACATATTTCATGGACTATGTAGAGAATTTCAACGACTTTTATTTATTTTCACTTTCTATGGTGGGTGATGACATCACTAGAGTGCAACATTTTGAGGATGGATTACAACATGCCATCAATATGCAAGTGAACATCTTTAGGACAAAATTTTTCTCAAAGGGAGTCAACCAAACACTGATAGGAAAGGGTAAATTGATAGATAGGTCTTATATGATCTGGGTGATGACATCAGGTAAGCTGAATGGTGATGCTTCAGGTAACAGGAAGTGGGTCCATGAAGAATATCAGTAGGGTAGTCATGATAGAGACTCAAGAAAACCAATGAAAAGTGGATCTTGATCTATATACTTCCAATGTGGGCAACTAAGGCATGTTCAGACTTAGTGTGATCGGGTTACGAAGGAGTTTCGGGCGTGCGGCTAGATGGTCCATCTAGAGAGGTTCTACAGGAAGCCTTCTCGGACAACTGAGAGCAAAGGACTAGGGAAGACTCAAGGATTTGAGGTTAGACCGGGAGAAGTACCAGGAGCTAGTAGCTGGGATTCAACTACACATGAAGGTCATGGAAGAGGCACCGTGACCTAGCAGTGTGGTCAGTTGTCATTAGCTGGTGTATCTTCATAGGGAGGCCATGCCTCAGGTAGTCAGGCTTTAGGCCACATGCATGTAGTTGAGCTTCCAGGTGAAGAGTAGGTTGAAGAGACAAGGATAATTAGAGGTATACTATGATTATGGGAATGAATGAGTTTTCTTTTTTGTTTTGGATTTTTACAGATTTGGTGCATGAGGTGAATGAGTGTTTATTTTGGACTAATTGGGTGTTGGTTAGTAGGTTGGAATTGATTATGATGTAGGATTTATATATGAGGTGCGTTGGCACCAGGATTTATGTAGAAATTAATCTGATACATGTTTTATATGAGGTGTGTAGGAACCAATTTTTTGGTGGGAATTAATATTTATATATGATGAAAGATTATTTTGGGAATCTATTGAGATGCATTATCTATAGGAATATATTGATCCTCAAGATTTCATGAGTGTCATGTACGCCATAAGTATTTATGGGCATCTGATGAGATACGAGACTTGATGGGTGTCAAGTATGACATGAGAATGATTTGAGCACCTAATGATGTGAAAGAATGAAGATGCATCATGGGAGGAATTTTTTAGTTTGGGGATAGTTGATGGAACCATTGAGATATTTTTATTTTGGTTTGAGAGGTGACTAGGTTGGTAACTCCTAAGGTAGGGAGCACATTGAGGGGAGCTGACCTGTGACTTGATGACTAGGTAGATCAGGTTGATTTTGGTGATATGGGTATGTTTGGTACCATCTCATGGTAATTATTGATAGCTCAGGGATGAGCTATGTTAAGGTAGGGAGAACGTAACGTCCCGGGTTTTTGAGTGGGTCAAAAATCCCCAACATGTTTGAATTTTCATGTTTAGTGGTCGAACTAACCTTCTTCTTGATGTTCAGAAACTAATTCCGAAATTTTAATTTACCCAAGGCATTTTTTTAGATGGGGTTTAAGTCTTGGAAAGTTATTTTTGGTTTTAAGTGAGTTTTGAGTGTATTAGACATCGAAAACTCAGTTTTGGGAAAGCGCAGACAGAGGCGCATAGATTGGAAAAACCGTGCGACCCTCCTTATGTACCATACATGGTTTGTCAAACTATGTAGAAGGGGGTAAATATATGTGTTAGGCCTCTATAGTTTTTAATAGAGGTATTTTTCATGGATTGTTCATGATTTGGAAGACCATGTACCTAGCCCTTGCATGTGTGGTGTTCAGGCAAAGAACATTGCACAGTTGGTGCATGGGTATCAAAACCGTGTGGCTAAACCATGTGGGTTATTTATTTGAAAAAAATGACCAAAATTACCCTCCATCCTTATATTACTTTCTACCAATTCTCCTCCATTTCCACCAAATTTATAGGGGTATTCTCCCAATTCTCTCCCACCTAGCCTTTGAGCCAACTCCTCCGACTGGACTCCGAATCTTGATCCATTGGTGGCTATGGATTCGTCTCAATAAGGTCTTCAATCCTCAAGATTATTTTCCTCATTTTACTCATTCTAAATAAGTTAAATCTATTTTACCTTAATTTTAGGGAATTCATATAAAATGATGATTTCTCTGGATCCGACCCGAGTTAGAGGCCAATATCAGCAAAGAAAGAACCTACCGGTACAAGGTAGGTGATACCAAGATTTATCCTTGATTTTACGACTGTTTTAGGGGTGAATTCTATATACTCCATGTGGGTTGACTGAGTGAGACCCTAATAAATTAAATTATTATTTTAAAAATAATGAATTGATTCCATGGGATACAGTTGGGCATGAACTAGACCTTTAATGCATGATAATCTAGATAAGGGGATTCGAAACACTTGGGTAGGTTAGTCTAGGTGTGTTTTAATTAATTAAATTGAATTGTTTGTATCGATGCTTGAGTTCCATGGGAACATGATGAGATAGGATCTAGGATTGAGGTGATGATGATCACTTGGATTGAGGTGAAATAGTTCATCAGGTTGGGTGAGGCCCGAGACATATGTGGTAATGATGATCATCGGGTTGGTGACATGGTCATCGAATTGAGGTGATGAGGTCATCAAGAGGAGGGAAAGGCCTGGGTGAATTGATATGGTGTTGAAAATCTAGGTTCAGTGATATGTTCATAGGTTTATGAGGTGAAAGATGATGTTTCTTAAGTTTCTTCGTGATTTTCGCTCAATGTTGCTGGCCGACACGCTATTGGAGTCATGTTCACACAAATAGGACACATATGAGGTGGTGTTGACCACTCGTTGTGGGTGGATTCCCTAATAGATTATGTGGCTTAGGTGATGGTGTTGACCATCAAACATGATTGGGGTGCTCACCATATAAATCCAATGGATGGTGATGGAACATTGATTGATGGTGTTGAGACCATCAGTTGGGGACTGAGTCTTTCCATTATACTTAAGTTTGTTGGGCGAAGATACTTGGAGGATGAGTATCACCATGCCTTGAGACATCTACTATTAAGTTGACGATGATTATTATTTGTAGGATAGATATCTTTATGCCTTGGGAAGTTAAAATTTAATCCGAAGGGGAATTCTAAGATAAGGTTATATGGACCAAGTAATTATTTTTTGGGTGTGCCATTTGGATGACAAATAATTGATTGATGACATGAGGTGCCAGTGACATGATTATAGGTGGAACCTGAGAGTTTTCCTGGGATAGATTTCGTCAGGGAATGCCTTGGGTGATATGCCATGGATCCTTTCCACTATAGTTATATATATGAAGATAGGTGTTGTACACCATATATATGATTGTGGGAACATGTTATGACTTATACATGTGATGTACAAAGTTGTAAATCACATCCTTGTGGTTGTTGAGAACATGAGAAGTGGGTTATTTATTAAATTTTCCTGTGATGCCTTTTTATTATCATTATCATACACCTGCATAATTATGGATGTAAGACAATTACACATTGGTGGTCGCATACATAGATTATTCTCACACCCTACATAGGCCCCTTAGGATGTATATAGATTTTATGTCACTGAGATTAAGCAAGGGATCAGGCTTGGGAGATGAACCTTAGTGATCGTATTGTACTACTTAGCCTGGGATGGATGGTAGTGGAACACAATGGTTTCTCTACATTAGTTGGAGTTTTCTTTTTTGTTTGAGCATACTTTATATATGTATTTACTGATAGGTTCATCCATGGGTGATCCTGATTATCTAGTTGTGTATGACCTATTATGGAATGTTTCATTTACAAATTGTATGTTTTGGTATGATTATTATACTGATTTTATTATTCTTATTATATGTTGTATTCTATTTATTTTTCTGATTTAGGGTATTTTATGTTATATTTATATATGAACCTTTATTATTATCACCACTAGAGTGTATATTCTCCACACTATTACCTCTCATACTCTCGCTACTAGTCGACAACCTTTGGTGTATGAGGAGGCGCGTCTAAGGCCCAGTGGCCAACCAACCCAGAGCACTATTCTTGTGAAAAAATAGGTTGAGGCATTACACCTATCATATTAAAATCCTTATTTTGGTTATAAATACAACCTAGGAAGTCTTTTAGTGAAAACCTAAGGAGGATACCCAAAGAAGAGGTAACCTTCTTCAATGGGGGCTTTTATTTTATTTATTCCTATACCACATTAAATTATTATTAAACCATGATGATATAATAAACTCAGTATATTAAATATAATGAGATATTTTATGTTAAGTTAATGACATACAACCATTTTAAATTACATAAAATGGATTACGAAATCATCATTTATGTGTATGACATACCACTACCTTGCGAATCGTTATCATTCGTTTTTTCCATTAACACATCTCACAGTTGGGTATGATGATGGATATAAAGTATATATATTATATTTATAAAATAATTAAACTTTTTTAGTTATTATATCACACACACACACACACATATATATATATATTTTACTTTCCATTCCATAGGATATATGATAATGTTGCTAGTGTGTATGGTGGACTACCGCCTCGCGCAACGATGTGATTCATTTTTCACTAACGCTTTACATGGAATATAATAAGGATAAATATATGTGATATAAATAAAAAAAATTATGACATTAATGACATATTTATCATTCTTAAAATATAATACATCATTTTCTTTCTTACCTTTTCACTCACTGAAAGATGATAACATCGTTCATGTACGTGTGAACTACTGCCTTCACAAAGTGATGTGACTCTCTTTTCATCACCACAACACTTAGATGATATATAATAAATATATTTAAATAAATAATATGGTATTTATGATATTATTATAATTTTTTAAAGATAATATATTACTTCATTTTCATAATGATCGTTGAAAAATGAAAATGTTACTCATGCGTACGTATGACCAACCATCTCCATGATCATAACATACTTTATTTCTCAAAACCATCTTTCATGATTAGTATTAAAAGTATAATTTATGTATAAATATGATAATTATTTCATGATTATTATTATGGATATTATTTAACAATGATAAAAATAATATTACCAAAAATGAAAAATCAATACAGATATGAAAGACAAAGAAATTATTACCCAAAACATGACTTTAACATGGAATTGTTAATAAAAAGGTAATAAAAAGGCATAATTAAATCATATATGGTATGATATATATAATAATGATTTTTAATATATGTATAATAAACTTATATTTATTATACATGAGGTTCTAATGAGTGAGAAGGAAGTCGAGACTTACAGTAAAGGATTTCCGCCTCACTTTTATTTTCTCTGAGATACATGCCATATTCAAAACATATTTCTTTTAAGTGGTGTATATACTAAAAATGAATTAATTTTATGATTATTCTCCTAAAAATTATGGTTATTTATATATCCATTTTATTATTTAACTTTCACGGAGTTTATAGTTCAAAAGTTAATAAATCAACAAATGATTTTTGTCTCAATTTGCCTTCTTTGGGAGATAAGTTATGTTATGAACCTATCTTATTATACGAGGTGTATATAATGAACCTTTAAGATGTTATATCATTATTATCCCTATTTTCATTATATTATAATTTTCATTTAATTTCATTCTTTCATTTTTATTTTGATTCAAAGTTACCAAAGTAGGAAGAGTTTTATATTACAGTCTCAATGTTTATCGAGATTGTTTATGATTATACTTCCAATGATAAAATATTATGATACATCTCTTAATAAACCCATTAATTTTCTTCTTATATGGTTATTCCTAAAAATTTCAAGTAATATTACCATTTAAACACTCTTTAGTACTTAAAATAATTGATAAAATGTTTTTAAGAAAATATGACTTTATTTCTCTCTTTAGTCGAAAACCCTTTTTCTTCCAAAACCATGTATTCTAAAAATGTTTCAAAAAGGTTTTTAAAATTATTAAAATTATTTATTAAATAAATTTTACCCATGTTTTAATTTTTATGAAAATATTTTTAAAGTAATATTCATATCATTTTCCAAACAATTCCCATTTAGATTTTACTGAAAATGCAACAAGAATCTTTGTTTTTAACATACACAACATGAAAAATATTTCATGTTGTCATGAACAATAAAATATTTCATGATTCCCTTATAATTTTTCAAATTTATTTTCAAATAAAATATTTTCATTAATTTTTTTTAATTTTTTTTTATATTTTAAATAAATTAATTCAAAGTAAAGAAAAAGGATTTTGAAACTGTTTTAAAAAGTGTTTTTTAAAGCGAAAAGAATATTTTTGTCAAGAAATATTTTAATTTTTTTTAAAGATTCCTATTTAATTTTAAAATTTTATTCTCAAAGAAAATTATTATTAAAATGTTTTAAGTTTTTAAAAGTGTTTTTCAAAATGGAAAGACTATTTTACTCAAGAAATGTCCCAATTAATCTTTCAAAATCATTTTTCCATCTAAGATGACATTATTTGATGTTACTTATGGTTTATTGGGATATGATCTAAGGAAACCATTCTAATTATTTCTATGAATGGTTTATGTTTATAATGAAAAGATATTTAAAAAAACCATTTCTCTTCCACAGGTTCTAACATGGTAAAATGGTTATGAAATCCACTTCTTTTTCCACGGGTTATGCTTTAATGAAATGATGAAATGATTATGAAACCCGTTTCTTTTCTATAGGTTATGTTATGATGAATTTTTTATGAAACCTATTTCATTTCATTGGTTCTGATATGATGCATTTTTTATGATATTATGACACTTATATGTATGATTTTATTTATTTGATGGTAGTTACATTATAACCAAGGATGATGGTTACATTATAACCACAGACAATGGTTATATTATAACCAAAGATAGGTGGGACCTATATATCACTTTAATGAATTGGGTAAAAATTTATATCTCATGAGATAGATAGGACTAGATCATGGAGTGAACCCAGTTTAGTAAGGGACTTTGTCTGCTATGATAGTCTTGGGTGTGAACCTTGACTACTATGATGGTTTGGGTAGTGATCCCATTCCACTATAAAAAAATGGATGCTACCAGGGATGGTGGTGTGTCCCACCCAGGAGATACATCCTTCTATGGAGTGCCCTGATAAGTTTTGGAAAGAAGACTTGAATACTAAGGAAATTATTTTCTATCCTTATGTGTATGCCACAATTCTATGTCTCATGACAATGTTATGATCTCATGGATCATTTTCTTTGATTTACTTTTGATTCATATATTATTAACTACCAATATTTATGCCATGACTCATGATTGCGTTATATGATATGTAGGGTATGGTTTTCAAATGTTATGCTCATGATCTCATACCCTTATGTTCATGTTATGCTTACATATTTCCCTTGTTTACCCTTACTGAGTATTTGAGCTCACCCTTTATTATGTTTCCTTTACCTAGTTTATGAAGAAAGGTTTTAAGTAGGGTATGTTTATGAATATTACTAAAGGAGAATATTTTTATGGGAGATGTTGAAGATCTTTCACCAAATTAGAAGATTGTGTATCAAGTCTCCAAAAACACTAAACTATTATGGTTCTCAGGCATGTGTTTGTGTAATGTATTTAATATTCATCTAAAAAGATGTAATGACCATGTTTGAAAATCATAGGTCACTGTAGTCGGTATCAGAGGAAAAGGAAGGAATCTGATCCTTGATAACTCTCATGTGTAAGCATTGGATGAAGCAAGGATCTCCACCCAAGGGCTTCATGAGGAATGTGAAACCACTGGGGATGGTGGATCATTTTGCATAGGAGGTGTAGCCTCTAATGGAGTGCCCTGATAGGTATCAATTATAGTCTACTAGAAATAATTTCAGACTGTTATAATTGGTATCAGAGGTAATATGTTGTTAAAATTTTGGAAAATAGGATTATAAAACTTTAGTGAGACCCCTAGGGATATTTCTATGGATATTTCTAGGGTTTTATTTAAGGTTACGTATAAGGATGAGTCAAATTATAGGAAAATGTCTTGGAATTTTGGTAAAGGATAGAGCAAGTGGTTTCCAAGTAATTATATCCCTATTTGGATACTAAAAGTGGATGTGGATCTAGTACAGAGGTACCTAGGGGTAATAAATATTAAAATGGACATTGATATGGACTTTATCATTACTTGGTTCATGAGAATGGACCTTGCTACACACCTGGTTTGATACTCCCAGGGGATATTATTTTGAAATTCACAAACTCTTTACAAACCATCATGAAGGATTTAAATAGATAATAACTATTAATGGCCTAGGATAAACCTAAAATTTCATAGATTAAAAAGAAGGTTTCATTATTTAGACATCCTATAAGTGATTTTTCATGATTATGTGGTTTCCCACTATGAATATTGTTACTCAAAATATGTTTTTTGGTTTTACTCAATAGATGAAACTAGAAGGAAACATGTTATCACTAAATCTGATAGAAAATTAAGTGATTATGAGCAAACAAATTGGAAAATGACTAGGGATATAGATATTGCGATTATTTCTAATCAGCTATCATGATATATGAAAAACAAAGTGATCTTTGGTAATATTCCTAGATTTTCAAAAAATAGGAAGATGAACTTTTATGAAATTTCATGTGGTAATGAACATAGAGGAAATAATATTTAGTTTCCTACATGTCAAGAATGTAGGAAGAATAACCTAGAAGAATATATAAAATAGAGGGGAATATGTTATCTATGTGTAAAAGAATTTTATAGAGTGATAAATTATTGAGGAGTTCAATGTCTTATATGTGGGGAACATGGGCATTATCCAAATAAATTCCCCAACATAAGAATTAACTTCTAGAACAAGGAGGTACCTATTTTGTGTCAATCATTAAAGTGGAAGGATTGAAATATTTATGTATTAGGATTCAAGGATTATGTTTTAGTAGTATTTTCTCAATGGTAATTGGGTTTTAGGAATCATGAAACATCTAAGGATTATGTTATTTTTGGAAGCATTTATGTCTCCGGGTAAGATTAACTTAAGAATTATGGATACCATCACGGGTTTATGAGTTTAAGGTTGATAATAAGTTCAAAGACATCAACACCATTTTTAGGTTTTATATGATTGAAGTTTATCAAGATTAAGGATATTTTAGGAGACATTTATGAAAATACAACCCTTTATTTTTGAGGAGGAAATAATTTTTATGGGCATGTGACTAAAGGTATTGTTAACCATTATGGTTTATCTTATCTTTGATATTGAGATAATTATGGGTTATATATGATCTCCTTATAAAGTCATCACACTTAATTGATATTAGAGAAGATTTCTATTTGTATCTTATTTTCGGAATATACATTAAGGATGTGTTAAGGTTGAATGAAGTACCACATTCAATTTTATTTTATCAAAATCTAGAGTTTAGCTTGAAGTTTTTGTGAAGTATTCAATAATATCTTGATACAAAGTTGTGTTTCATCACTGCATATAATACTTGTATAGATGATAAGTTTGAGAGAATAATTTAAACCCTATAGAATATGATAAGACATTATTCTATTAATTTCAAAGGTGGTTGGGATCAACACCTTTTTCAAGTTGAGTTTTCTTGAAATAATAGATTTAACTTGAGAATTTAGATAGATCCTTATGAATAACTTTATGTAATTAAGTGTATAACTCCAATGAACTAGAATGAATTTATAAAAATAAATCTATTGGAACCTGAACAAGCTGATGAGATGACAGAAAAGTTTAGATCCATTCATCAACATGTAAGAACTGCACAAAGTTGACAGAAATGTTATGCTGATAATCATCAATGAGATATTGAATTTGAAGTTGGTAATAAGTATTTCTATGAATTTCATCCTATAATAGATAAGGGAAAACTAATCCCTAGGTATATCGGTCCCATTAAAATACTCGATCATATCATAACAATATCTTATAATTTGGCACTTCCACCAAACCTCTCTCATGTTTATGATGTGTTTCATATATCACTCTTTAGGAAGTAAAAACTTGACCCATCACATGTACTAAATCTAGAGGTTGTACTACCAGATTATGATATTTATTATAAGGAACAACTGATAGAGATTTTTTATCTAATAGAGAAAGTTATATTAAGAAAGACCACTCACCTAGTCAGTGTTTTGTGGAAAACCACCAACTTGGGGAAGCTATGTAGGAACCTGAGGATGTAATGAGGTAGATTTATCCTATTTTTTTGGTACTAAAGTGACACATTTTTAGGGAAAATTTAATTTTAAGTGGGGTACAATATAACACCCTAAGATTTTTTGAAATATATATATTTCAAATAAATTTAAATTTTTTATATTTTTCATTACACACAAAATCAAGTTTATCTTGTGTTACACGCAACACTGAGTTTAGTTTTATTTATATAAAACATATAATTTTTCGTTCATTATAAACAACACTAATTTTATCTTTTATTATATACAATACTGAGTTTTAATTTTGTTACACATAACATTGATTTTATCTTGTGTTACACGCAATACTAAGTTTAAACAAAAGATGACATATAATTAAAATATTATTATTTAATATGATAGTTATCACCTAGCTGTTGGAATTGTGGGTATAAATAATATTAAATAAATTATGAAAAAATATAGTTTACACATGTATATAAAATCAATCCTTTTGTGACTAATTAATTAAAAATAAAAATAAAAAACATTTTAAAATAAAGGAAATCTTTTTTCAAAAAACTATTTCTATGAAAACAAACATGTTTTAACTCAATAAATTAAAAAAACCAATTTTAGTGAATTATTTTAATGAAATTTATATATCATATATTAAATAAACTATTTACATTCATCTTATGTATTTTTTAGAAAATAGATAAGAATAAATCCAATTTTATGCTTAAAAACTGTATTTTTCTAAAAAGTAATTTTGTCACCTTTTTTGCACACTTATTCTAAAAATAATTTTTGAAAATTTTAGAAAATTTATTTTGAAAAATAAAATTAATTTTTTAAATCATCATATCAAAATTATCTTAGGTTGAATTTTTAATAATTTTTTAAAAAGATTAATTTTATGATGAATTGTGAAAAATGATGGATTTTAATTGAAAAATGCCTTTTCATTTAACTTATTTATAAATTTAAATTATATTTTAAATTGATTTAAAGTAATATTAGTAAACTTATATATATATTAATATAATTTTGGATTATTGGAATCAATTTCATATTGAATTTGGATATAAAAACTTTGTAAACTTTTGAACATTTCCTCTTTGAAAACCCGCATTCTCGTTGCATCCATGATATTACTTTTAAATTAAATTTTACCACATATATAAATTAAATTTATAAAAATTAATTCCATATTTTTAATTAGAATAATTTATATTATCTAATAATTTCAACTTAATATTTTACTAAAATGAATAGTGAAACAATAAAAATTAATTACCACAGTTAAGGTAAAAATGGGTTTAGTGGGGGGGTTAAACTAAAAAGATAAGGGTTAAAAATAACCCAAAAAATATAAAAAAACAATTTTATGAACATATTTTTTAAACTATCTCTTCTATTATATATAATACTCCATTTTGGATCCTTGTTTCTTGATAAAAACAAGGGTATACCTTTTTCTTTTCAAAAAATTACAAGTGTGCCACTCACCTCACTTGTAGAAGGCCACCAACTCTCCTATCTTATTCAAACCATAAAAACCTTTTGGTTAGAAAAATAACTACCATAATAACTTCAAAAATTCCCTCATATCATTCTATAATCATTAGTTTTGGAATAAATCAAACCTAGGAATGATTTTGGTTGAAACCTATGAAGGATACCTGAAGAAGAGGTAACATTCTTCAACGAGCATTTTTATTTTATATATTCCTCCACCTACTTGAATTATTATAAAAACATGATGATATAATAACATATTTATATTAAATATAATTAGATTTTATTATGTTAATTTCATTACCTACAACTATTTCCACTTTCACCAAATGGGTTACGAAATCATCATTCGTGTACATGACAGACTACCGCCTCACGAACTGATGTCATTAGTTTTTTCATTACCACCTATAAAAGTTTGTTATGATGATAAATATAAAGTATATATATTATATTTATAAAATAATTATATCTATGGAGTAATTATTTCATATACATCTTTTTTTACTTTCCATTCCATAGGGGATATGATAACGTCACTCGTGTGTACGGTGGACAACCGCCTCACGAAGCAATGCGATTAATTTTTCACCAATAGTTTACATATAAGATAATAAGGATAAGTATATGTAATTTACATGATAAAATTATGATATTAATGAAATATTTATAATTCTTAAAATATAATTTATCTTTTTCTTTCTTAACTTTTCACTCACTGAAAGATGATAACATCGTTCGTGTACGTGTGGACTACAACCTTCACGAAGCGATGTGACTCTCTTTTCATCACCACACCACATGGATGATATGTATAATTATATTTAAAAAATTAATATGTTATTAATTATATTATTATCATACTATAAATTTAATATATTACTTACCATGTAACAACACAAACTTTCATTAATGGAAATTCCTATTGATCTAATTAAATGTTTATTATGGTTATATAAAATGTGAACTTCATTGGTTTTATGTTTATGGATTTTAAAATACCGTTATGAATTGTTACCATTGATAATATAGCCGTTGAACAGTGATAACATGATTAGTATAAATATAGGGCTTTAACAAATCCAATTTACTTAGACAAAGGAAGAGATGGCATCATCCAGTAGATTTTCCCCGTACGAAGCCCATTTGTTGGAGCTTAGAAAGGAGGTGGCATCATTGGGATTCGCTCTTGACCAAGCCCAAGCTGATCTTGAACATGTTAATCTTGGGCGGAACCGACTATGGGAGAAGTGGAAGTTAATAGAGATTGCCACCCGAGCAATGTTATCCGAGCCACCTGAAGAGTCTGTCACCATCACACACCTTACCCTTCAGTATTATACAGGTGTTATAAGGGGTTATGTAACAAGACCCTATCACTATGGCTATGTACATTATTTTTGTATAAATAATGTGCATTCATTTTATTATTGTTACTGTCACGACCCGCCCTCGGGGCCCGTGTCGTGACTACCCCAAGCCTGCCTTCCAAAGGCCAGGGGCTGGCGACTAGCACCAAGGCGTAAATCCCAACAAAAAGGGGAGGCATTTCCTTTGAAAAGTAAACAACCACCATAGAGTAAGCAAGCAGAATAGTAAACACTAAGTAAAAAATAGAGTAAAACTGAAAGTACGGAAAAGTAAATGGGCCAGTATACAAACCCAAACTGAAAGTAAAGTATAACTCGAAAGGGAAACAATAACTGTAAAGTAAAAGCCGCTACACCGAGACGTCCACTGGAAATCCCACCTGAAGGGTGGGTACAGATAGCTCCACTACTCCTCAGGTCCCGTCGTCTGCTCCGAACACGTCCCGCCTAGTGGTCCACCTCCAGGTACCGTCCTACTCTACAAGCCTCAGCCAAGATCAACGCTGTCCGTCGTCTACAACCAACACAACGTAGTGCGGGCATAGCCCGTGCAGGGGTGAGTATAAGCTACTTAGTAGGGACCCCGAGACCCCTGAAGGTCTCAAAATCCACAAAGGATAAACCACAAAGAAAGGTACAATCACGAAGTAACAACCGACACTGCTTAGGTATATGCCCATACATATACCTAAGTCATCAATTCCAATACGCTCCAACCTCCAAGCCCAAGTACAACTCAGTCCACACAGGAAAGTAAACGTATTCCACACAGGAAAGCAAAACGAAATCCACACAGGATAGCACAACTCAATCCATACAGGAAAGCAACAGGATTCAGCTCACACAGGTATACTTCTTCGAAAGACGATAAAGATGATCTCTGATCAATCTAAGTCGTCGGACCCACGAAGGATCGATAGGTAACTAACCCCCGCAAGACCCACACAGGATCGGGCCCACACAGGACTTGTAGGTGCTGGTTCACACAGGACCGCTGAGCGCAAAGACCCACACAAGATCAGACCCACACAGGATCGGGCCCACACAGGACCTGTAGCACTGATCCACGTAGGATCGCTGAGTGCTGTAGTCGTCGTCGTCTAATCCACTAAGGATCTCTATACTGTCATCGTCGCAGTCACAGTAGTAGTAGCAGTAGCAGTAGCAGTAGCAGTCACAGTCGCAGCCAGCACTAGGGTTCCCACACACAGCAAGCTCATTCAGGAGGGTCCACTCCACGAGCCGAGAGACTGATACATCAACTGTCACTAAGCTCAGAGTTGATGAATCCAAAAGTTCCGTATCGTCAACAGGAACTCAACGCAACAGACAGCGCGTCGATCGGACGCCCGGTCTGAGAGTTATTAGCTTTTTCGTCCCAGGGGCCCGGTTGGTTTTTAAGGCAAAACCAACCCTCCCGTACTCCACCTGCGTCCAAACCTCGGACGGAGTATGCCAAAAGATCCGTCTCACTAAGAGGAACACAACAAAACTGACGGCACGTCAATCGGACGTCCGTAGCTCATGATATGAGCGTTTCCGCTCTGAGGGCCCGGTTGGTTTCATGTACGAACCAACCTGGCCGAACTCAAAGTAATCCGAAACCTTGAGTGCGATATACCGAAACGACCGTCTCGATCGAAGGATAGTATCGCCGCTGACGGTTTGTCGATCGAAGTTCCGTAGCTCATGTTATGGGCAAAAAACCAAAATCGATTCGAAAACGGGGGGTCCTGGTCTGGGGAGACCCGGCCCGAGCCCCCTGGGTGGGCCCAAACCGGGTCGACCCGACCCGGGTCCGACCCGGCCCGACCGGTGGCAGTTCGGCGCGGCGGCGCGGCCCGGCCGGCGGCGGTGCGGCCTGGCGCCGCACGGGTGCTACGCACGGGGGGCAAAGCCCCCGCCCCTCCTTGCTGGCGGCGTGGCTGAAAACCGCGCCTTTGGAGAAACCGGCCCCCCACGTGGGGGCCTGCTTTTGAGAAAACGGGGGGGCGTTGCCCCCCCCTTTGTGTAACCACGACCCCCCCTTTATGGGGGGCCGGTTTTGGCCAGCCGGGGGAATTTATTCTCCCAGTCCATCTCCCTTCCGGCCGGCCCAACATGGCAGGCCGGTTCTTCCTCAATGGGATCGGCAAGGCCGGTCCCCCTTCCGGCTTCCATCACCGGTGGCCCGGCGAGCCACCGGTCTTCTGGTTCCGCCGCGGCCCGGAACCGGCCGTGGCTTTCGTCATCCGGCGCGGTGCGACGGCACCGCGCCCCTCTGCCGCGGCCCCGCTCCGGCCGCGGCGCCTTCGGTTCCCTTCGATGCGACGCGACGACGTCGCATTCATGATAATCCTTCCACGGCGCGGCGCGACGGCGCCGCGCAATATAGCCGTGCGATTCCCGCGTGGTGCGACAGCACCACGCCTTCTCGTTCATCTACAAGAATATAAAAAATAATCAAGAACAAAGGAGGGGGAATTCGGCCGTGTTTGTGCGGTCCGACCCCCCTCTTGTTAGACGATAACACTTAAATATTTATCCACCAGATTATCATGCTAGAACCAAGAACGAGATTAAATAATTAATCAACAACAAACCCCTACCTCGGTTTCAAGATCGATGATCGTCAACGACCCACGGAAGACGCGTCGCGGTGGTCGGCGTCACGGAAGAAGGACGTCGATGTCGTGAAGTGAGGATTCGAAGTTCTTTGACGACGATTTAGTCGCGGGAAAAACGTCGCGGAAGAAATGACGCAGAAGAGGAAGTCGACGGTGTCGCGGGTATGGCATCGGGGAAGACGGTTCCCGAGAATGTGGCGTTCTTCGTCGAAGCTCGAAGGTTCTTCGCGTTCTTTGTCAAAGCTTGAAGAAGAAGAAGAAGAAGGCTTCAAAATATCCCAAGGAGGCTAGAGAATTCTAACCAAATAAAATAAGCTAAGGGATTATTTTATTTACACACTTAACAATTTGAATTTCAAAGGTTTGAAATTCAAACAATTCAACTCCATTAATTAACAAAGTTGTCATGTCATTAAAAGAGGAGTTTAAGGGAGTTTTAAAAGAGAAGAAGAAGAGTCATGCTTCGGGTGGGCCCCACCACACTTAATCCTCCCAAGGGAGGTTAAGTGGTTGTGGGTTCCAACACTAACTCCCTTTGGGAGAAGTTAACCAATAAGTTAAAATAAAAATTTGTAATCCACAATTTTTATTTAACTTATTCTAAACTCCCAAAAACTAACTCTCAACCCGAAATAAACGCAACCTCGGAAAAGGTCTCCTTAAGCGAATATCGGCGCTGCGAGTTCATCGGTGTCCTCAGATTTCAATTCCGAGCACCGGGTCAAAAGTTAGAATTTCCCGCTCGTTCGTTCACTGAACGTACCCAAGCCGAACTTCGGAAATTAATTCCGGGCACTCCGGGCCTCGGAATCACGTGTCGTCAGAAACCGCGTTCTTGTAAAATTCCAAAGAAAATTAAGAAAAAATTTCCCATGAATTTTACGGGTCTTTTCATTACTCCCACCTTAGGGCTTTACGTCCCCGTAAAGATACATCAAAAACTAGGGAAACAAATGAGGGTACTGAGCACGCATCTGAGCCTCCCGCTCCCATGTGATCTCCTGGAGGTTCCCGTGCTGCCATCTGATGCACACAAGAGGAATCGATCACCCACATAGGACCCGCTCCTGTCGATCCTCTATCTCCACCGGGACCTCCGTAAAAGTCGCCCCATCGTCAACATCAAGCTCCCCATGGTCAATGATGTGTGTCGGGTCGTGCACGTATCTCCTCAGCTAAGATACGTGGAAGACGTCATGCACCCGGTGCAACTGAGGTGGTAGAGCCAGGCGATAAGCCACCTCACCAATCCTACAGAGGACCTGGAAGGGTCCGATGAAGCGCAAAGATAACTTGCTACCTCGGCCAAATCTCCGAATACCACGTCGAGGTGAGACCCGCAAGAAGACGTGGTCGCCATCCTCGAATTCTAGTGGCCTCCGCCTCCTGTCAGCGTATGACTTCTTCCAGCTCTGTGCTTTCCTCATCCGCTCCTGGATGACCTGGACCTTCTCTGTCGTGGCCTGGACCATCTCCGGTCCCACAAGTTCTGACTCCCCAGGGTTTGTCCAGCACAAAGGATATCTACAAGGTCGGCCGTACAATGCTGCGTACGGTGCCATCCCGATGGTGGAGTGGTAGCTGTTGTTGTAAGCAAACTCCACCAAGGGTAGGTGGTCCTCCCAGCTACGACCAAAGTCGAGGAAACATGCACGGAGCATGTCCTCGAGAGTTTGAATGGTCCTCTCCGTCTGACCATCCGTCTGAGGGTGAAAAGCTGTGCTCAGACGTAGCTGCGTCCCGAATGCCTCCTGTAACCCCTTCCAAAGCCGGGAAGTAAAGCGAGCATCTCGATCGGAGACGATAGATGATGGCACGCCGTGGAGCCGCACAATCTCCTGAACGTAGAGACGTCCCAAGCTCTCCACTTAACCCTGCTCTCTGATGGGTAAGAAGTGTGCCGACTTGGTGAGTCGGTCAACAATCACCCAGATGGAGTCGTGACCTCTGGAAGTACGTGGAAGTCCAATCACGAAGTCCATAGATATTCCGTCCCACTTCCACTCCGGGACCTCCAAGGGCTGTACCAGGCCTGCTGGTACCTGATGCTCTGCCTTCACCTGCTGGCAGGTGAGGCATCGAGAAACGAACTCTACTACAGCCTTCTTCATGCCCGACCACCAGTGCTGTTGTCTGAGATCCTGGTACATCTTCACCACTCCAGGATGTACCGACAAAGGAGAAGTGTGAAACTCTCTCAGCACCTCCTCTCGCAAAGCGACTGGTACCATGGTACGTCCTCTGAAAAGGATGTCGTGCTCTGCTCCAAGGGAGAAACCATCAGGTGACTGTCCCGAGGATATCTGTGCACGCCGTGTCTCACAGTCAGCGTCCTCATGCTGTGCCTCTCTGACCCACTGCAGTAGTGGAGGGGTGAGTGTGAGAGACTAGAGGAAGGCTGCTCCATCTCTATCCACGAAGGATATCTGCAAAAAGTCTAGCTGCTCCGTCGCCTCCTCAAGTAACTGAATGCCCGTCCTCCTGCTGAGGGCATCGGCTACTACGTTCCCCTTCCCAGGAGTATAGACTATCTCAAAGTCATAGTCCTGGAGGAAATTGAGCCATCGCCGCTGTCTCAGGTTCAGGTCCTTCTGCGAGAAGATATACCTAAGACTCTGATGATCAAAAAAGACTGTAAAACGCTCGCCCATCAAATAGTGCCGCCATGTCTTCAGAGAGAAGACCACCGCTGCCAACTCCAGGTCATGGGTAGCGTAGTTCTGCTCATGTGGCCTCAACTGTCGTGATCCATAGGCGATCACTTCCCGCTCCTACATCAGGATGCAACCGAGTCCGGTCCCTGATGCATCGCAGTAAACTACGTACCCTAATCCCTCCTCAGGCAACCTCAAGATAGGTGCGCTAGTCAATCTCTGTCTCAGCTCCTGGAAGCTCTGCTGACATCTGTCTAACCACACGAAGGGTTTACCCTTCTTCATCAAAGCTGTGAGTGGTGCCGCAACTCTAGAGAAGTCTGGCACGAATCTACGATAGTATCCAGCAAGTCCCAAGAAACTCAGAACCTCAGTCACGCTCCTGGGTGGCTCCCATGCTAACACAGCCTCAATCTTTGCAGGATCCACTGCAACTCTCGCCTCAGAGATAACGTGTCCCAAGAAGTGGACCTCACGTATCCAGAACTGGAACTTCGAGAGCTTACCATAAAGCTGGTTCTCTCGGAGTGTGTCTAGTACAACTCGCAAGTGGTAGGTGTGCTCCTCCTCAGTTGTAGAGTAAATCAGAATGTCGTCAATGAAGACCACGACAAACCGATCAAGGTATGGCTGAAAGATCCTGTTCATGAGGGCCATGAACACTGTTGGAGCATTGGTTATGCCGAAAGGCATAACCAAGAACTCATAGTGGCCATACCGACATCTGAAGGCCGTCTTCTGCACGTCCTCGTCTCTGACTCTGAGCTGATGATAGCCTGACCTGAGGTCTATCTTCGAGAACCACCGTGCTCCCTTGAGCTGATCAAAGAGGTCATCAATCCTCAGTAGCGGATACTTGTTCCTCACTGTCACCTGGTTCAGGCGACGATAGTCAACACAAAGTCACAAGCTTCCGTTCGCCTTCTTGGAGAACAATATCGGGGAAGCCCAGGGTGAAACACTGGGTCGGATGAACCCCTTTCCCTGCAAGTCCTCCAACTGTACCCGTAGCTCTCGAAGCTCGGCGGGGGCCATCCGATATGCTGGAGTGGATATCGGGGCTGTCTCGGGGTTCAAGTCAATATAAAAGTCTACCTCTCTGCGAGGAGGTAGCCCTGGAACGTCGTCGGGAAAAACATCCGCAAACTGATCCACCACTGAAGGAAAACCAGGACTCCACACGTCAACTGCTCCAAGGATGAGGCTAGCCAACTGATGAGTGATGGGCTGTCCTCTCCTCCGCGGAAGTCCATCCTGTGCTGCAAAGGCTCCCTTCTCGCCGGTGAAGGTGAACCTGCTCTCGTCGGTGCGTACACATCGCACCTTGCGCCTAAAACAGTCAATATGTGCATGGACCATAGTTAGCCAATCCATGCCCAAGATGACGTCGTAAGGCCTCGACGCTGCTACAAGAAGATCCCAGCCGAAGCTCTCGCCTCCTAGAGTAAGCTCACACTACCGGCACCAGTGCGTAATCGTCGAGTCTGCTCCCGTAGGAGTCTCTATCCGTAAGGATCGAGCCAACGGCTCTGTCGGAATCTCCGAGCTCCGAACAAGGGCAGCAGCTATGAAAGAGTGACTCGCTCCTGTGTCTATAAGAACTGCAACAAGGGTGGAATAGACACAGATAGTACCTCGAATCATCTCGGGTGCACCGTGGTCGTAGGCCTCTACTGCCTGGAGCTGTGCCTGTCTCTGCCTGCCAGCTCCCTGTGGTCGGGGTGGACCTCCTGGTGGTGGTGGTGGCAGAGCCTCAAAGCGTCGCCCACCACCTGCTGCTCGGACAGCTCCTCTGCCTCGTCCGCCTCCTCCCTGCGGACTGCCACGGTCGACCCTATGCCTCTACCTCGGTGGTCCCTCAACCGTCTGATGATCCTCGGCACGACGGGTCGGGCAGTCACGAGCCATGTGGCCCTGCCCGCTGCACGAGTAGCACTGTCTGCCTCTCGAAAGACTGGCTCCTCGCTGTGTGCCCCGCACTGCTGAGCCAGTGTCCTGAGGTCGTCTGCCTGAAGGTCTGGTCTGCCTGAACCCTTGAGTCATCCGTCGACTGCCTGCTGCAGAAGACTCTGCCAAGTGCCGCCCTGCGGTGGGTCTCGGCGCTGGTGTAGACTCAGCAAGGAAACTCTCGATCAAAAGGACCCGCTCTAGTACTCATGTCTAAGTCGGTATGCTGAGGGAGATCAGCGATGCCCTGATCTCGTGTCTCAAACCGTGCTCGAAGGTCCGGGCCCGGAAGAATGGGTCTCGTACCATGTCGGTCGAGTAGCGCGAGAGATTAGTAAATCTCACCGAGTACTGAGCGACCGTCATGCTGCCCTGCCGCAGCTGAAGAAGCTCCTGGATACGCACCGTACGAAGGGTGGCAGGGACGAACTCCGAGCGGAAGAGGATCTAAAAGTCTGTCCAAAGTAGAGATGCCTCATCGTGCACCTGGAGCATCAAGCTCCACCATCGGCCCGCTGCTGCGTGTAGTAGGCTCGCAGCGAGGATCACCATGAGGTCTGCTGTTGTCCTCACTAGCCTAAACACACGTACCACGGCCTCCAGCCAGTCCTCTGCTGCCTGGGGGTCCGTCTCCCCATGGAACCTAGGTGGTCGCTGGTGCTGAAACTCATGCAGTGCGCTGAGGCGACGTGCATCGTCAGCGGCTAGTGCTGGAAGCATCGGTGGATCGGCGGGTAGAGCTACCGCCGGTGCCACTGCTGACAAAGGGCCTTGTACCGAGGCCTCGTCACTCGGTGGGCTGTCGTCACAATCGACTCTCGGAACCCTAGCTGGCTGCCGTCGTGGGGCCATCCTGAAAAGGAAACAGGTGCGCCACGGTCAGAACAATATACCTGGTGAGCTGATACATAAAGTAATCACAAAGAAAACTTTGAAACACACACGCAATCAATGTTTTCATGCATTAAGTCGGAAATCAGAAGTCAGGGTCCTGGTGTACGGATACGTCAGCCGCCGTACCAACACTGGACTCCCTGGACTGATAACCACACTCAATACGCTAAACATTATTGCTTCTCATAGAAAAGATCAGAGTTTGCGGTAGAACCGAACTCCTATGATACCAATTTGTCACGACCCGCCCTCAGGCCCCGTGCCGTGACTACCCCAAGCCCGCCTTCCAAAGGCCAGGGGCTGGTGACTAGCACCAAGGCGTAAATCCCAACAAAAAGGGGAGGCATTGCCTTTGAAAAGTAAACAACTACCACAGAGTAAGCAAGTGGAATAGTAAACACTAAGTAAAAAACAGAGTACAACTGAAAGTGCGGAAAAGTAAATGGGCCAGTATACAAACCCAAACTGAAAGTAAAGTACAACTCGAAAGGGAAAACAACAACTGTAAAGTAAAAGCCACTACACCGAGCCATCTACTGGAAATCCCACCTGAAGGGTGGGTACAGATAGCTCCACTGCTCCTCGGGTCCCGTCGTCCGCTCCGAACACGTCCCGCCTAGTGGTCCACCTCCAGGTACCGTCCTACTCTGCAAGCCTCAGCCAAGATCAACGCTATCCGTCGTCTACAACCAACACAACGTAGTGCGGGCATAGCCCGTGCAGGGGTGAGTATAAGCTACTCAGTAGGGACCCCGAGACCCCTGGAGGTCTCTCAAAATCCACAAAGGATAAACCACAAAGAAAGGTACAATCACGAAGTAACAACCGACACTGCTTAGGTATATGCCCATACATATACCTAAGTCATCAATTCCAATACGCTCCAACCTCCGAGCCCAAGTACAACTCAGTCCACACAGGAAAGTAAACGTATTCCACACAGGAAAGCAAAACGAAATCCACACAGGATAGCACAACTCAATCCATACAGGAAAGCAACAGGATTCAGCTCAACAGGTATACTTCTTCGAAAGATGATAAAGATGATCTCTGATCCATCTAAGTCGTTGGACCCACGAAGGATCAATAGGTAACTAACCCCCGCAAGACCCACACAGGATCGGGCCCACACAGGACCTGTAGGCGCTGGTTCACACAGGACCGCTGAGCGCAAAGACCCACACAGGATCGGACCCACACATGATCGGGCCCACACAGGACCTGTAGCACTGATCCACGTAGGATCGCTGAGTGCTGTAGTCGTCGTCGTCGAATCCACTAAGGATCTCTGTACTGTCGTCGTCGCTGTCACAGTAGCAGTAGCAGTAGGAGTAGCAGTAGTAGTCACAGTCGCAACCAGCACTAGGGTTCCCGCACACAGCAAGCTCGTTCGGGAGAGTCCGCTCCACGAGCCGAGAGACTGATACATCAACTGTCACTAAGCTCAGAGTTGATGTATCCAAAAGTTCCGTATCGTCAACAGGACCTCAACGCAACAGACGGCGCGTCGATTGGACGCCCGGTCTGAGAGTTATTGGCCTTTTCGTTCCAGGGGCCCGGTTGGTTTTTAAGGAAAAACCAACCCGACCATACTCCACCTGCGTCCAAACCTCGGGCGGAGTATGCCAAAAGATCCGTCTCACTAAGAGGAACACAAAAAAACTGACGGCACATCAATCAGACGTCCGTAGCTCATGATATGAGCGTTTCTGCTCCGAGGGCCCGGTTGGTTTCGTGTACGAACCAACCCGGCCGAACTCAAAGTAATCCGAAACCTTGAGTGCGATATACCGAAACGACCGTCTCGATCCAAGGATCGTATCTCCGCTGACGGTTCATCGATCGGAGGTCCGTATCTCAAGTTATGGGAAAAAGAACGAAATCGATTCGAAAACGGGGGGTCCGGGTCCGGGGCGACCCGGCCCGGCCGGCGGCGGTCCGGCGCGGCGGCGCGGCCCGGCCGGTGGCGGTGCGGCCTGGCGCCGCACGGGTGCTACGCGCGGGGGGCAGAGCCCCCGCCCCTCCTTGCTGGCGGCGTGGCTGAAAGCCGCGCCTTTGGAGAAACCGGCCCCCCACGTGGGGGACTGCTTTTGAGAAAATGGGGGGGCACTGCCCCCCCCCCCCCCCTTTGTGTAACCGCGGCCCCCCCTTTATGGGTGGTCGGTTTTGGCCAGCCAGGGGAATTTATTCCCCCGGTCCATCTCCCTTCTGGCCGGCCCAACATGGCCGGCCGGTTCTTCCTCAACGGGACCGGCAAGGCCGGTCCCCCTTCCGGCTTCCGTCACCGGCGGCCCGGCGAGCCGCCGGTCTTCTCGTTCCGCCGCGGCCCAGAACCGGCCGCGGCCTTCGTCATCCGGCGCGGTGCGACGGCACCGCGCCCCTCCGCTGCGGCCCCGCTCCGGCCGCGGCGCCTTCGGTTCCCTTCGACGCGACGCGATGACGTCGCATTCATGATAATCCTTCCACGGCGTGGCGCGACGGCGCCGCGCAATATAGTCGTGTGATTCCCGCGTGGTGCGACGGCACCACGGCTTCTCGTTCATCCACAAGAATATAAAAAATAATCAAGAACAAAGGAGGGGGAATTCGGCCGTGTTTGTGCGGTCCGACCCCACTCTCATTAGACGATAACACTTAAATATTTATCCACCAGATTATCATGCTAGAACCAAGAACGAGATTAAATAATTAATCAACAACAAACCCCTACCTCGGTTTCAAGATCGATGATCGTCAACGACCCGCGGAAGACGCATCGTGGTGGTCGGCGTCACAGAAGAAGGACGTCGATGTCGTGAAGCGAGGATTCGAAGTTATTTGACGACGATTTCGTCGCGGGAAAAACGTCGCGGAAGAAATGACGTGGAAGAGGACGTCGACGGTGTCGCGGGTATGGCGTCGCGGAAGACGGTTCCCGAGAACGTGGCGTTCTTCATCGAAGCTCGAAGGTTCTTCGCGTTCTTCGTCAAAGCTTGAAGAAGAAGAAGAAGAAGAAGGCTTCAAAATATCCCAAGGAGGCTAGAGAATTCTAACCAAATAAAATAAGCTAAGGGCTTATTTTATTTACACACTTAACAATTTGAATTTCAAAGGTTTGAAATTCAAACAATTCAACTCCATTAATTAACAAAGTTGTCATGTCATTAAAAGAGGAGTTTAAGGGAGTTTTAAAAGAGAAGAAGAAGAGTCATGATTCAGGTGGGCCCCACCACACTTAATCCTCCCAAGGGAGGTTAAGTGGTTGTGGGTTCCACCACTAACTCCCTTTGGGAGAAGTTAACCAATAAGTTAAAATAAAAATTTGTAATCCACAATTTTTATTTAACTTATTCTAAACTCCCAAAAACTAACTCTCAACCCGAAATAAACGCAACCTCGGAAAAGGTCTCCTTAAGCGAATATCGGCGCTGCGAGTTCATCGGTGTCCTCAGATTTCAATTCCGAGCACCGGGTCAAAAGTTAGAAATTCCCGCTCGTTCGTTCACTGAACGTACCCGAGCCGAACTTCGGAAATTAATTCCGGGCACTCCGGGCCTCGGAATCAGGTGCCGTCCAAAACCTCATTCTTGTAAAATTTGAAAGAAAATTAAGAAAAAATTTCCCTTGAATTTTACGGGTCTTTACAATTACTTTTTAAATAGTTTTTAAAGCACAAATAATATTTTTAGTTAATATTAAACTAAGAAATCTATTTTGATGAATTAATGGATATTTGAATTAAATAATATTTTAATAAAATATTATTATAATTAAATTAATTTTTATTAAATATAAATGAGCATATAATTTTATGAATGCAATTGTAATTTTTATTAAGGTTTGAAAGCTGTTTTTGTCAAAACCTATGAATTTTAAGTAAATATCAATTTTTTTAAAAAGTAAAAATTCAAATATTTATAAAACTATTTTGATGTAATGAATATTATTTTTCGAATTAGGAATTCGAAATTATCCAATGGTGAATTTTTCATAATTTTTTGAGACAGTCAAATTTTCGCGTAAAAATTAAATACCGCTTAAATATATAATGTGTTTTATGACATCATAATGACCCAATAGTGATGTAATAAAATACTATAAAAATTATGTTCAACCAATATATGTTTTAGCATTAAAATAATGTAATTTTATATTTGTTTAATTTATTTTACAATGCTTTTGTGGATCCTACAAGACTTATAAAACATTTTGTCTTTTTAAATTGTCTTACTTGAGAGTGTATCTCACCTCCACATAAGCAAAACTATTATTTTAAGAGGTTAGGCTATTGGACTTATAAAATATTGTCTTCCAATCCCCTTTGGAAAAAAACATGGGCAAAAACCATGGGCTGGTTTTTGGTATTGATTAGTTTAATGTGAGGTGTCCCAAACCTAAATAATAAACAATTCCCTCTCCTTTCCTATATAAACCCACCCAAGATCTCTCTTTCTCTTCACTCAAAGCCTTTAGAGTTCTACCAAAACCTGAAATCCTCTCTTTATAATCCTCATAAGGTTCCCCAAGCTCCTAATAATCCTCTCTCAAGCCTCTCCCAAGCCTTTGAGATCACACTTCCAAGTAAGGGATTCTTTCCTTTCTCTTTTTATCCAAGCTTCTTAATATTGTTATGCTCTTTTATTTTCGATTATAAATGTTGGGGTATGATTTCAAACCTCACCTATACTATCCTTTTTATGTTTGAATGATGATATACCCATTTCTATCTCATCTATGCCTTCCATGTATACCCGTTACCATGCCGAAATTCCGTAAAGAATCTCTCTCTCCTCATTTGCATTCAAGTAATTCTTTTGTATCATGAATATAAATTCAATTAAAATGGTTGGGAAATGTATTTATATGGCCCCCTTACTTTCCATTTCATTTAAATATTATTATACACTCCTTTCTCTCTCATAAACCATTTTTATGAGTTCTTATGTCATGCTGTTATGCTGCCAAAATTGCACCATGATTTTCCAAGCTAAAGTCATTGTGTAGTGAATACCATGCCAATTCATCTATCAAGGGTATTCAACTTTATGAAAATTTACTTATTGTTTAAATAGTTTCATGTATTAATTACATACTCCTTTATCTTGGAATAAATGATTATGTTTAATGAATCCATGTTCTATGATCTATGTGGTACACTTATGCATGAAATGAAATTATTAAGAAGGGTGCACCCTGATAGCGCTCCAATGCATTGAGTAAAGTATAGTATCATGATACATCATGTAAAATGGGTGTTGAATCATTCTAATTCCAGTGAAACAATTTTTTACTCATGCTTCATGTGCAATGAGGGTTTACTCATGCTTCATGTGCAATGAGGGTTTACTCATGCTTCATGTGCAATGTGCCTTGGCTCATACTAATTCCATGTTAAGTGTTGTTGCCACATTTCCATGTTATGATTATCATGATTTATCATGACTTTATGTTCATGTTTCTATTGTTATCCATTTATATGCCTATTTTCTAACATGTATTGTATTACTCATGTTATTATATGTTTATTCCCTTACTGGGATTTATAGCTCACCCTTTTCTTATGCATGTCCTCAGGTTATCCCATACAATGCTAAGTATGAGGGAATGTAGTGGTCATGTAAAGGAAGTTTTCAATAAAGATATTGTGTGTTTTATTTTCTAAGCTATTATGTAATGTTCCTTATCCTCAAATACACTCGACCTCTCGATCTTCTATGTTGTATCAAGTGAAGATTTTATGTGATAAATCAGGTTTAAGTGTGTAATAAAAAGAAGGGTTGTTATAGTTGTTATCAGCGGATAAGTTTAGTTATTTTTTAGGATTAGGATTAGAAAACCATAGTAAAGACTCAGAGACAAGAATAAGTATAATAGAAACATCCTTAAGTATTGGTGAGTATTTAGTAAGTGGTTTATCAAGCAAATACATCCCTGTTAGGATACAAGCAGGTAGAGGCAGCTCTGGCACAGATGTATCCTAGGGGTAAAACCTGAAAACAACGCTTTGAGCTAGACTCGAACGGGAACTGGTGCATGACAATGGGCCTTGCTGCACTCTTGGTTATGACACTCCCAGGGGATATGCTTTGGTAAATTCACAATCTTAGTATGAACCCTTATTAAGGGAATTGAAAAAATGCCCCTAAGAATATATGTTAGAAAGTAGATTATGAATATCATAGATTGAAGCCTATGGATTCATAAGTTAAGGAAATAAAAGTTATTTATAATTCATCAGTTTTGTCCTTGTATTACCCATTATGTGTTACCCCTAACTTTCCTTTTATTCTAGCTAATGGCCGGTAATAGGAGGACTCGGGATAACAACCGATGTGAAGATCAATGTGATGACTGTGCTAATGAGATGCCCAATCCGATGGGAGTGGGAATCGTGAACTTTGTCACGCTTCTCTATCAGTTAACTCAAACTTTGAATAGAAACATGGGCCAAGGGGAACGTTCAACCCCCCCTAAGAAATAAAAAGTTGCTATTAAGAGCTTCATGAGACAAAGACCTCCTAAATTTAATAGATCGTCTGATCCCTCAATCGCCAAACAATGGATCAACTCCATTGAAAATATCTTCTCCATCCTTCAATGTTCTGAACAAGATAAGGTTCTTCTGGCTGCTTATCATATGGAAGGTGAATCCGATCAATGGTGGACATTGATAAAAAATATGAAGCCTAAGGAAGATATTGAGGCATTATAATGGAAGGATTTCTAGAATATGTTTTTCGATAAATATTTTCCGCGCACCTTCTAACTTAAGATGAAAACAGACATTTTTTCCCTCAAGAAAAAAGATGAAAAATCAGTCAGATCATACAAGGAAAACTTCACAAGGCTTGCACGATACACCTACAACTTTGTCATTACCCCCGAATTCAAGGTTGACCACTTCTTTGGTGGGATGAAGCCTAGCCTATAGAAAGCGTTGGTGATCCATGTGACTTCGACAACTATGAGGAAATTTTACGATTTTCCCTTAAGGTCGAAATGGATATCGGAGAATCTTAGGGGTATCATGGGGATAAGAAGTGTAAGGTGGACTTCAATACTAGTGGTCCTATGGATAAATACAATAGTGCTAAGAAGATCCATCACCCCACTTTCCAAATGTGCGGAAAGAAGAACCCTGAAAATTACCTGAAGGGGATGAAGAAATGCTTTAGGTGTGGAAGAGAAGGAAACCTAGCTGTTAACTGCCGATAAGAAATACCCGCAGCTACAACAGAGGAGAGGAACTCTCCATTTGAACCTCAAAATGTTGTTCATTACTACAAATAAAAAGAAATAGGGCATCTTGAAAATCAGTGCCCTAATCCAAGGGTTTTCGGAGGCAACCAATAATCTCCAAGGTAGAAAGGGAGATATTTTTCAATCACTACATCCTAATTGAACCCCGACAAAGAAGTGGTGACATTTACACTAGTTATTAATTCAAGAATAGTGAATGTACTTTTTGATTCAGGTTCTACACATTCTTTTATATCCCAAAAGTTTAGTAGAAAAATCCCAGAACCACCACAAATCGTGGAAGTAAAGATGTCGGTGAGTATGAAAAATGGGGAAATCATTGCATCCCATGAATATACATCCTTCCCTATCATAATCTATGGATTGAATTTCCCGGCGAATATCATCATACTCCCTCTGGTGGAATTTGATGAAATTATTGGCATGGATTCGATTTCCTTATATAGTGCCAACATAAATTGATGTGAGAGGGAAATCACTCTCTATGTGGAGAATTGAACCCCGATTATATACAAGTGCGAGGAGGAAGATGAATCTTATTTAGATCCATCATCTCAAGTGTGGATATTACTACCCTATGAGAACACATATCTAGCCCAGATGATTGAGTCTAAGGAGGAAACTATCTTTGAAGACAAGCCTATTTTGAGCTAATTTGCTAAAGTGTTTATTGAGGAATTACTTGGTCTTCATCCTAGAAGAGATGTTGAATTCTCAATTGATCTTATACTTGGGGAATTTTCAATATCCAAGACTCCGTATAGAATGACTATTGTGGAGATTAAGGAGCTGAAGAAACAACTATAGGAGAATCTGGATAAAGGGTTTATACACCCAAGTGCTTCACCATGGGGTGCACTAGTCCTCTTCATCAAGAAGAAGGATGAGTCAATGCGCCTTTGCATCGATTATCGTGAGATTAAAAAAATCACAATAAAGAACAAGTATCCTATACCATGAATTGATGACTTGTTCGAACAGCTATGTGGAGCACAATACTTCTATAAGGTGGATTTGTAGTTAGGATATTATCAAGTAAGGGTGAAGAAGGAAGATATCCCCCATACTACTTTTTGTACAAGATATGGGCACTATGAATTCATAGTAATGCTTTTCAGACTCACTAATGCTTCAGAAATCTTCATGGACTTGATGAATAGAGTCTTTAGGGATTACCTAGACAAATTTGTGGTAGTCTTTATAGATGATATTATGATATACTATAAAACCAAGGAGGATCATGAGAAGCATCTAAGAACTGTACTAGAGACTTTGCAGAAGGAGAATCTATATGAAAAGTACAACAAGTGTGAGTTCTGGTTGAAGGAGGTCTCATTCTTGGGCCATATCATCACAAGCAATGGGATATATGTGGATCCCTCCAAAATAGATGCAATTGAGGTATGGATGAGGCCAACACCAGTAACAGATATCCGTAGTTTCTTGGGGTTAGCTGGATATTATCGATGATTTGTGAGAAATTTCTCATAATTTTCCAACTCTCTTACCAAGATAACTCAGAAGGGAGTAAATTTTGCTTGGAGTGATGAATGAAAAGAAAGCTTTAAGGAGTTAAAAAGGAGGATTATCACTATTCCCATGCTCACTTCATCCACAAGTGGAAAACTTTTTGTGTTATTCAGTGATGCTTCGAAGAAGGTCTTGGGTTGTGTGTTGATGTAAAATGACAAAGTTGTTGTCTATTCATTAAGGCAATTTAAAGTTCATGAGTAGAATTATCCTACACATGATTTGGAGTTGGCTGCAGTGATCTTCACTTTAAAAATTTGACAGCATTATCTCTTTAGGGAGAAGTGTGAAATATACAAAGACCAAAAAAGCCTCAAGTATATATTCACATAGAAAGAGTTGAACATGCGCCGGAAAAGATAGTTAGATATAATCAAAGAATATGACTGCTCAATCCATTACCACCCTGGGAAAGCGAACAAGGTGGCAGATGATTTAAGTAGAAAGGACCCAACAATTCTATCATTGATGAGAATTGAGAAGGACCCAATCTTCTTAGATTTGATGAAGATAGAAATGGGAATCATAAACAAGGGAACATCATCATTCCTTTCCAAAATTATTTCTCAACCGTATCTTTTGGAAAGGTTAAAGGATGATGTGGGAATTCATAAGAGAGTGGAAGAAATCAGAAAATGGAAATCCTTGGAGTTCAATGTTAATGAATAAGGAATTGCGAGATTTGGGAAAAGACTATATGTTCCATCAAGTCTGGAGCTGAAGAAGGAACTTTTGGATGATGCGCATAGTTCAAATTTCTCTACTCACCCAGAAAACACAAAGATGTATCAAGATATATGAGAGCATTATTGGTGGGATAATATGAAGAAGGAGATCACTGAGTATACTTCAAAGTGCCTGGTGTGTTAGAAAGTGAAGGCATAGAGGTAGAAGTCTAAGGGGATGATGCAACCATTTCCCATACTAGCATGTAAATGGGAGAACATCACCATGGAATTTGTTACCAGACTTCCGAAGACATCCAAAGGAAAAAATAAAATACGGGTTGTTTTGGATCATCTTACAAAGTCTACACACTTTATTGCAATTTGGTAGGATTCCTCATTGGATCAACTAACACGAATATATATCAAGGAAGTTTTAAGGTTACATGGAGTACCACTATCTATTGTATCTGATCGAGATCTAAGATTCACCTCTAAGTTTTGGAAGAGTCTTCAACATGCTCTGGATACTGAACTAAACTTTAGTACAACCTATCATCCTCAAACTAATTTCCAATCTAAGTGAACTATTCAGACCCTAGAGGATATGTTAAGATCATGTTCTATGGACTTTAAAGGAGGGTGGGGCGCACATCTTCCACTGGTTGAATTCTCCTACAATAAAAGTTTCCACTCGAGCATCCGAATGGCACCATATGAAGCCCTGTATGGGAAGAGGTGTAGAACACCGACCTATTGGGATGAAGTCAGTGAAAGTAAGCTACTAGGATCAGAAATGGTCGAAGAAATGGTGGAGAAGGTGAAAACCATTGAACAACATATTAAGGCAGCCCAGAGTCAACAGAAGAGTTATGCAGATCACCACCAATGATGCCTTGAGTTTAAAGTTGGAGACATGGTATTTATATGCATATCTCAATGGAAGAAGATCACGAGGTTTGGAATGAAAGGGAAGTTAAGTCCTAGGTACATCTGCCCCTTCAAGATTCTTGATCGTGTTGGGGATGTGACCTATCGATTAGCACTTCCACCTACCATGGCCAAAGTACATGATGTCTTTCATATATACCTATTACGGAAGTACATACTAGACCCTTCACATGTACTCTCTTCAGAGGTAGTACAACTAGAGGATGATCTTTCTTATGAGGAGAAACCAGTGGATATCTTATATCGTAGAGAAAAATTTCTATTAAATAAGACAATGCACCTCATCAAGGTGTTGTGGTGAAACCATAAGTTTGAAGAAGCGACATGGGAATTAGAGGAAGTGACGAAGCAAAGTTACCCATATTTGTTTTAGAGTAGGAAAAGGAAATTTCGAGGGTGAAATTTCTTAAGGGGGGAAGATTGTAATGACCCAAAATTTCATTAATTGAAATTACTCTTGATATAATTAAATGTTTATTATGGTTATATAAAATGTGAACTTAATTGGTTTTATGTTTCTGGATTTTAAAATACCATTATGAATTGCGACCGTTTCTAATATATCCATTGAATAGTTATCACATGACTATTATAAATATAGGGCTTTAACAAATCTAATTTACTCAGAAAAAGGAAGCGATGACCTCATCCAGTAGACTTTCCCCATACGAAGCCCATTTTTGGAGATCAGAAAGGAGGTGGTGTCATTGGGATTCAATCTTGACCAATCCCAAGACAATCTTGAACACGTTAAGCTTGGGTGGAACAGACTATGCGAGAAGTGGAAGTTAATAGAGATTACCACCCGAGCAATGTTATCCGAGCCACCCCAAGAGTCTCTCACCATCGCACACTTTACCCTTCAGTCTTATGCAGGTGTTATAAGGGGTTATGTAACAAGAACATATCACTATGACTATGTACATTATTTTTGTATAAATAATGTGCATTCATTTTATTATTGTTACTTTGTAAATAGTTTTTAAAGCATAAATAGTATTTTTAGTTAATATTCAACTAAGAAATCTATTTTGATGAATTAATGGATTTTTTAATTAAATAACATTTTAATAAAATATTATTATAATTAAATTAAATTTTATTAAATATAAATGATCATATAATTTTATGAATGCGATTGTAATTTTTATTAAGTTTTGAATGCTATTTTTGTCAAAACCCATGAATTTTCGATAAATGTCGGTTTTTATTTTAAAAGTAAAAATTAAAATATTTATAAAATTAGTTATATAAAATGAATATTATTTTTGGAATCAGGATGTCAAGATTATCCAATGGTGAATTTTTGATAATTTTCTGAGACAGTCGAATTTTTGGGTAAAAATTAAATACTGTTTAAATATATAATGTGTTTTATGACATCATAATGACCCAATAGTGATGTAATAAAATACTATAAATGTTATGTTCGGATAATATATGTTTTAACATTAAAATAATGTAATTTTATTTTTTTTTGATTTATTTTACAATGATTTTTTGGACCCTCCAAGACTTATAAAAGATTTTGTCTTTTTAAATTGTTTTCTTTGAGAGTGTGACTCACCTCCACATAAGCAACCCTATTATTTTAATAATTTCTTCAATTAGCCTTATAAAATATTTTTTTTCCACTCTCCTTTGGCAAAAAACATGGGCAAAAACCATGGTCTGTTTTGTGGTATTGATTAGTTTAATGTGAGGTGTCCCAAACCTAAATAATAAACAATTCCCTCTCCTTTCCTATATAAACCCACCCAAGCTCCCACTTCCTCTTCACTCAAAGCCTTTTGAGTTAGAACAAACCCTATTATACTCTCTCTATAATCCTTCCAAGGTTCCCCAAGATCCCAAGAAGCCTCTCCCAAGCCTTTGGGATCACACTTCCAAGTAAGGGATTCTTTCCTTTCTCTTTTTATCCAAGTTTCTTAATATTGTTATGCTCTTTTATTTTCAATTATAAATATCGGGGTATGATTTCTAACCTCACCTATACTATCCTATTTATGTTTTAATGATGATATAATCCTTTCTTTCTCATTAATTCCTTCCATGTATACCCGTTACCATGCCGAAATTCCGTAAGTATTCTCTCTCTCCTCATTTACATTCAAGTAATTCTTTTATATCATGAATCTAAATTCCATTAAAATTATTGGGACATGTATTTATATGACCCACTTACTATCCATTTCATGTAAATATGATTAGAAACTCCTTTATCTCTCATCAACCATTTTTATGAGTTCTTATGTCACACCGTTATGCTGCCGAAATTGCACCACGATTTTCCAAGCCAAAGTCATTGTGTAGTGAATACCATGCCCATTTCTCTATCAAGGGTATTCAACTTTATGAAAATTTAATTATTGTTTAAATATTTTCATGTATGAATTCCACACTCCTTTATCATGGAATAAATGAAAATGTTTAATGAATCCATGTTTTATGATCCATGTGGCACACTTATGCATGAAATGAAATGATTAAGAAGGGTGCGCCCTGATAGCGCTCCAATGCATTGGGTAAAGTATAGTATCATGACACATCATGTGCAATGGGTGTTGACTCATGCCAATTAAAGTGAAACGAGGTTTTACTCGTGATTCATGTGCAATGAGGGTTTACTCATGCTTCATGTGCAATGAGCATTGGATCATGCTAATTCCATGTTAGGTGTTTTTGCCACGTTTCCATGTTATGATTATCATGCTTTATCATTCCTTCATGTTCATATTTCTCTTGTGATCCATTGATATGCCTATTTTATAACATGTATTTTATTTTTCATGTTATTCCATGTTTATTACCTTACTGGGATTTATAGGTCACCCTTTTCTTATGCATGTCCTCAGGTTATGCCATGAAATGCTAAGTACAAGGGAATGTAGTGGTCATGTAAAGGAAGTTTTTAATAAAGATATTGTGTGTTTTATGTTCTAAGATGTTATGTAATGTTCCTAATCCCCAAAGACACTAGACCTCTCGATCTTCTATGTTGTATCAAGTGAATATTTTATGTAATAAATCAGGTTTAAATGTGTAATAAAAAGCAGGGTTGTTATATACCACCTTTCCATAATGATTGTTAAAAAATGGAAATGTTACTTATGCGTACATACAACCTACCATCTCCATGATCATAACGTACTTAATTTATCAAAAACATATTTAATGATCGATATTAAAAATATAATTGATGTATAAATAGGATAATTATTTCCTGATTATTATTCTGGAGATTATGGAACCATGATCAAAGTAGGAGGACTAAAAATTACAAATCAATACATATACAAAAAAAGCGGTTATTACCCGAAACATGAATTTAACATGGAATTGTTAATAAAAATATAATAAATGGGAATAATTAAATCATATAAAATATAATATATATAATTATGGTTCTGTAATATATGTATAATAAACTTATTTTTATTATATAGTAGTTTCTAATGAGTGTGAAGGAATTCGAGACTTACAGTAATGGGTTTCCATATCACTTTTATTTTCTATGAGACACATTCCATATTCACCACATGTTTCTTTTATGTGGTGTATATACTTACCATGAATGTATTTTATAATTATTATCCTGAAAATTATGGGGATTTACATATCCATTTGATTATTCCTCTTTTATGGGGTTTACAGTTCAAAAATTAATAAACTAGTAAAGGATTTTTGTGACAATTTTTCTTCTTCGAAACATATGTTATGTTATGCACCTATCTTATTCTATGAGGTGTATATAATTCCCCTTTGACATGTTATATCATGAACATGCTTATTTTAATGATATTATAAGTTTCATTTAATGTTATTTTTTCATGTGTATTATGATTTAAAGTTACCAAAGTGGGAAGAGTTTTATGTTACAATCTCATAATTTATCTGGATTGTTTATGATTATGCTTATAATGATTAAATATTATGATCTATCTCTCAATAAAATCATTAATTTTCTTATACTATGGTTATTAATGATATTTTAAAGTAATAGTACCATTTTCTACTCTTTGGTACTTAAAATAATTGATATTTTTTTTAATAAAATCCGAATTTATTTCTCTCTTCGGCCAAAAACCCTTTTTCTTACAAAACCATGTTTTATAAAAATGTTTTCAAAAATTATTTTAAAATTATTAATATGATTTTAAAATTATTAAAATTATTTATTAAAGAATTTTTTTCCATGTTTTACTTTTTTCAAAAATGTTTTTAAAGGAATCTTCATGTGTTTTCTAAATAATTCCCATTTAGATTTTACTGAAAATGTGAAAATAATATTTATTTTTAACATGCACAACATGGAAAGTATTTCCCGCTATCATGAACACTCAAAGTTTTCATGATTTCCTTACAAGTTTTAAAATTCATTTTCAAATAATTGTTTTCCTTAATATTTTGGATATTTTTAGATTTTAATTAAATTATTTCAAGGTAAAAAAGGATTTTAAAATTGTTTTAAAAAGTGTTTTTCAAAGTAGAAAGGATATTTTCCTCAAGAAAATTTTTAAATGATTTTTAAAACTTCATGTATAAGTTTAAAAGGTTATTTTAAAAGAAAATTATTTTGAAAATGTTTTAAGTTTTAAAAATTTGTTTTTCAAAATTGAAATAATATTTTCCTCAAGAAATGTCCCAAGTAATATTTCAAAACCATTTTTCCATTTAAGAGAAAATCCTTTGAAGTTAGATATGATTTATTGGGGATATGATCCTAGGATACCAATATTATTATTTATCTGAATGTTTTATGTTTATGATGACAAGATTTTTAAAAAACCCATTTCTCTTACACGAGTTATACCATGATAAAATACTTACAAAACCCACTATTTTCCCAAGAGTTATGATTTGATGAAATGATGAAATGATTATGAAACATGTTTCTTTTCCACAGGTTATGTTATTTTGAAATGTTTTTGAAACCCATTTCATTTCATGGGTTCTAATATGATGAATGTTTTATGATCTTATGTCACACATATGTATGATTTTCATTATTTGATGGTCTTTATATTATAACCAAGGATGGTGGTTATGTTATAACCATGGATGGTGGTTAGGTTATAAAAAAAGATGAGTGAGACCCATATATCCCTCCAATGTATTGGGTAAATATTTATATCTTATGAGATATACAGGATTGGTCTTGGGAGTGAACTTTGATTACTATGATGGTTTAGAGAGTGAACCCATTCCACTATGAGGAAAGGTATGCCACTAGGGATGGTGGTGTGTCCCACTCAGGAGGTGTATTCACCCATGAAGTTCCCTAATAAGTTTTGGTAATGAGCATTGATTACAAAGGAAATGATTTTCTATACTTATGTGCATGCCACAATTCCACGTCTTATTCAAATGTTATGGTCTTATGGATCATGTTCATTGATTTTATTATGATTTATGTCTTATGAATCACCAATATTTATGCCATGTCTCATGATTATGATCTTTTATACGAAGGGTATGGTTTTCAAATGTTATGCTCATATTATCATACCCTTATGTTCATGTTATGCTTACGTATCTACATTTTTTACCCTTACCAAGCATCTGATATCACCATTTCTTATGATTCCTTTCCCTAGGTTATGAAGAAAGGTTTTAAGTAGGTTATGTTTATGAAGAGTACTAAATAATAACATTTTTATTGGAGATGTTGGAGATCTTTAAAAAAATTATAAGATTGTGTACCTAGTCTCCAAAGACACTAAACTATTATGGTCCCCAGACATGTGTTTATGTAATGTATTGAATATTAATCTAAAAGGATATAATATCAATGTATGAAAATCCTGGGTTACTATACTCTCCCCTCCCAATACCAAGAGAATAAGATACATGATCTTTATATTGAAGGATCACTTATTGTGATCAATATTAATGATGCAATATGATTGATACCTTTGCATTAGCACCCATAGATTCATCAGTGAAATTCTAAGATCATGGATCATGAATGATTAACTATTAAAGGGATTATAATTTGTATCCTCATAGATTAATGATGGTAAATCACAAATTAGGTTTGAACAATAAACATCATTTTTGAATAAATAATTTCAAGACTAAGGTAATTCTTATCATTTAATTAATTATAAGTTTAGAATGAAAAGGTCCTATATCTTGTGTTTTAGAATTATTTAAAAATTTTTCTTTGGGTATATTCATGAGACTTTATGATTAATTGTTATATTCTTATGATTTATTTGTTGGAAGCGATGAAAAACCATTATTGGGTATGGGTCTGATCATCTCCCACTATGCCCAGAACCTTCAAGTAGTATCAAAGTGACCACATTCAAATTTATAATTATTTAATTATTTATTGATCTATTATCACAATTATTTTGTTATTTTTTCATTTTGGTTATCGTTTATAATCCATAAAGTGGTGATAACATGTTTATTCACCTTCATAGGAATAAGAACATATAAAGAACACATGAAGATACTATCTGGAGGTGCCAGAGATTTTGGAAATTGGATGTGATTACATGACGTGTAACTGGGACTATCACATTGTGTAGTCTTGATCAAAACATAAGGATGCACTCATGTAAATTATGACACATTGTGTGGTTCTATTACACAATGTGCATTATGACACATTGTATATGGAATTCCAGTTGGTATATGACTTGGAATAATTACACGCCGTGTAGTTACACTATATACTGTGTAGTTACACTACATGTCATGTAGTATCATGTGGTTTGTGTTGAAAGTGTGTGGTCAAATAACATGACATGTATTTATTACATACCTTAAATACACAATGTGTGTTGAATTTTAGCTAAGAACATGGGCCAATCATTATTACACAATGTGTAGTTGGTGTACACGACGAGTCCTTAGGTGTGTACTGCGGGATTAGAAGAAGGGAGTTACACATTGTATTGTTAGCATACATGCCATGTAACTTGTACCCATTTACATAGATTACACTCCAAACCAATATTTACACACATAAAAATAAATTACATATAAATAAATAAATTACAACATTAAAACCAAACATCACAACATGTATCTGGCATACATATCGCATGGTAGGATTTTATAGAATATTAAATGTCTAATTAGTTTTGCATAAAATTCAGAACTACATTTCATGTGGCCATTATACATGATGTGTATGTTCCACAAGAATTTAAAGCAATAGAAACTATGTAACTATGTGACACACCATGTATGCTACACACCATGTAAACACACTGTACATGACCATAAAATGTGACAACTATTTTGGATGGGTACACGCCGTATTGGCTCCAAGTACACACCACGTAATTAAGGAATTTTTTAAATAAAATTAATTAATTTAATTTATTTTAAAAAATTACAATGGATGAAATCTCATGTATCTCCAGTACTGTTGGATTAATAATTAAGATAATTAATTAATTAATTAATATGACCATTAATTATCAATTTAAGAGAAATTTATCTTAATTAATATAGAAAATTGAAATGAATGTTATCTTGTATGGATGTGATGTTCTTGAATGTATCTTACTGATCATGAGCTTTGACTGACCCATGAATGTTTTGGATTTCAATTTAATTTAATATTATTGCATGAGTTTTATTATGAGATAAAATTTTATTAAATTAAATATGATGGTTTGGGAGTCATATCTCCCACCTCTATTATATAGGACCTACATTCCCATTTATTATTTTATGTATCTCATAACCCTGGTTCCCCTCATCTGCATGTGATTAAAAATAAATGTAAAGAGTAGAGATCTAAGGAGAAGAGGTGGTCAAAACCCAAGTCAAGGTGAAAGAAACCAAGAAAATTTAAAATTCAACGGTGGAATACTAAAACTCTTGAGACCATCCTGACTCATGGAGTTTCCCTCCTAGGGTCATGTGTTGATTTATTATCCACTCAATAAACCAACCATTAGAAAACTCATGATGAAGTCACTTTATTTTATTTTTTCTAAGTGCATGGTAATCTATTTTATGTGATGCATGTTTATATGATGTTGAATGTGGTCATATAAATTAAATAAGACAACAAGACCTGAAAGATAAAGTAAAATAAATGTATTATGTGTAAAATATTTTATCAACACATAGTTAATTAATTGTATAAAATATATATAATATTAACAAAACATGTAAAGGATAAAATATGTAATTTTATGTATAAATAAAAAAAATATCTCAAGGAAATATTAAGTCAAAATTCCTTCCATTATTTGAGTTAAGATGGGCCCATAGTTAATGTTTCGATCAGACCATAGTTGGTGGAAATTTTAATTATCAGGGAGTCTAAACAAAGATGATGGGTCGACTTAATAAAATTTATGTTGAGTGTAATGAATATAGTCTATCCAATACAAATTTGGAGGCAAGTGTTGAAGAAATATGAGTCAGTATTTCAAGATTAAGGAGTCCACTCAATGAATCAAGGAGATATAATCTAGTAGTTGGAAATACCACCTACATAAATACCTTCTTATGATTTTCATGGACATAGTATGGGTTGTGAGAATAGAAATAAGGATCCTTGCCACTAGAATATCTACACGACATGAAATTATGAGTCCAATGGAGAGGGATATTGAGACTTGATAAAACAATGGGATATTAATAATCAAATTTATTTCATATAACATATTTTGGTAATAAAGATAAAATATTAGTAATTCACTTTAACAATTATAGAAAAAAAATGAAAAGTTCGTTGACAATGATATCCCTCTGATGTTTTCTGGACTCAGTCCAAGTCCTCATCAGTACAAACTTCCAAGAGATGTACAATAATTTATATGATGCCCCACTATCATAAGATTTTTGTTATGTATTAGAATCCCATATTCTTGTTATACCACCTCACTAAGTGATTGAAGGTGAAAAGGAAGCTTTCTGGAGATTTATAGAGGATGCAACTTATGTTCATTACATCATGATATCAGTTATTTCTATAGAGATGATGATATAACAAAAGGAAATGGATTATTACACCATTATATCTAATCTTCCATCACTTGAGAAGGATAGGGAAATGATAGAGATAAATGATATTTTCACTACACTATATCTATGTAAAATGAAATATTGGTTCTTATATGGTGATTGTAGCTTCAAAATTCTGGATAATATTGACTGATTGGTAAATTTGGAATTCAATATTGACAAGAAATTATCCATTAATCTCATATTATCATCCATACCAATGAGTTTATCATTATTACTTAAAAATTATAGGATTAACAATATGGATAAATTACTCAAAAATAATTTGAATATAATTCACCAAACTGATAAGGATAAGTGGGAACATAGTTCATCACCTTTTATGGATATAAAAATGAAATAAAAGTTTAGAAATCCCATGAATAATATAAATACATGGTACCTTTATAATTTCCTTCAAAGTGAAAAAATATTCTAGGTGAGAGAAATAAACACAAGGCTATCTACTTATCATGTGGCAAGAAAGGTCATTGGAAGAAAAATCACAATAAATTGAAAAATAAGAAAATATATTCATCTACTACGGGTATATTCATCATTAAATTTATTTTCTACTTATTGGGTATTAAAAATACAAAATGAATATTTTTATTTGAATACAAGAACCATTTAAGTCATAAAGTGGGTGCGTTCTCTAAAAAAATGAAGAAGGGTGATCCCTAAACCAGTGTAGATAATAACATGAATTCAAGAGAACCTAATAGATTCAAGTCAAACTATTATTTTTTATTTATTATTACCAAAAAAATTATCTCATAATCTATTTAGATATGATAAAACATTATTTCATATTTTAAATGAATATTGTTATAGTATTTCATACTTAACCAATAGTTTGGTAATTTTTGAATCACACATATCCAAATTTAGAAATTAATGATGAATATAAATAAGACTAATAGTACCTGATTACATCAAGATAATTCTTTTTCAAATTAAATAGATAGTACTCAACAATTTTATATCCATAAGGGTGTTTTAGTCACTTTTTAGCTAAAATACTAGGTACACTAACAAAATTTATATAAAGTTTTAGATTAAGAAACCTTATAAATAAAGGTACATTATAAAACTTCTATAGTTAGTTCAATAATAGTGCATGAAATATTCAAATGTGATACTAGAATTAAATTCATATACTTTATGTGATTACTTTAAATAAATTTTTGGAATGATCAGTAGAGTATTGAATTCACTTGGTAAGGGATATTATATACCTTTAGGTAGGTTTTTTGGAGTATATATTAACCAAGTATTCATCGATCATTTATATGTAGAGTGAAGGTATTCCAAAACTCACATTACATTATACATCAAAGAACTGATTATAGTAAAAGGGATTGATGAAAAGTCTTATATATATTGAAAAACTTCTATGTTTTATTTAAAGGCATGATTTATGAAATAGTAGTTAAACATCTAACTAGATGATAACTAAAGCAAAAAATGATATTATGTATGAAATTTGGTATGGAAATAAGTCTATGTTGTCATATATCTATAAGTATGGGGTTTTGAATCATTTTTAAGTCCATATTTGGAAACAAAATTGCACCCCAAGGAACTAAGTTTATTTTTATAGGATACTATAAAGAAAATAAAGGGTATTTGTCATTACCCAACCCACTGAGGCCCCACCTAGGCTGACATTAATCTAAGAGTTACCCCCAAGATTTCCTCTAATAAGATAGGGTCTAGAGACCAACATCAAGTAGGAATATCACACATAATGGGAGGCCTTATCCTATAGTACCTATAAACATGTAAACATCTCTATATAGTAATGAAAGGAAAATAATAAATGTTGAAACCTTTAAAGTGTTATAAAATACATGCAAAAACCTCTAGGTAAACATCAAAGTATAGAAAAATAAGCGAAGAATAAAGAGGGAAAAAATACACACCAAAAAAATGAAAATTATCCCAACCTAAAAAAATTGTTGGTGATGATGGAGAGAGCCTTACTCATGGTATTGGGAACTTACCACCATATGTGGTCACTAAATCCTAGTATAACTAACTCCACCTACTCGGAGTCCACTAAAGTATTAACCAAGCTACATGTCATCTGAATAAGACAAAACATGTGTGAGAAAATCCCATGTAGGGGTGAGTATATACATACCCAATAGGACGACCTAAAAAATATAAAAGGAATAATAAAAAGAAGATAATCAGCTAATCCCAACAGATAAGAGGGGAAGAAAAACTGAACAGAAATATGTTCATAAAGAAGAATACCCAGTCGAAGAGAGATAGATCTCAATATTCAAAACCATCTAGGAAGGATGAGTCTATCCGTAGTTCCAAGATCTGGTGTTTTCTTGATTTTAGTATCCCAAAAAAACCTCACAAGAATATAATGGAGGAATAACACCTCACTAGAAGATTCCTCAATCGAGGGAGTGTCAACTATAGTGGAGCACCTGATCTTCACTGGAGCTTGATGAAGGGGGAGTACAGACTCCACAGATAGAGGACCCATGCCAAGATTTTTATAGGGAGTACCAACCCTACCTATAAAAAAATAGGGGAGAACCACACCCTAATATAATGTCCCTTTGTCAGAGGAGTGTTGATCCCAACATTAAATCCAATGGTTACAATTGAGTCACAATAATATCTGATCATGTTAGAAGGAGAGATCCAATCATGACACCTTACGTCATATCTCTGATGTCAAAACAAAGGCAACCATTGTGTCCTATATGGAATTATAATTATAATAGACTACTCATGGGTCCATATACGAGTCTTAAAGAAGGAGACACAGAAGGTAGAAGATTATAGGAAAAGAACATAATGTTTTCATTAGGGAACATGGAATATATTCCCAATCTTATCCCTAGATGTATCTTTTTTCCCAATATGGAATGTGGAAACCCAAGTACATAACATGTTCTCAAATCCACATGAGATGTAGGACCACTTTGGGTCCTGGTTGTGTTCTTATCTGAACAAAGATAAACTATTTGGGTAGTATTACATGACATGTGGGCTTAGCCACATGACATGTGATATTTAAGTTGGCAATGAAACCCTATCCACTATAAAAAGTAAATTACATGGTGTGTGTTCTTCCAAAACACATGATGTGTAGTTAGGATTTTTTTAGACAATAAAGTTTGTCTCCTAGATCTTTATGTGTCCACCATTTCCATTGATTCTACCATAAATCATGACCGAAACATCCACAACTTGAGCTGACCATCATCAAGGCTTAACATAAATTCATATTCTGACCATTATTCACTAGAAAATTGATCGTCATCACCCTCATTTATCATCCATACACACTGCTTCACAAAACCATTTTCTATGATCCTATCTTGAATTTATTTCAACAACATTACACCACCATCATGATTCAATCCATGATTCTTAACCTAAAAAAATAATATGTAGAACCAAAGTTCAAATTCATAATGAATTTTGTTCCATAAAATGTTCAAACCAGTAGTCATATAATTAATAGTGGTGAACACACATGTAATGAAGGGAGAAATTCATAAAACACCAAAGTGAAAAATGATTGATAACTGGGTTTGGGTTATCCCCCATTCATTGATATATAATGAAAAATAATTATCAATATATAAATATAGTTAAAAATCATGAATTAAATGGGCTTGGTAATGAAAGATTTTTAGGTAGTTATTATGAGTTATCTCATAATCGCAATGAAATCTAAAACTAGGGATAAAATTAAAAAAATCCCTACCTCAATAATATATCAATAATTGGTGAATAATGTGTTTTTTAGCAATGTTGTTGAATAATTTGCCGTGTTTTCTGTTCGCCCCATGATTCTCCACAATCGAATGATGTCAATACTTAATTCCTCCTTTATTTGATCATCAAAGGTCCATCCCCACAATGATGTATACTCTATCTCTCAATATCCCAGGGTTATGTGGTTCACCTAAGAGATTTTCTATAAAGTAGATTACACTGGGGTCAACTATAGGTTAATCATTTTAAAAATAAAATGAATTAATTTTAATCATTTTAATCCATCCACAATAGTACATCATCCAGAAATATGATACATATAAAACTTATGTCACATCTAGGGTAAAACCCACATTCTAGATTCAACCGAGGTATCTACTTTCCCATTAAATACTCTAATTAATGAGAAAAAACTTATTTTGAAAATATATGCATTCATGGTTTTATATATTTAATATTTTTAATATATAAATTATGAGGTCCTCTGAATTTCATAACACCATTAAAAATTCAAATAAAAACCCTTATATATATAGAAATATACAAACGGTATAAACCTAAAAATTGAAGTTGTTACATTCTCCCTACATTTAAGAATTTTCACCCCAGAAATCAAAAACATACTTAAAAAGGTGAGGGTACTAAATCGCATCTGGCTCTCAAGCTCCCACAAGATTTCTTAGATAGTTTACCCATAAAGGATACTTCCCTTTTGATCCACAATGGTCATTAGGTACTTAGAAAAGGTGGATCCATCCTAAAAAACTAGCTCTCCTTAGTCAATAAAATGTGATGGGTCATGCACATATCTCCTCAACTATGACACGTGGAATATATAATGCACCCGATCCAACTACGGGGTAAGGTAGGAGATAAGAAACCTCACCAACCTTGCATAGGATCTTGAATAACCTAATAAACCTTAGGGATAACTTTATACCCTAACAAAACCTCCAAAAACCTCATCATAGAGGGACATTTAGGAACACATGGTCTCCCTTCTTGTATATCAAGGGTTTATGAAGTTGGTCTGTATAATATTTCTTTTGAATCTGATAGGTATTCGTTTACTCATATATCACTTGAACTTTCTCCATCGTTACCTACTCCATGTTTGGTCCAATAAATGATGACTCACCTATCTTTATTCAACACAAGTGTGATGTGTAGTGTCTCCCATACAGATCTTTAAATGGTTCCATGAAAATAGTGGAGTGATAATTATTATTATAGGTCAACTACATCAATTTCAAGGGATCCTCCCAACTCTAAACAAATTCTAACACACAGGATCTCAAAATATCATCTAAAACCCAGGTGGTTCTCTCAGTTTATCCATCTTTCTGAGGGTGAAACATTATAATCATTTGTAAATAGGCCTCAAAAGCCTTCTGTACACCTCTCCACAATCTTGATGCAAATCAAACATCATGGTCAAAAATAATCACCAAGGGTACCCCCTGAAGCTAAAAAATCTCCTACATGTACAAGCATCTCAAACTATTAACTGAAATTTTCTCCTTGATATCAAAGAAGTTAGCCGATTTGGTAAGTCAATCAAAAAACACCCAGATAATATCATAGCCTCTCATTATTCATGAAAGCATCATCACATAATCCATTTATATTCTATCCCACTTCCATTTTGGAATCTGAAGAGGCTAAGTCAAGCCTACTTGAACCTAATATTTTTCCTTCACCTACTAACATGTGAGACATTGAGAAACATAATCAACAAAAATCCACATCATACCATCCCATGAAAACTATTTCCAAAGTTCTAGATACATCTTCACCACTCCAGGATGAACCACTATGGGGGATGTGTGAAACTACCACATCACCTCCACCTAAAACATGATTAGAACCACTATCTATCCTTGGAGAAGGATGATGTGCTCCCCAAATTTAGAAAAACTTCTTTGAGTATCTCTTGAAGATATTTGTCCACATAGAAATTCAAAATTTATGTCTCCCAACCGAGTATCTCTCATATGCAAGAGAAGCGGTGGAGCCACTAATATCGATTGGAGATAAGCTATCCCTCTCCCCTCCACCAAGGTTAGCTACAAAGAGGCCAACTATTCTAATGTATCCTCCACAATGAGAGACCAAGATTTATAACTAAGGGAATTTTCCACCATGTTTCCCTTCCCTGTAGTATAGACTATCTGAAACTCATAGTCCCACAGGAACCCTATCCAACATCTCCATATCAAGTTAAGTTCTATCTGGGAAAAGATATACCAGAGATTCTAGTGATATGAGTAAACCATAAATTTCTCACCCAGAAGATAATTCCTCCTAATCCTAAGTTTGAATACTACTAGTGCCAACTCAAAATCACAGGAAACATAGTTCTTCTCATGGGGTCTCAGCTACCTTAACCCGTAAGCAATCACTGCCTGCCTTTTCATCAATACACACATGATACTAGCTCTAGAGGCATTGAAAAACACAACATACTTAACAACCTACTTTGGTAGTCTCAAAATAGGATCATTGTACAAACTATACCTCAATTCCTTGAAGGAACACTAACATCGTTTGGTCCATTTGAATTAATTCTCTTTTCATGTCAAAGTAGTAAAATAGGCCAAAATTTAGGAAAAGTATACCAAAAAACTTGAATAATATCCTAAAAATATTAAGAAGCTCTACACCTTTGATATGATCTTTGGTGGATCTCAAATTTTCACTACCTCTATCTTGATTGAGTCCATGAATACACCATGTTTAGTTATGACCTACCCCAAAAAGTGAACCTCTATAATATAGAATTTACACTTTGAGTGTTTATTATATAATTGGGGCTCCCAAAGTAAACCCAAGACCATCCTCAAATGTTCTGTGTGATCCTCCTATGACACATAGTAAATGAGAATCTCATTGATAAATTAAACCAAAAACCAATCTAAGTAGGGATAGAGGATCCAATTCATAAGTCTTATAAAAATTAGGTACATTTTTCACACCAAAGGGCATAATCATGAACTCATAGTTCCCGTAGCAATATCATAATGTTATCTTCATAATATCCTCCTCATGAACCCATAACTGGTGGTAGAAATACATGATAACAATTTTCAAGAACCATCTCACACATTTTAGTTGGTCAAAGAGTTCATAAATACACAACAATGGGTACTTATTTTTAATTTCCACCTAGTTTAAGCATTGATAATCAACACATAACCTCAATCTCTCATCTTCCTTATTGAAAAAAAACACTAGAGATTCCCAGTGAGACATAATGGCTTTGATAAACCATTCTATTGAAGGCCCTAAAACTATATCTTTATCTCTCAAACCTCATAAAGGGCCATATGATATGCTGTAGAAGATACCCGTCCGGTCCTAGGGTGAAAGTCAATGTAGAAATAGATCTATCAATATAGAGGTAGCCTTGAAATGTCTTTTGGGAATACATCCATGTACTCATTCACTACTATTGGAAGCCAAATGTCTAAAGAGACCGCTACACAAATTACTAAACTTGACAAATAATAGAAGATAGGTTGCAACTTCTTGATATAAAGCCCCACTCATTGCTCCAATAGGCAATTCTTTACATTGAAGGAAAATCTAATCACATCCACCCATATACATCTAACTCTTTTGAAGTGATAGTATATTTGGGCATATACCATGGATAATTAGTTCTTACCCAGAATGAAATCATACAATTTCAATATAATAATTGAGTGGTCCCATGTAAAACTCACCTCATTGAGGTCCAGCTCGCACTATTGGAAGATGTGAGAAATAGAATAATCACTCCCTATAGGAACCTCCAACCACAACTGATGGGATAATGACTCTATAGAAATATCAAGATCTCAAAAAAGGGATACAAAAAATAAGTAATGTCTAATGCCTATGTTTATAAGTACCAAATATAAAGTATATAAGGCACATATCATGCCTCAAATCATCTCATGTGTAACATGATCATATCCCTACATAGCCTATAGCAGACCACACCCTCTACCAACAACTCTTTGGGCATACCATGGGCCACCTAGAGGTAGTGGTCGAGGTAGGTCATAACACCATACTATACCTAAAATTCATCCTCCTAGGGATTCACCAGCCCCTCTGTTAACACCACCTCCCCAGGGGATCCCCTGACCACCATTTAGAAATCCTTGATCACGATGTTTCCTCTATTGTGGTGGTTCATTTACTGTCTGACTACTATATTTAGCATATCAGATTGAGAAATCATGTTCTATACAACCCCATATATCTTAATCATAACATAATCCATCTCTTGGCTATATGGATCCTCTATGTTATCCTTATTCTATAGAACCCCCCGTGTTTGAGTTCAGGCATGAGTATGCCTCCTGCATCGAGATCTTGAAGTCTGATGTCTGGTAGAAGTATTAAATGAATTTTCTCTACAATGTATACTTCCATATCATAATTAATGATGTCCCTCTTCGAGTAATCTCTTTTTCATCAAGCCCCACTCTAGAACCCCAACATAAGTGGGAATTCATAGAGATACTATGCTATCTCAGATGTCCCCGTGGAGTCCCTACTCAAACTTTTGCACCTGGAAGTATCCATCCCATACTATGTTGAGAGATTAACATATGGGGTTGGTGATCCTCATCACATACTTTGAAATAGTCATATCACCACACTATAACTCTAGAATATCTTAAATTAGTATGGAGCATGAGGTCAAAGGGTAGTAATCCTTGTGAAACAAGTGCTAAAATTCCTCCCATAAAAGTGTCACCTTAACATGGTTCTAGGTGAACAGACTCTACTAGTTTCTTACCACTCTATGAAGAAGATTGGTAAAAAACACAAGGGTTTTCATGAGCCAAAAAACTCAAACCACCGACTCAATCCAATCCTCCACTTCATGAGGGTCCATCTCACCATGAAACCCAAGAGATCTCTATCACTATAACTCACACAATACACTTAGTATTTTTGAATCATCATTATATCCTTCTAGAATAATCAACTGCTCAACATGAAAATGAACATCATCCTAAAATACTAGAGGCAGCTCTACATTCTAATCATTGGTGGGAGAACTAATATATGTCCACATGAAGGGAACACCTCATGGATAGGTCCCTATAATGAGGAATAATCACTCAATTGGGCATTTCTATGAACCTGTATCAATATCCTAGTCGGATGTCATTGTAGGGGGAATCCTGAAAGTTAACAAGATGTACCACTCAATAAAGATATAAAATTCAAAGACCAATTTTATATGACACATTTACTATTGATTTTCTTATAATTAGTTCCTCAGTATGCTAAGTAGATAAACATGTGTTTATAGTCTTGGTGTATGGATATATCAGTCACCGCACTGTCACTGGGTTCCCTAGTTCGAGAGATCAACTCAAGACACCTTAAAATAATTTCCCTAAGATCCCAAACCAATATTCACTACACATTTATCTCTAAAAACTATCCCTAGGACACTCCCTATTCTGATAATACTCTGTCACAACACGATTCACCAGGGCCTCACCTAGGATGACAGTAATCCAAGAGTGACACCCCAATCCCACCTCCAATAGGTCAGGGGCTGGTGACTAGTGCTGAGTAGACAAATATCACATGATGTGAGGCCTTAAACTATAGTACCTATGTCATGACCTAGCTCAATAGGGCCTGAACTGTGACTACCCCAAGCCCACCTCTAATAGGCCAGGGGTTGGAAACCAACACTGAGTAGACATATCACTAACATGGGAGGACTTAGCCTAATGTACCTATACACACGTACACATATACAAGCCCATACATGGATGAAATGTAAAAGAACTAATAAAACACACATGAATATATCTAAATCCCACTACCAGAGTATGAAATAAAGTAATAAAAGTAAAAAGGTCGAAATACAAGCTCACTCCAAAGAGTCTGAAAACAAGTCCAACCTAAAAATATAGATGGGGACTTCTATAAAGATAACTATAGGAACACACATCATTTTGTCTAGATTACTAATAACTACCTGGTACTGACCCCTATAGGACTCCATCAAAAGGTCGATCGTCCACATAAGACACAACACGTGTGGGAAATGCCCATGCATTAGTGAGTATAAAAATACCCAGTAGGACACCCTGAAATCACTAAGATTATAACAATAAGAATAATGATCATCTCAAAAAAGATATATGTCTACATAAAATATAACAAGAATATCTAGATATAATCAACAAGACACATAGTCTCAAAGTAAATTCATGACCATAATGTTAGTTTAGGGATCTTTCTAATATATTCTATATAGTACTCATCTAAGATAACACACTTCACGAGTCAGATAACATTGATGGAATCCATCCGAGATGTACTAATCATCAAGTCTCACAATTAGAAGTATACATTGAAAGTCTGAATAGAATGATACACAAATAAGGATCACACCCAAGGCCATGGGGTATACCAATAACTCAATTTGGAATAACCCACTAAGTAGAGGATCAATGCCCGTGTAGTTTTGGTCATGAGGATACTAAGAAATCCACCTAGGTAAAGATGATGATAGAGGATCTCACTCTAATCCTCATGAAAGGATTCCAACAACTTTATCTAAGAATTCCCACTGAATGGATCACTATCGTATGAGTAGGACACAATTCCATACTAACACTCAAGGAATGGATATAGGGAACACACCCTAGAAAAACTTGTCCAAGATGAAGAGGAAAAGGACTCTAATACATATTTAAGGGACTATATGGTATTCCCCATTAACACTAGATTCTTACCATGTAAAATATCCCATGTCCCTATCCATGTTCGTGCCTGAGTACAAGGCATGTTCAAGCTTGTGTACTCCTAACCATGTCCATGTCCAGTTAGACGTGTCCGTGTATAGATATCCATACCCATGCCTGTGTTTGTGTACCATCCCAAGTATACATCAATCTACCAAGTCAACTCACACACTATGTGATAGGGGTCACACACCGTGTGATACTGAACTTCTCATGAAAATCCTAGTTCCACACTAGGGATCCCACACAACAAGTAGCTTCACAATACATGCCGTGTACTATGGGATTTTCCCAAACCCCCAAGTTCTTCCTCTGTGTATTCTCATGCCTCCATCCATTGATCTAGCCACACATCTTTCTAGAAAACCATGGATCTGATTCAAATGGACCCATTCATCACAAAAAATATGGTTTCTGGTTATCCTAGTTGCTCGAGAATCACCCCTGAGGTCCTTCGTCACCGTACACCCAATAACAACACCCGTGTATTCCTGATACAATCCTTGTCAATAATCACCATCATTGTGGCTTGATCCCATCATCAAAATAAACCCAGATCTATGATATCAATTTTTTTCACCAAGAATCAGGTGTGAAATGGTTGATTTACTAGTATTTTTAGAATCATGGGCCAAGATATTTTCCCACAATGAATGAAGAAACGGGGAAGAAAAGAACAATAAAAAAAGAGGAATAAACCCTGGACAATTTTCACATCGGACTTGATTAATTTCCATTAAAATGATGAATAAATAGATAATAAAATAATCACAAATAAATTCCCCAATTCCCAGATAAATCTAACCTATACCTGTAACACGCACGATCCACAAATCAATTCGTTAGTTTATTGATTTGCATTCGTCATAGGAATAATAAAATGGGGATAAATCAAACAAATTAAATATCCTACCTCAAATTCGATCAATATTTGATGAATAACAAATTGACACCATTTTTTCTGGTGAGATATCTAAATTTTTTTCACACCGATTGTCGATCCACAATCCGATCATCGCTCTCCAACGAAAGCTCCTCCAACAATTCTCAAGATCTATAGGGTTTATTGAATAGTCCTAAGAATATTTCATAACCGTATATTTATAGAAAAATTAATAGGTCTCTGCTTAAATGAAATAAAATAAATAAATTAATTCATTTATTTTATAGTTTATGCTCGCAGCGGATTTTAACTGAACATCTGACGCTGAAAAAGTTTATGTCTTGCCTAGGGTAAGAACCGTGCTATTAACTCAAAAAGAAAATTAGATTTCTAATCCAAGGACCTATTTAGAAGTTATTAAACTTTTTAGGAAAACTCTATGTGTGTTTTATTTAATATATTTTAAAAATTTATTCTGAGGTCACTGAGACTTAGAATCTCACACCATCTCAGCACCTGGTCTCAAAAATAATCCAAAAAGTATACAAAAACAATATATGAAAAATATGAGTTGCTAAATTCTCTCTACCTTGAGGATTTATGCCCCAAAAATATAAAACAAAAGGGTACACAAAGAGATGTGGGTACTGATCATGCATTTGGGTATCTCACTCCCAGGTGATCTCCTAAATATTCTTGTACTGCCACCAAACACGCACTAACAGAATTGATCTTCCATGAAGGACCCTCTCTTGTCAATGAATGATCTTTACTGGGTACTCAGTAAAGGTAGCTCTATCCTTGATGTCCAGTTCACCCCAGTTGATAACATGTGACAGATCATGCACATACCTCCTCAATTGCAACACATAGAAGACATAGTATACCTAGTCTAACAGCGGTAGTAGAGATAAGTGGTACACCACCTCACCAAATCAATATAGTATCTAGAAAGGGTTAATGAATATCAGAGATAGATTTCCACCCCAAAAAATCTCTATAATCCTCATTGAGGTGAAACTCGTAGAAAAATGTGTCTCCCTCCTCAAAATAAAAATGCCTTTATCTTTTATCATTATAGGACTTATGACGTCTCTGTGCAGTCTTAATCTACTACTGTGTGATCTAAACCTTCTCATTAGTGGCTCACACCAACACTAAGCCCATAAGTACTAAATCTCTTGGGTTGGTCTAGTATAGTGGTGACCTTTAGGGTCTCCCATACAAGGACTGAAATTTATGGTGGAATAGTAGATGTTATTGTACAAAAACTCCACCAAGGGTAGATGATCCTTCCAAATATGGCCAAAGTCTAGCATGAAAGCCCATAACATGCCCTCCAAGACCTGAATGGTATTATGGACATCTATCTGGGGGTGAAAATCCACAATCAAACGCATTTGAGTCCCCAAATCCTCCTATAATCCCTTCCATAACCAAGACGTAAGTGAGAATCATGGTAAAAAATGATCATTGAGAGAACTCCATGGATTTATATTATCTTATGCACATAGAGGCATCCTAATATCTCTACTGAACTCTACTCCTAAATAGTTAGGAAGTGGTATGATTTGGTTAGTTGGTATACGATCACTTAGATGACATCATGTCCCTTGGAAATACATGGTAAGACCGTCATGAAGTCCATAGATATCATATCCAATTTCCACTCCATAACCTCAAGGGGTTGAGCTAAACCAACTGGAACCTAGTTCTCATCCTTTAATTAATAAAAAGTAAGGAATATAGATACAAACTATGATACTCCCTTCTTCATCCATGGACAACAAAACTGACGTTATAGATCTTGGTATATCTTTGCCACACCTGAATGTACCACCAAAGGATATATATGAAACTATCTCAGAACATTATGCCACAACATCACTGGTACCATCATGAATCCTATGAAAAAAGGACATGCTCCCCACCTTTAGAAAATCCATCAAGAGCATATCCAGTAGATATCTAAGTATGTAGGGTCTCACAATCTGTATCCCCAAGCTACGCCTCTATAAGTAGTTTTAAAATGAGAGGGGTAAAAACCATAAAATGAAGGTAAGCTACTCTATCCCCATCCAAAAAGGATATATTTAATGAGGCCAATGTCTCTGATGACTCACTCATAATATACAAACAAGATTTCATATTGAGAGTATCTTCTACCCTATTCCCATTCCTAGGAGTATAGAAAATCTCAAATTCAAAATCCAAGAGGAACTCTAACCACCACCTAAGCCTCAAGTTAATATTATTTTAAGAGAATATATACTTTAGACTCTTGTGGTTAGAGTAGATGATAAACCACTATCCCATAAAGTAGTGTCACCATATATTTAGCGAGAAAACTATGATTGCTAACTCAAGATCACGGGTCACATAGTTATGGTCATGTAGTATCAACTAATGTGAACCATAGGCAATCACCGACTGCCCCTACATCATTAAAAAAACAATCCCAATTCCTTATTCCTTGCAAAACACTACATACTTGACAACCTCATCTAGAAATATCAAGATATGAGTGCTCATCAATATCTGTCTCAACTCCTAGAAAGCCTACTGGAACCTCTATTTCTAGATGAAAGGATGCCCCTTTCAGGTCAATACTGTCATAGAAGCTGATATCATGGAGAAGTCAGGTATATATCTTTGATAGTAACCTACCAACCCAAATATCCTTCCACCTCTATCTCACTCTTGGGTATCTCCCAAGCTAACACTACCTCGACCTTTGATGGGTCCACTTTTACACTATCTACTAAGATAACAAGTACTAGAAAGTGGACCTCCTGAATCTAGAACTGGAACTCTAAGAGCTTCTAAAAATATTGGTGCTCTCAAAGTACATCTAGTACCATCCTAAAATGTCTCACATGCTCCTCCTTAGAATCCTATCATTGATGAAGACTAACATGAACCAATCTAAGAAAGGTTGAATGATACAGTTCATGAGTTTGATGAAAATCACTGGGGATTTTTTCATGAATAAGGGAATCACTAAGTACTCATAGTGACTGTAGTGACATCTGAATTCCATATTTAGTATATCCTCATCCCATACTCGTAAATGGTGATAGTCTAACTTGAGCTCAATCTTCGAGAACCATAATTCCCCTCACAACTAATCAAATAGGTAATCAATCCTTGGTAGTGGATAATTATTCATTACAGTAACTTATTTTAGGATATATTAATCCACATACAACCTCAAGATCCCATCCATATTCTTAGTGAATAGAACTAGGGATGCCTAGGGTGAAACCCTGTGTCTAATAAAAATCTTCCTCTATAAGTCCTCTAACTACACCCTCAACACGTGAAACTCTATGGGAGACATCCAATATGATATCATATATATTAGGTCCATAACAAGATATTGGTTATGCATAATTATATCTACCAGTAGGGTGGTAGGCCTAGAACATCCTTAGAAAATACATCCACATACTCTGCTACCACTGTAGGTGTAACGACCCGGACCCGACCAGCCACCCGAATAGTGCCGAACGGGTCAGGTGTCACTACCTTAGGCGCACCTCCCCTGAATGCCAAAGGCTGCCAACTAACAGTGAGGGTCTGTTAGTATAGTGGGGAGGCTATACCCTCTCAGAGGATCACAATAAGGGTACTGGTCGAAGTATAACAGTAAAGATGCAGTGGAAAGAAAAACTCAGCAGACTCGAACCAGACCCGCAGAGCGGAAGCATAATCAATATAGATAAATAGCGGAAGCAGTAAATTTAACAACAACAGTAGAAATAAACACAATAGCATGCTGATAACATGTAACTACTACTGAACAGTAAAACATGCATACAAGGTAGGTCATACACAACTGAATACAAAAAGGCGCCAATGGCTAACCAACAGTAGCTACAACAAGTAAGCAAACTGATACAGAAAAGGAAACGAGACAAAGTAAACCCCAGCTAGGTATGACCTCAAAGTCCGTACCATCTCTATGAAACAAGTAACACAACCCAGCTCATGAAGCTGGCCTCTTTTCTGTATGTAAATCCATAAAGTCTACATGCATCCCAAAGGGACCGTATAGGGTGTGAGACAAATCTTAGTAGGATACCACCCAATGGTGCGTACCAAATATTTGTGTTTAAGCAGTCATGCATTTAGAAGGAAAGCAGTAAATAGTACAATGCACAAATAAACACAAACTACACTGGTGCTAAACAGCCACCGTGGAGTGTCACCTGCTTTGGCCAATGCTGGAAACTCTGTTGTGTAACCCGACACCATGTTCCACCTGACACCTCGTGTATCAAGTAACGAAATCCCGAAGGCATGCCCAAAATAGTAACCCGGAACCATGTGCCTCCTGACACATCATGCCTCAAGTAATGAGATCCCGAAGGCATACCCAAAATAGTAATACGGCACCATGTGCCTCCTGACACATCGTGCCTCAAGTACCGACATCCCGAAGGCACGCCCAAAATAGTAACCTGGCACCATGTGCCTCCTGAAATCTCGTTCCTCAAGTAACAACGTCCCGAAGGCACACCCAATTCCCTAAAGTCTCCTCACCTCCCATGTGGATTTCTATGACCAGAACCCCCAACCAGAATACCTAACCGCAACTACGGGGGCCTCTACCCACACAAGTGGTCAAAACCACCTCATCACAGAGTATCTCTGTGTTCACACTACTCAAGTCCTGGGTGAGCGGTAATCACCAAAATAGTCCTAAGCCACCAACACATCTGACACCTCATGTCCCTGCGACCACATCGCTCAAGTCCGATGGCATCACCATCCTAGTAACCCAGGCCATGCCCAACCTGACAGTCGTACTGCCTCAAGACGACGTCCATGACGCCCAATCCCATGGTCAAAACCACCCAAAGTAACCCGGGAAAAGCCCCAACCTGTGATCAAAATCACTCAAGCGTAACCAGGCCAAGCCCAACACAACCCAAAAAAAGGGTCTAGCAGATGCAATTTAGCAATTTCATATATACATATTTAAACAGAAAACATAAACCGGAAAAACGAACTAAACAGTTGAATTGCACTATACCAGGTGCTATCCCATACCAGCACTGAGGTCTTAAATGCCTCCAACAATTTATATCAGACATCAATAAATTAAACTAAATAGTTTAACACATTTATATTTCAATTAAAACAATTTTTGCGTTTCCCGGCCAAAATGCCCCGATGAGACACAACCCCTCACCCGGCCCCGCTCGCGCAACCTAGTGACATGGCATACCCAAAGGCATCCCATAGGTCCAACAAGCAATTCAGTATGAAAAAGAAGATAAAATAGGTCCCACTCAAAATACCCAAAAATGCACCGAAGGCCGCGTCGCCCAAACAACCACGAAAACACAAAATGAGGTATGCACCACCTACCTGAGACTCGCATGATGCTACTCCTCTGGTAACACCCGCCAATTCGGTCTAAAACATGATAAATCTATAAAAGATTCAATACTGTTAAAATGATTATAAATCTTTATAGAATGAAAATCATATAAAATGGCCAAAGAGGAATCAAGGCCTTACCGAGGGGGTTCCAACGCACTAATCAGAGCTCGAATCGGGTCTCAGACGATGATCCTGGGAAGGATTGAAGTCCCAGATAGCTTGGTTCATGAATCTGGGCAGAGGGTATGAGGTTTTGCCTCAATACGAGGCTACTTCCTGTTTTAAGCAAAAAAATAAAGTACACGGCATGTACTTTAGGACTACACGCCGTGTATAATTCATTTAACTGTTCATAAGATGGCAGGATTCTGCCGACTTACTTTCCGAACCTGCCGACATGAGTACACAACATGTACCTAGGGGTACACGGTGTGTAATTTGTTCCTCTTACCTTCCTCACCGACTTACCCACACGCCATGTGTTTCCCTTAAACAAGGCTAGACCACATGACATGTCCAAAGGGAACACGGCGTGTCCCTGGTTCTACTTGGCCAACAGGCCTACACGCCATGTATGGACTCACACGGTCAGAGGTATACACAGCGTGTACTGAAAGTACATGGTTTGTAGTCTGGAAATTTCCATAAACTTCCCATTTTCTCCAGTTTCCTCAGTAACCAGTCAAAAATTAAAACAAGGTCAGGATTTTGACCCGTTCAAAAAACCCAGGATCTTACAAACTCCCCACCTTAACGTAGCTCATCCCTGAGCTACCGAACAAAACCCAGAGATGGCACTGAACATACCACCCCGATCAAAATAACTCGGACTTACCCAGCCAAAAAGGTCCCAAATAAGTTCCTCAAGGGGGGATCCCCACCTTAGGAACCACCTAACCTAGTCTGTACCCAACAAAATGTAAAGAAAACAGGGTTTACTAACCTGTTTTCTGAACACATAGTGCTCCCGTGACGCATCGTCACCCCTGCACCCCATTGGTGCTCCTATGTTGCTTCCGACACCCAAAGTATCCCGCACCACATTAGTGTCTACCTCCATGAGGTCCCGGTGCTGAGCACCTATAGTAACCCACATCCTCGTGCCCCGATGCCCACGACACCTCAATTAACCCGCATCCTTGATGCCCCGATGCCCACGACACCTCAAGTAACCTGCATCCTCGATGCCCTGATGCTACGCATCTCATACATATATATATATATATATATATATATATATATATATCACACACCCGATATGGTGCCAATCCCACTGAATAGCATTTAGTTAGTCTATATAGATCATGTGCACCACATACACTCAAAATGGACATGCCTCTACATGTCATGCCAAAAAGGAAACATGGAGATCATAGTCACACCGTAGTGTACCTCTAACCATCATCGGCTCACCAGCCTACTCAGCCTCTGGCAGCTCCACAACGTGCACCTGGCCTAAAACACGGCTGCCTGACACCTGACCTCCCGATGCTTCTCCAATCACCGGCCGCTTACCCCTCAGCTGGGTCCCACCGTCTCTGTCACAACCTCCGCGCACAGCTGAACCTCGACTACCCTCTTCGGGCACCGAACCTGAACCAACTCCAGACACTGAAGTCTTTCCTGGTCCCTACCTACCGGCTATCTGAGAAGGCTGCCTGCAAAACCTCTCCAGATGTCCGTCCTATCCACATGCCCGACACTCCTTCGGAGGCCTATCACACTGTGCCCAAACATGTCCCGGCTGTCCACAATGGAAGAAAATCACCAAAGAACTCCCACAAGGTGGTCTAGCTGAATCCCAGGCCTGACTGTCCTGCTGGAACTCATCCCATCCTCGCTTCCTGCTGTCCGAACCGTCAAATGAAGCCGTCATCCTACCCAAGAAAGATTTATCTCTTTCATTACCCTCAGCTATGAGTGCCTAATTCACCGCTTCAGAGAAAGAACCCAGCCTGAAGATGTTCACTTGGACCCAAATGGCGTGTCTTAAGCCATCCTCGAAGCGCCGCACCCTAGCTGCGTCATCGCTCACCATACCAGGTACAAAATGAGACAAATATGTGAAAGTAGCTGCTTAGTCCATGACGGACATGTCTCCCTGCTGAAGACTCAAGAACTCTCGAGCTCTCTCTTCCCTCAGTGTCTCCGGGTAAAAGTGCTCGAAGAACCTGTCCTCGATATCCTTCCATGCCAGTCCCTCATGCCTATGAGCCTGTACCTGTACGTCCCACCAACGCTTCTCCGGTCCTCTCAGCATGTACGTCGCCAGCTTGACCCTCCGCCCTGGAGGTGTCTCAATCTTCTCGAATAGCATCTGCATGCTCTCTATCCAGTTCTCAACCGCCTGCGGACCACCCTCACCCTAAAAAAGTGGCGGGTGCTGTGAATGGAAATCCCGCTTCAGATACGCCATAGAAGTCTCTGTCCCCTGCGTGCCTCTATCAATCCCCTACATGATGAGTACCAGGCTCGCTCAGAGATTCTCGTTGATCCACGACCCGAACGATGCCAAACCCAGCTGCTGTCCTACCTATACTAGATCCTGAACCTAATCCAGTCCCTGGGCCTGTACCTGTGGCTCATGCTCTGCCTGTACCAAATTTTGACCCTGATCCTGCAACACTGTACCATCTCTTGCCTGACACCCCATTGAGTCATGAAGGAGTAACCTTCTGAATACCATAAATGGTCAAAAAACCCATACACATATACAACAATATATTCTACACAGATAAGAAAACCAGTAAAAGGAAGTGTGTAACAACCACCCTTACTCCCCCTCACCGCAACCCATGCCCCATGGCATCCTGTCCTCATGGCCTCCTTACTCGCCCTCAAAAGAGATAAGTATCAAAAGTACCTCGGGCCATGCCCATAACGACAACTCACGTTGCCTCAAAACGAAGACCGAGTCACCCAATCCTGACAGTTACACTGCCTCAGTCATAGTACCTGCCTTCTCTCATAAGATCCAGACCCAAATATACTGCACATGCAATTCGACAAAATACAAATCATGGCACACACATTTCACAACTAGCAATTCTATCAGGAATTTCACCAATTTACATTTCAAATCAGATAAAGCATGGCAATTTTTTTTTCACATGGTATTATTACTTCACAAAGAATACGTGCAATTATAAAATTGAAATACCATAAAAATGTGCCTATCAAAAGCCAACAACAAGCTTGGCCATACCGGGCCAAGGTCCAATTCTCCCTTACCACACTGGGTCAAGGGTCACATATCACAATCAACAACATCACACATCAAGTGAGCCACCAAGGTGGAATTCATATAAACTGTAATCTGAGAAAAAGAAAACAGAAATTCCCACCCATGGCAACTTGGTCCATCCCTCGTACCTGGGGCTGCAGGAACCCAAGCACAAGCTTGGAGCCCAGTTCCAGTAACAAAAACTTATCTCCAGTATACCATATACCAAATAGTAAAACCATCAGAAATAAAAAGAGAAGTCTCAATCTCATTAGTAGCCAGAGAAACAATGCTACTAAATCCTTGTCAAGAACCCCTCTGATACCACTTTGTAATGACCCGGACCCGGACAGCCACCAAAACAGTGCCGAACGGGTCGGGTGTCACTACCTTAGGCGCACCTCCCATGAACGCCAAAGGTTTCTGACTAGCAGCGAGGGTCTGTTAGTATAGTGGGGAGGCTATACCCTCTCGGAGGATCACAATAAGGGTACTGGTCCAAGTATAACAGTAAAGATGCAATGGAAAGAAAGACTCAGCAAACTCGAACCAGACCCACAGAGCAGAAGCACAATCAATATAGATAAACATCGGAAGTAGTAAATGTAACAACAATAGTGGAAATAAACACAATAGCATGCTGATAACATGTAAATACTACTGAACAGTAAAATATTCATACAAGGCAGGTCATACACAACTGAATACAAAAAGGTGCCAATGGATAACCAACAGTAGATACAACAAGTAAGAAAACTAATACAGAAAAGGAAACGAGACAAAGTAAACCCCAGCTAGGTATGACCTCAAAGTCCGTACCATCTCCATGCAACAACTAATGCAACCCAGATCCTGAAGCTGGCCTCTTTCCTGCACGTAAATCCATAAAGTCTACATGCGTCCCAAAGGGCTCGTGTAGGGTGTGAGACAAATCTCAGTAGGATACCACCCAATGGTGCATACCAAATATATGTGTTTAATTAGTCATGCATTTACAAGGAAATCAGTAAACAGTACAATGCAAAAATAAACACAAACTCCACTAGTGCTCAACAGCCACCGTGGAGTGTCACCTGCTTCAGCCAACGCCGAAAACTCTGTTGTGTAACCCGACACCATGTGCCACCTGACACCTCATGTCTCAAGTACCGACATCCTGAAGGAACTCCCAAAATAGTAACCCGACACCATGTGCCTCCTGACACCTCGTGCCTCAAGTACCGACGTTCCGAAGGCACGCCCAAAATAGTAACCCGACACCATGTGCCTCCTGACACCTCGTGCCTCAAGTACCGACATCCCGAAGGCACGCCCAAAATAGTAACCCGGCACCATGTGCCTCCTGACACCTCGTGCCTCAAGTACCGACGTCCTGAAGGCATGCCCAATTCCCTAAAGGCTCTTCACCTCCCACGTGGCTTTCTATGGCAAGCACCTCCAACCAGAATACCTAACCGCAACTATGGGGGCCTCTACCCACACGAGTGGTTAAAACCACCTCATCACGGAGTATCTCTGTGTGCACACTACTCAAGTCCTGGGTGAGCGGTAATCACCAAAATAGTCCTAAGCCACCAACACATCTGAAACCTCGTGTCCCTGCAACCATGTCACTCAAGTCCGATGGCATCACCATCCTAGTAACTCGGTCAATGCCCAACCTAACAGTCGTACTGCCTCAAGCAGACGTCCATGACACCCAATCCCGTGGTCAAAACCACCCAAAGTAACCCGGGTAAAGCCCCAACCTGTGATCAGCATCACTCAAGCGTAACCGGGCCAAGCCCAACACAACGAAAAAAAGGGTCAAGCAGATGAAATTCAACAATTGAATATTTACATATTTAAACAGAAAACATAAACTGGGAAAACAAACTAAAAAGTTGTATTGCACTATACCAGGTGTTGTCCCATACCAGTACTGAGGTCTTAAATTCCTCTAACAATTTATATCAGACATCAATAAATTAAACTAAACAGTTTAACACATTTATATTTTAATTAAAACCATTTTTCCGTTTCCCGGCCAAAATGCCCCGATGAGCCACGACCCCTCACTCAGCCCCGCTCGTGCAACCTGGTAACAGGGCATACCCAAAGGCATCCCATAGGTCCAACAAGCAATTCAGTATGAAAAAGCAGGTAAAACAGGTCCCGCTCAAAATACCCAAAAACACGCCGAAGGCTGCATCGCACAAACAACCACAAAAACACAAAATGAGGTATGCACCACCTACTTGAGACTCGCACGATGCTACTCCTCCGGTAACACCCACCAATTAGGTCTAAAATGCGGTAAATCTACAAAAAGATTCAATACCATTAAAATGCCTATAACTCTTTCTAGAATGAAAATCAGACAAAATGGCCAAAGAAGAATTAAGGCATTACCAAGGGGGTTCCAACACACTAATCATAGATCAAATAGGTCTCAGATGGAGATCCGGGGAAGGATTGAAGTCTCGGCCGACTTGGTTCACGAATCCGGGTGGAGGGTATGTGGTTATGCATCAATACGAGGCTACTTCCTGTTTTACGCGAAAAAAGAAAGTACATGGCCTGTAATTTAGGAATACATTCCATGTATAGTTCATTTAACTGTTCATAAGACAGCAGGATTCTGCTGACTTACTTTCTAAACCTGCCGACACGAGTACACGACGTGTACCTAGGGGTACACAGCGTGTACTTGGTTCCTCTTCCCTTCCTCGCCAACTTACCCACGCACCATGTGTTTACCTTAAACATGGCTAGACCACATGGCGTGTCCAAAGGGAACATGGCGTGTCCCTAGTTCTACCCGGCCAACATGCCTACACGCCATGTATGGCCTCACACGGTCGGAGGTATACACGGCGTGTTCCAAACTACACGCCGTGTAGTAAGAAACTACTACACGGTCATCACACAACATGTACTCGACGATCACATGGCCGGTCACTCGCCTAAACATACATGGCGTGTAGTCAGGAAATTTCCAAAAACTTACCATTTTCTTCAGTTTCCTCAGAAACCAGTCAAAAATTCAAATAGGGTCGGGATTTTGACCCGTTCCAAAAACCCGGGTTCTTACAGTAGGGAACTAAAAAATCATAACATTCACTACATCAAGGGTCATGCTTTCCAACTAATGAGTAATTGGATAAACCCTCCCATGCATGATTCCATACTTCACTTATTGGGTTTTCTTTTCACCTATGAAGGAAAAATTAGTCCCATCACTACGGACACACCACATCCTCTGCCTGAAATAGTATATCTAGGAATGAATAGTATATAACTAGTCTATACCTAAGATAATATCATAAGTCCTCACCACTAATAAAAAGAGATACCAACATAAAATCTTGCCTCCAATATTTAGGTCAAACTATTGAAAGAAGTTTTTTATTTCTATGTCACCACTTTTAGGAGTCTCAAAGCATAAGGAACTAGCCAAAGGCTCAATCAGAATCTTTGTGTATCAAACTAGATATGTGGTAATAAAGGAATAACTCAAAACTTTGTATATCAGTATTAAATATAAGGTATAAAAGGAACATATCATATCTTATATCATCCATAGAGCCTTTGGGTTATAAGCCTCGATCGCCTACAGCTGTCCCTGCCCATGTCCTCCAACCCCCTGAGCCTAGAGTACACCATTTTTATTAAATACTTATTAAACCATGAAGATATAATATCCTCAGTATATTAAATATACTATGAATTTTTTATGTTATGATCATTACCTAAAACTATCCCCACTTCCATAATATGGTTTATAAAATCATCATTCTTGGGTATTTTAGACTACAACCTTGTGTGAACTGATGTCATTCATTTTTTCATGACCACCTCTCATGATTGGTTATGATGATGGATATAAAATATATATATGATATTGATAAAAACTTTATAACTTTTTAGTCATTATATAATATATAAAATTTTTATTTTCCATTCTTTAGGGGATATGATATATTTGCTCATGTGTACTATGGACTGCCGCTTTGTGAAGCGATGTGATTCATCATCCACAAACACATTTCATGGAAGGTGATAAGGATAATGTTAATAATTATATGAATATAAATGACATAATTATGATATTCATGAACATTTTTTCACTCTGAAAATATAATATATATCATTTTATTGAATACATTTTTCTCTCAATAAAAGATGATAATGTCATTCATATACATTTGGACTACTTCCTTCATGAGACCATGCGACACTTTTTTCTTCACCAAAACCTAGGGATGATATATATAGGTATATTTAAAGAAATACTATGGTATATATGATATTATGATCATTATAGAAAGATAATATATTACATACCTTCTTTCCATAATTATCATGGGAAAATGGAAACTTTACTCAAGCTTATGTATTACCTATCGTCTCCATGATCATAACATACATCATTTATCAAAACCAAGTTTTAGGATTAGTCATAAAAATTATAATTATTGTCTAAATATGATAATTATTTCATGATTATTATGGAGATGGTGAAACTATATAATATACAAAAGAATAATAATTTCTCCCAACCAGTGTGATTTACATGTTTTCATGTTGTTCATGCTTTTAGTATAGACTGTCATTTATTTTAAATTAAAAATATGATGTTATTAGTGGCAGAAAACAAAAAATTAACTACTGAAACAATGAAAATAATGAAATATTATTAATAAATGAGTGATAAGATGTTATGAAAGGATCATATATGATACTATAAATATTAATAAGGTTCAATTATAAGTTAATGACATGTTTAAAACCACTATATTGTATGTTAATGGATGTCCAAGCAAAAGGAAGTGTGAGGTAAGGGACTTCATATCAATTTACATTCAATTGAGTCTTATTAATTATTACACACCAATTAAATTTTATGTGGTGTATATAATTCACCTTTTGACATTTGATATTAGGATTCATTCATATGTCATTGTATTTTAAGTTTCACATTGTTTAATTTCCTCCTAGGGGATTTGAATTTAAAATTACCATGTGGAAAACAGTATTGTACAATCTCAGTTTCTATTGAGATTTTTAATATTATCTTAAAACAATCTCTTTCTTATAATCAATTTTCATTAGAAATTTCATTTTATTTAAATATAAATATTCTTGAAAAATGTACATTATAATTTCATAAACCATAAACCATATTTATTTATGATGTTTACATTAAAAGTTATTTGATTATCGGGGGTAACATTAAAAAAATTTCAACCATTTCTAAATATGAATATTTTATGATAGGGAACATTGATTCCCTATTTGATTAGATAATTTGATATATTGGGAATGATTTTAACATATAGACACCAGTGTGGTGAAGTTATATATATCCCCTAATTTCATCGATTATTCACATGAGACGAGTAATTTAGAAAAAACCTAGGAGTCTGTACCCAGTGGTTTCAAACAAACCAGTGAAAGGTATTTATAGTAGAAGTATAATTTTCCAAATAAGAATGGTTTGTTCTATGTATTTTTAATCTATATTGTGAATGGTCTTTAGGGTAGAGTTATCATGTACTTGATACAAGAAGTCCAGTAAGTAAGCATTTCTTCTTTGAGATTTTAGTAGTTATTATTATCCATGAGAGTTTCACAATTATATTATCTATGGGTGTATTTAATTATCATTTTATTGACTAAATGACATAATTTTGCAGTTATTTACCTTACCATATTGATTATAAATTATCATTTCATGTAGTGAAGATATTTTAATGGCATGTGTGTTTAGTTATTTATCATCTCATATTGATTATTCTTTATTTATCCATGATATCTTTTGCAATACTTAACCCTTATTGAGTATTTGAGCTTAGCATTATATTTTTTTCATATCCAAATTATATGAGGAAGAGATCTATGAAGTATTTTTCAAGGATACAAATTATTTTTTGTTTTTATGAAATATGTTTGATTTTCCTATTACCATTGTAAAATGGATATAATGTATGAATATGGTTCTCCAAAACTATTAAACTGATCGGTCTATTGTTATTTTATTCCTTCTATATGTGCCAATGTAATCAATTAGACATCAGTTTCGAGATACTATAGTTAAGGTTGCTATAATTGTTATCAGAGGAAGTTCAGTTGTAACCTTAGAAAATGGATTTTGGAAAACATAGATTTGGGAATATAAACCTATTATAGAAATTTAGGATAAGTATAGAATAACATCCTAATGTTTTGGAAAGGATGAAATTATGTCGATTTTCCTAGGAATACATCCATGTTTGGACACTATATTTGGATATGGTTCTGGAATAGAGGTTCTTAGGGTTAATTACTTTTAAAATGGTCAATTGGGTGTTACTTCCCAAACCAGTAGCTAATAAATGGTTCCCCAAGCTAGTGAGTCACATGGCTTCATGTGCACCTCCCCGTATTCTAGAGGATACAGACTAAATGTGAGGAACTGAGTTATTAAAATGGGGAGACTATACCCTCATGATTAGAGTAACGCAGTAGTATCAAAATTGAATAAATAATTTAATTAATAATATAAATTGAAAACATGATATAAACATATAGAAGGATATAACAATAATAAATCCAAAAGAATTTTCATATATAATACGATGACCACATCATGTCTCTATAAAAAATGGAAGGTAATACATGGAAATATTCATCTAGTAAAACACATGTATCAAAATACAAAAAGACCCAACGTAATTATCTCCAGATAGAATCACAAGTATAGATTAGTCATGTGCTCTAATTAACATAAGAAACAATCAAATCAAGCATCACATAGTAGGAACATTCCCTAGTTACTACATGTATCCATGAAATTTATCTAGGTACCCAATGGTGGCTCGAACATGGTGTGAGATAACCCTCAGTAGGCTACCACCAACAGTGTCTATGAGATGTAAAGTCTTTGTATAAATAATGAAGTAGTTTGCAGTATATCAAGAGTATACCAGTAGTATAAGTAAAGTGTCAAATGTAGATGTGATCCTCTCTAGTGCAGTAAGAATCCCTATGAACTATATTCAAGCACCCATAAACAAGGAAAACGGTAATAATATACCCATATTGGAGTTATCTATATATCAAGATAATGAAACCACTATGGCCCAAGCCATGAAATCGTGTTTCAGACAGCAAGGTTATGAACCCAAGTTTCAAAACCCAAGCATCCTAAATTACCTATTCCATGAAATCATGTTTTAGGACTAAAAGGGATGAATCTAAATTTTAAATGACCAAGTAATCCGCTTCTATTCCATGGATCATCGGGATGGAAACTCGGTAAATTCCTGGCTAGTGCCTAAGGAGAATGTCCATAGATAATGTCCATGGTGAGTCCAAGCAATCTATAACCAAGGAGTATCAATTTTAATGGTATCCAAATTAAACTATATCCATGGTGTAGAAATGTCCATGGAATCCAATGGAATTAGGATTTGAGTAGTAGAAATTCCAATGGATTACACTACCATAATTCTGGTCTATGGAGTAGAAATATCCATGGAATATAACAGAATCATGATCCAAAGAGTATAAAATTCCACGGAATCCACTAACATTATCAATTATAAATTTCATTTCATAACACATTTCATTATTATTAACATACCATGAGATCATCCAACCCATTCTACATTTTCCCATTTAGTCCAATTAATCATTTAATTAATTTAATCACATGAAATGAAGGAATAATTCCTATCCTAAAATATTTTATTAAATTATATATACCACCCAATAAAATTGAAGATCTCACATACTCCCATTGGAGTGGTATAACAGAGGTAAGATACCAGGACACACCCAATTGGTGGCCTAGGTTGATGTTGATGACATCCAACCATCACATTTTTCTAAATGGGAAACCAAAATAGGTTCTAAAAAATTTAATCAAGGAATTAAATTATTTTTAATGGATAATGACATAATGTCCAGCATGAGTAACAATGAGAACAATGCATATAAAACACTAAACATTAAGGGTAAGTTATAGACCACCTACATTATACCCTGTTTTAACACTCATATAGCATTGTATCTTTACTAGATCCAGATCAAATGAAAATGTAGAAATTGATGAATGACCTAAAAATAGGACATAAGATCTCCACCAAAATAACTAAATCTATATCAATAAAAAAGATGACAAGAGTATTATAAATTAATAACTCATCATCCTAAATCCAATGAGACTTATGGTTCTCAATTCTAGGGTCATAAAATGAATCATTACCTAAGACTACCCTAACGAATTTAAAAGGACTCCAAAATTACAAGGAATCTTTCCCCTAGGTGAAAGGTTGAATAGGTCTTAGGTTATAAATAAATTAAGGGAGAAACCATTATTTCAATAAAAATTATGTGGTTCATTATTTGGATACATGGTGGGAGAACATGTGTGCTAACTATGCACATGCCTCTACCTCATGTGGGGGCTCGCGTGGTTTATTTGAATGGTTAGGAAAATGTGCACAAGCTATTTGATTTTCCTTTGATAAAGAATTCATGTGTCCCACATGGGTATGCATACTAGGGATAAAGGTTATATAAAATCACTTACCCTATTATGCTCTATAAAAATGTCTCATGGTTGGGATGAATCGTGAAACATAGGCTTCATGGTTTCTTCCTACCATGCGGCCCTGATACCTTTTTGAAAACCTGAGGCACTCAACTCCCAAAAATATCTGGACACCACTGAAACTCATGTGAACTTATTAGGCCTTCCCCTGAGGTCAAAAACAACAAATTAAACTCAAATTCATAATATCCAGATCTCAAGGAAAAAATTGGGATCATACAATCTTCCCCCCAAAAAGAAATTCATCCAAAAATTACCCCTCCAATAGTGGTCAAGCATTGTTTATAAATAATTGTAGACATCGATAATGTACATAAAACTCTCACTCCCAAACCATTTCATTTACTTTTCCATACTACCATAGCAATTGTACGAGAGGATCTAAATGAACTCGTAGAGCCATCATTCTCCTATCAATAATACATATAGAATGAATCTACCTATAAATAAACCTCATCTAGTTATAGATTATGAGATAAGTTTGAGTGATAATGGTGTAGGTGAGATACATGGATGACATCATGCATGGCTTGGTAGATGTCTTGCATGGCTTTCTACATCTAAGGTAACTACAACTGATAGTCTATCAACTTTAATATCTCTAAAATATCGAACGACCCAAAATACGATTTTCTTATATTACCTTTTATATGAATCTGTATATTCCCTATCCTCGATGGGATACAGAAAAAATAGATCCATGACCAAAATATTTAGTAGTCATTTATGGAAATTGGTTTTCAATTTTTCAATACACTATGTTTTAGCCATTAATTTCTGAACCAGCTAAACCTACTCTGAAGCATCCTATACAAGATACAATCTGAGCATTTCCACCTCTCCTTCCTCTAACCATCATAAAATTGATTGAAATTTACTACCATACAATACCTCATATGATTTTATTTTATATTTTCTTGATATCAAATTTTTAGGAGAACTTAACAATGGGTATATAACCCTACTAAGATCCCCTAAAATTGGGGACACATGCTCTAAGAATGTCCTCTAGAACCTGTATATAGTGGTTTGACTAACCATCAATCTGAGGAAGGTATTCCATTATCAGAATACCATTTATACCACATTTCCTCTATAATCCTTTCTAGAATCTAGATGTAAACTAAGAATCCATATATGATACCATGGAATGACAATCCACACGATGATGAAAAATCTCATAGATATAAATTCTCCCAATATAATATACTAATAAGGACTATCTAATTGGTATGAAATGGGCCACCTTCGTGAGAATTCCAAAAAAAACCATACAACATCACTACCTCATGGATGACATAGAAACCCTAACACCAAATCCATCGTCGAATCATTCCATTTATACTCAAGAATGGGTAATTGATGTAAAATCAAAAATGGTAACCAGTTTTCGATATTCACAAGCTTATTGGTGGAGACATAATTTAAAAATATACCTACTTAACATCTCATCCCTGACCACCAATAATGATGACATAATTCCAATACATCTTGGTAACAATGGGATGTACTACCCAATACAAGTAAAATTTCTCCCAGATCATCTCCTCACATATGTCTACTTGAAACCAATCATAATAATGAATATGTAAAATTTCATCCTTTCAAATAGTACAACCATGTGACAGGTCCCCACATGCCACACACTCCCATAGGAATGGCCACACATAATTTGATAATTTTCTTTTCCTCAATCGATTTCAAAGAGTGAAAGCCACTTCCAAGGTTGAGAGAGAAGTCTGATCGAGACTATCCTTCACTTCCATGTGCATCTATAAAAATAAGGCCAGAACCTTCCACATGCTACTAGCATCTTAAACTACATGTAATTTAATACTCCTTCTTAGTTCATTAGAAACAACATTTCCCTTCATGATAAAGTATGCAAGCTCAATGTCAAAATACTGTAGGTATTATACCTTCCTTCATTTCCTAATATTCATGTCACACTCTGTAAATGTGTACTTGAGGATTTTGTGGTCCGTTTACACCAAAAACTCTTTCCCAAAAGATAATTCCACAAACAACACATGGCATAAACAACATCGACTAAAATTATATCCTGTGTCAGTTAGTTCTTCTCAAGTGGCCTTAACTGAAAAGACCCATAATCTATGAATCACACGCCTATATCAAAACTGATCCTATCCTGATTCCTTATTCATCCCAATATATAGTATAACTCATGCAAAAATCAAGAATAATAAGGACAAATGATGAACTCAGTCCACCATTTAGATTTTGAATGGACGACTTAATGCATCTAGCCATAAAAACTTCAAACCCTTCATTTTCATTCCCATAATAGGTGATTCCATGAATGGGAATTTCTATAGGAAACACCAATAATAACCAGTAATCCCCAATAAACATTGTATATCCTAGATTTCCTTTGGATGTTCCTAGGAAATTAAATCTCTGAACTTCTCTAGGTCAACTATCACTCCTATATCTAGGAAAATATGATATAGTAATTGAATCTTATAATCCAAAAGTGGAACGTTGTGTGGTTATAATATAACCAATTATATCATATTTTATCCAAAACAATCTCAAGATGTGTATCATGTCCATTTTGATTGTGAGAATACCACATTATATCACCCATGAATACCACCAAAAATGAATCCAGATAATGATAGACAACTTAGTTTAGCAATGCCATGAGAACTGCTAGATCGTTCGGCAGTCCAAATGAAATAGATACTAATATATACTATTCATACTAGGAAAAGGTATATGAGAAATGTCTAAATTTCAGACATGTACCTAGTGGTAACCAAACCTCAAATCAATCTCCAGGAAAACCCATGTTCCTCAGAGATAGTTGAAGAGATCATTTATTAGTGGTAAGGGATACAAGTTCATAACAATCAACTGGATCGATTTTTAGTAATCCAGACATAGTTTGATGTTTATTTTCAACATTTTCACAAAAATGATAGGCAAACACCATTAAGAAGTATTGGTTCATATAAATCCTTTTTCATTTATGTCGTCTAGTAGCCTCTTGAGATCTTGAAAATTCATAGTATCTATCCTTTAAGTATGAATTTGTACCATCTTTTCTCTAAGAACTAGATAAATGGAAACCCTCAACTATATATTGGGAGGTACACCAGAAAATTCATTCAGGAAGAAAACCTAAAAATGATCTACCACTGAGGGGAAATATTTCTATCATATTCCCCAATATTCTAGATATAAACTCTAAATCTGAGCTATCAGTCCTTATATACCATGATTCTTGGGTCCATCCCTACCTCTTGTACATCCCACTCACCATTGTGAATAAAAACCCCACCCTCTAGTAATTTTATGGCCACCCTACGGTGATAATAGTCAACAATGGAAAGATAATAAACTAGCTAGTCCATAATGATTATGATGTAAAAACTTGTCATCTCTAGGAAAAAAGGATATCATTTGAATTGAAACCCGCCTACCTCAAGGGGGACCTCCCTACACAAACATACAATCTCTGTTTTAATTCCCAATGATGTATAAAATGTCGTAACATCATTAGAAAACTGTACAACATGCTAGAGTCTCATCATAATATGAAAATATATGAAGCTATGAGAATCCCCTATATTTAAAAGAGTAGATTAAAGAGTTGGGGAGAAATGATCATACTTCTAACCATAGATAAGCCACCGATCTACACATTATGAGTTTGTTGTACCAAATAAATATTTCATAATCTGAGGTCCTATGAATCAACCTCACTTTTTGGAGTAATCCTAATATACTATCACAATAACACAAGTGCATGGAATCCATGTCCATGACAACCAAATATTATTGAATGACTATAAATACTCTATCTCTTCACCTGATATAGATATGTGAATCCTATTTCTAAACATAGAGTCAGAGTTGACCACCTTACACTTACTACTAGAGGGAAGGTCTTACAGAATTTTCATTCACGGACCATGATACCACATTATCTACACACGACTGGTTATCTATCACACCGACTCCTCATATGAAATCATATCCCACACTGATGATAGAAGACATAACTACCATCACTCTCACTCCTGATGATATTCCCCTCATGAGAAGCCTGAAAATGTTGTTTTCTTCCCATAGTCACCGAACCAATGGGTTAATAAGTTACACTACCCTTATGTGGGTCACCATCATCCCTCACTATTTTTCTATTAACCGTTACATGATTCATTATCTATATTATAGAACTCATTTGAGATAAAATTACCTATGATTTAATTATTTTCTTGATACCTTCCTCAAAGTGTATCACCCTTGATTACTCATCTATTAGATAAATTATCACAAAGTGATGAAGCTTTATAAAACATACCACATACTCTAAAAGATTCATCATACCCTTCTATAGACTCATAAGCTCACTGGACCACTATGACATCAAATTATCAGGAAAGAAGTATTTGTAAAACCGGGATGGGAAATTCATGAAAAAACATTCTAAATGTGTTTCAATGTGGTTCAAAACATCCCAAAAATTCTAAGCTTCTCCTAAAATAATATATATCAAACACTTCATTATTCTCTTTGTAGGCATCCACATATGCATGAAAATCGATAAAACAGTCTCTAGCCATAGATCACCAGATTATGGACCACCATCCCCCCCACCACAAAATGGGTGGATACTATTGCCGAAGCACATATGTGAGCTCTTCTATATACTATAAAGGCTGTGGGACCCCCCTGAACTGTCTTCATAAATAATACTAAACTCTATTGGAATTGGGAATAAACACCCATATTCTATACAAATGGTGGTTCTGTTAGAAGCACCATTAGAGGTTCAACTAGTGTCTCATGGAACACCACCATCTATGTGTATGAATGGTTTTTTTCCCCTAAAGAACGTGTTTTCCTCCACCCTATAGGTTCCTGAATGGAGGTTACCATGGTGGATTGTCTATAAAATTCAGGAAAATTCTTCAGAAAATAATTTAGTAGCATCCCATACACATATATAAAATCAATAGAAAAGTTGAATACTTCCTATAAATAATACACACCCATATGACTACTCCTAAATCCAATGAAGGGTAAAAATGATCATAAAGAGCATCAAAGACACTTCTTACTCCTCACTCTCATGCCAGGTCTGGATCATGTTCTCTATTTCATAGCATAGGTCTCCTTATATGAACTATGCAATGTAATTGAAAACTCCATTTATCGGGGACCATTCTAATTTGAAATTTTAATTTAATTTAAATTTATACTTTTTTAAAATTCTATTTGAATTATTGAACCAAATGGAACACCAATTCTAACTTATATGGGCTCATACACATTATTAATCAATCTGTGGAATCCATTCACTCCCAAGCATAACTCTTTGCAGTCCATACAACCAATGGTATATGATTCCATCGACCATAATGGACTTATTAAGGTGTCTGATGTACTTTATGAAGGAAAAAACCTTTTAGGTTACGAAAATAAATATAAGTACTAATTTATGTTTCAAAAATATCTTGAAAGAATCGATATCTGATAAAAATTCTATAACACACAACACAAATAAAAAAGGTCATGTAGTTAAGTAATTCATTCTATATAGAATGGAATATTTATGGCATGTGAATCATGTAATGTTCCTAAAATGATGCATGAGAAGGTATACCCTCATATCATTGGGAAATAGTAAAATTGATAATCATAGGGAACATTAAAAATCTAGTTTGACACCCAATGGGGGAATTAAATTAACTCTAATATAAAAAATATAGAACAGTGTGGAGCCACCTAAGAAATATGGATTTTTCAAGTACATGGGTTAGAAAATCATAGGCATAGTTCATTAACATATTCTATCACTTTTATAATCTATTGTCAAACATTCCCAAAATATTTGACAAAAGAAAAGAAAAATCCATATGATACCACTTTGTTACATCCTGGTCCTGGATCCAATAAATGGTTTCTCTAAGCCGGTGGGTCACATGGCCTCAAGAACTACTCCTTTTAAGTCATAGGATATCATCCATCAATGAGGATATGTAGTGGTAATGTGGGGGAACTAATCCCAAATGATCAAAGTAAAGAAATCATGTCTCCTGAAAGCATAATAAATTACATACAAGATATACAAATCTAGAATAGTATAATAATAATGAAGGAAAATTATGTTTCATGTAAAATATATTGATCATGTCTTGTATTTATACAAAATTGTAGGTAATACATGAAAATAATACTCCAGTAAAATACATTCATCAAAATATAAAAATACCCAAATGAATTATCTCTATCTTGCATCATGAGCATAGCTCGATCTGATGCTCCCCGGATCCTAAACAATGATCAAATCATGTATTGTATAGTGGCCACTTTCCTCAGTCCCTACCTGCATCCATGAAGTCTATACATGTACCCAATGGTGTCCAAGAGTGGGTTACTAGTCCCCCACCAATGGTGTTCATAACATGTCAAATATTTACATAAACAATGAGGTAGTGTGTAGTACATCACAGGTATAACAATAAAAAATGTAACGTGTCAAATGTAGATGTTATCCAAACCAGCCAAATAAGGCTCCCTATGATAAATATTTAAGCACCCAAAAACATGGGTAATTGTATTCAAATAAACACTCTAGGGATATCTATAAAGCATGATAAGCATCGACATTGGCCTTTGCCATGTAATTAGGCATTAGAACCGAAGGACCAGATCCAAGTTATCAAGACCAAGTCAAACTCAATGGATTATGCTGTTAAATCATAAGGAAGGCCTAAAAGGGCTGAAAAAAGGTATAAATTTCCAAGGCATCCTCATCGATTCCATGGATCATATCAATGGAAAATCGGTAATGATTGGGGTTGAGCTAAAGGAGTATGTCCATAGAGCATGTCCAAGGTGAGCCCAAACAAGCTATATCTAAGGATTTTCAATGTCATTAGTATCTAAATTAAATTATATCCATAGATTATAAATTTACATGGGATCCTATGGAATCATGATCCGAGGAGTAGATATATCTTAGGTATCCACTACCATAATCAGGATCCAATGAGTAGAAATTTCCATGGAATCCAAGGGAATTTGGATCCGAGTAGTAGAATTGTCTATGTAATCCACTACAATTATCAACTAATTATCTCATTTCATAACCCATTTCATTATCATTATCATACCATGATTCTATCCGACACATTCCACATTTTTCCATTTATTTTATTTAATCATTTTATACATTTAGTCATATGAAAATGAGTCATAATTTCACTCCCTAAATGAATCATTTAATTCATTATAACTACCACTACAATTGGTGATCTCACACACCCCTAGTAGCGTGGTATAACATTTGGATGATTCAAGGGTACACCCCATGGGTGGCATAGGTTGAGTTAGATGACCTCCAACCATCACATAATGATAAGTGGGTAACCTAGGCAGGTTCCAATAAATTTAATCAATGAATTAAATTAATTTTAGGGGATATTCTAGATGGTTAGACATGAATCATAATGGAAACAAGGTATAAAGAAAAAAACATTAAGGGAATGGTATAAAACACATATTTTATATCTATGGTAGGAAAGTTATCTAGTATAAGATCCTAGCTCAAGATGTAAGAGAAACTGAGAAATAGACAAATACCATAAAAATATGGCATAAGATCATGCACCAAAATAACTCCAACGATACAACAAAAAACCATGAAAGGTGAAAGATGAATAATGAAATAATTGGAAAATATCCAACAAGATCGAACGTTCTCGATTATGAGGTTGGATTATGAATTGACCCAAAAACATACCTTGAAGGCTTAAAATGGGCTCCCACATTCTCATAAGGATATCTTTAGGGTGAAAGGGAGAATAGAAATTAGGTTATAATTAATTAAGGGAAAAACTATATTCTACTAAAATATTAAGTGTAATATAGTTTGGATGCATGATTGGTCAAACTGTGTGCCAATATATCAAATGAATGTTCCCTAAGATGGGGATGACATGATTCATGCAAACAATTTGTTAAACCATTCAAAAATCATGTGAGTTTTATCTCAAAAAAACTGTAGGTATACCACATGGGCATGTAACCTAAGGTTTATGGTTTGGGAAAATCGTACGACCTATTCTTCTCTCTGAAACATGCACATATATGGGAGGAACAATGCAGCCTTGGTGGCATAGTTTCTACAAACTATGGGTATTAGCTTTTTTTTTTCTAAAAGTGATCCTTTCGGCTCCAAAAAATCCAAAAACACCCCCAAAATTTTTGTCACCTCATTATGACTTCCCAACATGTCAAAACCAAGAAATTATACTAGAATACAAAAAAAATATATATACATAAAATAATAACCTAGGATCATATTTGGGATTGACTAGAATATATCCTGATGTACAATAATGAGCCTTAATTCATAACTAGTCTGAAACACCTAGGGGAAATGATTCAGATAATTCACATTTTCTTTAAAAATCATTATTAAGGATTTTTAAAATATATATATTCCCAAGAAACCATGTTTATGATTATGATATTAGCTATGGATAATTTTTTTTTTCAATTTACATTATGAATTTCACTAGTATTGATATTATACATTATGTTTCATAATGATACGATCTAATCTATAGTATGACAACATTTATAAATTTTCCTAGAAAAAGTAATGGGAACCAAATTAATTCATGTAATCCAAAGAGTAAGAATGGTCAATTCATTGATAAGCTTAATCCAATCATTCAAAGAGAACTGGTCTCCCAAATATTCTCATCATAAAAATACATAGTATAATATGCTAAAAAAATACATAATGAATTTTATGTGTATTAGGGATTTTTATGGAATAAAGAAAAGAAAAGGAAAAATATAAAAATATGGATAAAGGTAGGAAGGTAAAGAAATAATTTCTCACATGTCAATATTATGGAAGGAAAAACCATGGTACTTTCTTAAGAAGAGACCATGTTTTCTTCTAGTTTCAGGAAAAAGGAAATCATGCTCATGATATCATGGAAACTTAAATGGCCACCAAGGTTCAATGCTTCAAATATAATCATATGGGGAACTAAATAAATGAACACCCCAAGAAAAAAAGGGATATATATTAAAAGTAGCTAATAGATCATGGTCAAGCTTGTGTTATTACCATAAATGAAGTGTCATGATAAATGTGTTTGCACATGGATTCAAAAATTATGACATTTTATTATTTTTTGAAGGATATATCAGTTATTATAATTATAAAATGTATAAATATTGTAAAATAGTATTTTTTTATAAATTATTAGATAGAATATATTGAAAAATACAAATGACGAAGAAAAATGTTTTGGTTGAATATTGAAATTCTTATAAAACACATGATTAAGGAAAATATAACCCTTAATGTGTTCCTAATGTCGGGATAATGATTTTGTGATAAAGAGATGATTGATATAGAAAATATAAAATGGATAATAATAACTAAATTGAGTCTAATTAATTATTTGTTGAAAAAGTGGATTATAATTTCATTAATATACTTAACAACATATTTGGACACTAATAATATATTAAATAGTATATGTTTTACAAAATGAATAAGGAATAATTCATGTTTTCAATATGGTTTTATGGTAATTAAGGTTATTATAATGTTTCATGAAATTTAATGTTGAAGGTATTCACATGTTTGGTATGTGGTGATTAAGAGAAAATTAATATTGTTCGGAGTATTACTAGTAGGATAAATTTGGAATGACCGTGGCCACATTTCTAATGTTATTGATATGTATCATTTGGAAAGATCATAATGACAACCATTTATGAAATGTTTTATGTTGAAATTTGGATGGTAATTTAGTGATTAATGTATTACTTCACAGTGTGAATATTTATGAAACCCATGTTAATGATTTCCCCAAAATGATAACTAGAGATTTATGGAATAGATTTTCCTTATATTATGGATATTACAATTTGTTAGAAGTGATTTTTTGTTCCATGGGCATAAGAAGTTCATATTTTTATATTCATTTCATGGAGTAAGATATGTAGTTGAAATTGATCTAATTACTACAAAGGGTAAAATTGTGCTTATGAAATAAAAATATATCGAATATCTATATTTCCTTATATTCTTAAATAGTGAAATAATTTCTCAAAATATAGAAAAAGGGTATTAAAATAAATAAAATTGTCTTATTTTAATCATTTTTGATAATAATAATGACATTCTTCACAGATCTGGTTTATGGCATTGTGGTCATTAACTTTTTTGTGGACATGTTCTCAATCACTCTTTATGAGTATTTTTGTGTTATATTTCTCTTATATGTCAATGATTTCAATTCCCACATCTAGTATTAAACTTTTAGACCTACTATGTTTTATTCAATATGAACCTTGTACATCCTTTTTTTTTCATTTTAAGAGGATGTTTTATTAACCCTTCTCACAATGTGGGATTTCAAGAAGGGTATTTTAGAATGAAAAAACCTTAACTTTTTAGATCATATTTAAAATTTGCAGAGACAATTTATTTGAAGTAGAGGGAATACAACATCCTATGTTTTTAAAATATGATCATAAAAGTTGATAGCATGTATGACATGCATCACCGAGATTAGAAGAAAATATAACACTCTAAGAAATCATGACATTGTTATTAATTTTTAAATAAATTAATTATCTTCAATAACATTTATTACATGCAATATTGATATTATCATATGTTACATGAAACTATGAGTTTATCTTGAATGACACACAATACTGAGTTTAAAAGGAAAATGACATATCCTTAAAATATTATTATTTAATATTATAATTATCACATAGACATTGGAATAAATGGGTATGAATAGTATAAACTAAATTATGAAAATTATATATATATATATATATATTGATTAGGAAGAAAAATAAGAATCATTAAAAATAAAAACGAAATGTATTCTAACAAATATTTTTTTTTCATAAAAAGGTTTAGTCACTCTATGTGCACATAATTTAAAATTAATTTTTACCAATTTTTTAATAATTATTTGATAAATTAAGATTCCATTTTCAAATCATAATTTAAAAATTATCAAAGGGTTTTTTATTTTCCATCAATATTTTATCTTTTTTAATGAATAGTTAAAAGTAAAAAAATTTAATTGAAAAATTCTTTTCCATTTAAATAATTAATAATGGTAAATAATATTTTTAATTGATATTAAGTAAATTTAGTTTAATTTTATATCAATATATAAAATTTATGTCATATGAATACTTTTCGTACTTTTTTATATAATATTTATGACCGTTATGATATTTTTACTCTAAAAACCCACTTTCTAGTTTTATATGTAGGATTAATTTTAAATTTATTTTTTTTCAATCTTATGAATGGAATTTTAATAAATGTATTCCATATTTTTAGTCATCATTATTTATAATTTATAATAATTTAATCATAATTTTTTACTAAAATGAATTGTGAATGTGGAAATAATAATTAACTTGGTTAAGGTCAAAATGAATTTATCGAGGATTAAATTCAGAAGATATGGATTAAAAACACCTGAAAACATTTTTAATATATATTACATGTAAATATTTATAAATTATCCATTATGTTATTGATAATGGTTCATTATTGTATCCTTGTGACATGAAAAAAAAATTCGGTAGAATTCATTATTTTCAAAAATTACAAATGTTTCACGGACATCACCTATTCTCTCTTATTTATACATTAAAAAAATTTTGATTTGGAAAATAACTTCAAAAATAAATTCCACTCAATCATCCAAGAGGAATAATTTATTTATAAATCCACCCTAGCAAGGCTTTGGTGCAAACCTAATGAAGTTTCCTGATGAAAAGGTGATGTTCATTAATGAGCAGTTTTATTTTATTTTTTCATCCACCATGGTAAATTATTATTAAAAAAAGTTATGTATAAAATAATAATAATACCAATAATGAGATTTTTTTAGGTTATGTTCATGAACTGAAACCACCCCAACATCCATCAAATCGGTTAAAAACTCATCATTTGTGGGTACAATGGACTACCACTTTGCGAACCAGTGTTATTTGTTTTTCCATTACAAAATATCACGGTTTGGTGTGATGATGGATATATATATATATATATGATATTTATTAAATAATTTTACATATGGTGTCATTATATCATATATGATTTTTTAATTTCCATTTTTTCGTAGATATGAAAACATCACTCTTGTGTATAGTAGACTACCACCTCACGTAACAATGTGAATTTTCATCCACAAACGCTTTATATGGAAAGTGATAAGGATAATGTTAATGAATATATTTGATATAAATGAAATAATAGGGATATTAATGAAATATTTATCCTTCTAAAAAATTAATATATATCTTTTTTTCATACCTTTTCACTCAATTAATGATGATAACATCATTCTTGTATGTCTGGACTACAACCTTCACGAAATGATATGAAACTATATTCATCACAAAACAACATGGATGATTTAAATAAGTATATTTAATTAAATTATATTGTATATATTATATTATAATCCATTTATAAAGATTATATATTACATTCATTCTTTCCACAATGATCATTGTAAAACAAAAACATTACTCATCCATGCGTATGACATATCATCTCCTTGATCAAAATGTATTTCATTTATCCTAAAAAATATTGATGATTTGAATTATTAATTATAATTAATGTATAAATATGATAATTATTTATTTATTAGTCTAGAGATAATGAAACTATATAATATGCATATGAACGTGAACTTTCACGATAACACAGATATCATAAAACTAAGAAATTAACACCCAAAACAATGAAAATAATGAATGATTATTAAATAATAAAGTAAATTATATTTTAAATGGATAAAATATGATATTATAAATATTAATATGGTTATTTAATAAATTAATAACTTTTTTAAAACAAATATATAGGAGGAAAAATAACATTCAACCAAAAGGAAGTGTGTGATAAGGGATTTCATCTTATGTTACATTCCATTGAGACATATATATTATTATAAACCAATTCAATTTTATTTGTGGTATATACTACCACTTTAAAATCTAATATAATGAATCACTAATACATCACTGTATTTTAATTTTATCTTAGAATCATTTTATCCAATGTTATTTGACTTGAAATTAACCAAATGGTAAAAGTTAATGTACAATATCATTTTCTGTTGTGATTGTTAACATTATATTGAAAAAATCACTTTCATGTAATTATTTTTCAGTAGAAATTACATTTCTATTATGTATCCATATTATGGATTGTTTTATGTGATAATTTCCGAAACTGTATACCATTTTCACATATGATGTATATTTGAAATTTATCTGATTAACAACAAAACAATTGATAAATCTTTATCCTTTATTCAATATCGATATTTAATGATAAGGAATATTGATTCAAGAAGTAAAATATTATTTTATATATGTGGAATTATTTTTACATTTATACATAGGTGGGGTCCAATTATAGATAACCCCTTGATCCATCGACAAATATCATGAGAAAAATTAGTTTTCCAATCCCTTTGTGATTGTACCTGTTAGTTTTAAACTGTCTTGTGAAATATATTGACAGTAGAAGTATAGTTGGCCATTCATGATTAGTTTGTTCCAATAAAATTTAAATTGTCTTGTGAAAGGTATTTATAGTAGAGGTATCATGTGTTTGAGACATGACTTCTAATAATTAATCATTTCTTCATTGATATTTTATTTTATTTTTATTAGCCCTAATATTTTGACAATTACATTATCTCTAGATGATTTTTTTATTATTAAATGTAACTTGTTTTTAGTTATTTATATTTCTACATTTATTATGAATTATTTATTCATGAAATCAAGATATTTTAATGACATGTGTTTTCAATCATTTACCTTGTCATATTGATTATTATATATTGATCCACGATAGATGTTATTGTAATTAAACCTTATTGAGAATATTATCTCACCCATATTTTGTTTCCATTCCCCATGATATGTAGAAGAGATTTTTGAATTAGTTTTCAAGGATGTATTTTTTTATATAAATTATGATTCATTTTACTATTACCAATGTATAATGGGTATTATGTATGTTTTTTGATCACCAAAACTATAAATCAAATCAATCAATCGATATATGATTCCTTGTATCTATGTTGATTTAATAAATAAAAAAATGTATCTGGGATACTGGAGTAAGAGTCACTACAATAAATATGTGAAAGAAATAGGAGAACTAGAATAAGTGATGAAGCATAAGTACCCTAAAATATTTTTTCCTAAGTGCATGAAACGACATTTCAATTGATATATTTCTGAAGGGGGAGGAACAGAACAATATGAAAATTCATTATATTAGTAAAAGAACTCATGTTTCACAATGATTATTATATTATATCTTACAACAGAAGCACAAATATTTTTTTACATTTCATATGAACACTATTCATACTGAAATAATATTTACTATAATAGCTAGGAATATTAAAGGGGTATAAAAATAATAATAGTGATCACATTAATATGATATCCATAGGCCCAAATTCTCCCATGACGGTCACTCATGCTATAATAGATATAAAAAGAAATATAATAATGATGAATATGATGGAAATTATCAAGGGACGCGTAAGAACTATTTTAAGTGATTTAGTGAAATATGAAGTATGGGAATGGTGGTGTATTTATAGGATTTAACAGGTTATGTGACCATTATGATTTTACATGTAAATGACCATTATAATTGTAATATTGACATTGGAATTATAGTCTAACCACTTGGAATAGATACCCAACTAATGTAATAGTAAAATAATTTTTTGGAAATAATATAATTAGATTATATCATAATATAATTCGATAAAACTGTTAAATTTTATAAAATAAATCATTGGAACAATGAAATTAATATTATAATTTTGTCCAAATATATGTGATTGATCATCATTAAAATGAAATTTTATGATAAATTTAAATGTTTTAGGTAAATTTTCATTTAAATAAAATGGTTTAAGGAATAAAAATGTATTTTTATAAATGTTATAATTTTTTTTGAAACCATAAGTAATTTTCTATGTTTTAGAAATTTCATCACCTCAGAATTTTTTTCCCAATAAATATGGATATTATTTTAAGTTTTTTCCCACAATTATAAAATAATTTTTATAAAATGGATGTTTATTTTTAGAATCATGAGATCAAATTTATCTTTGTGTAATTGTTTTTATTTTTATAAAAAAAATCATTTTTTTGTAAATAATAATATATAAAAAAATGAGATTTTACCTTATATGTTAATTATATGAGTAATTTCATGAAGGGGTGATGTAAGAAACCAATATCTTGGAATAAAATTTACCAATTATTATATATATCCACAAGTATCATCACTTTTGGTCACTATGCTAGGATCCTTGTTTTGGTGGTTATATCCACAAAATTAGTGGAAGAAGTTGTTTTCACCACTCAAGAGGATAGTATCACACTTGATATTGTTTATGAAAGAAAACTAAAGTTCTATTTGAATTGTCATCTCTTGAGGCATATGATATCTAGATGTAATAGGAATAAGTTATTCACTTTTTGAAATATTAGGTGGAATGATGCTAGATTTTGTAGGAGGATGCCTGGCAAGGCAATGATGCCTCTTTCTGGCTCAGATCCTTCTAATATGGAAATGCTGGTGAATGGAGAGGGTTCTAATTCAGCTCTTGTGGATGATGATAAGGATATAAATGTGAGTCAAAGGGGTGATATTTCTAATCTAGTTAATGATGATAATGTAACGACCCAAAGTTTTTCAATGAAAATTCCCTTCTTATAATTATGTCATAAAATCACATGAAAACTAACATAATGAACTACTAAGTGCTAAGTGACCTCTAAACATATGTTTTTCACTTATATGTTTTGAATTTCGAAAATCCAACATACATGGTTGTGTTCAAGATGATTTTTGGAGTCTAATAAAACAGAAATATTTTTTGGTGAATAGTAACCTACCCTTATGAATAGTAACATACCCTTATGAATAGTAATATGACCCTTATGAATAGTAAATAATCCAACATAAGAGTAAACTTACCCATGAATAATTAAATAGAATTTAGACATCTTAGAAAGTGACAATTTGACCTTAGTAAACGTTTTGGTATTTTGTAAGTCACAAATAATTAATTATAATTAATTAATTAATTTAAAAGAAAATTTATTTTTCTTAAAATGTGTTGATTAATTATCAAATCAATGTCTTATAGTATTTAGATAATTTTATAAGACCCTACATAATTTTTGAAAGCACTACAAAATCAGTTTTAATTTTAAAAACTGTTTTTTAAGTAAATTATGATTTTAATTAAATATTAAATTAATAATATTTAGAAAATTATTTTTGAAAAATGGACTTCATTTTTGGATTCTACACATTCAAAAATTGCAGGGGTAAATTTTTTGGGATTTTTCTAAAATACTTGAATTTTTTATGAATAGTGAAAATTTACAAAAATAATCTAAATAAGCTAATTATAGAGTCATGTGTGATGTTCTGCTGATGTAAGCCCATTGGGTTTGGGATCACATGATAAATTTACTATTCTTGGTTATTCAAGACTCACTATTCCTTGTCTTAGGGGAAATTAAAAAACTAATGAATTTTATATTAAGGAAACCCCTCTCCCCTCCACTATAAAAACCACCCTTCACACCCTCATTTCCTCACACCTCTCAATCTCCAAGCCTTCTCTAAACTCTACCCAAACCTCTTCTCTAGCCCCTCTACCACGTTCTAGAGCTGCTGGTATCATCAAAATACCAAGCCTAGCTTCCTTAAGGAGGATCTCAAGAGGAAGATTTAAGAGGTAATTTCTCTCCCTCTTCTCCTTTAATTTCTTTCAAGTTCAAGTTCATTTCTTGATCTCTACCCACATATCTTCATATAAATTGTATTGTAACTCTAGTATTATACATATAATAGAATTTTATGATGCTAATGGGATATTATATCATCCAACCCCCTTTCCCTCTTCCTTTTATTCTATTAAAGAGAACGTTGTTCGTGAGGTGTTAATTTTTCACATTCAAGAATGACATGCTTTCTTCTTCCATTTCTACCTTCATATCTAGTCCTGAAACCATTTTTATGGTTGAACCAGAACAAGTTATATGTATTGTCTCCTATTTAATGTTCTGGAACTAACTTATGACCACATTTCTAGTGATAAAATAAAACAAGTTCATTATGATCGAAAAATCGCTCTAATTAACCCAAACAGTCATCATTTAATTCTTATCTAATGATTCATCCACATGGATCTAATATAATTCATTAAAAGATCATCCAAAATCCTGTAATATCATTAATAACATGTAATATCATTTCTGGATGTTTACCCATGTTCTACCCAAACTTCAATTTATGAATACAAGTGGACCACTCAAGAAAACCATAAAAACAAACATTCCCAAATAATTTCTTTAAACACTATAACTCATCCAAAGGCACATAAAATCAATTAATGAAACCATAATGAACCATATTAATGTACACAAGGTTTTTTATTTCTAATTAATGAATATAATTTCATTATAAAAGACATTAAAGAGAAGGAATCATTCGAGTACAAGGTAAGGGGAAATTCTCGAACCCAACTTTCATCCTTCGGGTTCTCCCTCTTTCACTCCATTATTTTTGATATGGTTTCTACATAGAGATCATTTGTTCATAATTTTATTTAATTTTATAGGATATAAATGTTTTCACTGGTTTTTATGTCAAACAAAATGTTTTTCAAAAGAACTCTTCTTTTAAGAACACACCTTTTACTTCTCCCTCAAAGTGAATGGTTCTTGAAACATGTATGTTATTCCCTCTTTATTTTGGGAAACCAAAGTTTATGAATGTGTTCTAATGATATGAAACCCATTACTTTCCATGGGTTAGTTATGTTCATTTTTTATATGTGTTTTACGTGGCAAGCATGATAATGATAATGTTATGATGTGACGGGTGCGCCCGAAATTATATAGTGCAATGTGAATGTTTCAAAGTGACGGGTGCACCCGGAATTATACAGCGCTCCAATGAATTGGGTAATGTGATTAATCTCATGAGTAAATGTGAAATGATGAGTGAAAAATATGATATCTTGGTTCACAATTATGTGTGGTAGTTAACCACTAAGACATGATGTTTCATTTTTATGCATTTCCACATTTCAAGTCTTATATTTATGCTTCCTCTCATGTTCATGATCTTTTTCCCATGTTATTATTATGCTCAACCCATCCTATATTGTTCTTATCTATCCTATTACTGGGCTTCTAGATCACCCCTTTTGATGTATATCCTCAGGTGGATACATGTATTAAGGAGAGGACAAGTTCAAATAAGAAGCTAGAGAAGAAGAAATTAAAGAAATGTTTATGCTTAATGTTGAAATTGTTATGGATGGTCCTAGTTTTCCCAAGACACTAAACCTTTGGATCCTCTATGTGTAATACTATTATGTTGTTTATCTTTATAATGATGTAATCGTAATTTAAGATAATGTAGGGTCACTATAGTTGGTAGTAGAGGCAAGGTTTAGTTAATTTGGGAATTAGGATTAGTGAAACCTAGATAAAACCTCTAGCATGAGACTAAGTACAAAAATGAACACAAGAATATTTACATAGGGATCCCATATGTTATGTTTTTGGTATAAATTTTTTAAATGAATAAGTTATTCATGAATTGTTTACTTATTTTTTGTTCTAACCTTTTCTATTTTAGAAAATTGTGGGAACCATGAGAAATTAGGCCAACAACTCGTGCGAGGGCCAATGCAATGATTGCCCGAACAACATCCCCAATTATTTGGGGGGTGGAGTTCAAAAATTCATTGCGATACTTACCCAATTATCTTAGGCTATGAACAATAACCATAATAATGGGTAACTTCCTCATTCACCAAAGAGGGAGAAACTAGCTATCGAATGTTTTATACAGCAACGACCACTGACGTTTTGTGGATCATCTAATCCACTAGTTGTGGAACAGTGGGTCAACTCCATGGAGAAGATATTTTGTGTTCTTCACTATTCTGTGATGGATAAGGTGACCCTATCCATTTATCGTCTAGAAGGAGTAGCCGATCAATAGTGGGATTTGATTAAGAACACCAAGCCTAGGGAGGAAATTGAAGAGATGGAATGGGAAGACTTTAACATAATTTTTCTTAACAAGTATTTCCCAAGAACTCTTCACACGAAGATGGAGAGAGAATTCATAGAGATCAAGAAAAAATAAGGAGAATATATCACATCCTATGAAGAGAATTTCACCAGACTTGCAAGGTACACTTCAGGTTTTGTTATCAACAATGATAGAAAAATTTATAGATTCTTTATTGGATTAAAACCACACCTTCAAAAGGCTCTTGCAATTTGAGAATTTGGGAGTTATGAATTAGTTGTTTGATGTGCTCTCAAATTGGAGATAGAGTTTGGAGAATAGTCCCATGGATATGGGGATAAGAAACTAAAGATGGAGTTTCAAGATGGAGGATCTAATGACAAAAGTGGTAAGAAATCTCAATTACCCACATGCCAAAAATGTGGGAATTTTCACCATGGGAACTGCCTCAAAGGTACGGGGAAATGATTCAAGTGTGGGAAAGGACACCATGCCCAAGAGTGTCTAAAATATACAAAAATAAATAATAATTTAGCTGATGAAAGGAGATAACCACTCATGGTTCAATGCTACAACTATAGGGAGCTAGGGCACTATGAAAACCAGTGCACTAAACCTTGAGCTCTTGAGGGTAATCAGCATCAGCAAGCACTAAAGCCAAAGGAAAAAGGGAAGGCTTATGCCATTACTACTGCGGAAGTGGAGAAAGATAATGAAGTCATACAAGGTACACTTCTTATTCACTCAACAATGGCAAAAGTCTTATTTGATTATGGTTCTAAACATTTCTTTATATCTTGCAAGTTTTCTAGAACTATAGAATCAAAGCCCCGAAACCTTGAATTAGAGATATCTGTAAAAACACCAAGTGGTGTAATCATTTCAACCCAAGTGTTTGACTCTTCTCCTGTTGGCGTATGTGGGAAGATTCTTCTGGAAAATCTCATAATACTTCCCTTGGTAGAATTTGACGATATAATGGGAATGGATTGGATCTCGTTATATAGAGCACATATCAACTGTCGGGAAAAGGAAATATCTTTTCATATTCCAAACCATCCCATGCTTCTCTACAAATGCAAGGACGATCATGAATCTCCTTTGAAAAATCCTTCAATGGTGTGGGTGTTGATTCCCTATGAAGAAGCATACCTTTCCCAAATGGTTGAGTCGAAGGAAAGTTCCAACCTTGAAGAAATGCCCATCTTGAGGGAATAGAGTGATGTATTTCCCAAAGAGTTACCCCAAATTCACCCTGATCGTGAGTTTGAGTTCTCAATTGAACTCATACCCGGAGCTAATCCTATCTTGAAGTGTCCCTATAGTATGGCTCCTATCGAACTGGAGGAGTTAAAGAAGTAGCTGCAAGAGAATATGGACAAAGGGTTCATACGCCCTAGTGCATCACCTTGGGGTGAACCAATGATCTTTGTGAAGAAGAAGGATGGAACAATGCTGCTGTGTATCGATTATAGGGAACTCAACAAGATCACCATAAAGAACAACTATCCTCTTCCAAGGATTGATGACTTGTTCGATCAGTTAAGAGGAGATCAATACTTATCAAAGGTGGATATTCATTCTGGATATCATCAGGTAAAGGTGAAGAAGGAATATATTCAGAAGACTACCTTCCATACAAGGTATGGGCACTATGAGTTTTTGGTGATGCCCTTCGGACTTACTAATGCCCAGGAAATATTCATGGATTTGATGAATAGAGTCTTTAGAAATTACCTCAAAAAATTTGTGGTAGTGTTTATTGATGATATTCTCATCTACCCCAAGAGAAAGGAGGAACATGAAGAATATATAGGACTTGTGTTTGCGACATTGAGAAAGGAGAAGTTGTATGCCATGTTTATAAAGTGTGACTTTTGGATGAAGCAAGTCACATTATTGGAACATGTGATCACAAGTGAGATAATTTCTGTGGATTCTTAAAAAACAAAGGTGATTGAGGAATGACCCAAGCCCTCTAGTGTCATAGAAATCCGTAGTTTTCTTGGATTAGTTGGGTATTACCGACGTTTTGTGGGAAACTACTCACGATTTTCAATCCGGATAACTAAATTAATAAGGAAAGGGGTATAGTATGTCTGGATAGAAGAATGCGAGGGATGATTCAAGGAGCTAAAGAGAAGGCTGATCACTGCACCTATACTCACACTACTGAAAAGTGGAGAAAGTTTTGTGATATATAGTGATGCTTAAAAGAAAGGCTTGGGTTGTGTACTCATGAAAAATGATAATGTGATAGCCTATTCCTCATGAGAGTTGAAGATCCATGAGAAGAACTACCCGACGCATGATCTAGAGCTAGCAGCAGTGATTTTTGCCTTGAAAATATGGCGGCACTACCTTTATGGCGAGAAGTGTGACATATACAATGACCACAAGAGCCTAAAGTATATATTCACACAAAAGGAGGTCAACATGTGTCAAAGGAGATGGTTAGAGCTAATCAATGATTATGATTTCTCTATTCACTATCATCCTGGAAAGGTGAACAAGGTAGTTGATGCACTAAACAAAAAAGAACCTGCTACTCTATCCATGCTGCGGATTGATAAAGACCCTATATTCTTGGATATGAAAAGAATGGATTTGGAAGTCATAAGGGTAGGGGATACATACTACCTTTCCCAAATGATTGCACAACCATCCATCCAAGAGAAGATTAAGGAAGCACAAAGGGATTATGTGGAGATACAGAAGAGTGTGAATACAGTAAAGGAAGGGAACCTGTAAGAGTTCCATATCGATGATGATGGTGTGATTTGGTTGGGAATGTGGATTTGTGTTCCTTCATCACTCGGGATAAAGAAGGAGCTACTGAAAAATGCACATATATCAACATTCTCAATCCATCCTGGGAGTACCAAGATGTACCGTGATCTCTGAGAACACTTCTGGTGGGATAACATGAAGAAGGAGATTGTGGAATATATATCAAGGTGCTTGGTATGTCAGCAAGTTAAATCTGAGCGACAAAAGTCCAAAGGTATGATGCAGCCATTGCCTATACCCATGTGGAAATGGGAAAATGTTACTATGGACTTTGTCACGGGTCTCCCAAAGACTTCAAAGGGAAATAATGCGATATGGGTTGTGGTTGACCGACTCACCAAGACTGCCCATTTTATCACTATTCGGTAAGACCTCTCACTTGAAAAATTTGCAAAGATATATGTGAAGGAAGTGGTGAGACTGCACAATGTTCCACTCTCAATTTTCTCTGACCATGACCCAAGGTTCAAATCTAAATTTTGGAGGAGCCTTCAACATGCTTTGAGTACTGAATTAATTTTCAGCACGACTTATCACCCCCAAACTGATGGCCAGTCTGAAAGAACTATTTAGACGCTTGAAGATATGCTAAGATCCTTCTCTCTAGAATTCAAAGGTGGATGGGATCAGCATCTCCCATTGGTTGAGTTATCACACAAAAATAGCTTCCACTTGAGTATTCAGATGGCTCCATATGAAGCTCTGTATGGAAAGCGATGTAGAACTCCAACCTAATAGGATGAAGTTGGAGAAAGAAAGCTACTTAGACCCGATCTTGTTGAAGAGATGACAGAGAAGGTTCAAGTCATCAAAAAACACATCAAATCTTCTCAAAGTCGGCAAAAGAGCTATGGTGACAACCGTCGAAGGGACTTGGAGTTTGTCGTTGGAGATAAAGTCTTCCATCAAATATCTCCATGGAAGAGAGTCATGCGATTCGGTAAGAAAGAGAAGCTAAGCCCAAGGTATATTGGACCTTCGAGATCCTTGACCGCATAGGAGTCATGGCCTATTGTATTTCACTTCCACCGAATATGGCTCAAGTTCATGATGTGTTTCATGTATCACTACTGAGGAAGTACATACCAGACCCCTCACATGTACTAAACTCAGAGGTGGTGCAGCTGGAAGATGATCTCTCCTATGAGGAGCAGCTAGTAAAGATTATGGACCGAAGAGATAAGGTTATACGCAACAAGACAACCCATCTTGTCAAAGTGTTGTGGAGGAACCATAACTTTGAGGAAGCAACTTGGGAACCAGAAGAGGCAATGAAGGAGAAGTACCCTCACCAGTTTGTGTAAAGTGAAATTTTAGGGGCGAAATTTCTTAAGGGGGGAAGAATGTAACGACCCAAAGTTTTTCAATGGAAATTCCCTTCTTATAATTATGTCATAAAATCACATGAAAACACAACATAATGAAATACTAAGTGCTAAGTGACCACTAAACATAAGTTTGTCACTTATATGTTTTGAATTTAAAAAATCTGACATACATGGTTGTGTTCAAGATGATTTTTGGAGTATAACAAAACAAAAATAATTTTTGTTGAATAGTAACCTACCCTTATGAATAGTAACATACCCTTATGAATAGTAATATGACCCTTATGAATAGTAAATCATCCAACATAAGAGTAACCTTACCCATGAATAATTAAATAAAATTTTGACATCTTAGAAAGTGACAATTTGACCTTAGTAAACGTTTTGGTATTCTGTAAGTCATAAATAATTAATTATAATTAATTAATTAATTTAAAATAAAATTTATTTTTATTAAAATGTGTTCATTAATTATAAAATCAATGTCTTATAGTTTTTAGATAATTTTATAAGACCCTACTTAATTTTTGAAAGCACTATAAAATCAGTTTTAATTTTAAAAACTATTTTTTATGTAAATTATGATTTTAAATAAATATTAAATTAATAATATTTAGAAAATTATTTTTGGAAAATGGACTTAATTTTTGGATTCTACACATAGAAAAATGGTAGGTATAAATTTTTGGTATTTTTCTAAAATACTTGAATTTTTTATAAATAGTGAAATACCGTAATTTACAAAAATAAGCAAAATAAGCTAATTATAGAGTCATGTGTGATGTTATGATGATGTAAGCCCACTTGGTTCAGGATCACATGATAAAATTACTATTCTTGGTCATTCAAGACTCACTATTACTTGTTTTAGGGGAAATAAATAAACTAATGAATTTTATATTAAGGAAACCCCTCTCCCCTCCACTATAAAAACCACCCTTCACACCCTCATTTCCTCACACCTCTCAAGCTACAAGCCTTCTCTAAACTCTTCCCAAAACTGTTCTATAGGCCCTCTCCCACGTTCAAGATCTTCTGGTATCATCAAAAGACCAAGACTAGCTTCCGTAAAGAGGATCTCAAGAGGAAGATTTAAGAGGTAATTTCTCTCCCTCTTCTCCTTTAATTTCCTTTCAAGTTCAAGTTCATTTCTTGATCTCTCTCAACCTATATTCATATAAATTGTATTGTAACTCCATTATTATACATCTAATGTAATTTTATTATGCTAATGGGATATTATATCATCCAACCCCCTTTCCCTCTTCCTTTTATCTTATTAAAGAGAACGTTGTTCGTGAGGTGTTAATTTTTCACCTTCAAGAACGACATGATTTATTCTTCCATTTCTACCTTTAGATCTGGTCATGAAACCATTTTTATGGTTGAAAAAGAACATGTTATATGTATTATCTCCTATTTAAAGTTATGGAACTAACTTATGACCATAGTGCTAGTGATAAAATAAAACAAGTTCATTATGATCGAAAAATCGCTCTAATTAACCCAAACAATCATCATTTAATTATTATCTAATGATTCATCCACATAGATCTAATATATTTCATTAAAAGATAATAAAAACTCCTGTAATATCATTAATAACATTTAATATTAGTTATGTATGTTTATCCATTTTCTACCCAAACTTCAATTTAAGAATACAAGTGAACCACTCAAGAAAACCATGAAAACAAACATTCCCAAATAATGTTTTTAAAATATATAACTCATCCAAAGGAACATAAAATCACTTAATGAAACCATAATGAACCATATTAATATAAATAAGGTTCTGGATTTCTAATTAATGAATATAATGTCATTATAAAGGACATTAAAGGGAAGGAAGCATTCAGGTACAAGGTAAGGGGAAATTCTCGAACTCAACTTTCATCATTCGGGTTATCCCTCTTTCACTCCATTATTTTTGATATGGTTACTCCATAAAGATCATTTTTTCATAATTTTCTTTCCTTTTATAGGATATACATGTTTTCACTGGTTTTTATGTCAAACAAAATGTTTTTCAAAAGAACTCTTCTATTAAGAACACACCTTTTACTTCTCCCTCAAAGTGAACGGTTCTTGAAACATTTATGTTATTCCCTCTTTATTTTGGGAACCCAAAGTTTATGAATGTGTTCTTATGATATTAAACCCATTCCTTTCCATGGTTTAGTTATGTTCATTTTTGATATGTGTTTTACGTGGCAAGCATGACAATGATAATGTTATGATGTGACAGGTGTACCTGAAATTATATAGCGCTCCAATGCATTGGGTAAAGTGATGAATCTTATGAGTAAATGTGAAATGATGAGTGAAAAAGATGATAGATTGGTTCACAAGTATGTGTGGTATTTAACCACTAAGACATTATGTTTCATTTTTATGCATTTTCACATTTCAAGTATTATATTTATGCTTCCTCTCATGTTCATGATAATTTTCACATGTTATTATTATGCACACCCCATCCTATATTGTTCTTATTTATCCTCTTACTGGGAAGATAGATCAACCCTTTTGATGTATATCCTCAGGTGGCTACATGTATTAAGGAGAGGAAAAGTTCCAATAAGAAGCTAGAGAAGAATAAATTAAATAAATGTTTATTCTTGATGTTGTAATTGTTATGGATGGTCTTAGTTTTCCCAAGACACTAATCCTTTAGATCCTCTATGTGTAATACTATTATGTTGTTTATCTTTAAAATGATGTAATAGTAATGTTAGAAAAGGCAAGGTCACTATAGATAAGGATATAAATCTCGGTTCAAGGTGTGAATTTTTTCCCCTGTGGTTGCTGAGAATGGAACAACTATTAGGATACCATCTAATATTTCATATATTTCTCATGATGTTGGGATAAAATTGGTACAGATTGCCAAAACGAATGTTGATCTTGGTCTGTCTATTAATCTAGAGGATGGTTGGGTTAGGTCCAAGAAGGTCTTTAACACATCAATGAAGAATTTTGGTGTTTTGGTGATGATCCAGACTCTCATGAGTCAGTGTCGGATGATGTTCCTCATGATCTGATTATTCAGGATTCACCTAAGGAGAGTGTCTCTCACCTTCTCGATTAAAAGGAATGTCCTTAATTAATGGAACCCCAAGTAATGCAAGTAGATGATGCACAGATTCCATCTGCTTTCTCCTAGGTCCCACCATCTAATGACACTATGATTAAATTACCTTCAACATTGCTGTTAATCCCCACTGAAGATAACAGGTTCACCTCTGAAAGCCTTGAACCCCCTTCTACTGGTGAGTCTGGAAAAGACATGTCTTAAATTTCCTTTGCTGATATAGTGGCATCTAAATATGGAGTTCTAAAGATAGGCATAACATAAAGTTATGCTGGCCCTTGCACTAGGCTTCAGTCTTCTAATCAATGATGGTATTCTTTTGGAACTTCCAAGGGATAGGGAACTCTCCCATGATAAAAAACCTTAGGCATATATTTAGGACCAAAAACCCTATTTTACATGGAATTACAGAATTGGGAATGAAGTTTGAGAGATGTATGGCTTCCAAATGGAGTGCTCTAGGGTATTCCTTTGTTGCGAATAATCAATGTGAGACTAATACATAATCCTAGTGTGTCTTAAAACCCAATAGTATCAAGATTGATTATTTCTGTAAGGATCATTAGTTGGTGACCCTATCTTGTTTCCTCCATTCCAATTATATATTTTTAAAGTTTGTTTGTGACTTCAATTTATACAAAATATGAAGAGGTTTCTGGAGAAATTTGGTCTCTACCTATGAGAACATGTCTACCAGCTGGATTCTGATTGGTGATTTTAATGCTATCCTTAGGTAAGTGAAATAATCTGGGAAAAATTTATGTAAATAATCATCTAATGAGTTATATTATTTCATTGATCAATTTGGATTGGTTGAATTTACCATATCTGGTGTTGATTTCACATGGAGTAGGTACACCTTAAATGGGAGGCAGGCTTGTAAGCCGGACAGGTGCTTGGTGTATGTGGTTGAGAGAGGCGATGCAGTGGATGTATCCAGTTTGACTCTTCCAATAATTCACTCTGATCATAACCCTTTTTTGGTTGAGGTTTGTTTTAATAGATTGAGAGTATCCCCCCTACCATTAAAATTCAATAATGCGTGGTTGGTTGTGACAGGCTGTAGAGAAGTCATTATAGATGCTTGGAAAACAATTTTTTAGGAATTCCTTTTCAAATTATAATTAGAAAGTTGAAGAGTGTGAAGGACTGATTAAAATAATGGCACAAAGAGTCATTTTCCATTATTGATATTGATATTAAAGAGGATGAATCTCATATACTTACTTTGTCAGTAGGTTAATATGTCTCAGGATACACCCTCTAAAGATGAGATACAAGCTACTGAAAATTTTGATAATATCTGGACCATCAAAGAGAACCTTTCTCGTTATCAATTCAACATTAGGTGGTTGAAGGAGGGAGATATGAATTAACATTTCTATTATTGTATACATAGGTAGGATAAGGTTAATAGGAGTATAATTTCTCAAAAAATTTATGGTAGCATGTTTAATTCTGAAAATGACATTGCAAATGCTGTGACATGCTACTTTGAAAAGCTATATTCAGATTCTGGGGAAGAGAATTTAGAAATACTGATGAAGTGCATTGGGCCAAGAATTTTTGATGTTCACAATAAAACATTAAATGTGGTCCCCAGATCAATAGAAATACATGAATCCATTTTCTCCATAAACATTGATTGTTTTTCTGGTCCTAATGGATTCACCAACAAATTCTTTATGTTCTACTGGGATATTGTTCAGATTGAATTGATAAACATTGTCAGGGAGTATTTCCATTATTCTTCAATAATGTTTGGGATGAACAAAAATTTTATTTCACTTATTCCAAATAAATAAAATTCCTTTGATATTATAGAATTCAGGACTTTTGAAATTAGGAGTTATATTCCAAAGGATATTAGTCAAATCAAGGCTCACATGCTCGGTGAGGTTGCCCCAGACCTTATCTTAGTCAATCAGTTTGGCTTTTTCCCTGGAAGAAACATACAAAATTGCCTTTTCACTACTTTTGAATGTGTAAATATTAGGAAGTGGAAATTCAAAGATGGTGATATGGACCTAAAGGTTGACATTTCAAAATCTTTTGACACAATAATGTGGGATTTCATCTTTGTAGTCCTTAAAATGCATGGGTTCTCACCAAGGTCTATTGATATGGTTTTCTCCATCTTTAAAAGTTCCAGGAATTCTATTCCTGTTAATGGGTCCCCAAGGGGTTTCTTCTAGTTCTCAAGAGAGGTCAGTCTAGGTGATCCATTATCTGGATTGAAATTTTCTATTGTTAATGACTATCAGAGTTGGTGCATTCATGAACTTGGTAATTCTGGATTATATCAATGAATTAGAGCTAGAAGTAATTTCTTTTCTACCTATCACTTGTTTTAGGTAGATTATATCTTTCTATTCTGAAGGGATGAATGAAAAACCATCTCTTTCATTAAGAACATATTCTCACATTATGATAATTTTGTAGGTCAAGTAATTAGCTAGAATAATTCCTTTGATGCTTTAGAGATAGAATTCACATTTTGAAGCAGAACAAGGTTGCTCAGTGACTTTGTGTGAAGTGGGGTTCTTTTCACTTCACTTATCTTTGACTTCCACTATTTTGGGGGAGGGTGAAATGTTTACAATTAGAGAGAATTGCTTTGAAAATCACTAATCAACCGGAATGTTGGAAAGGGAAGACTATGTCCCAGGTATGTTGAATTTTTCTAGTTAATTATATTATTACCACAATGATTGTGTACTATTTATCATTGTATAGATAGAATAGAACCCTTATTAAGTAGTTGAGTGGAAAAATACTGAACTTTATTTGGACTGGTTCGGTTTTGGAAATGAAACTTCTCATGGTTTCATGGAAGGAGTGTATCAAACCGGTGGGTTTGGGTGGAATGAAAACTAAATACATCAGAGTTTTTAATGATCAGTGGCTTCAAAACATTACATGGAGGAATATTTGAATGCTTGATTTCTTAATGGTGATTCTAGTAACTAGATTTTTTGATAGGCTGCACAATGGGTATGCTATGTATATACAATCCTCTGTTTGGATATCAATCAAGATGACTTACATAATGATAATGGAACATTGCAAATGGATTGTCTGTACGGATTCTCCTCTGAACTGTTATATGTACCATTAGATATATTTCCCCATTAAGAATAATATTGTTATCTCTTCTTCATTGAGGAATCATTCTATCATAGAATTTCAAGGTTATATGAATTCCAATGATATTCTTACCAACCATTTTTTCATGGAGATATCCAAATATGAATATTTGGATGGTGACATATTGGTCTAGATGCTTGCTCATTATGGGAAGTTTTACTACTGTGAATGTTATACATTTCAATGTGGCACCTCCTCTAGGATTACTTCATGGGTGGTGGGTTTCTTCATATCATTTATTTCCCCTAATGATTCACTTCTTGTTTGAAAAATATAGAAGCTTCAGCTTCTTATTTAGTTCCTTCTTAAGTATATTGGGCTGCATCTTGTCTCGACATGCTACTTATGTTTGGGAGTAGAGGAGACCTTTATACATTTTTTTCTTATTGCAGGTTCACCGGCTGGTTGTGTGGCTATGTGAAGGCCATATTTCGATGCTTCCTCAACTTTGGGTCTATTGAAGTGCTACTCACTTCAGTCTGCGAGGCAGAATGTAGAGGCCAAGTGAAATCCCTCTTTCTCTTACGACTATCGCTATATTATCTTATACATGGAAGGCACATAATAACCTCATATTTAATAATTTAAAACCCTCATTCAATGATGGTGTCTTGGATTTTAATTATTTTTTAAGACTTTTATCTAAGATTCAAACCAGATCAATGCACAATGATGGTTTTGGCCTAATTATCTTAACATCACTTGGTATTAGTGGATGAGAAAGGAAACCACATGTGCTAAAATACATCTTCTAGATTCCACTGATCTTCGATTAGCCAATGGTAAATTTTTATGGGGTAGCTAATGGTGCACCAGATTTTACAGGCTATGGAGGAATTTTTTACAAGCATCAGGGCTTCATTAAGGTCTTTTTTTTACATTAATGGAAATGGGTTTTCAATTGAGGTAGAGCTATCAGTTATGATAAAGGTGATAAGGTACGCAATCCATTATGGTTGGCATAAATTATGGCTTGAGTCGGACTCATTTGTTGCTGGGAAAATTCTTAATAACCATTCAAGGAATATATCACGGTGGATTTTGTCTCCATGGATTGTTTTTCTTTGTCTTGCCGAGTCAATCTCTCTTGATGTCTCTCTCATTTACAAAGATAAAAACTAGGTTGCTATTGCTCTTTCTAAAAAATCCATTATAGAGGTTAGTTCGAGTTGGTATTTTTTACCATGTTATTATTATTGTCTAGCACAGATGGACTAATATGGTGAGATTCACACCTGGCTTTGTAATGATCCTATATATTGATTTGTTTTGTACTTTTTATTTTTTATAATATTTTTTTGGAGCAGGCTTTCCTGCCTCCTGAAACTTCTGGATATTTTCCATAACTTGATAAATCTCTACTCAAATCTCTACCATAAAATATATTCCATGTACAAGGTTTTTTTGTCTTACCAAATTACCAAACTAAGGAGAATTATTATGTAACCTTATACCGAACATCTAATGGAAAATGTAACATTATTAACCCAACTCATTAAATTACTTTACTTATAAAAAAATTATAATACATGCATACATATTGAAATAATTATGTAATTACTATAAATATACTGAAGTATTATTATATTACATTAATATACAATATCAAACATTCTCTCAAATTATTATAAAATGAAAGCATTGTTCATATTATGTTTGGTTCACTACCTACAAGAACAATGAATTTCACTTTTCATAGAATAATTTAATGGATAGATTTTATAAAGAATTTAATAATAAATATATTTCTTCTGATACAATTAACATTATATAAATATCATTTCATCATTGCATCAATGATATTAAGAACAAAAGATGTTTTTAATTTTAACCATAATAAATGAGTTAATTGTGACAAATTTTTAAATTTGTATCTATTTTGGATCATCTATTAAACTCTAATACTCTTATTATAATAGATTTATAAATAATAACTACCCATATAATTATTTATATATTTTAACTCTTTTATAACATTTAGATCCTCAATCAAATCTTTGAAATGGTGTTAGAAAATTTGAATAAAAAACTCTAAATGGCCGATGAAAATAACACATACGAAATAAATGAAAAACATAAAAAAATGAATTTAAAAATTTTTAAGAGAAATTTTTTATTATTCATGTAACTTGAAAAACTAAATTTCATTATTCAGAAGGGTAAATACACTCAACGAATGTGTAAAGGACCTAGGGTGGGGGATCTTCTGAACTACCCTCATTACTTTTTGATTACACATTCTATTTTAATTTCTTTATATACATTTATATTATACTCATGTATTTATTGAATATTTTATATATATGTTCCTTATATATATACTCATCCTACATTACCTTTCATTTTTAGGGATAGCTCATGTTATTCATGACCACTTCTTATTTTCTAATTTTAATTAAACTCAACAAAATTGAACTAGTATAATTCTTATCTATTATTAAATACCACTTAATAAACTCTTATAAACACTATAAGGTTTATAAAAAACTAATTATTTCTAGGAAAATAATTTCAGTTAATTTTTATTTTTATGGAAATATTATTCTCTTAAAATCATTAAAGGCTCATGGCACTTCTTTTAAAACCTCACATAAGAGGTTCATTTACAAATATACTTATCCCCTATTTTTTATGTCTTCAATTCAGTTAAACATTATTTTCATGATGTATTATTATAAATTACTTTATGAAATTAAAATAATTTTTTAATTCCTTATTTAATGGGAATATTTTTTATATGTCTTTTGGTTATGATCTAAGAAAATATTATGAATCCCATTTACTTTTCATTCATTTTTTATTATGCTTATTCCTTATAATTGATTAAATTTTGTGTCACACATTTTGTTTCACATGAAATGAAAGTGAGAGTTGGTCCTGGAGTTATAAATCCCCCAACTGATTAAGAAATGATTTCATCTCATCATATAACATATATGGTCCATGAGTGGTTAGCCTGGAACCATGTTATGTTTTGTTAGTGATGAGCATTGACTTATGCCTATGATTTAATGCTTTATATTATTGAAACATTTCCTATTATTCCATCATCTTATGATATCATATTCTTATTCCTTGATTCAATGTTACTATATATTATTCTCATCTTTTATTCAATTGGGATAATCTTCTTATCTCATATGTATTACTTTTCATCACGATTTTCTATGATTATACCACTATTAATATTTATAGATCACTCTTTTATTTATTTATGTCCTAGGGTATTATAATAAGTATTATATTTTCAAAATGTTATTTGTGATCATTTTGGATATTGGTAGAAGGATTATGTGGATTAAATAAAAGTTGATATATTCCATGACTTGTCTCAAATACACTAGACCTAAAGTTCATCTGGGGTGTGTGTATATAGTTTTAAGTTAAAAATAATTTTATAATATGGGTAAGTAACTTGGGACAACATAATCACTAAGTTAAAACCCCATTAATTATTTAATGTAAATATATATTTTAAGAAATTTTTTTAAGAATATCTCCATCACATCCATTTAATAGATCTTGTATTTTTATTTAATTTCTATTACCTAAAAGGTAAAAGTTGTTTAATGACTTGAAACTAGTGAAAATTACTCTCCAATATGTTTTCCATTTATTTTAGAGTATAAATTAAAGACCAACCATGCTTTATTTCCTGTCACATTTTCAATATCATCATGTTTTTTTGAACACCTATTTTATTCAAGGGAATTTTTGATCATTGATGTCTTTACTATCTTTAATGTTTGATTATTATGTATTAGATAAGTTTGTAAATCATGGAATTCACCCATGATTCATCCTTTAACACTTAATAACATTATATATGTTACACCTTTCAAAAAAAATAGTCATATTTAAACACAATATTTTTGATATATATTTTAGAAAAGTGCATTCACCTTTTAAATTAGATTCATGAATCTCTAGTATTAATTATTTCCTTTGAGATATTTATTGATTTACTTAACCTATTGTTTTTATTTCATTTTAATTTCAATTTCTTCCTAGTTTTTTTTTCATTGAGATTATTCATAATATATGTTAGGAACTTATTTTTCCTAATATATTTATTCTAGATTTATACTCATTATTTTTTTCTAGATTCATATTCAATAGATTTGAAATAATTTATTTCAACAATTTTATTAATCCACTTAACTAATAATTTATAGAATTTTCTATGGGTTAAATAACAAATAAATATTTCAAAATCCAATGCACACATATTTTTTCTTATGAGACTTCATTTTTTTAATAAAGAACCAACTTACAAACACACTAAACATTTTTAAAATTAGATTCCTCTTTTACATATGATAAGGTATCATGTTCTCACTAGGTCTTAATAAATCCTTGTTTTGAGAATACACTAGAACATCCATTGCCTCTTTCCAATATATCTTTAAGGTTCTAATTTTATTGAGTAGTTTCTTTACTATATTATTCACCATGGGATTACTCCCTTAGATAAATACATTTTATTATGGATTTACCCCCAGTGATACCAATTAATTGATTACATAATTCACTATGTAGTAATTATCATAAGTAGATTTTAATTTAAACATTTTTTTCATTCATAAAATTTCAATAGTTTTTCAAATTTCATCACATATGGTAGCTCTTGATATATTCCACCACACCCATACTTATTATAAAAACATTATACATAATATTATTTTATAATTATTCTCAAAAAATATAAATTACCTTTATACTCATATTGCAATATGTGTAATTTTTCCTCATGTGGCAGTGTGATGAATATCTTATAAATGTTAGCTTTTCTAATTCTTTGGCCTATAGGGATTTTGTACCATCTTTCCTCTTGTTCACTCATCACATGTCATTTCACTATCTATTTTTATATTCTAAATATCATTCAATACATAGATATTTTAAATATTTTCCACGATTTTTTATCTATATTCCCAAGGAATGTATTCCACAATATATTTTCCTCTTCTACAATTAGGAATCACAATCCAGGTATTTAATTTCAAAAATATATCCTTTTTTACCCTCCCAACCATTAAGTAATCAAGAATTTGGTTTAATAAAAAATATATTATGATTCAAATATACTTAAATTCATGATTCATTGAGAAAAATTATACTCATAATATTATATAGAAGTCCATCAATAATAATTACATGGTTAGTCAATAATTCACCTCACATTAGCCACATGTACCCATTTCATCTGATCATTAAATACCCATCACCTATAAAGTGAATCATTTCATCCATACAATTCTTTATATTCATTAATAAAATTAAATTTGGAATAATTTTGGATGAATGACCATTATTATGATTAGATGTGTTGTTATTTAAATATTTATGTAAAATTTTAACTAATATGCCCATGAAACTTTTCTTATTTCCCATCAAAGAAACTCTAGGATGAATTGAAACATAAGTAGGTATGTTTTCATTCCATTTAACATGTTTAATGATGAATTACACTTCATATTTTAGTAGATAAAATCAATTATATAATGTTAGTGTATATTATTTTCTTCTTTATTCACATTGAGATTGTTTTGATTTTTTTTCAATCTTTTTTTGTCTAAAATAATAATATTTTCATCCAGAGTTAGAGGAGTAAAAATAAAACCGCTAAAAGGATTTTTATCTTTATTATAAAGTACCAGTTTTCATTGTTCATTACTTGATTTTGGATGCATGTTCTTGTAGATAACTCCTTGAATTTTTAAAATAAGTTACATTATTTCCTAGTTTGACAATTATTTTTCACCTCATTAATGGGAATATCATATCACATTAAATCTATATCCTTATATCACTCATTTATCTTTTTGGTGGTTGGAAAACTCCCAATGAATAGAATAGATAATTTCATTGATCCTTATTTCATTTCACTATTTTATTTTATTTTTGAATGTTGGATGACTCACCCTCATATTCAAAATAAATATTAATGATATAATTGGGATTTTTATCTCTCTAGAAATTCTAAATATATCACATTCATCTCTCACATTAACATTATGTTCTAAAAAATTCCTAAACTATAACTTCTTTTTTGAAATTATTTATTAAAACATGATCTTATTTAATCCCTACTCAATATGAAAATCATGTTCATTTAATATCTCTATATATATATTCATAAATATTACTATGATGGAAATAAATTCTCTTTGATTTTCTTATATGATCCCTTGATAATCTCTAACCATCTCTAAATGGGAGATTTCATCTTTAATTTAATAAGAAAAATTAAATATACCATTAATAATAGACAAATAATCTAATTTATTTATCATTTAAATATAAATATTTTCATGAAATCATGTTTGTTCAACTTCAATATAAACATATTCTTCTGGTTGATCATCATATTTCTCATTAGGTTGAGTATATCACACAATTTTTATTCTAAAATATTCTGAATAATATCAAAATATGATCTCTCATTATTCAATGAATAAAAATTATTGTATTAATCCTCACTCAATAGGCTCTTTAAATGAAATTTAATATGGATTTATGTTTTCCAATAACATTACTCCCAGTGGGAAACCTTCTTTGTCGGTTTTTGTGGGTAATCTAAATATGAATCATCTTTATATGGCGTATTTTGAATCTTTGGTACTATTTAAAATCCATTTCAAAATTTGAAAACTAAAAGTGGTATTTATCCTCCTAATTTAACATTTCATCACATGAACATTCTATCCCATTATGAGATAAGATAATTACTAAGATTATCTTAACCATATTCCTAATTAATCTCAAGTTACTATATATAATTTTATCTCATATCATTGGATGAATAACTCAATTTTCCTTTAAATTCACCCATATATAGATCATATGATAGATACTTTCGATATGATATTTTATTACTATGCATCATCGTTGAGAAAATTATTTTCTATTTAATTGAGAAACACACCTATTGAATCCCTTACTTGTATTCCATGAATGAAAAAAATGTAAAATATCCAACTTGAATTAAATAATATAAAAACCCATGTGTTTCATACATTTCTGATAATTAAATCCATTTAATAATGAAATTATCTACATTTTTATTTAATTCACCCTAAAATAACATCATTGAGGAAAATATTTTTTTTAATAACATATATCTTTGATACAACATGTTATTCCATAAGTCCCTGAATTTCTTAAGAAGTAGGTGAATTTGTGGGTGTGAATTTATTTTTTTAAAATATTTCATTAACTTGTTAGCAAAAAAAGTATAACCCATAATTGTTGTTTCTCGTCTTGTCCATCCATATGAATATGTTTTTTTAAATAACATGAATGTATCCAACAAGGATGAGATAAAATCCATAGAATTATAGACTGAGATAAGTTATCCTCTCATATCCATTCTCTATGTGTTGTATTCCTTACCATAATTTTTTTATAAAGTCCATTTATTCTCTACATAATTTTATTCTAATTTTTAATCCATATTTCACCCCTTATTGGTCTAAAAAGATATATATAATGATTTAGTACAATATATCATTAATAAATAAAAAACATTTCATATGTGAACATTTTTTAAATATATAAATATACTGATACATACAACATCACAACATAATAGATGAATTTATGGAATAATTCCTTATGATTACCATGTATATATGAAAATTAAATATTGACAGTTATATTAATGTCATAAAAACCACAACCTTTTAATTTTAAACACATATCTATATAAGATAATTTTTATGTAATTTTTTTTAGATAGCATAATTAGATATTTCTATCCAATTTGTGAACTATAATTACAGACAAACCTCTTTATCAAAGAACCAAAACCCACACAGTTCTCTTATAAAAATATATATAATAAATAATAGCTACCTATTAGATCATGATTTATAAATTCTTAAATCATAGTCATCAATAGAGTTATTGTCTTCATTTTTCAACCAATAACATGAACACCTTCATCAATCCATTTTATCTTTACGACATTAATGTCCAAGCCATAATGAACAATGTTGAACCTATTTTAAATATTTCAATTATATTGACATAATAGTAAGTGACTATTGGATAATATTATTCTCTTTAAAACTCCAAATAAATCATGGAATAAGTAAAATTAATAAGGAATTTGTTTCAACTCCTTAACTAAATTATCTCCCATACTCATAAAAAATATCTAAACTTCTGGTAAGATTCATCCTAACCACAATACTTTTAATAAGAATGATTTACAATAAGAAAACCACATTTGAAAATCAGTTCACCATTATTCTATCTTGATCAACATTGGTTCTAATAAATTTATTTAATATTTATAAATTATATGGATATAATAAAATTTATATTATGTCAATTTAGTAGTTTATTAGTTTAATAAAGATCGGTAAAATAAATGGAAAATAAATAAAATAAAAATTGTAAGATTACCAAATAGATAATGATACCACTGTTTACTTGGGACCATTATGAGATTATATATATAGTATTCCTTGTGATTGGAGGATAAAAACATGTTGAATATGATTTGGTGGGGTTGTATTTCATTAGATTTCGGGTACAGGATGAAATTTTAAAGTATTCTGAAAATGGTGGTTATATGGGGGTATTTATAGGTGGTGAGGAAGAGTGTTTAAGTATTAAATTATAAGTATAACTTAATTTTGTGATAATTAATTGGTATAGTGGTGTACTACATGGAATTCAATTATATTTGAGGCACTTTGGCTGAATATAACAACTTCTTACATCATGTATTTTGTTTCTATATAATGATGTCATTGTTACATAATTTCTACATTATATTTTACCAATTACTTTTTTATGAAATTCAATAATTATTTAACCTAACCAATTATTTATATTTTATATAGGAATGTTATTTTATAAAATAATTTATAAAGATAATAAATTCATTAAGAAAACCTAATTTATTAAAGAAATCATGTTTTCATAGTGAGAGAAATTTTATAATTTTTTTGAAACATTTTGTTTAATAAATTAGTTTACTGTTTTTTGAAAATTAATTTTTCATTTTAAAATCAATTATTAAACTAATATATTATATTTTTATTGATTAAAAATTTTAACATATATAAAAAATATTGTATTTTATTATTCCCAAAAATTTTCATATATCAATGAAATTAAAAATAATATAAAATTATCTAGAATAAACATAATAATTAAAATTTTATGATCCATTTTGTTGAAATATGTTTCAAAATGAGATTAATTAAAAATTTAACTAAGACATATAAATATTAGAGTTTGACTAATTATTATAAATCACATAACATAATGAATTATTTCATTATAATTACTTTTCATTTATATATTTACAACATTATTCACATTATTCTAAATATTTATATTTGTTTTTTTATTTTTATTAATGAAATGTTTTACATATATACTTAATTAAATAGTTACATATAATAGTCACTTCACTTTTCCAACCATTAGATTACTATTATAACAGAAATTTTTCCAAAGGCTACCTTATTTATTACAATGATCATATTTTCTATTACTACCCTATATTTACAAATTTAATCATTTCACCATTCATTTACTTATTTATTTATGAATGTTATCTATATAAAAATATATACCTCATTTATAATTTTTTTCTTATTACATTAATTATCACAACTATGGTATTTCATTAACACACCAATAAATAAGGTTTAAATTTTTTTTAAGGTTACTTAATTATTTTTATTTTCTTATAATAATAACTCCAATCATCTGAAATGTATTTTTATACAATTTTTTATATTATTTTTTGATGTAATATAATAATGGATATTTTATTATGTTGTAGATATGATTTATTTATAACATACCTCATATTTGAGTTTATTGATTAAAAAGGAATGTAATTAATTATAAATTGTGAAAAATATATGAAATATATTTAAGAAAGAATTATGTTAAAAAATGTATCAAGTGTTTCTATATGTGAATTTTCAATTTTATTCCTCTAAAATTAGATTGTACAAAATTATCCAACATTTTATAATGGTAGTATTAGGTCTGGGTTAGGATTTTTACATATTTTATAATATGAAACCTTATAATTGTATTGTTTAATTTGAGTTATACTGAAGGCTTAAAATATCTATATTTTAATTTTTTTTCAAATTTAAAAAATATGAATTGCAAAAAATTATATTTTTTTACTTGTAACTACAAAAAAATATTGAAAGTAAATTTCATTGGGATTTATTGTAATTTTTTCAATAAGAATGCTTTTTTAGTTTATAATTTTTTATCACAAGGATTAAAATATTTCATATCCTTCTTGAATACATAGTTTATGACTATGCTAGTTAGGAAGTAATATTGTTTTTCTAACAATTAAATTTTAAAAGCACCATCAAACCTAAACCCTTAATTATGAAAAAAACACATTAAATGGTATTGAAGTTATTTTTTAATAAAATTATAAATAAATAGATGTGAAATTATTGATTTGTTCCAACACATATTGTTAGTGAATAAGTAAAAAAATAAATAAATTATAAGATAAATTGATTAATTGTATAAGTATAAAACTTTCATTCAATTATATTTGAATCCATATATAATTATTCAAATCCACTATGAAATGGGGTATTTATCTACTCATGAATGAGAATTATGATGAGAAGTATTAAAAATAAAGTATTTCATGATGATAACACCAATATAAAAAAAGAAGAATAAAAATAATCAAAAACATATTTTCCTCCATGATGAATATCATATAGCTTATTAGGATAGACTCCAAGATGAGTTTCCTTATCCAAATGATTCAAACAATTTTGAAATATATATTCCTATTATAAAATTGTGATTAAGGCCATAAATAATAGATCCAATATTTTTTTGGGCGATATATGGAGGTTTTTTGGCCAAATACACAATCAGGTTGCAAGGTCATTGGGACATTGCAAGTAAACTTTCAGCATATTTATAATTTGTTACATAATATTCATTATATTGAAACATGTTCCTTGAAATCATGTTTGTGATCATACATTTTCTTTTTTATGTTTAAATTTCATTATCATGGTCTCTAGAGTTTTCTTCATGGTCTTTTCTACTATGTTTCAATCATACATGCTTTAAAAATTACCCAACCACATCTGATTTATCCAAAACATTAATGTATCAACCATCAATATATGAAAATTCTGAGTATAATTTTTTCATATATAAATGTTCGTAAATCCAAAAAAATATTATAATTGAACAATAAAACCATTTTTAAAAGAAAATTTTCATATAATATTTTACATCCCATTCTTATATCAAAGACTCTCACACTTATTCTTTTATATATCCATAAATTAATACTAAAAAAAACATTAAACAGAACCAAAAAAACTATAAAATTAAATACCAGAGATCATATCAATTAAATGAAAATGGGATTAGTTGAATAATTATTTAATGTTTTAAATACACCATTCATGATTTACTAATTCTCTAACTAAGAATGCAAAGTGGGCACACAAAATTTATAAATTTTTGTTTAAAAATAAAAAATGTTTGAACATAAAATCCCATATATTAATTGAACATAAAGTCACTATATCCAAATAAATATTCTAATAAGCCCAAATAATATATGAAAATATCTTATTTACCTTAAAATTTGGGAAACCACTTTTATTGTTCACAAAACTACATTTATTTTTTACATTCAGCCTAATGGTTGGTCCTCAACAATTTGGTTACATTTTTGATATATCAATATTTTTATTAATTTTTTATAATAAAATTTTATTTTTAGATATTTTCCATGAATTAAATTGATAAATTATTTAAAAAATATGATATTATGAAATGAAAATCACATAATAAAATGTGCATCCTCAAAAATTTATTAACATCAATTTCCAAAAATACATAATACGACTATAAATTCAAAATTTCCCTAAATTTATAATACTATATAAAATAAAAAATATAAATAAAATATTTAATTATAAAATTAAGAAAAAATTAATTAATATTTCCTTGGAAAACTCATCAAGAAAAATAGTGTATCAATCCATGAATTTGAAAAATTGAAATTATTAACCCAAATTATGTATCATTTAAATAAAAAGATTGAGTGAAAATTTTAAAAATACTTTTAATGATATAAAATAAAAACATATTTTCATATACCATGTGTTTGGAATTATTTATGTCTGGAAAATGGATCCCCCCACACACTTAATTCAACACATAGTGTCTAGGAATAATATTTTGTTAGGAAAAACAAGATAAAACGCCCAAAGAAAGGAAAAAATGTATTATAAGTTGAAAATGATAAAGAATAGAATTCAAATTAATACACCTATAATAAGTTAATGGAGGATATAAATGGTTCAACATGAAAAATTACTTAGCGGAAGATAATATCATATTCTTTTTTTTATAAAAACATGGGAATTTTATTTTTTTGATCACTAAAAATAAAGAGTGAAGAAAAATATTTCATGAAATAATTGAAAATTTTCAAAAACAAAATTGATTCACAATCATAAAGATTCATAGGGAGTAAAAAAGAATCACTAGAGAATAAAAATACCTAATTGTTAGAATCTCATACATGTAAATAAAAAATGTAGGCAGTACATTCCAAACAACTAAAAAGGCATAACATGTTTAATATTTAAAAGGGGTTAATAATATATCATGGAAAATAATCAAAGGATCTATATACTATGGGCGTTATTATTCTAAAAATTTCATAATATCCCATCCATGAAGTTATATACCATGTTTAATCACATCCCATTCCCTGTCATATCAAGAATCAAAAGTCACATTGCCACATTATATGCCAGAAATATAACAATCTAATCCCCTAGTGAATTTTAGTGCACACCATACTATCTCCATGGGTTATGTAGACATATAATGAATTTGTTTTCATGGGTGGGTGGGTATGGTGAAGGATATAAATAGAACATGGGCTATGATAACCCCCAACGTGATCATTCTAAAACTTTATGTGTTTAAGATCCACATTACTATTATATAATTTATTGTCACGACCCATCCCCTGGGGGCCCATGCCGTGACTACCCCAAGCCCGCCTTCCATAGGCCTAGGGTTGGTGACTAGAACCGAATGACATATCCCTGGAAAATGGGATGGCATTGCCTTTAATCCTATAAACATGCTCTCCAAGAACTCAATGAGCACAACCCACTTAGTAAAACTACAGTAGTAAAAAAGATGTGTAATGAATGTAAAGAGTGTTGTAAGTAAAGGGGCCGGAATATAAGCCCAACTGAAAAGTACAACAACAACAGAAAACCCAGCTCCCAGAGTCTTCCCCCAAGGTTCCTACCTGAAGGGTAGGTATAACTCACGGTCGGTCGTCACTGTGGCCCATCAAGACTAAATTTACACCTCCAAACACCATCCCTTCCTAACTCCCAAACCTCAGTCAATGTTATACGTCATCTGCACAAAAAACAACAAGGTGCGGGGGAAGCCCATGTAGGGGTGAGTATAACAATACATATTAGGGACCCCACGACCCCAAAGGTCTCCCAGAGTTTCACAATGTAAAACCCATGAAGCAAGACCTCAATCACAATGCCCGTAGCAATAGTTAGCTCACACCAGGAATATAACTCAAAGATCTAAAAAATGGATCATTAGTATCAAGCTATATAATCTTATTCCATTTATAAGTTCCACAAAAAATCCACAAAGAAGTTGTTATATTATCAATACAATCATTGATGTAAGTTGTTTTTTCATGACATGCCACTATTAGGCGAGTCCTCATCAGGTCATGATACTGCTGATCCACACAGGGTCTCTAGAAGATGATCCACACAGGGTCTCTAGAAGATGATCCACACAGGGTCACTAGAATACTGATCCTCGATAGGCCGCTCTAGAACTGGTCCTCACTGGGTACCTACGATGATGACCCACACCGGGTAACTAAGATGTTGATCCACAGAGGTTCTCTATGATGTTTATTCACACAGTGTCTCCAGATGCTTCTCTCAATAGGGTTGCTAGATGTTGATCCACACAGGGTCACTAGATTATGATCCATACAGGGTCGCAATATCAAAGACAGTGGGTCACATGATTTCCACTCATATCACACTTGATTAAGGGAGAACCACTTCTCAAGACATTAGTTATATTTCAACCGGTACGATGCAGTGCAAAAAATCGTACCCAAGGGACTACCCGGTCATAGGGGGCCCAACATGATAGACGGTACGTCGATCAGACGCCCGTTCATTGAGATATGGTCACTTTGGTAAAAAGGGAATGATTAGATTCAAGTATAATACATCCCATGTCACATGAAAAACTCTATAAAAACTCAATTAGAGTATCTCCAAAGGACCGCCTTATCACAAGGGTCCTTATTCCATAGATGGCGCGTTGATCAGATGCCCAGTCAATTGGTTACATCCTGCTCTGTGAAATGGGGGTGATCACACCTCAGTCCATCCTAGCTCGGTTGAGCCCACCAAAATATCCAAAAGGGACCATTTCCAAAAATGGGTCACAACGCCACTTACGACATGTCAAACAGACATCTAGTTTTTCAGTTACGAGCGTTTATTTATTCGGTGGCCGGTTTCATCTGGGCCTGGTCCGACTCGGTCTGACCGACCCGACGCAACGGGTCTTAGGTTTTACCTGAACCTGCCCTGGTTTGGCCCATTATGGGTCAGCCCAGTTCCTTGGTCCGGCCCATCAGGGTCAGCCCATTGGTTCACTTGCCTGGGCCATAGTTGGACCGACCCCCTAGGTAGGACTCAACACACCCCTGCTGGCCCGCGAGTCAGGCACAACCTACTGAGCGTCTTGTCTGACCTGACCCACTAGGAGGGTCCAGCCAAGTCTGCCAGATGGTGGAATATTTTTTTCTGTTGACCCCACTGTTGTAGGGCTATTTTGTCCAGACGGTTCGGCACTGCCACACCGGGTGTAACAGTAAATTGTTTTGGATGAACGTCATCCACCAACAAGGCGCAGTGCGGGGCCGCCCCACCCTCCTCATGTCATGCCACGCTGGCCACGACTGCTGCCACCGACAGTGCCTGCGGGCACCGTCTATTCCCCATGAGGCAAGCTCAGGCCAGCCTCCCTTGGCCACCGTGGTGCGCAACGACACGTCTCTTCCCACTGCCCATGGTCGGTCGCCACCGGTCTCCTCTGGCCACTGCTGGCTACTGCCGACATGGAGCACATCTGGTTTCTTCTGCGGGTCACCAGAAATTCTCTGGTGGTTCATTATTGATCCCGCCAGTGCTTACGAGGCTCTCATGTCACCGTTTCCTTTGAGTGTCCTCCATTATTATCCTTCTACTTTGTTTGGAAAACTAATCCAGAATAATGAGACAAAAACCGTAAAAGATGAGGGTCTAGGCCTTGTTCATTTGGCCTGCTCCCTCCGGTTAGGATTGAATCAGGTAGTCAACAAGTTATATCACAAGGATGAACATTACTAAAATCCCCTCCCTAGATTAGATTTCTGATGATGATGATCAACGTAACATCTTTCATCACTGTCATCTGTTCGTGATTCGGTGGAAGTCATCACCAATCACTGAAACCAGTCTCATCCTCCAAGTTATTGGCATCGTGGTACATTGATGGAGCATCGTTGCTTGGTGAATTCATGCCAACACCCCTCCACGAGCTCCCTATAAATAGGATGTGGAAGAAGTGGTTATCCTTCCAAGGAATTTATGTAGTTCATTTAATTAATGATTCTCCCAAATTCCTATGGTACAGATACAAAGAAGGTGGATTCAATCCAATTAATGACATGACATGTCGTTAGTCCTGCCACCAATGATTTTCAACTGGAGAAAATGAAAAGAAATATAATAACATAACATGTTATTTTATTAATCTTTCAATAATATTCACAATTAACATTTTCACCCGACCTACTGTGGTTAAAGTGATGCCTCTCTTATGCGAATCACAGTGCTACACATTCAATGGTGCCCTCACATTTTTAATCTGATCACTGATGAAAAATATTAGAAAATTCCGCCCATGCATTTACTGAACATACCATAAAAAAATTTCATAAATTCATTCTGGGCACACCGAGCCTCAGAATCATGCACCATAAATTTTCAAAGACTCACAATAATTACATATAATTAAAAAAAATTAGATGGAAAATCTGGGTCTTCACATTCTCCCCACCGTAGGGATTTTCCTCCCCGAAAGCCACAATATAGACTAAGTAAAAAATTGGGGTTACTGAGCATGAATCTAAGCCTTCAGCTCTCATGTTCTCTCTTGGAAGTTCTCGTGAAGCTATCGAACATGTACAAGAGGGATCAATGGTCCATGAAGGACCCACTCCTGTTGATCCTCAATCTCCACTAGAACCTCCGTAAATGTCGCCCCATCATCAATGTCCAGTTCTCCCCAGTCAATAACATGCGATGGATCATGCATGTACTTCCTCAGCTGTGACACGTGGAAAACCTAATGCACATGACACATCTATTGGGGAAGAGATAGACGATATGCCACCTCACCAACTCTATTGAGAACCTAAAAGGGCCTGATGTACCGTGGAGATCGCTTTCCACCCCATCCAAATCTATGCAATCATCATCGAGGTGAGACCCATAAGAAGACACAGTCTCCATCCTCGAACTACAAATGTCTCCATCTCATGTCATCATAAAACTTTTTTCTGCTCTGTTTAGTCTTTAGCTACTCCTGGATGATCTACACCTTCTTAGTGGTTTCCTGTACCAACTCTATAACCATAAGTGTTGACTCCCCCGGATCTATCAAACATAGAGGTGATCAACATGGTTGACCATTCAAGGAATCAAATAGTTCCATACCTATGGTGGAGTGATAGGTGTTATCGTATTCTTACTCCACAAATGGCAAGTGATCCTCCCAACTATGACCAAAATCTAGGACGCAAGCACGATGCATGTACTCCAGTGTCTGAATGGTCCACTCCATCTTACAATCTGTCTGAGGATGAAAGGAAGTGCTCAAACGTAGATGATGCCTGAATGCCTCCAAAACCTTCCAAAAATGGGATGTAAAACGTGTGTCATGGTTAGAAACGATCATCGATGGCACCCCATGAAGCCATACAATCTCCTCTACATAGATACACCCCAAGCCCTCTAGTGATCCTTGCTCTCAGATGGGAAGGAAGTGGGCCGACATGGTGAATCGTTCAACGATCAACCAGATGGAATCATGTCCCCTAGACGTCCATGGTATCCCTGTCACAAAGTCAATGGAGATACAATCCCACATCCACTCCAGTACCTCTACTGGCTATGCTAATCCTACTATAACCAGATGCTCAACATCCACTTATAGACATGTGAGGCTTCATGAAACAAACTCTACCACTGATTTCTTCATCTCTCGCCACCAGTGTTGATGCCAGTAGTCCTATTACATCTTCTCCAGACCAAGATGTATCACCAGAGGGGACATTTGGAACTCCCTCAACACCTATTATCGTAGCTCTGCTGGTTCAATGGTGTGTCCTATGAATGGGATGACATGCTCCCCACCTTCAGAAAATACATCTGGTGCATATTCTGATGATATCTAAGCACTTCGTGCCTCAAATTCAATATCCACATGTTGTGCCTCCCAAAATCGCTGAATAAGTGGGGGAGTGACAGTCATAGACTGGAGGTAAGCTGCTCCATATCTACCCACAAAAGATATCAACATCACGACTAGCTGCTCTGTCGCCTCACTCAACAATTGTAGACCTGATCTCTTGCTAAGTGGGTCTGCTAATATGTTCCCCTTGTCAAGAGTGTAGACTATCTCAAATTCATAGTCCTGGAGGAACTCTAACCAATATCGATGTCTCAGATTCGGGTCCTTCTATGAGAAGATATACCTGAAACTCTTGTGATCATAGTAAACAATAAATTGTTCGACCATCAATTTGTGTCGACACATATTAAAGGCGAATACCACCGTTGCTAACTCCAGGTCATGGGTAGCATAATTCTCCTCATGTTGTCTTAGATGTTGTGAACCATAAGCAATCACGACTCATTCCTACACCAAGACAAATCCAAGTACTATCCCTGATTCTTCATAGTAGACTACATACCAAACTCCCTCTTCTTGTAGCCTCAAGATGGGGGCACTAGTCAGTCACTGCCTCAGTTCCTGAAATATGTGATGGAATCTCTCCATCCATATGAAGGGATTTCTCTTCTTCATCAATGCTAAAAAGGGTGCTGTGACTCTAAAAAATCAGGTACAAATTTCTGGTAATACCAAACCAACCCCATGAAACTCCGCACCCCAGTCACACTCTTAGGTTTCTCCCAACCAAGCATGACCTTTATCTTCACCGTATCCACTGCAACCCCAGCCTATAAGATAATGTCTCATTGATAGTGGACCTACCATATCCAGAACTTGAATTTCAAGAGCTTACCATAATGCCGGTGCTCTCAGAGTGTATCCATAACTATCTTCAAGATGATAAGCATGCTCATCCTCTGACATCGGGTATATCAAGATGTCATCAATGAAGACCACCACAAAGTGATCAAGGTATAGTTGAACGATCCTATTCATGAGTCCCATGGACACTGCAGGGGTGTTGGTCATGCTGAATGGTATATCCAAGAACTTATAGTGGTCATACCGACATCTGAAGGCCTTCTTATTCACATAACCATCTCGTAACCTGAGCTGACGATAGCTTAATCTGTGGTCTATCTCCAAAAACCAATGAGCTCCATTAAGAAAATCTAAGAAATAATAAATCCTCGGGAGTGGATACTTATTCATCATGGTCACCTGGTTCTGGTGCCGATAATCCACATAAATCCTCAAACTCCAATCCGCCTTCATGGCTAACAAAATTGGGGCTACCCATGGAGAAAAACTGGCATTAGAAACCCCTTCTTATACAAGTCCTCCAACTATACCTATTACACAAGAATCTCTGTGGGAGACATTCGATATGTAAGTGTGGATATCGGTGCTATCCTGGGGGTACATGTCCACCTCTCTGTGAGGAGGTAGTCCCGAAACATCATCAGAGAAGACATTAGCATACTGGTCCACCACTATAGGATAGCTCATACTCTCAACATCAACTTTCCCAAGGGTATGGATATTCAAATGATGTGTGATCGGATGAACCCTCTTCTGGGTAAGTCCAACTGGTTCAACAAAGGTTCCCTTCATGCTGGTGAAGGATAACTTGGTCCCATCCTTGCGAACACACCACACTTTTCACCTAATGCAGTTAATATAATCATGGACTATGGATAAGAAGTCCATACCCAAGATGACACTGTAAGGCTTCGACGCACCAACTAGAAGATCCTAGCCAAATCCCTCACCTCCTAGAGTAATCTCACACTGCTAGCACTAGTGTGAAATCGTTAAATCTTCTCTTGTAGGAGTATCGAACCATAAGGATCGAGCCAACAACTCCACCGAAATCTCCCAGCTCTGAACGAGGGTCGTGGAAATGAAAGAGTGACTAGAACTTGTGTCTATAATTATTATAGCTAAGTTGGAGTAGACACATATTGAAACATGAATCATCATTGGAGAATCGTGGTCATAGAACTCAGCTGCCTGGAGATGAGCTCCTCCATATCCACCTGCTCCTTATTGTTGGGGTAGACCACCTAGAGGTGGTGGCGGTGGAACCTTGAACCGTATTCCACCACCTGCTAAACGACCTACTCTTTTGCCACATCCGCCACCCTGCAAAACTCCTCACTAGAATCTCTAACTCTACCTCAGTGTTCTCTCGACCGTCCATTGGTTGTCAGTGCGGCTGGTTAGGCAGTCACGAGCCATGTGACCCTGTTCGCCGCACGTGATGCACAATATTCTCCTCTGATGGCCTTCTATACCTCGTGAGCCTCATACCTCCTACCCTGCATCTTGGGCCATCCAATAGAAGGTTTGGACTACTTGGAATTCTGTGTCATCAACCTACTACCATCCGCAGATGAATTTTCTACGTGTCGGTCAGTGGTGGTTCTCATTGTCGGTGTCTGCTCGACAAGGAATCTATCCTCCAAGAGTTCTCTCTCTAGAACTCCAGCATGTGTTTGAATGCAGAGTGATACCATCGAAGCTCTAATCTTCTATCAGAGTCCCAGATCGAAGGTTTGGGGAAAAATAAAGTGTCTCGCACCATGTTAGTAGAGTATCAAAAAAGGTCAGTGAACCTCACCAATTACTAGGACATGGTCAATTTTCCCTGAAGTAAGTGTTACCGCTCCTGAATACACACAGATCATAGTGTACCTGGAACAAAATCTTCCCTAATAGGCCTTAAAAATTGACCTTGGTGAGGTTCTTCTTGTCGTGTTTCTATAGCATCAGTCTCCACCATCTCTCTATTACTCCCTGGAAAAGACTGCCAGCTATTATCACTATCTGGTCGGCTGGAGTCCCAACAATGCATAAAAACACCGGCCACAGCCTCTGACCAGTCTTCAGCCACCTTCAGATCTGTCTCACCTAAAACACATAGAGTCCTCTACAAATAAAACTTGTGCAACACGCTTAGTTGGTGTGCATCATCCCAAATAGGGGCTGATGGTAACTGCTTCCCAATGGGTAGTGGTGATGTTGGTACACCACCTGATGGTACTATCACCGTAAGAGGGACATGCACCGATGAATCATTGCTTGGTAGTTCGTCATCATGTACCCTCTCAAGAATCCTATCTAGATGTGTATGTGGTGGAATCCTAAAAAAAAACAGGTGTGCCACAACCAATAAGTTATACCTGGGGAGCTTACTCAAAGTGATCATAAATAAAACACTCCCAAAACACAAGCAATCAATGTTTTTGTGAACCGAGTTGGAAATCAGAATTTATGGTCTTGGTGCATTGATACATTGGCTGCCACACCAACACTGGACTCACAAAACTAAAAACCACAATCAATACACTTAACATTAATGATTCATTGAAAATATAAGATTCCTAGTTATTCGTTAGAACCAACTCCTCTGATACCAGTTTTTCACGAACTATCCCCTGGGGCCGATGCCATGACTACCCTAAGCCCATCCTCAATAAGCAAGGTGTTGGTGACTAGCACTGAAAGGCATATCCCTTGAAAACGGGAAGGCATTACCTTTAATCCTTCAAAGACATAGTCCAAGAATACAATGAGCACAACCCACATAGTAAAAAATCAATAGTAAAAGGATGTGTATTGAAAGTAAAGAGTACTATATGTAAATGGTCTGGAATAAAAGAACAACTAATAAGTACAACCAAAATAAAAAAATAGCTCCCAAAATCCTCTACCAAAGTTCATAGTTGAAGGCTAGGTACTGCTCACAGTCAGTCGTCACTCTGTCTCATCACGACTAAATGTACACCTCTAAAAGCCATCCAGTCCTGGCTCCCAAACCTCGGTCAAAGTTGTATGTCATCTGCACAAGACACAACATGGTGTGGGCGGAGCCCGTTGAGGGGTGAGTTTAAAAATACTCATTAGGGACCCTGAGACCCCCCGATGGTCTCCTAGTGTTCCACAATGAAAAAACCAACAAGAAAGACCTCAATCACAATGAATGAAACAATAATTATCTCACACTTGGTATAAAACTCAGAGATCAAGAAAATATATGATTAATCTCAAGTTATGTCGTCTTATTCCATTTAGATGTTCCAAAAATGATCCACAATGAAGTTTTTCTATTATCAATACACTCATGGATGTAATTCGTTGTTCCATGATGGGCCACTGTAAGGGGGGTCCTCATCAGGTCATGCTACTACTGATCCACATAGGGTGGCTAGATGCTGATCCATACGGGGTTTCTAGAATGCTGATCCTTGATGGGCCACTCTAAAACTGGTCCTCGTCGGCTAGCTATGATGATGATCCACATAGGGTCACTATGATGTTGATCCACATAGGGTCTCTGTGATGCTAATACACACAGAGTCTTTATATGCTAATCCACACAGGGTCTCTAGATGCTTATCCACACAGGGTTTCTAGATGTGGATCCACACAGGGTCGATACTTCAAAGGAAACTGGTCATAAGATTCCCGCCCATAGCACGATTGATTCTAGGAGAAAAAAACCTCAAGAAATCAGTATTATTTAAACTGATACAATTTCCCACAAAAATTATACCCAATGTACCTCCCTATCATAGGGGTCCCAATGGGACATACGACACATCAAGCGGATGCCCGATCTATGTGATATCTACACATTTGTAAAAAGGGCCCAATTGGATTCAAGTGAGATCCAACCCATGTCACACATTATACTCTAACAAAAATCACACAGAGTATCTCCAAAGGACCGCCTTGTCACTAGGGTACTTATGCCATAGACGATGCGTCGATCAGATGCACGGTCAGTTAGTTACATCTTTTTTCCGTGAAATAGGGGTGATTGCACCTCAGTTTGGCCCAGATCGGTTGGGCCCACTGGATTATTCCAAAGGGACCACTTCCCAAAAGGGTTCCCAATTCTACAGACGGTGAGTCAAATAGATACCTAGTTCATCAGTTACATGTGTTTATTTATTCGATGACCGGTTCTGTCTAGGCCCGGTCTGACTCTGTCCGACTCACCCAATGAAAAAGGTCCCAGTGTCTACCTGACATCGCCCGGGATTGTCCCGTTAAGGTTCATCCTGGTTCCCTAGGTTCGGATCATCAGGGATGGACCATTGGTTCATGGTCCTGGCCCGGGGTTGGCCCGACACTCTGGGTGGGGCTCATGCCAACCACACTGGCCCACTAGGTCATGGGTCTGACTCAGCCCGCTGGTGGGTCCGGCCTGCTCGGCCGGCCTACATCTTGCCTGGTCTACCAAAAGGAGGACCATTTTCTACTACTGGACTTGTAGTTGAGATTCCGTTTTGTACAGCCAGGGGGGAACTACCCCACCGAGTTCAACAGTCAGCTATTTTGGCTGACCAACTTCCGCCAACGCGGCGCGGCATGGGGCAGCACTGCCCTCCTCCAGCTGCGACTAGCTATCTATGGCTGTTGCCAACGGCGGTGCCTACATGAACCGTCTTTGTCTAGCGCATTTGGCTTAGGCCGACCACCCTTGGACAAGGTGGCGTGTGACAACGCGCCATTTTTCAATGCCCGCGGTTGGTTGTTGTGGGTCTCCTCTGGCCACTGTCGACAGGGCGCGCCAACAAGTTATTCTACAGGCTACCAGACGCGCTCCAGTGGTCTATTTTTGATGTCGTCAGTGGATATGAGGCTCTCGGGTCATCTTCTCCTCTACATTTCCTCAAATTTCAGCCTATCACTCCATTTTGAAAACCATTTTGGAATAACAATACAAACACCGTAAAAGCAGAGGGTCCAGGCCCTGTTCGTTTGGCATATGCCCTCCACATTAGGATTTTATCAATCAGTCACCAAGTTATCTCATAATGATCAACATTACAAAAATCCCCCTACCTGGATTATATTTTCATTGACGATGATTGATGGAACCTCCTTCATTGTTGTTGTCAGTTTGTGATTCGGTGGCGCTTGTCACCACTCGCTGAAACTGGTCTCATCCTCCAAGTGGTTGGCGTAGCGGTACATTTCCAGAGCATCGTCGCATGGTAATGTCATGCCAATACCCCTCCCTAGGAACTATATAAATAGGATGGGGAAGAGGTGTTTAATGTTCCGAGAAATTTATGAGGTTCGTTTAATTAATGAACCTCCCAAATTCCAATGGTACGTTTTCAAACAAGGAGGATTCAAACCAATTAATTACTTGACATGTCTTTGATCCTTCCACTGCCACTTATCTGTTAGAGAAAAAGAAAAGAAATAAAAAAAAATAACATGTTATTTTATTAATATTTCAAAAGTCTACCAAACTAACTTTTTCACCTGGCCTACTGCAGTAGAAGGGATGACTCCATTAAGTGAATCATGGCTCTGCCGATTCAATGGTGCCTCCAGATTTATAATCTGAGCACCAATTCAAAAGATAGAAAACTCCACCCATGCGATTACTAAACGTACCTTAAAAAAAGTTCATAAATTCATTCTGGGCACACTGGGACTTCAAATTAGGCACTTTCAATTTTCATAGACTCGTTATAATTCCATATAATTAATAAAATTACATGGAAAATCCATATCTTTACATTTATATTGATAGATAATATGTTATCATAGTTCTTGGAAGTGAATTGTTGTTTAGCATAGTGTAAGTATGGTCGGAATGGAATTTAGGCTACATTATGATAGTTTCATTCTTATAAAGGTTACAAAAGAGTATAAATTGTACCTCTCCTTTGAAGATGTTATTCATCATCCTCCTCTTTTTCAGATTCTTCAACCACCTAGAATCGGTCCTATCATCTCATTAATTTTTTCAGGTGCATATTCAGATCCATTGAATATTGATTAGAGGGAAAAATTCAAGGTTCATGATGTTTCATGTTGATAAATTAAGATTATTATTTTTTCCATAAGTTTTATATACAGTCCCCCAAATACACCACATATCCAAATCACAATGATTTATTGTCAAAAAAGTTATAAAACCTCCAATGTCATGGTTATTAAAAAACACAAGATAGAGTAAAATGATGTTTTTAAGATTTCTCTATCATCTTGGTATAAATACCATCATTATATTGAACATATATTAATTGAAAATAACTCAACTCTATACCTTTTTCATCACAATTCTAAAGGACCCTTCAATCATTTTTTCTATTATATTTTTTTGAAACTTGGTAGATAATGAACATTATTTTAACCATGCTTTAGAAACTAACATATAAAGTATCACCCTCCTTTGAAACACCTATTTTCCTTTACCCCTTGATGATATCTTGAAAAATACAAAGATTCACTTCTCATTTCCAAGAAAATTTCAGTTTACATTTTCACCCTTTATCAAAAAATTCAATGGAACAAAAGAATAGAAATATAAAAATAAAACATATAAGGATTTTGGGTGAGAAAGAACTCCAAAACACACACTCAAGTGTTGGAATACATCTTTAATTTATGTATTTTTTAAGAGGGACATTATTATCCATTAGTTAAAACATATTCCAATTAAATATCAAAATGATCCACCTTCAACTTGATGAAGTGGTGCTTGATGTGAATATGAATCAAACTTGAATACTAGGACAAATTATTTTTAAATCTGGTTTCACTTTAGTTGTTTTATCAAATTACTAAGAAATATGAAAAACATACCCTCATGAATTTGGGATATTAATTCATCTATATCATTTGTTTCATAAATTGAGATATTAAAAAAATACTCAATGTAAAATGAAAATAGTGAAAAATATTCCTCTTGAAGTACCATGGAACATAACTCCCTTTAATGAAAAATTCATATATTATTGTAAAACTTGGATCAAAATAACTTCCTACAAAATCAACATCACTAAAATCATAAATATTTTAAGATGAACCATTATCATACATAAAGACATAATCCAGAGTCCCTTTGACATAGAAGAATATCCATTTCACCACTATAATATGTAACATATTATGATTTGTTTTGGATTCATAAACATAATGTAACAGAAAAATAACGTTTGGTCAAGAAATCATTATTTTCAGTTGGGAACCAATCACTATCCTAAGATCTATTTTATTATCACCTATTCCTTCAGTAACCAAAAATATCGCGGTCTCACTCACTATAAGAGTTGACACCTTTCTTGATTTCTCTATTAAAGAAATTTTCAATGAGTATAAAGCATTATTCTCTACTAATAATAAGATAGAATATAATATATTATTTCCTTAAGAACCCATAATGAATATCATTTCAACAGTCATTGACATCATAATGTGTTTCCCAATTTGGGTAATAAGTTCCTCAAAAGTATCCTTTTTTGTTTTTAGTAAAAATTGTGCCATCAATATACATAATAACAATAAGTGATTTTGTTTCATTTCCCATGAAATATATATTTTATTTTTCATTACCTTTCATGAAATCAATGATCCACAAGATTCTAGACAACTTCAAGTATCCATATCTAGGAACTTGTTTTAGATTATATAATTAATTATTTAATATGAAAACTTGTGTACCACCACCATTACAGATAAATACTTTGAGATGATCAATGTATGACTCTTAATCAAGTTCCACATAGAATAAAAATGGCCTAATATCCATTTTTAAACATTTTTAATTCCACTTAGAATATATCACTGGAAAAATAAAAATTACATCATGCGATGTGACTGGAAGAAAAGTCTTATCGAAATAAATAACCATATTCTAAGAGAATCCTATACAAAAAAGATGATATTTGTGCCATGCTAATTCCCGTTTCTCTTTTATAGGAGTATAAAAATCCCACTTTATCTCGATCATGTTCTTATCATTGCGTCATGAAAAAAAATCACATGCTTAATTTTTCCCCAATTTGGTTCTTCTCTACCACCATACATATTATCCAATCTTCATATTGTAATTATTATTTTACACTCATAAGTTAAACCTCTGAAATCATGCTAGTATGATTGTAAATTTTATTACATATTTATGTTTTAAGGACCCTTTTTATCAATAAATATGTTTTTAATTTAATCATGCTTCTTAAGACTCAAGAATTTAGTTACTTCATTTATGGTGTCTTCTTAATCTTTAGATGTATTTTAATCAACTACAGTAGGATGAAATCATCCTACACCATTAGAATATATTTGAATTATTTTTTTATTTATTTAAGGGTTTATTCAATTCCATCACTAATAGGAAATGATATTCATGAAGGATTTTTGTTATTACACAATTTAACTAAAATATATCAAAAATATTTCTATGATTTTTGTTATAACACTAGTAACTCCTTCCCGCATTTTTATATTTATGAAAAATGACTTCATCGACACTTTTATTGTAATTTAAAATGTATTTTCCTTTGATCTGAAGGTTTCACAGGCCCTAGAATACATTTATTCAATACAATCATGTATTTTTTACTAGACCATAACTCATATTATGTGTTGATTGAACCTCTTTAGAGTAAGTATTGTTTGTGAATGAAGAAAACTATGATTATTTTGTGTATCCAAATGAAAAATAGGGCTTTATACTCGAAAAAACAATTTTCCTCCCATATCTACCAAACATAATTTATTACACTCAACTATATAATTTTTGTGTGTGTGTATGGATCACTATATTCATGATTCATTCTATGATTTTCAAAATATGCCTCAAATTATTCATTTATATTTTTAAGGAAATCCAACCAAAAAATGACCTATCATCCAAAATTGAAATGTATAAAATAGATTAATCTGGTTTATTTACCTTTTCCTCAGTATATGAATTTTGAAAATACTAGCATTAACTCATAAAAATCCTTTAAATATCCTTTGGTATTAGTTTTTTCCTTATAAGAATTTATTTTATCAATTTATTTTATTTTTTAATATTTTTATGTTGTGAATTTTTATGTTCTTAATTTATTTTCCAATTTTTTTTCCATAATATGATTTCATTAAAGATCAATATGATTTTAGGTTTTTTTGATATATTACACATCCAAGACTTGATTCTTAAGGAAAATTATTTTGGAATTATTTTTTAGTGATAATTCACATAAACATCCTAAAAATTGAATAGTCAAGAAGATTATATCTGTACCATTGAATTGAGATTAAAATTTTGTTCACCTTAATTATGAACTTGTATATTGATTCATTATATACGATTCAAATATATTAAAATTTAAATTTAAATGGTTATAATCATTACTCCATAACATTATTTTCTACCACATGGATATCATGGAGTTTAATCGATATTGAATTAATCATATTCAATCTTAAAACTCTGGTAATCTAATTCACTAAGAGGTATAAAAGTAATGTGTTTCAAGATCAAGCATCAAATTCAATATTATTATTTTCTATAAAAGTTCATGTCATCAAATATTTAAGTATATGCACATAATTTTCCATGATATCAAGAATTTATAGACCGAGTGCTAGATGATATGGTATTATTCTCTCCCTCCGTAAATTTAATCCCTTGAAATTGATTATAGATAATCATTTATTATTGATAGAATTCATATATTTCCTAAATATTATCTATAAATTATATTAGTAAATAAATAATCCAAAAATATCCATGTAAAAATATGTATAACCATTTTAAGAATGATCTAATACCAACTAATAAACACAATAGAGAGTATGAAACTAAGAGGTTGGGGTGAATGAGTGGTTGACCAAACACCAACTCCCAACATCTCTTTCCTTAATCAACTATAGTTATTATTTATCTAAAATGGTGATGAAAAGATATGAGAAATGGTGACAAATAAAACAAATGACACAATAGTTTTTACAAGATTCACTCACCCTTTTATCTAGTAACAAATCATTGGTGTATAATGGTTATGATCTCACTATTCATGTTCCTATTTTATTATCAAAAATATAAAATAAAGGATAAGGTAAATGTACATAAACATCAATTAAATTAATTATTTATGAGATTATATAGGTAAATTGGAATCATTTTCCAATCCCTCAATCACATTTATAATTTAGACCATGTGTCCAACCTTGTTATTATCCTTAATTACCAGTTAAAAACCCATCAGAATGATCCTTTGAATTGGTGGATGAAACTATAATAATTTTTTACATATCATCTCAATATCTCAAACTTTTGTTTTTGGAAAACACCTCCTATTTATATATAGGGAACCACCATGGCTTGAATGTATTCAAAATTCTTTTTGCAAAGTTTATATATGTTTAATTAAAAATAAAATCCTATATTATCTCTAAATATCCAATTACCTAAAGGTAATTTATATCAATAAATATGTTTTGAACTCATAATTCTCACCAAAATTCATGTTTTATTCCTAGAGGTCCACCTTAGGTCCACAATGGCATGGTATTTCATGCTCTTTATTTTGGTTATCTCATATATCATCTATAACAGCTAATAAATATACCCATTTTTTTCAATTTCATTCACATATTGATTTTTTAATAATAAATGGGAACCACTGTACTCATATTGTTTCTAATACCCCTTGTGAAATTCTACATCTAAACCCCAAAATCCTTAATAAATTCCTTTAAAAACACTCAAATATTTTCCAACCATTTCACCATGAGACCATGACATTCAAAAAATATTTTTTTTTGTAGGATTCTTCACCCTATACAGGTCGTGGAAAAGATGATTTGAGACTAAAAATGGGATTGGAATAAAAATTACCACATGAAATCACCCCATGCTATTTTAACTCATAAAAAATGTTGTTTCAATGGAAAACATGGAATAAACAGTTCCTTATTATAATTTCTTCATTGAATTACATATATATCATATTTGACAGACCTCATAATCACGTAAGAGAATGTTCAAATATAAATTTAACATGAAAAATTTATCAATAGTGAGGAATGAATTATCATACATAAAAATTCATATCATTCCTCTAGTTCAATGTTTATGTTGACACCACAACCTAGAAAAAATCATAGATTTCCCATTACGAACACAATTCATGAGAGTCCTAAAAAATCATAAATTATAGCATAATCCTCTACTAATAATCAATATCCTAAACACATTTTTTATTCTATTTCATCATTGTACTATGAAAGTATAATCTACAATGAACAACAATGAAACTATTTTTTATTTAAATGATACATGATAAATTAAAATATGGCATGTAATAATATTTATATTATCATCAATTTAAAACACCTTGAAAAAATTATAGTATAAAAGAAATTAATCATAAATAATTTTTAATTCCTTCACCAAATTAGTTCAAATGCACATAAAATTTTATTTGAACTTATTATAACCTTTTTCATAGTTATATTACATTTAATAAAACCTTTTCCCATGAAACATAGACTCTTTTGAAACTCATTTATTCATTATATTTAAATTATCAACCTAGGTTTCAACATTATACCCTTTGGGTTTGCTGTCAATCTGTAGGTTAATTTTTTAGTTCCTCATATATATGAACATGTCATTGAAAATTTTAATCATATCTATAAAATATCAAAAGAAATAAAAGATATAATATATCAATCTATGTTTATGTGACAAATGATTACAATATAAAAAATATTTATTTAAATATTTCTATTCATACATTAATTTTCAACTATTTAAATGAATATGTTGTTGTTACTCAGAAAATTCTTAATAATACTTGATACTAATCCCCATGGATTGTAAAACCTCATACTTCATGTACAAAAATGACCTCTGTTGACATGGGGGATGCTCTGTTCTATCTATTAAAACACATCAATATTTTCCTCTCCATTTTACAATTAACCCAAATAGTTCAAAAAAAATATTACCTAAGGAAAACCATGTTAAGAATTAAATAAATAAGGTATAGGGGATATTAAAACTATCCTAAAACATTATAAGGTGTTTGAACTCCATTATTCGTTCGATTCTTCTCAAATATCGATGTGTCTAATGGTTTCATGAAAATAATTGTTTTTCATCCTTTTAAACAACTCTAATATCTATGTTTTCTTTGATAAAATGATATATGATTTCAATATTCATTATACATGATTTTTTAAGAATATTATTTATGAGTTCCATTTCACTATTTTGACTCAAAAGTTAATTATTGGAAAGTTAAATTAAATAGAAATATCCTATGAATATTACTTCATCCAAATCAGTTGAGTAAATGATTTTGTTTCTACTATATACCCTACATAATCTATTCTAAGTGAATTATATTCTTATTACTTGATAATATAACCAATACACTTTTCTATAATGAAATATTATTCCCCGATTATGGATTTTTTAATCACTTTTTATCTAGACCAATTTATATATGAGAATGAAAAAATATATCACATTGTGTTCAAAATCATGAAATAAAAAAAGGGTTCTTTACAAAAACAACATGATTTGTTTCACTTCCAGGATTTGAAACTCATTCAAATATCATTGAATCTAAGATAAAAAACTTGTTGTTTAAATTATTCATATTCTAATTTTCATTAAATATATAAATATTAAAATAATTCATTATAATAAAATATTATAATATTATATCTCATACAAATAATTTACAAGTATAGTTAAAATAGTGTTTGGTATTAAAATTGGTTGGAGATATTACACATAAAACATTTTAAAAAACTCCATTGAATAGAGGACATGAGAGAGAAAAATTTACTCACATTTTTAATTAATTTTATCTAAATAAAATATTTTAATTATATAATAACTACAATCCAAAACTCTGATCACATTAAATTTGAAAAATATTTCTTCAAGTTATTCTTATTACCACCAAATATTATATCATTAATGTATAAAAGTAAAATTATTTCTCATACCCTATGATTTTCGTCAGACTATTGGGATTCGAAATACCTCTCTTGAAAAATAATGTACTCATGTATAAATCCAAATGATCATTCCATGGTCATGGTTACCACTTTTAACCCCATAAATTCTTCTTATAATGAAATATTTATCTTCTATCATCATTTTAATATCTTGTAAATTAATTATATTAGTAAAATAATACATTTTACACTATGGATATTTTATTATGTTTTATAATATATGAACATATAAAGACAATTACACTTCATAGGAACACTACACATTAAAAAATAATGTTAAATATAAAATCTAGGGATATTAAATTATGTAAAATGAAAAAAAATAAAGTACACACTAATGAAATATCTATAGCCTTGAATACCCCATGAAGATCAGACCTACCATAAATACTATACAAAGAAAGTGAAGAAATAAGAATATTATAGACATTAACAATGGAAGTGTCAGATCATTTGTAATTGAAGTATTTAATGATTAAATATGTGAATTTTGATGTATATATAATGTTTCAAGGGTAATGTGACCATTAGGATCTAACAATTTCATGTCTGTCACTTGGCCACTAGAATTGTAATCAAACCATTAGAATAGTAATTTGACCACTAGAAATATTAAACTGACTAATGTAACAACAAAATTATATTTTTAAAATAATATTTTTTTTTATTTCATCATGTAATTAGATAAATGTGTTAAATATGATAAAATAAATGTTTTCACATAATTATATCATAATTATATTATTAAAAATATATATATGATTTATCTTTGTTAAAATAATTTTTTATAAAAAAATATAGAAGTCTAATTTTTTTTTTTAATAAATTGGTTTTTTGAAATTATATATATTTATGTAAATATGATAATATAATTTAATGAAACCAAATGAAAATTTTCAAAGTGTAATAAGTTGATCCTCTTATAATTTTTTTTTCAAAAAATAAGGTTATTATTTAAATATTAAATTTTCTATATTTATAAAATTATTTTGATAAAATGACATTAATTTTCAATTTCAACATCTCATGATTATCTAAGAGTGATTTTTTGGTATTATTCATAAAATGTCCAAATTTTGGTGAATACTAATATACAAAAATATATAGGATATGCCATTATATGTAAAATAATCTTATTATTTCATAAGCGGTGATGAATGAAACCATTATATCCACATCACATTCACTAATTCCTATATACATCCACAATAATCATAATTATTGATAGTATTGAGAAAAAATAAAAAACTAATGAATATTATATTCAAAAAAACCATTTCCTCCCCTTATTAATATCACACTTCACTACCTCAATTCTCTACACACTATAAGACCCTTAACTTTCCAAATCACTATCCAAATCTCTCCCCATCCATATTTGCACATCCAAGGATATTTGGTCTTTCCAAATGGCCAAACTAACTAGTAATCGGGTGTAGCCTAAGACTGAACATCCAAGTGAATCTATAAAGTTCTAAACCCAAATCCTTAAAGTCATATCTTCTTATACCTCCTAATATTTATTCCATCCTTCATAGAAATAATTTATATACTATATTAAATATAGTGATGTGTCATCATATAAATGTAATTTCCATTATCTTACATTCTCATTTTTTATTCTATAATGAAATACTCATTCACATTATAGATAGTTTACCACCTCTTAGAACAATGAATTTGACATTCCATATATTCCATCCTTTGATGGTTTATTAAATTTATTAAATAAATAAATATATTTTTATAATAATATTAAAATTATGGAAATAAATTTTATTATTACAAAAATTATAATGAAAACAATAGACCAGGAAAAATTTAACAATCAAATAATTAGTCAATATTGGTGCATTTCATTATTGGAAATTATTTAGGATCATATATTTATGTGTAATTGTATTGTTATTATAGAATGATAAATAATCAATAGATATGAAATTTTTTATACTTTTTAACTCTTTTATGACACCATTAATAATGGGAAACTCAAAAAAGAAGTTTTTGATAAGACAACTGAATTAATTCAAGCAGAGAATGAAAACACCAAATACTAAAAAATGTTTAACGTATAATAAAAAATGGAATTTAAATATAGTAACTAACAAGAAATTTTTTTTAATAAAGAAACTAATACATTAAAATTAGGTATTCAAGAGGCTATATGGACTCACCAGATAGTCAATGACTCAATGTATGGGATCTTTTGAACAACCCTATTTACTTTTGGGTTACTAGTTCCCTTTTATTTTTCATAATTTCCAATTATATTTTTCACATTTATTTATTTTAGATTATATATAAATTTTCTTTACATATATACCTAACCTAATTTTCCATTCATTGTTGCTGATAATTCACATTCTTCACATTTCCTTCTTAATTCCTTCTTCGATGTAAGCTTGATAAAAGGGAACTATTCTAATTCTTATCTATTTATATATCAAATCATCTAATATTTTTCTCTGTTCGTGGATTTTGAATTCACTCATTATATTATTGAAATATATTTGTTTTTATTTTATGTTTTATTTAACTATCATGCTATTACCTTATTTAAAGGCTCTTTACCATTTTCTTAAAACCCTGCTTAAGAGGTCCATTTCCCAAAATTATTCTTCATTATTTTTTATTTAATGAATTAAATTAAGCTTAATTATATTGATATATGAATCTTATTTCATTTATAAATATCCCAAAATAATTTAATTTCACATTTCAATTTAATCTTTATGATATGTGATTTGGTTAAGCATTAAAACCAGATTATGTCAACCATTTTCTTATAATGGTGTGTGTCTTATATTTATACCATATGATTGATTCCCTTATGTTGAAAATATATGCATGTACATGTTATGAAGGTGATCATTGGGTTTTTAATTATACATATTCTTAATTAATTTTATATTTTTTCAATTTTATGAGATACCATTTATAATGTATGGGTGGTTAGCATAACAAAATATTTTATGCTGTATTGGATGAAATCCTTGACATATTCTTGACATGTAATATTTTATATCCTTTCCACATTTCCTATGAATCCATGATCTTATGATATCTTATTATCATGATTTGTTTGAATTTTTTTATATATTATTCTCACCTTTTATGTCACCATGATACTCTTATTGTATCATGTGTATTACTTGTCAACATGAATTACGTTGATTATTATATTTTTGGGATTTATAGATCAACTTTTCATTTATATATTTCCCCTGGGTATCATATTTATTTTTATAGTTTCATAGGAATATTTCTACAAATTATAGAGATTAAAATACATAAAAAAATATTATTTTTATGTTTATGTATTCCATAACCATCCACCTAATGATAGTACAACATTATATCTTTTGGGTTGTGTTTTTTGGTTTTTTATATTGAAAATCATGTAATAATTTGAATAAGAGAATTATGTTTCTATAGAAGGTATTATATAAAGGTATCTATATTTTAGGGATTATAAAAAAAGAAATCATTAATGATACCCTTATGGATAAGTATAAATATATGGAAAACATCATAATTTTTTTAATGTAATGAGTATGTTGTCTCCTAGAAGTGGTATCCCTATCAGAATACTAAAAATGGATGTAGACACTACTATTATTCTTCCTATGGTAAATAATTCTAATTTTTTATAATTGTTTATTATCATGATATTCACTTATGTAAAAATGAGTGGGAATAATTTCTCACCCATATTAACACTCCTAAGGGATGTACATTGGTTGATTTATGTGTTCTTTGAAAACCATTATGAATGATTTGAATTAATTTTTTTGTTAGAAAACCTCAGTTGAAATAGACATCGTATAAACTAGATTGAAACCTATAAATTCATAATATAGGATATTTATGTTATTTATTAGATATCCATTTTATGTTTATAGTTTCCCTTTTATATTCTTTTTAATTCTTGAATTATCATCCAATCATTTTGCAATTTTTTTTCTTAATTGATATAAATAGGATAAATTGATCCAACAAACACTCTAAAAGGTAATCAAATGATTCCCCAAATAAGATACCTCACCATATGGAATCATGAGTCTAGAACATTATGGAAGTACCTTATCATCTAATGCATTCTATGAAAAGAAACAAAAATCATGTGGAATTATCAACTTCTATAAATAGAGAGAATGTTTCAATTGAGTCCTTCAGGTGATAAAGTCCTTATAATTTTAGTGGATATTCTAATCCATTAATTATCAAAAAATGGTTTAAATATATTAATAAGTTATTCTCTCTATTACAATGAAATGAGAAATATAATTTAATATAATCCATCAATCATTTATATATAGAACTGAATCAGTTGTGGAAACTAATCAAGAATATTGTAACGACCCGAATCCGGAGCCCTTCCACTGGCGCACCGTACCCGGTTTACCACATGACCTCAAGCGTGTTTCTCCAAATTCCAGAGGCTGCCGACTAGCAGTGAGGGACTTGGTGAGTCAGTAGGGAAACTATGCCCTCATTTGGTAAAGTATACAGAGGAAGAATAAGCATAAAAAATAGCGGAAGCAGTAAACAACATGCAACAACTGAACAGAAAGTAAAAGCAATGTCTGATATAATAATGATGCAGAATGGTACATGTATCTATGGAAATCAGTAAGCAAAACAACATGCTGAAATACAACTGAAACCAAAGTACTAAATGTGAACATCAACTCCAGCAGCATCACGGGCCAAGTCCCGATCCCATGCTCTCCAGCTCCGACCAGCAATCAAGTACCTGAGGAGGAAGGGCCACAATACCTACCCATACCTACAACCATATAATCTGTTTGGGCCAAAAAGAAGGACCCACAGAGGGTGTGAGACTAATCTCAGTAGGCAACCACCACAATATTTGTGCCCTACTATTAGTGATTGATATAGAAAAAGTAAAGGTAAACAAAAATAGTAAACAATTCTACCAATTACCATTCACATTCATTTAATTACACAACCAGGTAAAACCAACAAGGTCTCTATTCCACAGTAAGCAAGTAACACAACGGGTATCTAAAAAGACTACCTAACACAAGCAGTACAAAACCCAAGCTTGTTCTTTGGATTGGTGGACTCATCATAACCAACCATCAAGAATACACACACTGGCTCTCTGGGTGGCTAAAACCAGCAGACCCCTATAGTCCAGTCAACAAACATGGCACAGACACTCTGGGAAGCTCTTACGTCAATTCCCCTATGGTCTTGCAACGATAGATAAAGACTCTCTGAGGAAGCACTTACGTTTAATTCCTCTTATGGTCTCGATGTGTAGGTAAACTAAGAACACTCTTGGGAAGCACAAAGTCCTATTATCGTAGGTCATGCATACAAATCTAAAACCAACAAACCCTCTAGGGAAGCACTTAATCATCTATTCCCTCTTTGTTATCCCACACCAGGTTCTCACAGTCCTGAGTAGTCCAGTCATGTGTAATCGACTGTTATTAGCCCTAAGTAAGTTAAAAAATACTTGGATAATAGCTACAAATGCATCCAAAAGTATATAAACAGTAGGAAATACATGCAATCAGTGATAACAAGTAAACTAACAATTGTAATAGGGTTTCCTCACAGGCAACAATGCCAAATGACGATAAACAACCGAACAGGGGAGGAAAACACCCATGGGGTGATCCTCAAACTTGGAACCAAACATAAATTAGCAGCAATTCATCATAAGATAACAAGAAATCTAGGAAGATAAATAATAGGATCAAAATCCTAAACCCGGGATACCCGATACATGGGTATCCGACACTTTTGCAACCAAAACTCAAAGAAATTCAACGTAGGGAAAAAAACCACCTACCTAGATCCTTGGAGATCGATATAATTGAACCTAGGCCCGTGAATCGGCCTTGAATGGAGTAGATCTACAAAAATGTCTAAAATGTTCAACCTCAGATAACTCACACGAGAGGAAGAATCAGGAAACGAGGCTATAGAAGAACCAAGAACTCACCGCTGCGATTCTTCTGCAACCGATGGAGTTTGATTCAGAAAACCTATGAACGATTGGTGGATCGGAGAATAATCGGCCCCCTTGGATGTTCTGGATGGAATTAGGCGGAGAAGAAGGTGTTTACGAGCATTAGGCATGACCCCGGTCCGATTAATGAAATAAAAAGAAAGTACACGGTGTGTACTTTTAAAGTACAGGACCTGTAGTGGGTTTTTCTATACTCCGCCAAAATCGGCCTCCACGTCACCCCTACACACCGTGTGTGTGGCCCGGTCTTGGCCAATACACGGCTTCGAGTGTCCGAGGAGTACACGACGTGTACTCAAAAAGTACACAGCGTGTACTCTGAAAATTTTCAGATTCTTTATTTTTTCCTTAAAAAGACAGTAAAAGAGATCCGTACCTGAAACTGAAGTTTCGTGTTCTTACAAACTTCCCCCTTATGGGAATTCATCCCCAAATTTCCTTATCAAGGTGAATAAGAAGAAACCTCAAACAAATATGGCCATTGTGATCGCATATCAGCCTCCCTCTCCCAAGTCTCGTCCTGTATATGGCTGTGCTGCCATAGCACCCGTACCAGAGGAACAGACCCGCCCCGGAGTACCTTTTCACTACGATCAACAACCCTGATAGGATGCTCCTCGAAAGATGCATATTTCTCCAAATAAAACTCCTCGGGTTGAAAAACATGAGACGAGTCTGAGAAATACCGTCGAAGCTGAGAAACATGAAAGACGTCGTGCATAGCCTGGTATCTCTGAGGTAACTGCAACCTATAAGCAACCAGCCTGACTCTCTCCAGAACCTCAAACGGCCCGATGTATCTCGGTGAGAGCTTACCCTATCTCTGAATCCTCTTGTGTCCCAACCTCGGTGCGACACACAGGAAATACTGATCCCTGACCTCGAACTCTAGAGGTCGTCTCCGCTGATCAGCATAAGACTTCTGCCGAGACTGTGCTGTCGCCATCCTCTTCTGAATCAACTCTATCTGCTCCAAGGTCTCTAGAACAAGATGAGGTCCTAGAAAAGCTGCCTCTCCTGCCTATAACCAGCATAAAGGTGATCATCATGGCCTACCGTACAAAGCCTCGTAAGGTTCCATCTGAATAGTCGCTTGAAAACTGTTGTTGTAGGTGAACTCCACCAGAGGAATATGCTTCTCCCAAGAACCGACAAAGTCTAGAATGCAAGATCGGAGCATATCCTCAAGCACCTAGATTGTACGCTCGGACTGGACATCAGTCTGGGGATGGTATGCTGTACTCAAAAGTACCTGTATACCCAACGCCCTCTGTAGCCCTACCAGAAGTGTGAAGTAAAATGTGCATCCCTGTCTGAAAAAATGGAGTGTGGAACTCCATGCAGACGTACAATCTCTTGGATGTACAACCGTCCCAGCTCATCAACACTGAAGGTATCCTTGATCAGCATGAAGTGTGCAACCTTCGTGAGCCTATCCACTACAACCCAAACCGCATCATTTTCCTTGAGGCGATCTCAGTAAACCTGTCACGAAGTCCATCACGACATCATTCCATTTCCACTCAGGAATGGGTAACTGCTACAAAAGCCCTGATGGTCACTGATTCTCTGCCTTCATCTGCTGACAGGTGGAACACTGCATAACAAAACCAGCCACATCCTTCTTTATACCTGGACACCAATACTGGCGGTGCAAGTCTCAGTACATTTTGGTGACACCAGGATGAACTGCCCAGGCTGAAGCATGAAACTCCCACATCAGCTCCTCACGTATGTCTGCTGAAACCCATACGCAGCCATGAAAACATAGCACCTCGTCATCGCCCACTGTCCACCCCGGAGTAGGGTCTTCATCTGACACACCCTCCCGTAGGACTAGGCCTTCAGGGTCTGGTAGATGCCTCATTCGAACTCGATCAAAAAGGGTAGAGGTAACAACTACAGAAGAAAGAACCATCTGAACCTGTCTGTCGTGCACCTCCAGATGCATCTCAGAGAACAGATCCATGAGCTGTCACTCACTGCTGGCCTCCTGAACTTCCTGAATCTGAGTTCTCCTGCTCAGTGCGTCTGACACAACATTGCCTTTCCCAGGCATATAAGAAAACTCGAAGTCGAAAGACTGTAGGTACTAGACCCACCTCCGCTGTCTCAGATTCAAGTCATGCTATGTGAATATATAATTGAGTCTCTTGTGGTCAATATATACCACGAAATGCTCTCCCATGAGATAATGCCTCCAACAACACAAAGCATGAACAACAACAGCAAACTCCAAGTCTTGCGTAGGATAGTTCTTCTCATGTGGCCTCAACTGCCGAGATCCGTACGCGACAACACGATATTCTTGCATAAGCACTGCTCCAAGAATGATTCTAGATGCATCACAGAAAACTATATATCTCTTGCCCGGCTCTGGCAGAACTAGAATCGGTGCTGACGTTAATCTCCCCTTCATCTCCTAGAAGGCTGAGTCGCAGGCTTCTAACCAAACAAACTTCACCCCCTTCTTAGTCAAGCCCATCAACAGTGATGCCAGGCATGAGAAGTCCTGTATAAACTGCCTGTAGTAACCATCCATCCCCAAGAAACTATGTACCTTGAATATATTCTTTGGATTCTCCTAGGTAAATACTGCTCTCACCTTCTCCGGGTCTACTGATACTCCTGTCTCTGAGATGACGTGACCCAGAAAGTGAACCTCATCCATCCAAAAGTGGCACTTTGAGAGTTTAGCATAAAGCCGATGCTCCCTCAGTGTACTCAAAACGATCTCAAGATGGGTTGCATGGTCGTGTCGAGTGTGAGAGTACACCAAGATATCGTCCATGAAGACCATGACGAAGGAATCCATGTAAGGATGGAACACTCGGTTCATCAGTTCCATGAAAACTGCTGGTGCGTTTGTAAGGCCGAACGGAATAACCGTATACTCGTAGAGGCCATACCTACTACTGAAGGCTGTCAGAGGTATATCTGAAGGCCTAATGCGCAACTGATGATAGCCGGATCTCAAGTCGATCTTCGAGAACACCTTGTCTCCTCGAAGCTGATCGAATAGGTCATCAATCCTTGAAAAGGGATATCAGTTCTTGACCGTCAACTGGTTCAACTTCCTATAATCCACACAAATCCAAAGGGTACCGTCTGCCTTCTTCGCGAACAAGACAAGAGAAACCCAAGGAGAAGTACTGGGTCGGATGAAACCCTTAGCCTGCAACTCCTCCAACTACTTCTTGAGATCTTGCAACTTAGGCGTATCCATCCTATAAGGAGGTTTGGATACCAGTGCGGCTCCTGGAACAAGCTCAATCAAGAAGTCTACCTCACGCTCTGGAGGCAAACCTGAAAAGTCTTCTGGAAAGACATCTAGAAAACGGTCGACTACCAGAGGAAAATCCATCTGAGAGGTCCCCTGATCATCCAGATATAAACTAGAAATCTGGGCCGTAACTCTGCCCAACCCATGATACTCTATTCTAGCTCTGCTTTCCTGGACATCCCATTCATCCTTGTGAAGAAACGACCCACCCTCCGGTGACGTGAAACTCACTCTGCGGTGATAACAGTCGACAAAGGCCTGAATGGGAACTAGACAGTCCATTATGAGAATGAAATCATTAACCTGTCATATCCAGGACAAAAAGATCCCACACGAAGTGACACCCACCAACCTCAAGGGGGCACTCCTTTCACTGACGCACATTAGAAGTTCTATGTCCCAAAGGAGTGTCTAGTGCCAAGGTTTCCTCAGAAGTAAGGATAGTGAGTCTAAGGCTCTGCACAATGTGCATAGAAATAAATCTATGAGAAGATATGGTATTGAAAAATGCAGAAGATAAAACTGAGCCTACTAGGATCGTACCTCTAACTGTGGAAGGTACAAGATCCTGATCCTGATTAATCTGCTCTACTACAAACGTCTGGCTAGTAGCGCGGCCCTGTGTAGCAGCCTGATATCCCTGAGCTGATCCCCCTTGAGCCTGACCACCACATCTGTGACCTCTACTCTGGCCTGAACGGCCTGAAGAAATCCAGCCCCCAGTCTGCTATGGAACTGGTAATCCTGCTCCTGAACGAGGGTTAGAAACAGATCCTCCTTCACTAGCTGCTAGAAGAAGAACCCTGCAAAAACGCTACAGATGACCCATCTTGCCACAAGCTCGACACTCCAATGGATCTCTCGGGCACTGATTCTTCTTATGCCCGCTCTTTCTGCACTGATAGCACACCACCGGGTTGCTAGAAGGAAGATACCGTCTACCAGAAGATATACCTCGCTTCCTCGAGTCACCTCGAGTAGACTCTCAGTGGCACTTCCTGCTGTCAGTATGAAATGAATCAGCCTTGGATGCTGAACCGCCCTAGTCAACAGCTCCAGTCTCCCTCAGATTTCTTTTAGTGATCAGCACCTGGTTGACTATCAGAGTAATAGAAGTCAACTGGAAAACGTTCACCTGTGATCTGATCTCTGGTTTGAGGCCTTCCTCAAAATTCATTTCCAAAAACAGATCGTCATTTCCCAGAACGGGAGAAAAACTATATAACTCAGTGAAGCGGGAGGAATACTCCATGACCTAAAGAGTACCCTGCTATAGGTTCATGAACTCCCTGGCCCTGTCAGCCCTCAGCATCGCTGGATAGAAGTAGTCGTAGAACGTACGCTGGAATTTGTCCCAAGCCATAGTCAGCTGGCGCCCTTCCTGTGAGACTACATCCCACCATCTTTTGGCAGAATCTTGTAGCATATAAGTCGCGAGCTTCACTCGTCTATCTGAGGGTTTATCCAGGTGCTCGAAGATGGAAAGCATGGTTTCTAGCCATGACTCTACAACCTGAGGTCCTCCATCCCCTGTGAAAGTGGGAGGATGCTGCTGCTGGAAGACTCGCATAAGCTCTGCCATAGACGGGGTAGGATGCTGAGCTCCCTGGAAGGTTTTCATGAACCTCATGAAACCCTCTCTGAACTGTGAATCCACACTAGTGTCCGGAATCACTGCAGGTGCCATATCCGGAACAATCGATGGAACAACTGGTAGTCCCTGGTCTGCTGTATCAGGCGTACGGTCACTGCCTAGTTCCTGGCGCGCAACAGGAGGACATCTTGGTGCCATAACCCTGAAAGGTCAAAATCAAACTCCAGATTTAGGATCATCAAGAATAGGAAACACAAGAGTACAAAATGGGAACAAGAGAGAGAAACACTTAAATTTGAAAAACTGAACTACACGGTGTGTATTTAAACTACACGACGTGTTTGTTAAAGCCATTTACATGGGCGTGTAAATCTGCCACCATTGGTCGTGTAACGCTCCAGACTACACAGAGTATTGTCCCAAAAACATGGTGTGTACTTGGAATCCACTCCCCTGCCCGAGTCTCTTTGAACGGCTAACCTACACGGTCCTCCAAAAACTAGACTACACGGCATGTGCACTAAAGACACGGCGTGTACAAGCCAGGCTTCGGTGGTCCGTGTAACAGGTTACACGTCCGGCCACACGGCTAACCCCTTACACAGCATGTTCCGAACAAACACGACATGTATCGGAGAAGATAACACCGACCCGTGTTGTTCATGACATGGTCGGGTACCTAGAAGAAAACTACACGGCGTGTTCTTATAACACACGACATGTAATAGACAGGCTCAGTGACCCGTGTAGTAGGTTACACGGCCGGCTACACGGCTGAACCCTACACGGCGTGTTCCGAACAAACAAGGCATGTATAAGGATGTATAACACCGACCCGTGTTGTTCGTGACACGGCCGGGTACCCAGAAGAAACCTACACGTCGTGTACTACACGAGTTTCCCCAACCTGTGTTGTTAGCGACACGACCGGGTACACAATTTACTACCACACGGCGTGTACTTAAGGTACACGACGTGTCCCCGAAGATTCTCTGACACCCCGTGTTTTTGTTTACACAGATAGTAACATGGTTTAAAAAACTACACGGCATGTATGAATAAAGTACACACTATGTATTCTGGGTTTTTCCAGGAAGTAGCTCTGAAACTGCTCCGAACGCCAGAAACACTGAAAAACAACCAGATATGTGCCAAATTCCGATCCGTGGGGACCCATACTCCCCAAGAATCAGATATTGAAATCATAACAATGCACACAACAAGTAAACAACATAACAAGCATTTCTATCATAGCAACTACCACAACGACATGCATAATCTATCACGACATCTATCAAAATAGCTTGTAATTCTAATTCACCCTATATGGATTGGTAAAATACATGAAAAGTGATTTCCTACCCAGTGCCTATATGATGAATGAGATGGCACACCCTCATCTCATCGGGTTTCAACCAAATAGAACCATAATCATATAAACTATAACAACACAAAACATGTGCATCACCCAACGGTGAAATATAATAAACTGTAACACTTGCAAAAATATAAAATTGAAATTACGAGGTAATATAGATTTTTCCTATACACGGGTTAATTACTCCCAGGCATAGTTAAGTACTAACTACCCATTTCTTCCTATCCCTAGCTATTGTATCAAAATAGTAAGCAATAGTAAAGAAAGAAAACTCCTCTGATACCACTTTGTAATGACCCGAATCCGGAGCCCTTCCACTGGCGCCCTGTACCCGGTTCTCCACATGAACTCAAGCACATTTCCCCAAATGCCAGAGGCTACCGACTAGAGGCAAGGGCCTTGGTGAGTTAGTGGGGAAAATATGACCTCATTTGGTAAAGTATACAGTGGAATAATAAGCATAAAAAATAGCGGAAGCAGTAAACAACATGCAACAACTGAACAGAAAGTAAAAGCAATGTCTGATATAATAATGATGCAGAATGGTACATGTATCTATGGAAATTAGTAAGCAAAACAACGTGTTGAAATACAACTGAAACCAAATTACTAAATGTGAACAACAACTCCAGAAGCATCGCGGGCCAAGGCCCGGTCCCATGCTCTCCAGCTCCAACCAGCAATCAAGTACCTGAGGTGGAAGGGCCACAATCCCTACCTATACCTGCAACCATATAATCTGTTTGGGCCGAAAAGCAAGACCCAAATAGGGTGTGAGACTAATCCCAGTAGGCAACCAACCCAAGATTTTTACCCTACTATCAGTGAGTGATATAACAAAATCATTAAACAATTCTACCAATTACTATTCACATTAATTTAATTACAAAACCAAGGAAAACCAACAAGGTCTCTATTCCACAGTAAGAAAGTAACACAATAGGTATCTAAAAAGACTACCTAACACAAGCAGTACAAAACCCAAGCTTGTTCTTTGGCTTGGTGGACTCGTCACAACCAACCATCAAGAATACACACACTGAATCTCTGGGTGGCTAAAAACAGAAGATCCCTATAATCCAGTCAATAAACATGGCACAAACACTCTGGGAAGCTCTTACGTCAATTCCCATATGGTCTTGCATCGATAGCTATAGACTCTTCAAGGAAGCACTTAATTCTAATTACTCCTGTGGTCTCGATGCGTAGGTAAACTAATAACACTCTTGGGAAGCACAAAGTCCTATTCCCATCGGTCCTGTGTATGAAACTGAAACCAACAGACCCTCTAGGGAAGCACTTAATCATCTATTCCCTCTTTGATCTCCCGCACCGGGTTCTCACAGTCCTGAGCAGTCCAGTCATGCGTAATCGACTGTTAGTATCCCTAAGTAAGTTAAAAAATACTTGGATAATAGCTACAAATGCATCCACAAGCATATAAATAGTAGGAAATACATGCAATCAGTGATAACAAGTAAACTAACAATTGCAATAGGGTTGCCTCACAGGCAACAGTGCCAAACAGTGATAAATAGCCGAACAGGGGAGGAAAAAACCCATGGGGTGATCCTAAAACATGAAACCAAACGTAAATTATCATCAATTCATCATAAGCTAACAAGAAATCTAGGTAGATAAACAATAGGATCAAAATCCTAAACCCGGGATACCCGATACATGGGTATCCGTCACTTTTGCAACCAAAACTCAAAGAACTTCAACGTAGGAAAAAAAACCACCTACCTAGATCCTCGGAGATCGATATACTTGAACCTCAGCCCGGGAATTGTCCTAGAACGGAGTAGATCTGCAAAAAAGTCTAAAACGTTCAACTTCAAATAACTCACATGAGAGGAAGAATCAGGAAACGAGGCTAAAGAAGAACAATGAACTCACCGTTGCGATTCTTCTGCAACCGATGGAGTTTGATTCGGACGACCGATGACAGATCAGTGACTTGGAGAAGAATCGTCCCCCTCAGACGTTCATGATGGAATTAGGTGGGCAAGAGTTTTTTACGAGCATTAGGCATGACCTCGGTCCGATTAGTGAAATAAATGAAAGTACACAGAGTGTACTTTTAAAGTACACGACGTGTAGTGGGTTTTTCTGTACTCCGCCAAAATCAGCCTCCACATCACCCCTACACACCGTGTGTGTGGCCCGGTCTCGGTCAACACACGACTTCGAGTGGCCGAGGAGTACATGGCATGTACTCAAAAAGTACATGGCGTGTACTCTGAAAATTTCCAAATTCTTTTTTTTCCTTAAAAATCCCGTAAAAGAGATCCGTACCTGAAATCGAAGTTCCGGGTTCTTACAAATATGAAGCCTAAGAAAGAATTTTAATCAATGTATTGGGATGGAATAGAGAAAATATTTTTCAATAAATAATTTCTGCATTTTTTATTTCTTAAAATGGATATGGAGATCCTTATACAAAATAAAAAATTTTGATGAATAATACAGGTCTTATAATGAAAACATCATAAGGCTTCTATGGTATGGCTTTGGTTTTTTCATTATCCTAAAACATAATATTGATGGCTTACTTAGTGGGTTGAAGTTGAGTTAATATTTGTTTTTGGAAATTATAGGCTTTAACAATTTTGTGGAAATTTCATGATGTTCACCTAAATGAAAAATGATGATTTGATAATATCAATGGTATCTTGGTAATATAGATAATAAGTGTAAAATGGAGTTAAATGTTCAAGGATATTTTGATAGACTCATAGAGGGAAGAAAATCTGACAGCCAAAATTTTTAAATGATCGGAAGTAGTTTCCATGAAACTATATCTAGGGAATAAAGAGATGATTCAAGTGTGGAAGAGAGGTAAATTAAGCTAATGAATGCTAAAAGGATATTAACAAGATAATATTTTTAATGGAAAATAGAATGTTCTGATAAAAAAAGTGTGTGGTCCAATGTTTCAATTATAGGGAAATTATATAGCCTAAATAAATCTATATCTATGAAGTTTTATAAAAATGTTCAAATTCCAAGATGTAAAAGAATGGTAAGTTGAGCACATGTGTTGATGACGCTTCTATGAAACCTGTTTGATTAGAGATATCGAGACACATGGATTATATAACATGGTAATCATCCATATGCAGTGACTTGTTGTAGGGGAATTAAATTCATTTTATATGGGTGAATTTTCAAGTTTCTATATACTAAACTTATACTTTAGCCTACTCCACTTAATTATACTAAGAAATAGTCCTAGAGGGTCCCACCATAAGTGCATCCAGTATCTCAGTTAAATAATATATTTTGTATTATTTAATAAGATGAATAAATATTAATCTCGATTGTGCATTAATAATTATTTATGGATGCCAGATCACATTTATTTCGAAAATAGTTATTTGAGAGAATATATTGTGGGTGAAATATTTAGTAAATTTTTGTTTTAAATATGGTGAATATTATATTTATATAATTTTTGGTGAATAATTTAGTAAAATTTAATATAAAAATAAGTAGTCATTATTCAAGGATTAATAAATATGGTGGATGGTTGGAGGACTGATTTAAGGTTCCGATGAGAAATAATAATATTGAATATTATTTTTTATACAATATTTAATTATAACTCAAAAGATAATTGCATGTTAGTAAATAATAAGGTTTTTATTATTATTTTACATGAGGGTTTTTATAGGATTAATAAAATAGTTAAGGCTGTTGTGAAAATTATTTATTATTACCCAAGTGAATTAAATGCCCACTAATATTATTTTCTTTTTAGCCAAGCACTAGACAAGTGATGTTGATGGTGTTGTTCATAAAAAATTGTAGATGGTCACTCAAGCCTTTATAGTTTATCCCTATAAAATAATTCTCTCAGGAACGAGAATGATCCACCTCCACTGGATCAAGGATAACACTTTGGATGTGATTCTCAAGGCAATTCATGGATGACATCTCAAGTGTAAGGATCATCCATGCTATCAACCAGAGACTCCTTCAACGAAATATAGAGAAATGTAGGATACATGTGAATCACCACTATAGGAGATATACCCTCAATCACTATAACACAATTATAATACACCTACAGATATATGGCTTAACGCATCAACGAAGAATGAATCACCATAGAGGTAATTCATATTTATTTAAATTAATTATAAAAAAATATATTGTTTTTGTCTCTTGGTTCCAATGGAAATTATTTTTTTGTCTAAATACTTGATTAAATTATGTGGATACTGACATTCATCATCATATTTATCAAGTATTGATCAACGATTATGGAAAAAATTGAGTTGGGCACCATCCCATCCAAACCTCATCTACACCCAGAACATACAAATTGTATCATAACGGGCATATTATTGTTTATAATTGTTTAATAATCATTTATGATTTATGCATATATAACTTTGTTTTTAAATTCAAGTTTAATTTTTCTTTTTATATGAATAATGATATCTATTTCTTCATTTATCATTGCTCACAGATCTAATAGAAACGATCAATTTTAGGAATAAAATTAAATCGAGGAACGCATCCAAAGGTACTGAGGGTTATTTCCAAGAAACACAATAGTACATGCCCTGTAGTTGGATATTAAAATTTTGTAGTTATATCTACATGCCATGTAGTTGTATTCAATACATCAGGAGTAGTTTGGAAATTAATCAACCCGTGTGAATTAATGAAACACGTTATAGAAAATTATTACACTGCATGTTGCCCAGGACAAACTGGTGCATGATCTTCCAGAGTACACGATGTGTGTCCCCCTAGACATGGAATTTAGTCTCTTTTGGGTCAGGGGTGGTCTGTGTAATTCATACATGACTTAGTCGATAGGTGACAGTGTAACACAGAGACAACATAGAATTTGTCCCACTAGACATGCTGTGTACACCGATTTTTTTTAAGTATTCCTCTCATACTGAGTCCCTAGGTGTGTACTCTAGATATATGGTGTAGGTAGTATACACCATGTAGACCAGATCTATACAACATGCACATTACCAAATAAAAAAGAATTAAAACATTAATATTATCATAATTTTGAAATCCTCATATCATGTATATGTCATATTACATGTTGTTACTCTAATTGAATTGAAGCATAACACATGGAAAAAAATTCAAGTAATTCGTGTAATAATCCATGAAGTACACATCATGAAATTACACAATATGTCATTTTTTTACAAATTTCATAAGAGTAAAATAGTATTAATGAATAATACATGCTGTGACGTTTTGGAAAGGTATTCATCGGGTTATCTCCAAGGTACAAGGTATATAAAAGGATAATTTTACATAAATTATAATTTTTTTAAAACTATAATTGTTGAGAATCTCAATGAAATTACTAAAAAAATTAAGATAAATGGATTGATTAATTAAAGATAATGATTAATATATTCGAGCATGATTAATCTTAAATATGAATGATGAAAGAATTTAATGATAGTTTTATTAAATGCATAAATTTGGTTTATGCATGTGGATGATCATGAGATAGACCTGTGATTTTTTATGTGATTAGATTCCTTTTAATTTTTAAAATTTTATTATTGACATGCGTGCCTTCTATCCTCATTAATATGTAGACCTTCATGCCCACAGTTTCTTTTATGTAAACTCCTCTCTTGCAAGTGAGTAAAAGAATATGTAATGGATAGAGCTCCCAATCTAGTGGAGTTAGTTCAAGTTTGGATCCAAGGTGAAACCAATCCATGTAGATACAAAGGTGGATAGGTGGAAAGCTATAAACAAAAACCTAATTAGTTGAAGGTTTTTCTCCCCTAGGCTGTCTGTTGGTTTATACACCACTAGATAAACTAAACATTAGAAAAATCTTATGAACACACCCTTTATTTCATTTCAGTCAGTTGTATGGTTATTCATTATAAATGTCTTATCCTGATCAACTAATTAATTAATTAATAAGAATGGAAGATGGAACTAAAATAAAATGGATTATATGTAAATATTATCTAATATATGGTTAGTCACTTATGCTTATCCCACATAATATTCACAAGCACGTGAAAAGACAATAAATTAAAATTTATATTTAAAGGATAAAATCACTCAATAAAATATTAATTTGGTATAGCCTTCCCGTACATTAGTTAGAATCGAACCGTAGTTCAATATTCATGACAAGCCAAAGTTGGGGTGATTTCATTAATAAGGGAATTATAATTTGAGGTTTTGGATTGAAATAAATAAGTTTAAATCAAGGGTTGAATGCCATATCATAACATGGTGTAACTTATAGGAAAAGGTTGAAGAAATCCAAAATTAAGGATTTCAGGATTGGGGAATCCACTCAATGGATCATCAAGCTGCGAGTTAATGATGTTTCCATATGGAATGAGTACCCAAAACCATTAAAATTTCTTGACTAACCAATTTGGGGTAATGCAAAAGACAATATGGATCCATGATGCTAGAATGTCCATGAAACAGGACATTCTGAAGCCAATGGTGAGGGATATTGTTCTTTGATAAAATAACGGGAGACTAATGAATATTTATTTATTGATTTACCATAATTTTATCAGATAATGTACTCAAACTCTATTAATATTATTTATAGAAATGGCATTAAAATTTAAATAAAACATATAATTTTCATCAATATTCAATAAGGAAAACCTTCTCACTGACACTAATTTCTATGAGTGGAAAAGGAAACTTTGGTTTATCCTTCAACATGAAAGGAATCTATATAGGCTATAAGAACCATTACCAGGCGTGCCTACAAATGACGTGAGTAATGAGAAGATATATATGTATGGGAAACATCAAAATGATGCAACATATGTTCAGTGCCTCATTCTATCATCTATGACCAATGATTTCTTGAAGCAATGTGAGAAATTGGATTCTTATAGCACGATGTCTCACCTATGGGATCCCTATCAAGAGAAGGAGAGACAAGATAGGTATGATATCTGCAACTCTTTTTCCACCTCTAATCTTGGAGTGTCTTCTCTAGCTAGGCCACATGTAGTCATGCTTACTGGTTATATTGAGCATCTAGAAAACATAGGAATTAAATTCTGGGATAATTTTCATATAGATCTCATACTATCATCAATACCCAAGACCTTATCTAGTTTTATTGTGAATTATAATATGATAAATATTGAGAAGAGTCTATGAGAACATCTTACATTGACTCCCCACATGGATAAAGACATGGGGAATGAATAAGTAACATCCCGGGTAAATAAATAATAAGACATTTTCATATTTATTAATATTTGTGAATTAAATATTAATTTTACTTTAAAGGGGTTGCTATGTTCGATAGCGTACCCGATACGCAACAACGAGTTTCTTTGAAATCTTACGTTGCACACTAATAATATAATAATATTATTTTAAATGGTAGTTAACACGTAACTGTTGAATTGGAAAGAATGAATAGAAATAACTTAAATATTATTATATATGTTTGTTAAATTTTTTTACATTTATCCAATAAATGATAAAGGCATAAAATAAGAAAAGAATTCAATTTTAGGCATAGATACTCTAATATTCACTAAAAGGTAGATTTATCACCTTTTGATGGTGAACCCTATTTAAAAATAGTTTTGGTCACTCTTATACATTTTATTGGACCAAATAAAATCTTTCTTTAGAATCAGGAAATCAAAATTTACTTTGTGTATGTTTTTGTTATTTTTCCGATAAAGTTCATTTTTAATGAATAAGTGAAAAATGTTGTATTTTAATTCAAAAACTAATTTTAATCTAATTTATTTATATGATTATATTATCTTTTGAATTGGTTTTAAAGTGAAATTAGAATATATTTTTACCATTTAATCCAATGGTGGTCATTGGAATTAATTTCACTTTGAAATTGGACTTAAACTAGTGTCAATCCTTTGATATATATTGTTTCTTAAAAACACGCTATTTGTTTTGAAAATGGGAATTAATTATTAAATTAATTAATTCAACTTATATGTTTTAAATTTTTTAAAATAGATATCATTTTTTACTTCAGAATATCAAATATATCTTAGGGTGAATTTTTGGAATTAATCTGAAAAACTTCAATTTTTGATGAATAGTGAAACCACTAAGTGGTAGTTAAAAAACTGATTTTTCATTTAAACGAAACTTTTCCACTCCTGTGAATTGAATTTTAAAAATACGACATACATGGTTGTCATTAGTAAGTAAAATGAGGTTCAATGCGATGAAAATAATTTTTGGTGAATAGTAACTTTTAAGTTTTATTAATCGCGATTAAAGGTAATTAGTGTAATTTAAGGTAAAAATAATGTTATAATAATATGAAATCACCTTCACATGTGTACTAACCTTATTGTATGAGTCATGGACGACCAATTCAATCCATGGGTCAATTTTTGGGACCCCATGAATCCACTTGGGTTAGATAATGACATTAATACCGTTTATTTAAAGCAAAAATAAAAATGTTACAAACATGTATTGTTTTACTAAAACAATTTTTACATGGGGTTATTAATTGATATATTTGAATATAAATATTCATTATAAATATAAAAATATTTCCTACAACATGGTAATTTTTTTATAATTTTTAGACATCAAATAAATAAAATTATTTATGAAACAATGATGATATTGTGTTTACGTCATTAATGAATGATTTAAATAAATAAGAAGATAATGTTTAATATAATATCCAACACCTATACAATTCTTATTGGATGATTTTATTTCGAACATGGGACACCTTATCTTAGACTTTAATAATTTTTGGACCTTTATAAACCGAAAATAATTATATAATAAAATAATAGTTTCATGATTTCCAAAAGAGCCCCTCCTCTCCCTTATAAAAAGACCCCACTTCCTAGCCATTTCACACACTTATTAAGCCCTTTTTCTCATCAAAACTCTACTAAAATAAGCTCCCAATATCCCTCTATTAATCCTATAAGCCTTAACTTAGGCATAAATCTCTTTAAGAAACCCTTTTGGTTCAAAGCAAGGGGAGTTACCCGATTTAAAGGTAATGTCTTCTCTTATGTTATTTTGTTTTATTTTTCTTCTCCAACCCCCTAAACTATCTATATTCATTTATTTTGTAACAAAAAAAGTTATTCAATATACTATAATGTTTTTATGATAAGGATTCTAGCTACACTTACACACACCTCCATCTAATGGTTAAAGAACATACTGTTTCTGTGGATGGCGAATTACTGCCTCACGAAACGATAATTGTTCAATCTTCTATTAACACCTTTCATGGTGGCCATTAAGATGTAAATGTATTTATATATGATATATATTATGTTTATGTTTTCCTTATGATTCTGTATTTTTTATTTATGTAAAACCTTTATGGTTTCCATTATGGGTAAACGCGATAATTTCATTTTAGGAAGTGCGGACTACCGCCCCCTCAAAGTGATTTGAATCGTTAATGCCATATGTGGGACGTATAAAGGATGGAGTTAATAATATTATATATGATATTATACTTTAATTATAACCTACCTTTATATCATTATGATTTCATTCCATTAAATATGAAATAGAAATGAAAGTAGCGTTCATGCGTACGTACGACTTACCGTCTCCATGAACAGTGCATTTCATTTCTTACCTCTAAATGTTATGTACTATTATAAATACATGTATATGCTAGATATATATGATATATATGATATCTAAATCATGAATATAATTCTGGATATAATGAACCTTTGACCACATGAACAACATGTAATTGTAAGAAGTCCATTTCTGACTTAAGTACCAAATATTGACAAAATGAACATTATTAACTTAAATGATTACATAATTTTTATAACATGGAAATAAGTGATATAAAAGTAATAATAAACATGAAAAAGGTTATTAAGCAAGTATAAATTGACTTTAGTTTATTATTCAGTAGATTAAAGAGTGATCGAGTCAAGTCAGACACGAGGTAAGGGAATTCGTCTCAATCTCCTTTCATTGAGGAATATTTTGTTCTAATACAAGACTTTATTTTATACACTGTATAAAAACCATTGACTTTTCATTTCATTCAAAGGGAATATTTTTCTACTAATCATTTTACTAAACAACAAAAAAGAATGTTTCTTTTTAACGTACGCGGTGACAATGACCTTTTCCACCGCCGTGAGTACTACTTGATCTTTGGCTTCCTTAACAAGCCGTAATATTTTTTAAAAGAAATTAAATACCATATACTCTTTTATGTATTTTGGTATTGAAAATGGTTTTTATAATGGATTTGTTATGTCAATATATTTAAGTGATATATTGTGATTGAAATGTGGAAATGTTTTCTTTCCATTAGATTTGTTTTATGTCTTATGATTTTATAATGGTAATTGGACATTTGACGGGTGGTTACATGATAAACCAAATGACGGGTGGTGCTGTGAATACTAAGAGGGGTGGTTACATTATAACCTCCAATGCATTGGGTATGGAAGTCATCCGAATGGATATTCCATTTAGTGATATGTGTGGAAGTCAACCGTATGGTTATTCCATTTATGTATGTTTATGTCCCAAGTTACCTTTATATGTTATGTGTTATTTATATGGGTTTTATGGTAATATTTTAGTTAAAAAAGGGTAAGTAATGATCTTTTTTTAGTGAAGAGTATTTACTACTTCATAAAAGTGAAAAGTATTACTTATGTTAAAGTATTCATGTTTTACTTGTTATTTTGAAAAACTAACAGTTTTCCTTCATTATGTATCCCTTACTGAGATTTTTATGCTCATCCCAAGTTTTTGAAATGTTTTTCACAGGACATAATGTGGAATAGGGTCAAGGATGGGATCAAGGAAAAGTCATATTGTCTTAAACATGGAACTAGACATGACTCTTTTTTTCAAGAGTTTATGTTTTGTAAAAAAATTAAACCTGTGTAGAAGTGTCTACTTTGTAAATCTTTTGAGTTGTAATAGTTATGGAATAAATCTCTAAAACTCTAAACTTGAAAAGATCCTCAATGTGAATTATTCATTTAATTCAATAATAAGTAATGTTTTAAAGCTAGGTCCTTATAGTTGGTATTAGAGGTTAGTTTAGATAACTTTAGGAGTTAGGGTATTGTTAAATTAATATCCATATAGAAATTTATGTTAATATTGAAATGATATAGCATTTAAAGATTACCATGTTGCTTCACCTACGATATTTCTATGTTAAGAATTGTTTTTCATATAGGAATAATGCAGCTATGTTTGAAAGGCTTACAGTGGGAAATGACCTTCCAAATTAGCATCCTGAGATGGACAGAATTAGAATTGAACAGTTTTTCCAGCGATGGCTCAGTTGAATCAGGTGATAAATGTTGGTTGTGTTCCTTGATGATATTTTGGTTTTTTCCAAAAGTAAATAGGAATATAAAAGTCATTTAAGGGTTATCTTGAAAACCTTAGAAGAAAAGAAACTGGATGGAAAATTCAGCAAGTGTGAGTTTTGGTTACAACAAATTTCTTTCCCCGGTCACATTGTTTCAAAAAATGGAATAACTATTGATCCTGATAAAACAAAGGTTATTGAAGAATGGACAAGACCCACAAATATAACCGAGATATATAGTTTTCTTGTTTTAGCAAGTTATTACTGGAGGTTTGTTGAAAATGCTTCATGGTTATCTAGTCCAATGACTAAGTTAACTCAAAAAGGTGTTAAGTTCATCTGAACAAAAGAATGTGATGATTGTTTTCAGGAATTGAAAAGAATATTGATGAATGCTCCAGTTTTGTCACTTCCTTCCAAAAATGGTGAGTTTTTTATCTACAGTGATGCTTCGTTGAAGGGACTTGGTTGTGTCCTTATGAAGAATGATTAGGTAATTGCTTATAATTCACGTCAATTGATAACTCATGAGTTAAATTACCCTACACATGATTTGGAATTAGCTGTTATTGTTTTTGCTCTAAAAATTTAGAGGCATCATTTGTATGGAGTAAAGTGTGAAATATATATTGATCACAAAATTTTAAAGTATATATTCACTCAGAAAAAATTGAACATGAGACAGAGGAGATGGCTGGAATTAATCAAGGATTACGATTGTACAATTCATTACCATCTGGGAAAAGCAAATAAAGTGGTTGATGCTTTGAGTTGAAAAAGTAATGCTTCATTAACCATGATACGTTTGGAACGAGATCCTTTGGTTTTTGATTTTGTGAAATTTGGCATAGAAGTTGTTGGTGAAGTATGTTCTTCTGTTTTTTTTTTCAGGTGTCAGTGAGATCATCTCTATCAGACAAAATTAAGAAAGCGTAGAAGAAAGACAATGGGTTATGGAAAAAGGTGGAGCTGGTTTAGAAGGGTAAGTTGCCTGAATTTAACATTGATAATGATTGTGTTTTGAGGTTTGGGAAGAGATTATGTGTGCCTTGTGATTCATAGTTAAAGAATGAGTTGTTATGTGAGGTTCATAGTTCCCCATTTTCAGTTCATCCTGGCAGTACTAAGATGTACAGAGATCTGCGGGAGTATTACTGGTGGGATGGAATGAAAAGAGATATTGTTGATTTTACTGTGAAGTGTTTGACTTGTCAGCAGGTTAAAGCAGAGCAGCAGTTACCAAAAGGGATGCTTCAGTCATTACTGGTGCTAGAGTGGAAATATAAAAATATATCCATGGACTTCATTGTGGGATTACCAAATACATCTCAAGGTAATAATGAAATCTGGGTTATTGTTGTTCGATTGACTAAATCTGATCATTTCCTTCCTATTCAAGATACTTTCTCTCTAGACCAACTTTCTCGGTTGTATGTTAAAGAGATAGTTAGGTTACATGGATTTCCACTCTCCATTGTATCTGATCGTGATCCCAAGTTTTCTTCTAACTTTTGGAAAGGCCTTCAAAAGTCGTTGGGTATGGAATTAAATTTTAGTACATATTTTCATCTGCAATCAGATGGGCAGTCAGAATGAACAATTAAGACCTGGGAGGATATGTTACGTGCTTGCACGATGGATTACCAGGGAATTTGGGACCACCATATTTCTTTGGTTGAATTTTCTTATAATAACAATTTTCATTCCAGTATAGAGATGGCTCTGTTTGAGGCATTATATGGTAAACAGTGTTGAACTCCATCTTTTTGGGATGAAGTAGGGGAAAGGAAGCTGATGGGACCAGAATTGGTAGAAGAGATGGAAGAAAAAGTTCAGTTGATTCAAAAGCACATGAGAACAGCTCAGAGCAGGTAGAAAAGTTATGCGGATAACCGGAGGAAGGATATATCTTTCGAGGTAGGTGATCATGTTTTTCTCAAAGTTTCTCCATGGAAAAGTGTGATGCGTTTTCTCAAGAAAGGAAATCTGAGTCCGAGGTTCATTGGACCTTATAAAATCTTGGAGAAAGTTGGATCAGTTGCATACAAAGTGGATTTACCTCCAAGTTTATCCCAGGTACACAATGTTTTTCATGTTTCAATATTGTGAAAGTATATGCCAGATCCATCTCATGTTTTGAGCCCATAGGTAGTTCAATTGGAAGAGAATCTCTCTTATGAAGAACAAGCATTCCAGATTCTTGACTATAGAGAGCAAGTGTTTCAGAATAAGGTAATTCATTAGGTGAAGGTTTTGTGAAAAAACCATATGGTTGAAGAGTCAACGTGGGAATCTAAAAATTCTATGAGGGATAAATACCCCCACTTATTTTGATAAGTGAATAAAATTGCGAGGAAGAAATTCCCAAAAGGGGGGAAGGATGTAACAACCCAGGTAAATAAAGAATAATACATTTTTATATTTATTAATATTTGTGAATTACATATTAATTTTACTTTAAAGGTGTTGCTATGTTTGATAGCATACCTGATACGCAACAACAAGTTTTTTTGAAATATTATGTTGCACACTAGTAATATAATAATATTATTTTAAATGGTAGTTAACACGTAGCCATTGTATTGGCAGGAATGAATAGAAATAACTAAAATATTATTATATATATTTGTTAAATGTTTTTACATTTATCCAATAAAGGATAAAGGCATAAAATAATAAAATAATTCAATTTTAGGCATAAATACTCTAATATTTACTAAAAGGTCAATTTATCAACTTTTGATGGAGAAACCTCTTTCAAAATAGTTTTGGTCACTATTATACATTCTATTAGACCAAATAAAATCCTTCTTTAGAATCGGAACATCAAAATTTACTTTGTGCGTGTTTTTGTTATTTTTCTGATAAAGTTCATTTTTAATGAATAAGTGAAGAATGTTGTATTTTAATTAAAAACCTCATTTTAATCTAATTTATTTATATGATTAGATTATCTTTTGAATTGTTTTTAAAGTGAAATTAGAATATATTTTTACCATTTAATCCAATGGTGGTCATTGGAATTAATGTACTTTGAAATTGGACTTAAACAAGTGCCAATCCTTTGATATATATTGTTTCTTAAAAACACACTATTTGTTTTGACAATGGGAATTAATTATTAAATTAATTAATGCAACTTATATGTTTTGAATTTTTTAAAATTGACATAATTTTTTAATTCGGAATATCAAATATAGCTTAGGGTGAATTTTTGGTATTTTTCTGAAAAACTGCAATTTTTGATGCATAGTGAAACCACTAAGTGGTAGTTAAAAAACTGATTTTTTGTTTAAATTAAACTTTACCACTTCTGTGAATTGAATTTTAAAAATACAACATACATGGTTTTCATTATTAAGAAAAATGTGGTTCAATGGGATGAAAATATTTTTTGGTGAATAGTAACTTTTAAGTTTTATTAATCGCGATTAAAGGTAATTAGTGCAATTTAAGGTAAAAATAACGTTATAATAATATGAAATCCCCTTTACACGTGTCCTAACCTTATTGGATGAGTCATGGCTGACCAAGTCAATCTATGGGTTAATTTTTGGGACCCCATGGAGCCACTTGGGTAAGATAATGACATTAATACCTTTTATTTAATGTAAAAATAAAAATGTCACAAACATGTATTGTTTTACTAAAAAAAATTTTACATGGGGTTATATAATTGATATATTTGAATATAAATATTCATTATAAATATAAAACGATTTCCTACAACATGGTAATTTTTTTATAATTTTTAGACATCAAATAAATAAAATTATTAATGACACAATGATGATGCAATGTTTACATCATCAACGAATTATTTAAATAAATAAGAAGATAATGTTTAAAATAATATCCAACACTTGTCAAATTATTTTTTGATGATTTTATTTAGAACATTGGACACCTTATCTTTGAATTTAATAATTTTTGGAACTTTAGAAACCGAAAAGCATTATATAATAAAATAATAGTTTCATGATTTCCAAAAGGGCCCCTCCCCTCCCTTATAAAAAGACCCCAGTTCCTACCCATTTCACACACTTCTTAAGCCATTTTACTCGTCCAAAATCTACTCAAATAATCTCCCAAGATCCCTATATTCATCCTAGAAGTCTTACCTTAGTCATAATGCTCTTCAAGAAACCCTTTTGGTTCAAACCAAGGGGAGTTGCCCGATTTAAAGGTAATGTCTTCTCTTATATTCCTTTGTTTTATTTTGCTTCTACAACCCCCTAAACTATTTTTATTCATTTCTTTTGTAACAACAATAGTATCTAAAATATAATAGGATTTTTTATGATAATTATTTTAGCTACACTTACACACAACTCCATCTAATGGTTAAAGAATATACTATTTCTGTGGATGGCGAATTACTACCTCACGAAACGATGATTGTTCAATTTTCTCTTAACACATTTCATGGTGGCCATTAAGATGTCACTATATTTATATATGATATATATTATGTTTATGTTTTCCTTATGCTTCTGTATTTCTCATTTATGGAAAACCTTTATGGTTTCAATTATTGGTAAACGTGATAATTTCATTTTAGGAAGTGCGGACTACCGCCCCCTCAAAGTGATTTGAATCGTTAATGCCATATGTGGGACGTATAAAGGATGAGGTTAATAATATTATATATGATATTATACTGGAATTATAATTTATCTTTATATCATTGTGATTTCATTCCATTAAATATGAAATAGAAATGAAAGTAGCATTCATGCGTACGTACAGCTTACCGTCTCCATGAACAGTGCATTTCATTTCTTACCTCTAAATGTTATGTACTATTATAAATACATTTATATGCTGGATATATATGATATATATGATATCCAAATCATGAATATAATTCTGTATATAATGAAATTTTGACCACATGAACAACATGTAATTGTAAGAAGTCCATTATTGACTTAAAGTACCAAATATCGAAAAAGTAAACATTATTAACATAAATAATTAAATAATGTTTATAACATGGAAATAAGTGATATAAAAGGAATAATAAACTTGAAAAATGTTCTTAAGAAAGTATAAATTGACTTTAGTTTATTATTAAGGAGATTAAAGAGCGATCGAGACAAGTCGGACACGAGGTAAGGGACTTCATCTTAATCTCCTTTCATTGAGGCATATTTTGTTCTAATACAAGAATTTCTTTTATACACTGTATAAACACCTTTTAATTTTAATTTAATTCAAATGGAATCTTTTTCTATGAAGTGTTTTACTAAATGAAAAACTATAATGTTTCTTTTAACGTACATGGTGACAATGACCTTTTCCGCCGTCGCGAGTACTACTTGATCTTTGGATTCCTTAACAAGCTGTAATGTTTTTTAAAAGAAAATAAATAACATATACTATTTTATGTATTTTGGTATTGAAAATGTTTTTGATAATGGATTTGTTATGTCAATATATTTAAGTGATATATTGTGATTGAAATGTGGAAATTTTTTCTTTCCATTATATTTGTTTTATGTCTTATTATTTTATAATGGTACTTGGATATTTGATAGGTAGTTACATGATAAACCAAATGATGGGTGGTGCTGTGAATTTCAGGATGGGTGGATACGTTATAATCTCCAATTCATTGGGTATAGAAGTCAGCCGAATGGATATTCCATTTAGTGATATGTGTGGAAGTTGACCGTATGGTTATTTCATTTATGTATGTTTATGTCCCAAGTTACCTTTATATGTTATGTGTTATTTGTATGGGTTTTATGGTAATATTTTAGTTAAAAAAGGGTAAGTAATGATATTTTATTCAGTGAAGAGTATTTACTACTTCATAAAGGTGAAAAGTATTACTTATGTTAAATTATTCATGTTTTACTTTTTGTTTTGAAAAACTAACAGTTTTCCTTCATTGTGTATCCCTTACTGAGCTTTTTATGCTCATCCGATGTTTTTGAAATGTTTTTCACAGGACATAATGTGGAATAAGGTCAAGGATAGGATCAAGTAAAAGTCATGCCGTCTTAAACATGGAACTAGACATGACTCTTTTTTTCAAGAGTTCATGTTTTGTAAAAAAATGTAAACTATGTAGAAGTGTCTACTTTATAAATCTTTTGAGATGTAATAGTTATGGACTAAATCTCTAAAACTCTAAACCTGAAAAGATCCTCAATGTGAATTATTCATTTAATTCAATATTAAGTAATTTTTTAAGGCTGGGTCTTTATAGAATAACCTACAATCCTTATGGTGAATAAGAAGTGGAAGGAAAATTAATAGGGACCTAAGTAATATGATTATTCAAAACCCCCATGAACCTTCCAACAGAGCAGAGGTTGATCCATAGGTCTAGAAAGGAAAAGGAGGATGTATGTTTTTCATGTGGAATGTCAGGACACTGGAAGTGGAACTTCAACCAGAGGAAAGGGGTAGCCAAAGGTGCATTTGTTATCAAGTGAAATCTTTCCGTTTCAACGCATTGGGTATTAGATACAACTTTTGGTTCTCACATAATTTTCAATAAGAGAGTCGGATATGTGAGCTACAAATTGTTCAAGGATGGATACTCTTTCCATTAGTGACTACCACCTTTCATTGCTGATTAGGATGATTTTGAATTTATGTGACTATTATTATGTACCCTGTATTACCTAGGACATAATTTTTGTATCACGTTTTGATATAGATGTGTTTATTTTCCTATTCGGAAATTAATGTTCTTTATTTTATCAGGAAAACATATGTTATGGTATGAATCATTTAAATAACAGTGTTTATGTATTAAATTATAAAAATCAAGTGTTAGAAATTGAAAACAATTCATGTTCACACGGCTCATATAACACATAGTTGTGACATCACCATATTGGTCATGTAAATGAGAATAATTTGACAAATCACTTTCAGGATAGTTATTTAGACTCTTATCTGCTATATTCACTCGATATATGTCACACTTGTTTACAAGGAAAAATTATTGAACCGTCATTTTGGTGTACATGGTTAACAGGCCACATATCTTCTAGGATTGTTACACACTGATGTATGTGGAACATTTTTAGTAGATTCTAGAGGTAGATATTCTTAATTCACTACTTTTATTGTTGAATAGAGTATATATGGTTATATTTACATAATGATGAACCGATATGAGTCCTTTTTAGATATTTAATGAATTCAATAATGAAGTGGAGAATCATCTTGGTAATAGGATATGGAATCTTTGATTATATTGAGGTATAGAATATATTAACCAAGAGTCAATCGACTATTTATGGTAGTTTGGTATTCTATCTCAACACACTCCACCTTATACACCACAGTGGAATGGTGTTATTGAATGTAGGATCCAAACCATGTTAGACATGGTATGGTTGATGATGAGTCATGTAGATATTCTGTTATCCTTTAGGGGATATTCAAAAAAAATGTGGCATACACCATAAAAAAGGTACCAACAAAAGCATAAAACAGAATTCCTCTCAAGCTATGAAGTGGAAATAAACCTATTTTTTCCCATACACATGTATGGGGTTGCGAGGAATTTGGTAAGGCATTATCAGGAAACAAACTAGCACCCCAGGTCCTAAAGTGGATCTTTAGAGGGTATCCCATTGAAATAATGGGATACTACCTATACAACCCCTCAGACAAGAAAGTGACTATTACTAGATAGTGGGAGAAAATCCTTTCTTGTGAGGGAGAAAATCCTCAATAATGATAGTGGGAGAAACATTGAATTCAATAAATGTTGATTCTAAATATATTCAAGAGTTGGTATAACAATACACTTGTACCATTTAGGCATGTAAGAGAGGTAAGGAACCAGAGTGATATGGTTTTCATATCATCAAGGATAGTGAATCATTATTGTTGGACAATGATGAACCTATATCCTATAAGGAGGTAGTATATGGATAAAATGATGCAATATAGTAAGAATATGTGAATTTTGAGATGTATTACATGCATTAGAACCAAGTTTTTGTTTTGGTCAATGCACCCATTTATATAAATCCTATTGGATATAAATGGGAATTCAAAAAGAAACTGGACATGGAAGGTAAAGATAGTACCTATACAGAAAGGATTGTGGATAAAGGGTTTAAAAAAATATGGGAATTGACTTTGATGAATCCTTTTCACATGTTTCCATGTTTAAATACAATATATTGATACATTCCATATTAGCATACCTTGACTATGAGATTAGGAAGATGTATGTAGAAACTCAATTCTATAATGAGAATATTTAGGAAGATGTCTATATGACACAACCAGAAGGGTTTTTGAAACCAGGTGATTCCAAAAGGGTTTTCATGTTTCATAAGTCCATATATGGATTGAATAATGCATCGATGTCATGGAATATTTGATTCGATAATCCATAAGGGAATTTGGGTTCCTGAAGAACAAATGTTTGCCATGTGTTTAAAAATGGTTTAGTGGTAATGTGTTCCTTATCATAATATTATATGTTGATGACATATTACTTATTGGAAATGGCATACCATTATTAAAACCTATTACAAACAGGTTTAACAAGTGCTTATCCATGAAGGACATATGAAAATCAGCCTACGTTATTGGTATCACGATCATTCATGATCGATCGAAGAGGATACTAGGACTAATTCAAAGTATATAAATTGACTAGATACTAAAGATATTTATAAAGAAAAAATTCAAGAGGATAATGGTTCGAGTGTCACATGGTTTACATCATTATAAGAGAATGTATCCCTCTACACAATAGGAGAAAGATATAATGAGTAATATCTAGTACATTTCAGTGATATGATATATCATGTATTCCATGTTATGTACTAGACTGGATGTTTCCTATGCATTGATCATGGTTGGAAGATATCAAGAAGATCCTAGAGAACTATATTGGATAGCTATTAAGACCTCCCTTAAGTATTTAATAATAACTAAGGATATGTTCTTGGTGTGTGGAGGATACAAGTAGCTTATCATTAGAGGGTATTATTTTACAAGTTTTTAGACAGATTAGAATGACTTGAAGTCACAATATGGATACATTTTCTATCTCAACGGATGATCTATGAGCTGCAGGAGTTAAAAGAAACCAATTTTCACTAATTCTATAGTGGAGTTTGAGTATATAGTAGCTTATGATGTCAAAAATGAATCCATATGTATTCATAATTTTGTCTACAATGTTGATGTGGAACCTAGAAGTAAAGACCCTATCACATAGTTTTGTGATAATACTATAGCAGTGGCTCTTATAAAAGTGCCAAGGCCACATCAATAGAAAAACAATATACTACAAATGTATCACCTATTTGTGGATTTTTACCAAAGGGGTGAAGATGCAGTGAATAGAGTATCCATGAGAGAGAACGTGGTGGACCCCTTGAGTAAAGGCCTATCCTAGTAGATACATGAGTATCATGTGGGAGCTAGTGGACTGAAGGTCCATAGAAGATAGATCTAGTGAATGTGGGAGTCTGTTCGAGTGGGTACCCTAAAACCAACATCTTTTTACTTTATGGTAAACATGTATTCATTAGATGAATATTAATAAAATATTTATCTCATCATGATTATTCTTCTACATGACATTATATGTGATACTGTCTTAAGATTGGTTGTCGTACTAAAAGGTCATAGTGGATCCCTGCTATGACGAGAACCCAGAAGTTCCAAGTCACAATTATCAAATATATTTTCTATATCCATATTAAATCATTTGAAGGAAAAAATGATATAGTATATTAGGGGTGGAGAGCCATAGGAATTTTATGCACCTTCTCCGGGTGTATGCCCTTGGTAATGTTTAGAAGGATATTTTGAGAATGAGGCTCGCTAGTAGGAAATCCAAATTTATATATTTCATTAGATGTTCGTATATGTGGATGTGTGTATTGGTCCTTAGAATTGATGATTATTATTAATTGGTGTTAAGACCCACACACTTAGATGTATTGGTGAATACCATGATGACATATGTTTATGGTGAAGTAGGATATGTTGGGTTTGTCACGAGTAATACTGTATTAATGAATAATGCGGGAAAAGATTTTTCCATTTTGTTTCATACAAAAAATTTATATCTTAGGACCATTGATTGAAATGATATGGCCTAAATAAATCCATATCCATGGTCTTCTATTGGCACATTTAAATTTAGAGAAGTCAATGAATGAGAAATTGGGAACATGTGTTTATGGAATTTTTTTGCAACCCACTTGATCAGAGATATCAAGATAATGGTATTATATTACACGGTAAGAGTATTTATAAGGTTACATGTCCATGTGGCATTAACTTCTTTCTCTATGGGTGCATTAGAATGTTTTTAGACACTAACCTCATACTTTAGGATGCTCCCCCAAATTCCATTGAGAAAGAGGCTTAGAGGGCCATGCACTAAGTTCATCCAAAATCTTTGTTAAATAATATATTATTTATTTTTAAAGAAGTTGAATAATGAGTATTCCCAGTTCTAGTTTAATAATAGTTGATGGATGCCTAACCACATTTATTTTGACACTAGTTATTCAACAGAATATATTGCTGGCAAAAAAATTAATAAATATTTATTTTCTATTTAGTGAATAAAATATTTATATATTTATTATAGAATAATGAAGTAATATTTATTTAATAAATTAATATTAATTTTTAAATATTAAACAAATATAGTGGAGTATTTGGGGACTGAGATAAGGTTCGAGTGAGAAATAATTATATTGAATATTATTTTATTAAATAATATTTAATTATAACATGAAAGATAATTGAAAGTTAGAAAATAATAATTTTGATATTATTATTTGACAAGGGGTTTTCATATGATTAATAAAATAGTTAAGGAACTTGTGAAAATTATTTTTTTATTACCCTAGTGAAATAAATGTCTGGTTATATTATTCTCTTATTATCTAAGTACTAGCCAAACGATGATGATAGTGTTGTGCACAAAGAATTGAAAAAAAGACCTCATGAATAAAGTCTTCATCCCTCTGTATGAATTTTATCTAGAATGAGAGAGATCCTACTCTACCAGATCAGGTAGAATGCTTTGGATACAATTCTCATGGGGATCAAAGGTGGACATCGCAAGCGCACAGATCTTTCATACAAGCACCCGGAGACTCCTTCGGCGACATCTGAATATTCATGGAACATTCTTGGATCAATCCAAGAGGATATATACACATGAAATCTAAAAAAATTATTGTACAACTTCATATATATGGAAGAATGAATCAATGAAGAAATAATCACCTTGGAGGAAATTCTTATACAATTATATTAATTTTAAAAAAAATATGTTGATCAACTCTCTTGGTTTCATAAAGAATTATTGTTTTTCAAAATAATTTATTCAAGTACATGGATATGAGAATTAATCAACATATTTATTCTATATTTATCATCCATTAAGAAAAAAATTGAATTGGGAACCATCCCATCTGTGGTTCCACTATGCCAAAAACCTACAGTCTACAGTACACTTGAACGACATTTTTGTATTCCCGTAAAATTTAAATCATGAAATTATAAGTGATATAAAAATAACTAATAATAAAAACATGATAAAAATCATAATAATAATATTTAAAAAATAATGTAATCATTATCCTCAATAATTATAGGTGGAAAAGGAAAAACAAATGACATCGATTCACAAGGTGGTAGTTCACTGTACACAGGAATGAATATTTCATAACACATTAGATGAAAGAATAAGTTGTTGTAGGTACTATAAATGACCTAAAAAAATTCATTATATTTAATATAATGATGTAATTATATATGAATGAAATAAAATTAATTAAATTGGATTGAGGATGGAATAAAACAAAAATGTTTGTTGATGAAAGCTACCTGTTCTTCAGGTGTCTCATTTTGGATTGCACCAAAGGGATTCCTTGGTTGGATTTATTCCCAAAGTAGGGATTATAGTACAATTATATGGAATTTAAAAAGTGAAATGGTTATATATTGGCCCATAAAATCGGTTTTTAAGGTGTGATGTGAGGGGATGATGGGGTGGCCTTTTATAAGGGAGGTGAGTGGAAAACATGTAATTTTTTTAATGAGAGAATTTAACCCAAGATTTTTACAGGTAATGTGGCTCCAAAAATGGAAAATATCTATAATGCATGATATAAAGTCGAAATATGTCCATATAATTTGTTTTTGAAAAGTTTTTAGATCATTTCTTCCCTTATGATTAATGTTTAGTCTCTTTGTAAACTGTTTTTTCTCTTAATCATCGTGATTAATTTTAAATGTTTTCACTAATCATTTTGGTAAAAAATTAAGTTGGAAATATTAGAAATTATAAATTATTTTGATTAAAAATATGGAATAGATTTTTAAAAATTCCATTCATAAAAGTGTTAGAAATTAATTTAAAATTTAATCCCATGGACGAGATGAGGTAATGTATTTTTAAAGTGAAAAAATTTAAAACAGTGAAATGTTTTATATCAAATTTTAATCTTAAATTGATTAAAATGACTTAAATTCGAATTATTTATTTACTATTGATCTAATTATACTTTAAAACAATTTAATATATAATTTAACTTTATAAATAAATTAAATGACAATGCAATTTTCATTTAAAATCCACTATTTTTCAGGATTCATCCAAAATATCATATTTTAGAAAAATAACTAAAATTCACCAAAAGATAATTTTGACATTATAAATTAAAAAATATATGTTTTTATCCAATTTTGTTTATATGTGTTAAAAATTAATTTAATTATTATTCACATATAGACTTAAAATCAATTCTTTTGAAAAAATAACATTTTAAAAATATATAAAAAAGATACTAGAAATTATATATTTTATTATCAAATTGTATTCATTATATAAAACCATTATAAATAATATTTAAAAATTATTTATTAAAATTTATTGCGGAATGTCTAACAGCTAGGTTACAACAGTCATGTTTAAGTCATTATATTAATATAATGTTGGGGTTTCATTAAAACTTAGTGTCATGTGTCACTCAAGCTAACTGAGTATTGTGTGTAGTGAAGAATAAACAAAGGTTTTGTGTAACACAACCTTAAATTATTTTAGCATAAAATTAAATCAATCAATATGATGTAATTTATTTAAAAAAACATCCATTAAAACATAGCGTGTTACATTCTACCCTGTTTAAAATGAATTTATTCCTTATAATTCACAACTATGATAAAATGAAATGAGGATAATTACACCTCATCATATCCTCAAGTTCCCATATATCATCCTCAATCTTAGGGTTTTCCAACACATTCAACATTTCATTTTTATTAAAGACAGAGGAAAGACTACATCAAAGAGGAATTTAACAAGGAAGAAAATAAATAAAACCTAACTAGGGGGCCTTAAAATAATGGAGACCCAACTGATCCCCCCTAATCAATTTAACCCCCTCCAAATACAATTGCAAGGAACTAGAAAAACAAATAACATGATTACCTTGATCCGCCACCGCCAAAGAAGCAAGATAATCAGCCACTTTGTTGCCCTCCCGCCACACATGATAAATCCAAATGTTTTTGTTGTTGTGGATAGCTTTACAATTACTTATAATGTAGGATATCAACCAAGGAGCTGGAAATTTACCAATAATTGCATCACGAACAATTAAGGAATCAGTTTCAACCTGACTAAGAATAATATTTTTCTGGCCGCATAAAACAAGACCCATCTGCATAGCTTTGGATTCTTCTTGAATTGAATTTCCCCTCCCAAAATATGCATAATATGAAATCAAGACACTCCCCCATGTATCACGAATGACCCCTCCACCTCGAATATTACCTAGAAAGAAAGAACCATCAAAATTAAACTTCAAACTTGTGTTTTGAGCAATCCACTGGACCCAATTCCCTCTTATCGCATTAACATGCTATAGAATCATAGAAAAACTACCCTATAAGAATATCAAAGAAGGATCATCATTCAATTTATTAATACCATTAACCAGATCAATCAGCAGTGATCTCGTCCTCATAACAATGGAACATTCCTTGGTAATAATACCTTCAAACCTAGCCCTGTTCCTTGCCCACCAGATGCACCAACAACATGCACTTAATATTACAGCTCTGGACATTTTTTCCAGTCTCTCACCTTTAATACTATGGAACCATCTTTCCATAAAATAATTTTCTGCAAGACCAATGGAAAAAATACATGTAAACCCTCCAAATAATCTCCATACTGCTCTGGCCCAATCACTCTCAAAGAAAGGTGATTAGTGTCTTCCTCCCTGTATAACTTGAAAAAATGACATTTAGAAGCCAGGTTAATTCATATCTTCCTCACATTCTCATCTGTAGGAATAGCCTAGTTTCTTATCTACCATACAATAAAGTTAAACTTAGTAGGAATACATCTACACCATACCTTTTTATTCCAATTATCATGTTGCCCTTGAGGATTCAAAATTTGGTTGAAGTCCTTTAAAGAAAAAGCCCCTGTATTGGAAGTAGTAAATACACACTTATCCATATAAGAATTTAAAATAATTTCATCAAAATCCTCACTTTGATCCTCATCTATAATTCCATCAATAAAACTGGGATGTTCACTAGATTCCTTGAAAGAAATCAAAGGTCCATGACATCCTGGATAGCCCAAAATTGAACCTGCCCAGTTATTAAACCAAAAAGATAACCCCCCCTTCCCTATAATCCATCTTGAATGTTGCTGAATAATCGAAAGAAACTTCTGGATTAAGGACCAAAAAGGAGATCCATTTGAAACATGATTTTCTTCATATATAGTCCCTTTATAAGACATAATATTCCCCCACAAAGTTCGCTCCTCCACCACTTCCCAAGCAAATTTTTCATGCATACAGTGGATGATATTAACCAAACTTCTCACTCCAATCCCACCTTCTTGGACAGTTCTTTCCATTCTATCCCATGACTCCCAATGGTGTTTCCCCTCAGATAAAGCATCCCAAATGAACCCTGCCAAGACTTTATCAATGTAAGAAAAGACACCCTTAGGGGCACAACTGGATAAAAGAGCATGAATAGGGATGTAAGTTAACACACTATTTATTAGAGTTATCCAGCCTCCAAAGGATAAAAAGAAATTTTTCCAGTTCAACACACGATTCAAAATCCTGCTCATAATATAATCAAAGTCCAGGATTCGAAGACGACCGGGAACAATCAGAGATCCAATATATTCCATCGGAAAACAACCCTTATGAATATCAATTCCTCTACACAGGGATGAAACCTGCCTATCACCACGCTTATTAGAGATAAAAATAATTCTCTTGGATCTATTAATCACCTGACCACTCCATAAACAATATTCATCCAGGACCGTAGATAAACCACCAACCAATCTTCCACTAGAATTACAGAAAATTAAAGTATCATCTGCAAACATTAGATGAGAAATCTAAGTTTGATTCATTTTCCTACGATATTAAAGAATACTTCCCATGGACATCTTTTTGTTAATAAGGTGACTTAAAGTATCTTCCATAAGAATAAACAGAGTCAGAGAAATTGGATCCCCTTGTCTAAGACCACGAGAAGACATGAAGATACCACAGGTTCTCCCCATGAACGAAACCACCACACAAGAAGAGCTAAAACATCTAAAAATGATATTCATAGACCAAGGGTAAAGGCCCATACCTTTGAGTATCCTGTTGATAAAGCCCCATTCCATTATTTCATAAGACTTGTTCATATCAAGCTTCAAATCCATATTTGAACCATGAGTTTTGAAGTTAATATCCCAGATCATTTCTTGGGCCAAATACACTACACCTTGACTGGAACGACCTTTAACAAAACCATGTTGCTCTAAAAAAACCCAATGAGCCACATAGTTGGAAAGCCGCCTGTTGACAATACTAGAAAGGATTTTATAAGGGAAATTACACATACTAACTGGCATATAATCAAGAATAGAAATTGGATTTTTAATTTTAGGGAGCATCACCAAATTAGTATCCCCCGCCACTCTTGGTAAGGAACCACCCCAAATGAAATCTTGAATGGCCATAATGATATCAGATTTTATAATCTCCCAAGCCCTCCTAGAAAACGAACCAGGAAAACTATCTGGGCTCGGAGCACTTTCTGGATCAAGACCCATAATAACATCATAAATCTCCCTTTCATCTGGAATGGCTTCTAACATTGCATTATCATTATCAGACAGCATGTTGGGAATCACCTCAAACAGCTCAGAATTTCCTTTAGGACAACCATTTAACATATTCATATTGGGACCTACAAGTAAATTTATAAAAAACACAAAAGACATATTTCCAATCACCTCTCTATCATCCGAATAAGACCCATCTTCAAGATGAATATTTGGTTTAAATAACCTCTACCTTTATTTAATGCAAGCATGAAAAAGGCTGAGTTTTTATCACCTTAACAAAGCCATTTCACTCTTGCACCTTCCCTTGCAACACATTCCAGTTTTAAAATCAGATCATCTAATAGTTTTTTCTTAGTATACAACACCTTATAATTTTCCTCATCCCATGCATCCTCAAGGGCTTTATCCAATCTGTTAACTTATTGTTTTAAAATTTCCACATCCTAATCCGAAGGAGGAATATTATTTTCCCAGACCTGAAGTTTATTTTTCAAACACCTCAGCTTGTTGTGTAAAGTAACCCAAGCATAGCCTTGATTAACTTCTCCCCAGCTATCCTTAACCAACTATCGAGACCCCTGTACATCAGCCCATTGATTACAGAATCTAAACCTCTCAGAACCATCATGTCTTTGAGGAAAAGAAATTAGAAGCGTTGAATTGTCCTAGATACCACGAACAAGATGTTCCACCTTAGCATTGGGGAACCTTTCAATAGCATGAGCATTCTCCAAACACCTATTCAGCTGAATCCAGCATCTACAATCACCTTTCTGATTATTACACCAAGTAAAAAAATCACCAGAATAACCCATGTCCATAAGTCCTTTTCCCACTATAAAATGAACAAAACTCATGCTAGATAAACGAAGAAAAATACCCCGACCCTCCTTCTCATCTGGTTCATAAATAATATTAAAATATCCACCAACAAACCATGGGAATTATTCCAGATCAAATCTATAAAAGTCCTTCCATAAAACCTCCCGTTTTGGGCATCACAACTCCCATACACAAAGGATATATAGATCACCTCCACACCTGTATTGACTTTTACCACAATATACTGACCACCAGCTTTAATCAGACCCACATTCATTTCCTTCTTCCAAAAAATCCCTATATGATAATTAGCTGGTTCTGCATGTAAACCAATATGCATTTTGAGTCTATAAGCAAACTAATTTACTCTCAACATGTTCTTATTGTATTCTAGAATAACAGTAATACAAACCTTGTGTTTCTTGATTTCCATGTCTAGAAAATCTGTCTTCACCCTAGCGCCAATGCCACGAACGTTCCATGTTAGGAACAGAATCATTGTAATGTCTTTAGCCTGGATTTGACCCCAGGCATCTTGTTCACATTAGGATGAAAAGATAAAAACTCCTACATAGACCATAGCTTTTCTCTTGTACATAATCCATTCTCCATGGCCAAAGAATATTTCTTAGGATAAGCTGAAAAGGACCGTCTCCTTCGAAATCTCCCTCCCACCTTGTTCAAAGGAGAACGATTGCTATAATTTTCATAGATAGGAATAAAAGAATAACTTCACCCATCATCCTACAGTTTTTCTTTAGATTAAGAGCATGATTTATTGTCCTTTAACAGCAATTTACATGATTCTCTACCTCCACCTGTCACTGTTCCAATTTCATCTTTAACTTGGATAACATCAGTTCTAGACAAACACAACACCAGAGGGAAAAGATAAAACACTGTATCGATCACAGACTGATTCTCCAGCCTTGCCCATGCAAACTTGAAACCTTGAGAACCATTCATTAAACCACTCACCCTAGTTTTCCTTATAAAATCCTCCTCAAATGAGATACACCAAGGCTGACAAAATCCAATGACTTACATAATATTTTTTCTGTATGATTGTTCAAAAGTTATAGGATTAACCTTCTCAACTTCCAAATCATCATCATCGGATATCTCAGCAATTTTGGACATATCAGGATCTATATGACGTACATATTCATTCACTTCCTCTCTACATGGTTGTTCAAAATCTACAGGATCATCCTTCTCAATCTCCATAGAGACATCAACAGGTGACTCATTAAATTTGGCCCTTATAGGATCTGTATGATTGAAATTACTTCGTTGTTGCTTCCTGCAAACTTGAATCGAATGGACTTGTAAAGAAAAATGGGAACAAAACCTTGGAAACACCAGATATACATATCCTGCTCCCAAGAAATCGATTCCTTCACTTTCAAGGATATCTTATCCAGAAGAGGTGCAGAGAAGTCTAGTTCAACACAAATCTTTGCAGACGATACATTCTCATAACTGCATGTATTATTATCTACACAAAGAAAACCCCCAAGGGAATCCCCAATGACCCTAAGAATTGATTCATTATGGATCGGTAGAGGCAAAATTGGAAGAGAAATCCACACCGCCGCCTGAGGACTTTCCCTCCCTTTATGAACATCAATCGACCATCAGGTCAAATTGAAATACCAATGACCCATGATCCAAGGATCATTGCACCATGCATGAATTAAATCCAACTCAGAATTAAAGATTAAGTAGAACAAAACCCGATGTACTGAATAAATCTTTACAATAGAAGAAATCCCCCAATAATTCACAAACTTCTTGAATAGCGATAAAGATGACTTTGTTGATCCAAATCACACAATAAGGGCCCATTTGGGACATTCAGCTGCTTCTTCATACGACTCCGACAGAATCTCCACTAATAATCCAGAATCATTCCTAAAAATCGACAGGGAGAAAGGATGAATTTCATGAAAACCAAAACCTCTCAAACTCTGCGACGCACCACATAGGGTTTCCTTGAATGTTGGACCATTTCCATCTGCATTTAAGGATCCAAAAATCGGTGCTTGTAAGGGGCCAGGATCAAAGGTTACTGATGACGGGATTCTAATCGCAGATGAATCCGAAGCATGAACAGACAAAGGATTTTGGGACACTACGGGAACATGGTGTGCATTCTCTCTTGACATTCTAATCCTCCGATCCAAGAAAAACACCCCTTAGGGTTTTCCAACACAATGTTGACCAGGTGAGTGGTATTGTTTAGTATAATATTTCATGTATGATCTAGAATGTCCACCGGTTGTTCCTTATAGGAATGATCCTTCTCTAGTGGTATGAACACTTAGTTTAGTACATGGTAAGGTTAATGTATTTAATTACTTAGAAGAGATACATGGAACACATCATGGACTTGATAGAGGTTCGGTGGAAGCATTAATCTAGACGATATTGTCCTGATACATTCAATAATTTCAAATGGACCGATATACATAGGGCTTAGTTTCCCTTTCTTCCTAAATATCATAACCTTTTTCCTTGGATAAATTATTAAAACTCCTTAACCCTAACTTCAAATTATAGATCATCCCATCAGTTATTAGCATAAATATTTTTTCACCTCTAAGAAACCTTGATATGCTGCTAAATGAATCCATCATTCCCTACCATTTTTCATATATCTCAGGTCCCCAAAGATATATTCCTATAACTTAATTGCAACATGTTTTATATATAAATTTCGTTCTATAAAGGGATTAATAAGGACCCATCTATATTCTTGAGTAAAAGTAACTATTTTATGAAAACACATCTAAAGAATGGTTTATATCCTAACCGGCTTTGAAATCCAATGAACATGATTTATACATATCTAATTGGGTATCTATTATTATTTCATATTTATCATCTATTTAAGGATGAAATGAAATGTTGAAACTCAACATCATATCATGATATTTCTAAACACATCTCAAGAACATTGACGCAATCCTCAAATCCCAAATAGATTCAATGGAATATGGTTCCCCATGAAACCATAACACTTCCATAATATATATACTGGCTAACTATAATAGAGAAAAGTCTTCTCTCCCGTGCATGAGCCACTATTAGGGAAACACCTCCATAAAATAGTGGTCTCCATTCATCATCTAAGGTTTAGTTAGTGTTGTAAGCGTCAATCCATCTAAGTGAAACTGGGTCAGAGCCACTCCCGAATCACTAGCACATTATTCTAGTCCGCCCACCTAGTAGCAAGGCTTCCCCTTTTTGTGCTCAACATTGTTCCAATTTCACATTTCATGTCAAATCAGACAAATAAAACAACTAGGGTGTTACATAAACCAAACACCACACTTTCACACACACTGAAAACCATTTGGCAAAGTACGCACGCCAAAAGACCTTACCCAACTCAATTAAAACAATTTATTCATTTCTAATAATTGTTTATTAAAAACATATTAAATTTTTATCGTTAATATTTTTATTAAATCATATTAAATTCTTTGTAAAAAAATTCTTTGAAAATAAACATAACACATCTCTAACACACAAAACCTACTCAACCCTCTTACATGACCAAACACATCCAACACCACATCAAGAACACAAACTGCACACTTTTCACATTTTCACAAAACAAGAACAAACCTTATAAAAACACTAGAGCACAAACATTGCACTTTGTACATTTTTTTACAAAATAATCATGAACTTTATAAAACACTAGAAGACAACTCACATAGGTTTTCATAGCAACAACCTACTCAACCATTACAACACCTTCACTTGCGACCAAGAACATGCAACGCTATGTCAAAACACAATTAACACCACTTTCAAAAATGAAAATCTTACTACACATATGATAAAACACTTACAATTGACTAAAGATAAGTTTTCAGTCAAATGAATGCAACCACCCATATAAATATACTACCAAACAAATTTAACACATGAAAAACATCGATAAAAACTAAATTCGCACCCAAAATAATTAATCAAGGAACATCATAAATTAACTAAGATATAAAATCAATTCATTAAATAATGTTTAAACGCAGAACCACCTACCTCAGGTGTCGAAGACTCCAACACTTGATGTGAAACTCCAATTGTCCATCAAACACACCACAACAACCCAAATAGAACAACGAGGTGTGGGAGGTTGGCCGGAGGTCGACAGAGGCTACCATAGGTGCGCGAGGAGGTACGGGGAGACTGTCCGGCGGTGCGAAGGGGTGCGAGGTGGCTTTTTGGCAGCACAAAGGGGTGTGGGGAGGCCAGTGTGGGGCTGATCGGTCAGCGGGGTCACCATAAAAAGGGGAGGCAGCGCCGGTAGGGGTGCGGAGTGGCTGGTGCGGGGCTGGCCAGTCGGCAGGGTTTCCAGAAAAAGGGGAGGCGATGCCTGTAGGGGTGCTGGGCAGCCGGTGCGGGGCTGGCTGGTCGGCGGGGTCGCCAGAAAAAAGGGGAGGCGATGCCGGTAGATGAGGGGAGGGTGGTGCTGGGTGCCGACCAGAATTTTCCAGACGAAGGAAGGAGGCCAGTTTCCATGGGGGTGCGGCCCGAGCTGGTCAGAACGGCCTGGTGAGGGAAGGTCGGTGCGAGCGAGGAGGTTGGTGCACTGTCAAGCAGGAGGGAGGTCCACCACTAGGAAGGGAGGTCACTGGTGAGGGAGGGGAGGCAGCACGGAGGAGGGAGCGGCGGGATGGTGTGTTGCACAGGGAGAAGAAAAGAAAAAAAAATGAAGTGGGGTGGGGGCAAACCCTAATAAGGGGAGGGAAAAAATAAAAATAAAAATAAAAATAAAAATAAAAATAAAAATAAAATAAAAATAAAATAAAAATAAATATAAAGATAAAATGAAAATAAAATAAAATAAAATAAAACAAAATAAAATAAAATAAAATAAAATAAAATAAAATAAAATAAAATAAAATAAAATAAAATAAAACTAATAATAATAATAATGATCATTGTAAAAATAATTATAAAAATTACTATTTTCATTATCATTAAAATAATTATTTAAACTTCGTTTGATTATCTTTATCTTATTTTTATTTTTTTAGTCGGGCAACTGCGCAGTTACTCTGCGCGGACCATAAAAATTTTTAACAGAAAGATGAGGATAATAATAATAAACATAATAAAAGTATCATCTTTAACACCTTTTAATTTAAATCTTATCTTAACCATTTAACTTAATTAATTTGATAATTAATTAATTAATCATGAACCGAGCAGGCAGTGCGGTTAACCAGGCGAGGTCGCACGGTGACCAGAGCAAGGTTGCATGGCTTTGACCGTAGTGTGCTAGATGCACTCAAGACCATTACAAGAGTTTTTTAAATAAAAACCTCAAATTTTAAGTTGACTTAACCCCGGACTACCCGACTCAGAGAAAATTAATGAAATAACTTATTTAAAGATGATGGATGTGACAATTCTCCCCACCATAAAGCTTTCCATCCCTGGAAAGCCATAAATAAGGTTGATACTCAAAGTAGAAAATGACACCCCCTTGGGGTTCAGAAGGTATCCCCATGAAAAGAAAGTTAAAAGAGGCAAACACACCGTGATCAGAGACTGTGACTCAAAAGAAAACCTCAAGGAACCTGTAAAACACTTTTCACTAAGTGTCACCCACCCCAGAGCACTAGAACACCTCTAGTTGATTTATTAATGAAAGTAACTGTCTTACCCACAGAAACCAACTTCACAAACTGAAACACCTCAAGCATCATTGAACAAAAAACACAACATTTTACTGGAACGAAGAAACAAGACCAACCCACATCCAAAGAATACTTCAATAACCTACCACTGAACTATCTCTAGGAACAAAACTGAAAGGTCCAACACGGGAAAGACCGACGGGGCTCCCCACCATTAAAAACTTTCCGATGCCTGAGACGAGACTAGAAAATCGACACGAGGAGGCCCGTGTGGACTCCCCACCATTATGATAAAGACCAACACCAACTCATTCTAGAGATATTTGTGCGAGACCCATCGTGGGTCTCCCCACCATTAAGACTGACGGAGGTTACAAAAATTTGAAAATTCTCCAACAGTGAACAAACACCCCACGACAAGGGGCGGGGAGGGAGGGGCCCAACTACCGGGGAGTTAAAACCACAACCTAAAACAAACCAGCATCTTCATGCCCCTGGATGAGCACTATTCAAATTTGAGACCGCTTAACCCAACAGACCCCATAAAAACCTCTAAAAGCGATTACATCTGGTGGGATGCAACCCTCAGGACTTTAAGGTGATGAGACGATCACGCCTCTTCATATCCATGGGAAACCTCACGCACCCAAACAGGTTGTTTGGAAGGGAAAAATCATAGAAAACAATTTAAGCTACTTTTACTTTCAACACTGATGACAGAGATAAGGTTGGGGTCCCGTACACTCCCGGGGTTCTTGACCATGCGTCAGCTTCACTCCGAGTCCTATGGTTGGAGCCCTGATGTTTGAAGCATTTCCCGAATCGCAGTCAGGTATTGAAGACTCCCGATCAGAGCTTCTCCTTTTGGTGCCACACACAATCATACTGCAACCGAGGCAACACCATCATACAAAACACACCATGACATCTAATAACTCTCACACTGAACATTCACCAGAACGAGAGATTAGATGGTACACACGTATCACCCCTTGTTACACTGAATGAGAACATGACGCCACAAATCTTCACTGAGCATGATCATTGTTTTCGAGAGAAAAATTATGCTGATAAAGACTTTAAACCGCGTCTCGAACAACACGTGATTCCTACAAATGACCATACAAGCCTCATATGACTGGGTCTACCAAACTAGTAGCCTAATATGAACCTTTTCTTAAATGAAACAAACCAAAGACCATAGGTCATTTAGAATAATAGACCGCACCAACAACTTCAGGTTGCTTCCACCTTTTCCCCACTAGAGTCTCATTTACCACTTCCAAACAATCGTTTACTATCAAAGGGACCTCACGCTGCAAGACGTCACCAAACATAACCCTTGCAGCCTATGAAAGTACTACAAAGACCTTCAAGACACTGGTAAACACTAATAATTCTGAACCACCTTCACCCTTCCCCACCGGAATTCCTTTGACCACTCCCAGGGGGAACCTTCAGACGCATGATGTCAAACATCATACCTGAAAACTAAGACAACTCAAAGAGGCCAAATTCCCCTTCAACTCCTCTCGCGTCTTTCATCCAGCTGCGAGAGGATCTGCTAACCGAAAAGGAAAAGGGACAAACTTATCACTATCTCTCAAAAGGGAGATTCCTTATTTAAATCAATTGGTGGGTTGGCCAACAATGAATTACCTGTGGCCACACTTCAATCACATGTTAACGCTTAATGGGGGGCGTGCACTAGTCAAGAAGGAAAACCATGGACCCAATCAAACTGGTCCAATGGACAAGAAATACAGCAAGAGAACACTAAACGTGTAGGGGGAACCACTACAAGGGCTTCCCAAAACACTATTCTAAAGAAACCATTAACTACATGTTTGCACACCAACTCAAGAATAAGAATTCCAACTCAAGACACAAATCATTCAGAAAGGATACTCGGCTCAAAACTCCTCACATCCAATATCTAAAAAACAGAAGGACACACCACGCAATCACTATTTACTAAAACACCAAATTCTCATTTAATAATTTTTTTTGAAAATAGGCAAAGCTAGTAGGTTGCACAAACACCAATGGTTTCCCATGAGCCTTGCACATGCATGTTCCCATGCCACACCAACACCCACCTCATATCCATCCAGGAACTCATCCGCTCATGCCATTAACCCTTTATCTTTCCGTATACACTCATGCATGTGGTTGCCCATGAGAACACCAAGGGTCAAAACCAAAACTTTCCATTTTTCAAAACCAAAACATCCAACCCACACATTTCAAACCTTATAACTCATTTTATTTTTAAAGTGATTTATTTAAAAATATTTTCCAAAACATTTTACAAGACCAAATTATTTTTAATTAAAAACCAAATGTCCATAATTCCAAAACAAATAAACAAGGAACGGTGCAAGAGAAAACTAGTGTCAGAGGGTGACTGGAACATATGGTTGGTGGCCATAAGCCAATCATGCCACTGCCACGGAGAGTATTCTAGGATAGTGTCCCCATCTCTGTATGGCTTACCAGACCCTGCGAGCTCACTGGGACCTCTGACCCTACTCCTTTTTCATTTCCCCCAAACGAAATTAACCACATCAACAAAATTTTTAGACAAACCTCAACTTGCTTTGGTAACTCGAGTCCCACCACGAGGTGTGATGGCCAGACACCTTACTCATAGCCAAGATGTCGAGTCCCGACAACCTTAAATCCAGTCTACCGTGACTCTATCCCAAAAGAAAATGACCCAAGAGAGCAAACCTACCCCTCTGATACCATTTTTTCATGAACCAGGCCGGGTCGCTATATGACCCAGCACCCGATCTGGTTCGCGACAAGGCCCTAAGGGCGTTCCCGATCCCCACGGGCTGGAACAAGTGCCCGAGTATCAAAACTAACTCATGGGAATGATTTACCCGAAACAGTAAACACAAAGAAACTGATAAGATAAATAAAATAAAACTGGAAATAGACAACCAAACATGGCCTTAAACTAAAAACAAGTTTAGAGGTTTACAACTTGAACCAACATCCAAAAATAAACAACATCAAAAGAAACTAAAACTCTAACTCAATCCTCCAAGCAACAAGAGAGGCACAACATCCTCATGCCACAACACCAACCTGTACGAGAAGACCACCACCGACCAAAACCACTATCGCTGAACACGATGTCACAACCTGAAATACACAAGAAGAAAGTCTACATACACCCAAAGGTGTATGTAGGGTGTGATCCAAAATCCCAGTAGGACGTCCCCCAACAAAAAGGTTCCATGTGTAAACATTATATGAAGAAAACATTTGTAGGCTTAATAAAAGAAAATACACCAAATATTGAACAACTTTAAAAAAAAAGTTTCTATAAATAAAGAACTTTCAATGAAAACAACTTAAATAATAATAAAAAAAATAAAAAATAATAAAATAAAACACCCTTGCAGTTAAGAAAACTCAAACCTTCAAGAGAACCCAAAATGCTACACCGTATGCCGATGGTGAGTGTGTAATATTCGAGGAGCACTAAAAGTGGGAGAGGCCCTATAGGTACTAAAGCTGCGTGGGGCCCTAGAACCTCACGTATCGGTGCACCAAAGAATCCATATCATATGTTCCAGTGCATGAGCCACTAGTAGGGAAACACCTCCATAACCTAGTGGTCTCCAGTCATCATCCAAGGTTTAGTTAGTGTTGTAAGCGTCAATCCACCTAAGTGAAACTGGGCTGGAGCCACTCCCGAACCACTATCATGCTAGTCTAGTCTGCCCACCTAGTACCCATGCCTCCCCTTTTTGTGCTCAACATTGTTCCAATTTCACATTTCATGTCAACTCAGACAAATAAAACAACCAGGGTGTTACATAAACCAAACACCACACTTTCACACACACCGAAAACCATTTGGCAAAGTACGCATGCCAAAAGACCTTACCCAACTCAATTAAAACAATTTATTCATTGCTAATAATTGATTATTAAAAACATATTAAATTTTTATCTATAATAATTTTATTAAATCATATTAAATTATTTGAAAACAAATTATTTGAAAAGAAACATAACACGGATTTAACACGCAAAACCAACTCAACCCTTTTACATGACCAAACACACCCAATGCCACATCAAGAACAAAAACTGCACACTTTTCAAATTTTCACAAAACAAACACAAATCTTATAAAAACACTAGAACACAAACATTTCACTTTGCACATTTTTTTACAAAATAAAATCAAACATTATAAAACACTAGAAGACAACTCATATAGGTTTTCATAGCAACAACCTACTCAACCATTACAACACCTTCACTTGCGACCAAGAACATGCAACGCTATGTAGAAACACAATTAACACCACTTTAAAAAATGAAAATCTAACTGCACATATGATAAAACACTAACAATTGACTAAAGATAAGTTTTCAGCCAAATGAACGCAACCACCCATATAAATATACTACCAAAAAAATTTAACACATGAAAAACTTCGAGAAAAACCAAATTCGCACCCAAAATAATTAATCAAGGAACATCATAAATTAACTAAGATAGAAAATCAATTCATTAAATAATGTTTAAATGCGGAACAAACTACCTAAGGTGTCGAAGACTCCAACACTCAACGTGATACTTCAATTGTCCATCAAACGCACCACAAAAACCCAAAAAGAACAACGGGGTGTGGGAGGTTAGCCGAAGGTCGAAAAAGGATGTTGGAGGTGCACAAAGAGGTGCGGGGAGGCTGTACGGCGGCGCGAAGGGGTGCGGGGTGGCTGTCTAGCAGCGTGAAAGAGTGCGGGGTGGCCGGTGCGGGGCTGGCCGGTCGGCGGGGTCACCGAAAAAAGGGGAGGCAGTAGCGGCAGGGGTGCGGGGCGGCCGGTGCGGGGTTGGACGGTCGGCAGAGTCGCCGAAAAAGGAGGAGGTGGCACCGACAGGGGTGCGGGGCGGCCGGTGCGGGGCTGACCGGTCGGCGGGGTCACTGGAAATAAGGGGAGGCAGTGCCGGAAGATGAGGGGAGGGCGATGTGGGGTGCCGACCGGACTTTTCTGGACAAAGGAAGGAGGCTGGTTGCCATGGGGGTGCGGCGCGAGCTGGCCGGAGCGGCCTGGTGAGCGAAGGATGGCGTGGGCGAGGAGGTTGGTGCGCTGCCGAACGAGAGGGAGGTCGGTCACCGGGAAGGGAGGTTGCCGGTGAGGGAGGGGAGGCGGCGTGAAGGAGGGAGCGGCGGGATGGTGCGCCACACAGGGAGAAGAAAGAAAAAATGAAGAGGGGGGGGGGGAATCCAAACCCTAACAAGGGGAGAAAAAAAATAAAATAAAAATAAAGATAAAGATAAAATGAAAATAAAATAAAATAAAAATAAAATAAAATAAAATAAAATAAAACTAATAATAATAATGATAATTGTAATAATAATTAAAAAAAATTAATATTTTCATTATCATTAAAATAATTATTTAAACTTCATTTGATTATCTTTATCTTATTTTTATTTTTTTAGTCGGGCAAAAGCATGGTTAGTCCGCACGGCCCATAAAAATTTTTAATAGAAAGATGATGATAATAATAATAAACATAATAAAATTATCATCTTTAACACCTTTTAATTTAAATATTTTCTTAACCATTTAACTTAATTAATTTGATAATTAATTAATTAATCGTGCACCGGGATGGCAGTGTGGTTAACTGGGTGAGGTCGCACGACAACCAGAGCGAGGTTTCACGGCTTTGACTGTGGTGCGCTGGACACACTCAAGACCATTACAAGCGTTTTTTTTAAAAAAACCTCAAATTTTAAGTCATCTTAACCTCAGACTACCTGACATAAAGAAAATTAATGAAATAACTTATTTAAAGATGACGGGTTTGACAAATCATCCCCTTATACGTTTTTCCTTCAGTGTTAACTTGGTTTCATAGCTAGAAACGAGATAAAAAATCTATAGTATCTCTGATCATTCCATCACACTCATAGAACTCATTCAAATATATATACGTCTTCATATATCCTAGATGAATAGATAATAAAGAACATTGAGATTCCTTTAACAAATTTCTATCTTAAAATCTAGTATTGATTGAACACATACATAGTTTGTAAACAATATCATTCAATAATGATAAAGGTTAAAATCATGAACAGTTCTATCATTCTTATGAATATCTACGTGTTCTTTATACACCACTTTGATATTCATATAAATAGATGGTCAAAAATTCAATTGAGAATGATAATTTTCCCCTTAATTTGGGATTTCCATATCCATCCTTTACAAATAGAATAATATTATATATTCTTTGATCCTTATAATTAATAGTCTAGTATAGATCTTTTGACACAAAACAAAAAAAAACTTTTTTTCTTTCCCATGGTGGTAATGTATTGAGCAGTTATAATCATTAATCAGTTATAGCCGTCATCATTCCTTCATGTTCAAATCCTTCATTGTGAATATATACTTAAATATTTTTTGGTCATTATATATATCACACTTTTATCCATATATATAATGCCTCAATATATTTATATAAAAAATTATTGGCTTAAAATCTATATCATGAGTTGTGAAATTTTGATCCTGACTCTTCAATTATTGTAAGGAAGAATCTATAACCTTAAAAATTAAATATAATGAAACTTATCAATCCATTATTGGAATCATTACTATAAACTACAAACCCTTAATCAATATAGTGTAATGTAAGAACAGGTGCACAAACTAGTATTAAATTCTATTCCTTGATATTTTACTCACATTCATCTATATTGAGGAACTTTATACCATTATGAGTTAACTTGGTTAAATTTATATATAGTCATGATAAATCATAAAAAAAATCTTTAATATTATAAATTTAGACAAATAAAACTATAAATCTTTGTCACTGTGGAAATTTTGAGCCAGTATTCAATAGACTCAGTCATTAATGGATCTACAAATATACACTATCATGAGATTATATTACCCATAAGTACTTCCTTTTGGATTCAAAATTCACACATTGAATTTTTTTCATGTATATTTTTCTTTTGCAGGGTCATTAATACAATTCTCATATGATCTTTGTACTCTTCCTTTCTCTTTGAATATATAAAAACGCCTTCTATAAATACTACCAAAAACTGATCAAGGTTGACTCTAAAGACAATATTCATTAAATCAATGATGATATAAGGGTAATTGGTAAGTCTAAATGGAATCACTATATATTCATAGTGTCCATACCTTGTATGAAATACCATATTGGGTATATCCTTCTTCTTAAACCTTAATTGATGATATCTAAAATGAAAGACATTCATAGAAATGTATTCATCTCTATAAAATTGATTAAAAATGTCATAAATAGGGTAAGAGGATAATTTTCTTGATCACGATCCTATTGAAATCCCAATAATCCATGAAATGTACCATTGATCCGTATTTATTTTTTAAAAAAATAATAGGTTCTCCCTTTGGTGAAACACTAGTCCAAATGAATCACATGTCAAGGTTTTCATTGAGTTTCTTCTTTAATTCCTTTAACTCAATCAGGGACATTCTATAAGGATCTTTGAAACATGTGTGGAACTTGGTACGAGTTTTATTGAGAACTCAAATTCACATTTTTATTGAATGCTATGAAACAATTTTAAAAATAGATTTTTTTTTAAAATAATGGGCACATCATTGATTTATTGTTTTTCCCCAACCATATGAGATAAACACACCTTCTGAATTGGAATTAATACCCACACAATGGACATGATCTCCACCAGATGATCATAATTATCATCATATTGATAGACAATCATAGGTTGGTTTGAAATGTCAAATGTTACTATTATTTCTAGGAAATTGGTGTGGACCATATATAGATAAATTTGATCCATGCCAATTATGACATCAAATTAACCAGATAAAGAATGAAAATATTTTTAAGAACCATATTCCATCAACATAAACTAGATATGAATAATATATTTTGGATGCGATCATCATACTATTAGGGGGTTTCACTACTAATTCTATATCTAATCATTTGGGAGATATGTTGATGCCCTTATAAAATTCATTAGATATGAAATAATGGGAATATATAAGGTCAAACAAGTCATTAGCATTTCTAGAGTGGATATTAATTGTACCTTTCACCATAATGTTATCGCACCCCTCACCCGAAATAGTGAGTGCATGAAATTTAACCTTATACCTCAACTTATTAGGTTTCTATCATTGATCAAAATCACGAACCCTCATGTTTCGAAATTACTTAGTATAATATTTGTAGAGACCTGGAAATTCCATGTAATTTTTTTAATTATATGGGAATATTACGAGTCTGCAAAAATTGATGGCGCATGATTCCAAGGCCTAGAGAGCCTGAAATGAATTTCTGAACATTTCCTTTCAGGTACGTTCAATAAATGTGCGAGTGGGTTTTTTTAACTTTTGAACCGGTACTCAGAATTGAAATCTGAGGACACCATTGAGCTCATAGTTCTAGTATTCGCTTAAGGAGGCCTTCACCTTGACCATAGTAGGATGAGGGTGAAAGTTATTTTTTCTGGTTTTTGTGGGAGAAAATAAAATATATTAACTTTATTTTATTTTTGAAATTCAATCCTCTCAAATTTAATTTGGTGGTGGGGACCACCCAAGACTTGAACTCCCTCTTTAATGAGAGAGGTGAATCTTGGGTACTTTTCCCACTAATTGTGCCAACATCATATTAATTAATGTGCTAACATTAATTGTATTAATTAACATATATTTATTTATTTGGAATTTCACCTCTTGGTTGGGGGATTGTTGGAAATGGAGAGCTTGAGAGAATTGTGAAGAAACAATCTCTCCAATGAAGAACACTTTCTCCAACGAAGAACTCCGCTGAAAGATCCCAAACAAGGAACGTCTTCAACAATGATGAACTGATGTCTGTCCTTTCCTCTCCTTCATATACATTATCTCACGACACCTCCAATGAGAAATTAAAATAGGGAATGTTTTTTTGAATACCACTTACCCTGTTCTTGTCAATTATCTTGATTTAAGAACAATTATGCCTCTTGTTACCATTCTAACGTGGAGGGTGTGGTACAAACGAACATGGACTGACCTCACCACAACTTTTGTGGTTTATGATGGTCTTGAATCGATGGAGACGTTCTGAGTTGAGTACCGGAGTTTTTGAATTGAAGAACGGGCCACCGGGGTGCGCCTGTTGACCCAAGGAAAGTTATTGGCAACATGTGCCTGTGACCGACACCGGTGGGGCTCGGGAACAACGACCGGCTGGCCACGAAGATGTTGGCAGCGCGACCGCACCTCCGGAGAAGGGCCATAGCCCGTTGGCCACGGTGGAGATAGGGCGGCAACCGACACACGAAAGAACATGCAAAAGGGTGACATCGTGCGACCACACGGCCAGGCATGCAGGAGCCGCAACATGAGGATGCGGCAGCAAAGGTGGGCTACCGACCGCCAGTGGTAGCGCGGCACGCAACCGCGATACACGGGTGGGTTGGCCGTCCGGCCAGCCAGAGAGCTAAGAAGGATCCCAGGTCCTGCGTGCCAGCTTTCGGCACCACATGGCACCGGCCGGTCAGCTACCCAATCGTAACAGCCTAGCCGTTCGTGGTACCCAAGTGGCGCCTCCCCCTTGGGTGGTAGCTAGGGTAGACCCCACCACGGGTCCCCCGTCCAAGGGCTAGCACAGGCTGGTAGGCCACCCAGTGGGCCGCACTTTGCGGGCCACCATTTGCAGGCCATGCCACGCTAGAGGGTCAGGCTGGACCCAGGTCCACCCAGGCTGGGTCGGGCCGGGTCGGCCCTACCAGGTTGGACCAGACCCGGACCAACTTCAACCCTTTTCCACTTTTTAGGCTATAACATGAGCTATGAGCTTCCGTTTGATGAACCGTCTATAGAACCAGGAACCTTGGATCGATACAGTCCATTTTATATACCCCATTTATGTTTTGGATAATGTTGGGGTACATCCGGGTTGGATCGGACTTGAATCCAACTGGGCCCTTGGGACTAAAATGCCAATAACTTATAGACCGAGCATCCGATTACTGCACCATCTATTGCTTTAAGACCCCTACTACGTAGTGGTCCTTTGGGATTATTCTTCATGGGACTTCGTGGCAGTTGGAGTATCGAAATTTGGCTTGAGGAGCAGACCCTCCCGGAATCAAGCGAACATAGTGCAGGAACCCTGTAGCTGGATGTAAGATGATAAAGTTATCCTATGTGGGTCTATGTGTTATGATCCTACGTGGGTCTGTGCTTTGGGATCCTACATGGGTCTGTGTTCCAATATCCCACTTGGATACACTCTAGGAATCCACGTGGGAATACACTAGGATCCTACGTGGGTCACCTGTACTAGGATCTTATGTGGGTATGACTATTTAGAATCATACGTGGGTTTTCCTCTTAACAGAGTATGATGATTCAGTAGTTACATCAAATCATATTTACTTCTATACCTATGTTATACCAGATGTGAGTGGAGTCTTTACCTTTGTGGTAATCATTTGTGTGGTGTACCATTGTGATGCATACCTTCGTGGTGATACTTTTGTGGTATTCTTCTGTGTGGAATTAACTTTGTGGTACATACCTTCGTGGTGACACCTTTTTCATATTCTTCTATGTGGCATTACCTTTGTGGTACATACCTTCATAGTGTTACCTTCATGGTATTCTTTCCTTTGTGGGATAGTTGAGCTTTTGGATTTCAAGTTGGGCCATGCGTTACCTTAGGAATGAGACGGGTTTACTCAACAACTTAGGTATTTGTATGGGAATATACCTAAGTAGGTTTTTCAGTTGTTTTAATGATTTTTGTTTTATCCTTTGTGGATTTTTTGAGACCTTCGAGGGTCTCGGGGTCCCTACTGAGTATTGTTATACTCACCCTACATGGGCTACGCCCACAACTTGTTGTGTTTGGTGCAGACGATAGACAACATTGGCCGCGACTTAGGGTACCGGGACTGGAGGAAGCTCAGAGGTGAACATTAGATGAGGCATACCGTAGTGATGACCATTCGAGATCTGTACCTACCCTTTAGGTAGGATCCTTGGCGGGTGTTCATGGGTGTTGTTCGAGTTTACTTGTACTTCCCAGTTTTCTTATACTTTCTATTTGGGCTAGTATTCTGGCCCCTTTTTCTTTTTGTATACACCCGGTTTACTATATAGTTTTATATTTTGCTTGTATCCTACATTGTGCTTAATTGGGCGAGTTTATAGATTATAAAGGCAATGCCTTCCCAGTTTTAGTGAAGATGCATTTTGGTGTTAGTCACCAGCCACTGGCCTATGGAAGGTGAGCTTGGGGTAGTCACGGGACAATCCCTGGGGGACAGTTCGTGACTTATTGGTTTAAGAGGAGTCGATTATATAGTTGAACATTGGACTCTTATCTTTTAACAACAATATTGTTAAGTGTTATGTGTATGGTTAACAGTTTAGGGAATCCAGTTTTGGTGTGATGGCCAACGTATCCATACACTAGGACCATGAATTCTGATTTTTGAATCAGTACACAAAACACTGATTGTGTGTGTGTTTTGAAAAATTTTCTTTGTGATTTTTTGAGTCATCTCACCTGGTATAACTTATTGATCGTGGAACACCTGTTACTTTTCAGGATGCCTATATGCAGACAGCTAGCTTGGCTTCTGGGTATAGTACACGAGGATAGCCCACTGAGAAACGAGGCATTGGTGCATGGACATAATTCAGTAGAGGAACCAGGGGAGGCCCTAGCGATATCATTACCCATAGGGCCACTGATGCCACCATCCCCAGAAACATAGAGTGCACACCGCTTGAGTGCGTTGCACGAGTTCCATTGCCAGAGGTCACCCAGGTTCATGGGTGAGACGAACCCACTGGTAGCTCAGGGTTGGATGGAGGCTGTGGTGAGAGTCTTCTGACTGGTAGGGACACCGGCTGGTCTCATGGTGATCCTTGTCGCTAGTCTTCTATAGGCTGCAACAGGCAGATGGTGGAGCATTATGCTCCAGGTTCACGATGAGGTGACATTTCTCTTGGCAGACTTGGTGAACCTGTTTTGAGCAGAGTTTGTCCCAGCGACCCATTACACAGTGTGTATACAGGAGCTTTTTCATCTCCAGTAGGGAAGCATGATTATGGCTCATTACACAGCGAGGTTCACCGACCACCCACGCTACTCCACCGATATGATGTGGGACCCATTATTCAGGGCCCAGACCTTCGAGTAGGGACTCAGGTAGGAGATCAGGGCTTCAATGATTTCTCTCAGCATCTCGGTGTAGGAGAGGGTGTTAGAGCGATCCCTCTTTGTGGAGAGTTTTCTTGTTGAGCAGTCACCAGTAGAAAGACCCACCACCGAGCATCATGTAGCAGAGTCTTCTACAGCTGGTATCAGACAAATGTCACTAAGGTCCAAGAGGACCAGACCTATAGGTGGACGACCGCAGGATTTAGGGTCAGTTGTGTGGGTCACCTGAGACAGAGCCAATCATGTGAGGACCAGGCAATGTTATGCATACGGCGGGCATGGTCACATGGCTCATGACTGCCTCACCCGCCATACAGATGATCAACAGATGGTTGAAGAACCACCCTGGCAGAGAAAAAGGTTCGACTGAGGAGGTCCGTAGGGAGGTGGTAGATGTGGCAGTGGAGTTGGACGTGCAGTTGGCAGTGGGTGATGATTCAAGATGTTACTGCCACCACCACCAGGTGGACAACCCCCGACCATAAGGAGCAGGTGGATAAGAGCGAGCTCAACTCTAGGCAGTTGAGGCCTATGGCCACGGTGCTCCAGAGATGATACGAGGTACTATCTATGTCTACTACACCTTAGCTTTATTACTTATAAACACAGGTTCCATTCATTCTTTTACACTGCCCTTGTTCGTAGCTCAGAGATTCTAGTGGAGCCGCTGGCTTGATCCTTATAGTTAGTGACTCCTACAGTAGAGGATTCGACATTTATAAACTAGTGCAGGTAGTGTGAGATTATTATAGGAGGTGAGAGATTCAGGTGGGATCTCCTAGTATCAGTGTCGAGGCCTTATGATGTCATCTTGAGTATGGATTGGTTATCTATAGTCTATGACCTGATTGACTGTATTACGCACAAAGTGAGGTCTGTCAGCACTGATGGGACTAGGTTTACCTTCACCAGCGAGAAGGGAGACTTTGCCTCATATGATGGACTTACTCAAAGGAGATTTCAACCGGTCACACATCAGTTAGATAGCCTTACCCTCATATCTATTGATGTGGAGATTCCGAGCTATGTTGTAATGGTGGACCGTTACGTGAATGTCTTCCCTGATGATGTTCTGGGTCTACCTCTACTCAGAGAGGTGGACTTTTACATTGACTTGTACCCCAAGACGTCACCAATATCCACACCAGCATATCTTATAGACCCCACAGAGCATCGTGAGCTGCAGATACAGCTAGAGGACTTATAGGGGAAGGAGTTCATCTTTCCCAGTGTTTCTCCTTGGGCATCCCCGATTTTTTTTCCAAGAAGGTGGATGGGAGCTTGAGACTTTGTGTTGACTATCAGCGCCTGAACCAGGTGACCGTGAAGAATAAGTAAACACTTATGAATATTGAAGTCCTCTTTGGTCACCTGATGGGAGCACGGTGGTTCTCAAAGATAGAACTCAGGTCAGGCTATCACCAGCTTTGAGTACGAGATGAGGATGTGGAGAAGATGACTCTCAGATGTCGGTATGGCCACTACGTGTTCCTGGTTATTCCATTTAGCATGTCCAACACTCCAGAATTGTTCATGGGACTCATGAACATGATCTCTCAGCTATACCTTGATCGATTTGTAGTAGTCTTCATCGACGACATTCTGATCTACTCGGCTACTGAGTAGGGGAATGCCTATCATTTTCCAGTAGTTCTGGACACTCTCCAAGAGCACCAGCTATATTGTAAGCACTCAAAGTGCCAGTCCTGGATCCGAAAGGTTCACTTTCTGGGACATGTCATCCCAGAGGATGGATTTGGGTGGATCTAGTGAATATTGAGGCAGTACTTGCTTGGGAGCCATCCAGGAGTGTGATAGAGGTATGAAGCATCCTGGGATTGACCGGATATTACGAGATATTTTTTCCATATTTCCCTAGATTTGTGGAACATTTATAAGTGTTGACGAAGAAGGGGAAACCCTTCCTGTGGTTGGAGATATTCCATAGGAATTTTTAGGAGCTAAGGCAGAGGCTTACTAGTGCCCCCATCTTGAGGGTTAAGGAGGAGGGCATTGGGTATGTAGTCTACTGCGACACATCAGGGACCAGACCTAGATGTGTCCGGATGTAGGAGCGAGAATTTATCGCATATGGATCTCGATAGTTGAGAAAAAATGAGAATAACTACACTACCCATAACCTTGAGTTAGCAGTAGTGGTCTTTTCTTTGAAGATGTGGAGACATTATCTAACGGGTGATCATTTTATGGTCTACTCTGATCACTAGAGCCTCAGGTATATCTTATCCTATAAGGACCTGAACCAGATACTATGACATTATATTGAGTTCCTCTAGGAATATGATTTTGAGATAGTATATAATCCTAGTAAGGGGAACATTTTAGCAGATGCACTCATCTGAAGATTAGGTATACATCTGCTAGGTGAGGCGACGGAGCAACTTGTCACTTTACAAATATCCTTTGTGGATTGAGATGGAGTAACTTTTCTTCAGTCTATTATAGTCACACCCCCACCCCTTCAGCGAGTTAGGGAGGCGCAACATGGGGAAAATGACTGAGAGGCTCAATGTGCTCAGATATCCACAAGATAGGCACATGCTGGATTTTATGATGGTAGGGAGCACATAATCATTTTTAGAGGACATACCATGGTACCAGTGTCTCTTCGGGAGGAATTGTTGAGGGAGTTCCAAACATCCCATCTAGTGGTACATCCAGGAGTGGTGAAGATGTACCATGATCTCTGACGATAGCACTGGTGGCCTGGAATGAAGAAATCAGAAGAAGAGTTTGTCTCTTGGTGCCTCACTTGTCAGAAAGTGATGTCGGGGCATCAAGTACCAGCAGGCTTAGTTCAACCTTTAGATGTCCCAATGTGGAAGTGGGATGAGATATCCTTGGACATCATGATTGGAACACCATGTATGTACTGGGGTCATGATTCTATTTGGGTGGTCGTCGATCGACCCACCAAGTCGGCCCACTTCATACCAATCAGAGATCAGGGTTTAGTAGAGAGCTTGAGACGACTCTATGTGCAGGAGATTGTGCAGCTACATGGAGTAATCTCAATGATTTTATCTGATCATGATGCACATTTCACTTCTCGGATTTGGAAGGGGTTGTATGATTCTTTTGGGACGCATCTTCATCTGAGAACCGCCTTCCATCCTCATACGGATGGATAGACTGAACAGACTATTCAGAACCTCGAGGACGTGTTGCGTGCTTGCGTCCTTGACTTAGGTTGTAGCTCGGAGGATCACTTTACCTTGGTGGAGTTTGCATACAACAACAACTTTCACTCCACCATTGGTATGGAACCTTTTGAGGCTCTGTACGGCTGACCTTGCAGATCAACTTTGTGCTTGACTGACCAAGAGGTGTCAACACTCATGGGACCAAATTTGGTATAGGCTACCACAGAGAAGGTGCATATTTTACAGGAGTGGAAGAAGACTTCACAGAGCTGGAAGAAGTCATATACCGATAGAAAACAGAGACCTCTGGAGTTCGAGGATGGTGACCACGTCATTCTACGAGTCTCACCATGACGAGGTTTGCTGAGATTTGGCAGGGCAACTAGTTATCTCAGAGGTTCCTCGGACCCTTTCAAGTCCTTAGTAGAGTTGGAAAGGTGGATTACCTCCTAGCACTTCCCCCTCAGTTGCACCGGGTAAATGATGTTTTTTACGTGTCCTTGCTGAGGAGATACATACATGATCCTTCACACTCATTGACTGTGGAGAGATGGACATCGATGATGGGACAAAATTTTCGGTGGTTCTAGTGAATATTGAGGATTGACAGGAGAGATTCCTTCATGGGAAATCGATACCTTTAGTGCATGTGGGTTGGCAGCATGAGAACCTCTAGGAGAGAACATGGAAACAGGTGGCTCAGATTCGTGCTCAGTAACCCCACTTGTTTTTCTCGTTTTTGTTATGTGGATTTCGGGGACACAAATCCCTAAGGTGGGGAGAATGTAAATACCTGTAAACTCCATGTAATTTTCTTAATTATATGGGAATATTACGAGTCTGTGAAAATTGACGACATGTGATTCCGAGGCCCGAAGAGCCCGGAATGAATTTCTGAGGTTTTTTTTCAGGTATGTTCAGTAAATGTACAATCAGGTTTTTGTAACTTTTAAACTAGTGCTCAGAATTGAAATCCTAGGAAACCATTGAACTCACAATGCTATTATTTACATAAGGAGACCTTTACCTCGACCATATTAGGATTAGGGTGAAATTTAGTTTTTTTTCATTTCATGGGGGAAAATAAAATAAAATAATTTTATTTTATTTCTGAAATTCAATCTTCTTAAATATAATTTGGTGGTGGGGACCATCAGAGCCTTGAACTCCCTCTTTAATGAGATAGGTGACACTTAGGTTCTTTTCCCATTAATTGTGCCAACATAAAATTAAATAATGTGTAAAAATTAATTGTATTAATTAACTTAACTTTATTTATTTGTCATTTTACCTCTTGGTTGGGGGATTTTTTGGCAAATGAGAGCTTGGGAGAATTGTGAAAAAACAATCTCCCCAATGAAGAACACTTTCTCCAACGAAGAACTCCATTTGAAGGATCCCTAATGAGGAACGTCTTCAATGATGACAAATCGATGTCTGTATTTTCCTTGCATTCACCGAATTCATCTCGCAACACCTCCAATGAGCAATCGAGGTAGAGAATGTTGTTTGGAATAACCCTTACCTTGTTCATGTCAATCTTCTTGATTTAAGAACAATTATGCCGCTTGCTACCATTCTAATGTAGAGGGTGTGGGACCAATGAACATGACCCAAACTCTCTGCAATCTTTGTGGTTTATGATGGTTGTGAATCGATGGTGACATTCCGAGTCGAGTGTGGGACTTTTAGAAATGAATAACGGGGCACCGGGGCACGACCGATGACCCGAGGAACATCACCGGAAACCCATGCCGGTGACCAGCATCAGTGGGGCTTGGGAACGGCGGCTGGCACTTTGACCAGCCGTGACGACATCTATGGCATGACCGCATCGCCGGAGAAGGGCTGCGGCTCGTCGGCCGTAGCGGAGCTAGGGTGGCGGCTGACGCACGACCGGCCGCATGAAGGGTGCTGTAGCGCACGAACACGCCGCCAGGCCTGCCGAAGGCATGACACGAGGCCGGGGCGAAAAAAAAGGGTGGTCGGGCCGTACCGCAAGCTGAGGAGATGAGAAGGACCCTGGGTCCCGTGTTCCAGCTGCCGCTGCCACATGGCACCCACTGGTCGGCTATGAAACCAGAACGGCCTAGCTGTTCAGGGTACCCATGTGGTGCCTCCCCCTTCGGTGGAAGCTAGGGCGGACCCCCTTGCGAGGCCATCCAGCCGTGAGCTAGCGTAGTCCAGTGTTCCACCCAGCGTAGGCTGCCCAGCATGGTCTGCCCAAAGCGGGCCGGGATGGACCCAGTGCCAGACCCGAGACGGCCTAGGCTGGGTCGAGCCAGGTCTGTCTGACCGGACCCAGACCAGCTTCGACCTTTTTTCCACTCATTTTGCCTTAACATGAGATACGGGAGTTCGTTTGAAGAACCGTCTATGGAGCCAAGAACCTTGGATTGAGATGGTCCTTTTGGTATACAAAATATGTGTTTTGGATAAAGATAGGGTATGTTCAGGTTGGATCAAACACGAATCAAACTGGGCCCTCGGGACTAAAAGGATAATAACATATAGACTAAGAATCTGATTGACACACCATCTATTTTGTTGAGACCCCTATTATGTGGAAGTACTTTGGGATAATGCTTCGTGGTACTTCACGTATTTTGGAGTATCGACCTGTGGCATGAGGAGCAGACCCTCATGGAATCAAGCGATCTTGGTGCGTGAACCCTGTACCTGGCTGTAAGATGAGAAATTGATCCTCTAAGGGTATGTGCCTTAGGATCTTACGTGGGTCTATTCTTTGGGATCCTACATGGGTCTGTGTTCCAATATCCCACTTGGATCCACTCTAGGAATCCACGTGAGATTACTCTAGGATCCTACGTGGATCTACTGTACTAGGATCCTACGTGGGTATGACGATTTAGGATCCTATGTGAGTCTACCTCTTAAAAGAGTAAGATGATTCAGTAGTTACATATAATCATCTTTAATTTTGTACCTAATTTATACCTGATGTGAGATGAGTCTTTACCAGTGTGGTAATCATCTGTGTGGTGTACATTTGTGATGCATAACATCATGGTGATACCTTTATGGTATTCTTCTATGTGGAATTACCTTTGTGGTACTTACCTTTGTGGTGACACCTTTGTGGTATTATTTTGTGTGTCATTACCTTTGTGGTACTTACCTTCGTGGTGTTACCTTCGTGGGACAATTGAGCTTTAGGCTTTCGAGTTGGGCCTTGTGTTTCCTCATGAATGACATGGGTTTACTCGACAACTTAGGTATATGTATGGGCATATACCTAAGTAGGGTTGTCAGTTGTTTTCATGGTTTGTTGTTTATCCTTAGTGGATTTTGTGAGACCTTTGAGGGTCTTGGTCTCCTTTCTGAGTATCGTTATACTCACCACTACACGGGCTATGCCCATACCTTGATGTGTTTGGTGCAGACGAAAAACAACATTGATTGGGGATGAGGGTACCAGGACTGGAGGTAGCATGGAGGTGGACATTAGACGAGGCATAATGCAGTGATGACTATTCAAGAGCTATACCTACCCTTTAGGTAGGATCCTTGGTGGGTGTTCACAGGAGCTGTTGCAGTTGACTTGTACTTTCTAGTTTTCTTGTTGTTTCCAGTTGGGTTTGTATTCTGGCCACTTTTTCTTTCTGTACACACACTGTTTACTATATAGTTTTTCTTTTTTCTTGTATCCTTCTTTGTGCTTAGTTGTGTGATTTTATAGGTTATAAAGGAAATGCCTTCCCAGTTTTAGGGAATACCCTTTTTGGTGCTAGTCACCATCCCCTAGCCTATGGAATGCGGGTTTGGGGTAGTCACAGTATGGGCCCTGGGGGATGGGTCGTGACAATATTGATTCTCCTTACACTTGAATCCCTGAAGAGGTGAATTTTGTGTAGCTTTCTCTCTATTCAAATTTGTATATAACTTACTATCATTGCATCAACAATCCATTACTTGATAACCTTCCTTTCCACAGTTAAAACATTTAATAGAACCCTTTTGAAAATTTCTTCTATGTTTCTTCGCAAACTTTGAGAATAATGGAATGATCATCTTCTTATCTCTATGAATTTTATATTTTCATTTGAACTCCATCATTATTTTCATATACAAACCATGTGATTCACAAATAACTCAAAATTCCATTACCACCATGATATCACAAAGCACAATCTCTTCATAGATACTGATGTATATTATCTGTAACCCCATTTGGTGGCTTGGTTTCAATCCACTGAAGAAATGACCAACCTTAATTTAAGTATGTATGGTAATAATCGAAGAATACCTCAAAAGTCTTATAAGATTAGCCTCGCAGGTACCAATGGAATCATTTTCACATTTCTTTAATTCAAAAAACTCCTTCGATATATATTTGATCACATCAATGATATTTTACATTATAGAACACAAAATTTGTGGATTCCTAGTTTTATAATAATTAAATTTTCCATCACACTAAACATTAAAAAAGTTCCTTTAGGTTCCATCCATTGTCAAGAACAAAAAAACATAGACTGAGAAACAAGAATCATAGTAGGTAACCAAATGATCATCAAAATCACATAAAGGATTTCAAAATAATTATACATTATTTTATAATTGATACCATAGGTTTACCTATGGTCATTGATAGTCATAATCAATTTAAATCTTTCCTGAAGGTTCATAAAGATTCTATGAATTCAAAAATCATATCCCTCAATTGTGTCAAATCATTTGTGCAGCAAGGACTATTATTATTCACCTTTTCTTAATCAAGACTATCAAAATATGTTTTTTTCAAGGTTATTATTCCTATGTACATTTTTTCTAGATCTATATCCACTTATTGTATATATATAGGAATATATTTTTGGGAAACCACTCGCTCTATCCTTTACCAAAATTCTATTAAATTTTTCTATACATTGACTCATCCTATGAATTATCCTTGGACATGTACATATGAATATCACTACGGTTTTATCATCCTAATATCCAAAGGATTACTAAACCATTTTTAAGATACCAAATATAGTGACCCAGGTATAACAAACATGGATATTATATAATTCTTGAGGAATATTCAACACATTATCGAATTACAAGTTCGAGGACCAATGTATTTAGGTGTATTTGGAAAATTGGAACAAAATATTCAAACATGGTGAACGATTTTAAATGTTGCCCACAAATAAAGTCATATTCAGGGATCCTACTTAAAACATTAATTCATAACATAGGGAGAGGAAAAATTTGAAATGGGGAGATCAGATGATCAATTAGGGTAAAAATTGGAGATATATAAGCCAAACATGAATATAAGATTATGATAACATAATCATAATGTTTGATAACCATTCCCTACATATCAATTATCATAATCATGAGTCATGGAATAATGAATAGAAGTTTAGAAGACATTAATTATAAGTTAATCAAATAACATGATCCATGATATCCTAACATTAGTATATGAAATTAATTTTTGAAATACACATAAGCACATATAACCATTTACACATTGGTTAGTTATCACTACCATGTCCATCACAGTCGGAAAAGTTCATCACTATACTAATTTCACTCCTCATTCCAGCCCTATAATACTATTCCATGTTCACTCCTCCATCCATAACTGTATTACAATATAGTAATCAATTCCCATTCCATCTTAATATATATTAAGAGATATATAAATCTTTACCCAATAAAATGGAGTAAGTTATAGGTCCCACCCATCACATAATTAAAACTATATTTATTTGTTTCACAGTATCATATACATTCAACATATCATAACCCATGAAATGAAATGGGTATCAAAAACAATTCATCATATAATATCTTGAGTAAATGAGATAGATTTCAAAATAATTTCATCTTATAATAACCTATAAATATAAATGGGTTTCATAAGTTTATAACCCATGGAATAGAAATGAGTTTTATAAACATCATGCCATCAAAACATAAAACATTTGGAGAAATAATATTAATGATACCATTTAATCATATCCATAGTAAGGAATGAGTGACACAAATGAATTTAATCAATGATCTAAAATCATTTTGAAATATCATTTGTTTCATTTCTTGGAAAAAATTTCCTTTCAACTATAAAAAACAATTCTTAATACATAAAACATTCTGAAAACCTATTTATTTGAGTTCAACTTTGAAAGTTTATAATGTAATATTTTAAAAAAATTTAAAACTTTATTTGAAACATAAAAAAATTTCAAAATATTTTTCCTTCAAAATGAGATTAAAATATCAATTAAATACATTTTTAAAAACATTTTTTGAAAACATGGTTTTGGAAGAAAACATAATTCTGACCGTAGAGAGAAATAATGTATGATTTTCATATAAATAATTTTTCATAATTATCTTATATACCAAGTAGTAGAAAATTGTTAATATTACTTGGATATATAATTAATAAACAAAATATAATAAAATATATGATAATTCATGAGAAATGGATCATAAGAGTTCAATATAAGAGAGTTAATAAAAAATAATCATGATAAATGATGAGATTGAAAAATGAAATATTTACAACTTTGGCAGCATTGAATCATAAGCCCCATGAAGTAGTAACATATAATGAAACATAAATATCACGTGGATGAATAAATTCCTGATGTTAGATTTCAATGTGATTTATATACACCATGTGGAATAATATAGGTGTATAACATAACATACGTCTTAAAGAAGGAAAATTGTGACAAAAATCTCTTATTGTTTGAAGAACTTATGAATTGTAATCCCCATGCATGAATAACATAAATGGAAATGTTAATTATTGTTAAATTAGTTATATGAATGATATAACGTGTAAAAAGAATTATATAAACCACATCAAAGAACAATTAGTGAATATGGATTAGGTCTCTTAAAAATAAATGCCAGAGTAAAATCCCTATACCTTATGTTTTGACTTCAATTGTACACATTAAAACCTCATGTATAATAAATATATGTTTATTAAAAATCTAATAAATAAATAAATTCATATTTATAATACAATATATTATTTTATTATGACTTTATATTTTCTGTTTATTAACAATCCTATATTAATTTTGTGTTTGGGGTAGTAACCACTTTGTTTTTCACATATGTTTTTATTTGGAATATATTTTTTGTAATTTGGTCATCATTTAATCATATCCATAATGATAACCATGACTTAAATATCATATTATATATATATATGTATGTATTTATATTAATCCATAAAACAATGTAATTGTAAATGAAATACATTGTTTATGTAGACGGTAGGTCATACGTACGCATGAACGATGTTTCCATTTTCATGTCGGATTGATTGAAAGACGATAATATAATATATTGTCATTAAATATTTATTATTATGTCATATATATAACATAATTTTAATAAAACCAACCATAATTTATTCCATATAAATAATCAATGAATCACATTGCATCACACGATGATAGCTTATCGTATGCACGAATGACATTATCATATTCATATAAAATGTAAATCATGAAGGTATATGTTATATAACAATTATAGAATCATAATAAAAAAATAAAAACTATTCTTATAATATATAAACCTTATTTACATTAATATTCCCATCCATTATTGTTGGTAATGGAAAAAAAATTATATCAGTTCATAAGGCAATAGTTCACGGTACACATGAATGATGATTTTGTGACCCATTTTATGGAAGTGTGTGTGGTTGTAGATTTTAACATTGACATAAAAACATATAAATATATTAATCATACATAGGTTATTACATAACCATGATATAAATATAAATAATTAGGTTTGAGTAAGAAATAAAATTAGAACCTTCATTAATGAATGTTGCCTCTTTTCGAATGTCTCCTTTTGGTTTGCACCAAAAGACATACTTGGTTAGATTTCAGCACTATGTAAGGCTTCTAGTTTAGGAGGAGGAAGTGTAGAATTTATGCGGTTATGTAATTTTTTAACCAATAGGTTATAATGATGTGATGAGATATAAGAGGGAGTGCCATTTTATAAGGGAGGTAACTAGAAAAATCATAATGTTTTCAAAGAAGAAATTTGAACCCTGTTTTTCCCATAAAAAGTGGCTCAAATAATGAAAAAATATTATTAATATAAGGGATAATGTATAAATATATCCATAAAATGGGTGATGAAAAATTTAATAGGTCATATCCCCTTATTTTTATTGTTTATTCCCTTTATAAACTGGGTTTTCTCTTAATCACCGTAAATACTTTTAACTATTTTCACTAATTAATTCTGAATAATTTTTTTTGAATTATTAGATATAAAAATTTATTCTGATTAAAAAAATGGAATTCATTTTTAGAAATTCAATTCACATAAGTGTCTGAAATTAATTTAAAATTTTATCTCACAGATAGGATGAGACAATGTGTTTTTAAAGTGAAAATGTTCAAAAGATTCCAATGTTTTTATATGCAATTTCAATGTTAAATTGATTAAAATAACCTAAATATGAGAGTTTTATGTATATTTTAACTAATTATAATTTAAAACCAATTTAAAAATTATTTTAAATTTTGAAATAAATTAAATAAAAAGGTAGTTTTCATTAAAAATTTAATATTGTTCACTATTCATCCAAAAATTATATATTTATGAAAAATACCAAAAATTCAACCAAAGCTAATTTTGATATTTTGAATTAAAAAATAATTATATGTTGAAAAATTAAATTTCTAAAACATTCAAACATTAATTTTATTATTGTTAATAAAATGACATAATAATTAGTTCTTTTGAGAAAATAGTATTTTCAAAACATATAAAGACATTATTGAAAATTATATATTTCATTATAAATTTTTTTTCTTTATATAATAACTTTTTTAATAATATTTAATATGTATTTATGATTATAAAATTTTCAATTTCTAACATATAGGTTACAAAGGTTATGTATAAATAATTATATTAATAATATGTATAGGTTTTGGTAAAAGTCAGGGTCATGTGTCACACAAGCTACGTGAGTGTTAGTTGTAGTGAAAGATAACCCAATGTTGTGTGTAATGGAAGAATGGCCTTGTGTAGGGTGAATTCCATCAATTGATGAAATTTAATTTATGTGTAATTTTTTTTATAAAAACTTGGCATGTTAGAGAATCAGTATTTGATTTCCATGAGATAATCTTGATTAATTTTTTCAAAACAATATAGATTACCTGTTCACCATCCAAAATAAAAAATTATTCACTTTGATGATTATGAATCAAAATTTTCTAGTTGAAATAAATTGTCTACCCAAGATAATGGGTTGTTTTCAATCTTTATCTATATGTAAGACAATAATTTCTTCTCAAAATATACACTTCCAAACTTTTAAAATAATTTCTCATAGAACTCCATTACAATACTTTACCAATTTTTTATATAATTAAAGTTAAAATAAGTCAAAGTAACTTCATATATCCTATGATTTTTTAATACACCAAATGGAATTATGTAATGCTATACCAGTAATCAAATTATTCTTTTCCAAAATCATGTTGTATAACCATGAATTAAATAAATAATCTCCCATGGTTGTCCGTATTTGGTGGGATTAAATGTTCTACCCCTAAAAATTATTCTTCATATAAGGAAACAACAACAAATTCATAAAAATAAATTTTATTGGAAATAAAATTCTTATATAATTCTTCATAAGTTTACTTCTAGGTTCATTAATGGAATATAGGTAGGAAATTTTCTGAAGTCATCCAAAAAAATTAATTAATGAACCATCTTCTTTAGATTTAAATAGTTTAGAAATGTTATAGGATTCAAATAACCCATCAACACGTTACTTTTCTTATATAGTGATACCTTATTTACTTTCCTATTAAGTCCTATGTTTTAATGGTATCTAGTTCCATTATATTTTGGTAATTTTTGGGAATCATGACCACTTTCTCATCCATGTATTCTTCCATAATATTTTTCATCTATTTATGATCCTTCTTACATCTCATGGTTACCAATTTAGATTCCTCCATAAAATTATACTTACTATTTCTAAGTAGAGTGACATGTTGTGTTCTTATGGATTGTAAAAAAACTTCAAAATTTATGCTTCTACCTTTAGATAATGGCCTCTAGATTTATAAATCATTTTCTAACTACTTTAATAAACATGGATATAATTTACTTCAATACATGCTAGGGATCTATTTGTTGTTGTTTTATTTTTTGTTTTTGTTTTTGAAGAGTGGGTTGGGTGGGGAGATGGTATATGTAATCTTGATATTAATATTTTCCTTACTATAATTTATTGCCTTGATTTGGGTATAAATTTGGGTTTTGATATTGATGGTTTTTATACCTAGGAGTTATTTAAGGCCTCAATTTTTTCACTTGTAATTGTTTTCCACTCCTTCCATATTTATTATTTTATTTCAATGATAGTATTTTTAAATTCTAGAAATAGACTTTGGCCTAGTTTTAAGAATCATAGTCTACCTTCTCATAGTTTATCGTGTAATTATACACAAAAATTCTATTTTATAGTGGGTATTAATATAATAATAAAAATAATTGTATTCAATAACACTGATCAGGGTTGTGTAATTTGGTATGAACATATTTTTATTTTGGTAAAATGTTTATAACCAATATACCAAAAACATAATTTCAATAAGACTACAATTTCCATAATTTATATTCCCAAACATTTAATTCAACTAAAAACAATTAGTGTACATGTCTTCAAATAAATAAAACATTTCTTATGGTGTATTCTATATAATACCACCACCAAAACCTAAAAACATTTTGGGATTTGATATAAAAGCTAAACTAATATAAAACATTTTAATTTGTTTCAAAATTACTAATCAATAATGCCGACTCTCTTTAGTAATTATTAAAATAAAATCATACATTATAAATGTATTTATAATCAAAATATTGGAAATTCAGGATTTTATTTGAAAACATTACTATTTTTGAAGGAAAAATACTTGGCTAATAATGTTTGAGATAGAGTACCCCATGTAATAACTTATCATTGGAGAAACCATTTAATCAAATCATTCACATTATCCCTCAATGATATATAGAATATAAAAATTCACACAACATTGTCAAAAAAATCCATTTTTTTGAAGGAATCACATATTTCCAAAAAGCTTATTAGATGAGAATTATAGTCATCACTTAAAAAAAAGATAAATTTAATCATATTCTAAATGAACTGCATCGCTATCAATTTGATTTCCAATTTGTTTACATCAACTATATTGATGGAAAATACTAAACTCCACAACATGAATATATGATAGACCATACTCCAAAAGAGTACGTCTTAGTGGTAGCTGCATTTATTGAATGATTGGTATAATGTGGAACATCCCTTTTTACATAATACAAAATGAAAATTTAGTTGAATATTTATTTTTAACCATATTGAGTCTGTATTTAAACACAATTCCAGTTACAATATCTAATGAATCCTTCTTTTTTTCAAGGATAAATTATTTATTTTCCCTCTCGTTAATGTATGACATCCTCTAAGAATAGTTTTTTTCAATATATACATCGAGGAGTAACTTATTTACTAATTTGATAGTGTTTAAACATGGTAGGTGATGCATAATACACTAGTGTTCATATAAATATATAAAAACAAGCATAATAGGGATTATGAATCATACAAAGAAACAAAAATTAAAATGATATTAAGAAATTATTTTTTTTATAATTTTTTTTGAATTATCAAAGTTTGGTTTGATTAACAAGAAAACATTTTTACTACTAGTTAATGGTTTAATGATTTGGTGTAAATACCCACAACATATTTAGTTTCTAGAACCTAAATTAGTTTATAAGAAATCCTCATACTTGGTGTAGTGAAAATATTAGTATCAATCTGATGAGGAATTTATGGTAGTTTCAAAGGTGATACCTTAGCTATATATTTTATAGTTTAATTATTTAATTTAAAGTTAAATGAAGGATTTGAATAACCTAATTTAAGGAATTTGTATTATTGATGATATAAAAATATAATTTCCAAAAAAATATGATTTTTTATTTTAATAGGAAAATTCATCAGGGATGAAAATTTACATGGATATGTTGTGTTTTTTATCCAATGGTTTTTAAATATTATTGTTAGAATGCAATTATATGATACAATAATTAAATATTAAATTCATAATGAATATACACCCCTAAATTGTGATAGTAAAAAAACAGATCCATTAGAAATTTACTTATTCATATTAAAACATCTTGTTATCCACATATATGGTATTATTTATTTTAAACCAGATATAAATTGAATGAATTGGTAAAGAAAAAAAATGAAATTTTAATTTAAATTCATAAATTACATAAGAATAAAAATGGAATTAAATTACCTAGAAAACCCACTACAATAATTCAAAACCCTAATGCAATACTGAATTTAGTTACTTATGGAACATTTTATAATAGATATAATATAAATATAATTGTACTTGAAAAAAAATAAGAAGTATAAGAAAATATTAAGTGGAAACCACCTCTTCTCTATTAGTGTATCTATAATACTTCCATCCCAAAATTTATATATGATCCTCCTAATTTAAATGGTTTGAAATTGACTTAATTAGATAATTCCCTTTTACTATGGTAATTAATGACACAAATCCTAGGTCAACTAGTTAGTAGGGGGTATATGCAGGGTGGTTTCCAAACATCATGGTCATGGATTAAAGTTTTGAGGATCATGTATGAAACTATTTAATATCATCTATAATATTTCTCATATAAATAATGTTCTATGTACATAATCCAGAGGACCATTCATGAAACTTTGTATTTGATTCTAGATGGCGAAAGTGAATTTGTATGTCCCCTATTTATGTGGGAAAATTATAATTTCTTTTTAAAATGAAAAAAACACTTCCGTTTTCTCCCAAAATTCATGGATTATATATTTATAAATAATTTTGTACATGGAGGAATTTTTTCCCTAAATTTTTTTAATGGAATATAGAATGGATAATTCAATAAATAAATAGAAATTGAAATCAAATTACTGTCCAAAATTGTGAATTCCAAAATTAATTCAGTAGGACCCGCGTGAATTTTTATAAATCATATTTGGTGGAGATACATGATTAAATTTAAGGGGATATTTATTTTGATGATATTGATAAATATTATTAAAATTCATAAATTTGAATAGTCTATTCAAATGGTCAATGATAAAATTATTATTTAATAAATTTAGAATTACTATTAATGAATGTTAAACCTTTATAAATTTGTATTTCTTGAAAATACTGTCAAATAAACACTTTAATGATAATAAAAGGATAAATGGAGTCTCATGATAAGTTAATATATTAATGATAATAATTAAATTATGGTTTTATGATATTTAAAGAGATATTAGTGGATCTTTATGAGATCAATCATACACAAAAACAAAATAAAAGAGTAGTCAGTATTATTGTTGAGATATTTTTATCTCAATGTCTATTGAAGAACTATTAGAGATCTGTTATTGAATCTCTATAGAATTGTGGAATATCAAATCATCTAACATAGTTACTATGGAAGAAATTAGAATGGTAATTTATATATTTAGTTTTTCTTATTTTATATAATAACTTAGATTCTTCTTATTAAATTACTGGGATATCATTAAGTCGACCATTTATACGTGTTTGATATATACCTAATCTTATGCAACCCTTGTGGTATCATATAAGGCCTGGTTTTCCTTTGTTAGATCTTTTGATTGATTATAATTTTCTTATGGTATATTATGTATAATATTAATTAAATCAATAGTGAATAAGTTCCCATATTTTATTGAAAATTTTATTACAATTATAAATAAAGGAGGTTTCTATATCTATTCTATCCAGGATTAAGTATTCTTGATATTACTATTATTAGTTTTTTATCTTATATAAAAATAGGATGTATTAACTCATAAAAATATGAATAATGATTATAATTATAGAAAATATAGTAATTAGTTTTTTTATACTTATCCAAGAATATCAATAAAAGTATTCTAATTTCATAAGTTATGAGAAAATATAGTGTATGATAAAATAATACCAACAAGGAAAACGATATTGCATTCAAATCTATGAAAATTATGATCTTGAGTCAAAAAATATTAATGTTTAACAAATTTTAAATATGATAAAGGTGATGGTGGTGTTTAAATAACAATATCACTTATCTCCAAAAATATTAGAAGAGTAGAAATCTTGTTAAAATGAAAATTACTATTTAATTTATTTAACTATGTTGATATAGGTAACTACTGGAGATATTATACTACAAACAAGGTTTTTTAACCATATTATAATGGCTACAAATAAAATTATCCATGATGAAGGATATATTTTATGATAATAAAACTAAAATTGGATAGAACAAAATTTAATAAAAATATAAAATGATTTATTTCCAAAGAAGAAGATTATAATGATTTCACTAAGGAATGTGATTTTGAATGTAAATAGAAGTATGTATGAAAGAATAAAACATTCAAAAATTGGATGGAAAAAATGAATCATATAATAGTGGATATGAACAATCACATTTCATAACTAGGGATAGTGTTATTCAATAATATGGTAAAGTTCATGATAAGAATATCAAAAATGCTATAACAAAATATCAACAGAATGAACTTAAATTCACCATAAATATAAAAAATATATTTAATTGATTTGGAATGTAGAATTAAATATTTTTTTTTCATGATAAGAGAAATAGAAAACCTGAACGTAATTTTTTTCCTATAGAAAAATAAATTTTTGATGCTAATGAAAAAATTGTTGATGTGAAAAATACTCCAAGGAATATAACGGAGTAATTTCCTTATGTTATAGACTATAAATTTGAAACATTTAAATAATTTAAATGATGATTATTACTAAATTTATTTGTGATTATGTTATTAAATTTTAAAAATATATTATATGGTAAAAAAATTATTGATGTTCTTAACAAAAATATAATCTTCAATTTAATATAAGATGGAGGTCAATTTTATTTTTGAGAGAGAAAAATATGATAAAACTATTTTTAGTAATAATATTGGTTTATAAAAACTAGAAAAAGTGGGTTGAAAAAAATTCAATTTACCCATAGACACAACAATGGATATTATTGGATCAACAATTAATATTTAATTAATCGATGATTAATAATTAATATGTTTGGATCCAAAATATTTACCCAATAAAAACTAGATTATTATAGCATAATAATTGGTTTATATTAGATTTTTATCAGACATTACTTATGTAAGGATATTTTTTCATTTTATGATAAATGTAAAATAAAGATATTATATCAAATATGTTTATGAAATAGGTCTTTCAAGATAAGGCCCAACATTTGAATATGTATATATATGAATGTGAAACAAAATAGTTTACAAAATAATGGATTGAATAAAGAAATAAATAAGGTGATTTTGATTAAGGGATCATGGGAAATGCATACTTTATAAGAGTTGATGATATTAACGTTGTTTAAGATAAAATAATTTATAACTTATTATGATCTATCTCTGATTGAAAATATGAAATGTTTTGAATTTCAATTATATATTATTAATGAACTGGTGGAAGTAAGATAATGAATGATGTTTGATGATATTTTGAGGCATTTTAAAGTAGATTTAATAATGTAAAACAATATCACAATATTTTTTTTCATGGTTATTTAGTTTTTCTGAAATAATTATTTTCACTAGAAAACCCAATATTAACCCATAATAAGAAATTATGAAATTATAATATTTTTAAATAAATTTTATAGTTGTATAAGTGGTATATATATGTTCATTATATTATTGGAATTTATGGAATAATAGATTTTCATAATTGAAAATGAGTGAGGTTTATTAAAAAAAATATTGGATCATATAATAATCAAAATTCATGGTTTATGGATAATAGTTTTTTATAACAAGTGATCCTATATGATAAATATAGTTTAAAGGATAGTTTGTAACTTGAGCATGTAATTGTGAAATGAATAAGATATTATGACACAATATTATTCCTTAAATCATAATGGATCTATCTAATGAATTTTAAAAAATTCATAATGCCATGATTGTTTATATATTATATTTATAAGTTATTATTTTTTATATATTTATAAAGGATGGATGATTATGTTTTAATACATTGTGTTATCTCATAATATAGTGTATATCTTCATATTTTATAGATTTTAAAATATTTTAAACTATGGGATTTTTTATATTGTTATTAAAAGATTTAAAAAAACTAATTTTAATAACTTTAATGACTTATTTGCAGTTGAATCTTTATTGTTTGACTTAGATAAAACAAAGGATATATTTTAAAAATAATCCCCATTTCTTATAGAGAAATATAGATGGAAGTATGAAATAGGAAAACGTTTACATAGTTGAAAAATAAGGATAATATAATAAAAATAAACTATATAGTTATATCATAGATCATTATTTGTAATGTTAATAATTGAAGAAGTGGATATTAATTGAAATGGGAAAGTGGTTTGATTAGAGAGATATAAAATACCAAGATAGTAATGACCCGAAATTTTGAATAAATATTTTTCCTTAAATTTGTGTGTTATTTTATTTTATACTGAATAAAACTATTTCATTTAATAAAATGAGTATAATTAAAATAATACCATTGGGTTTCGACTGTTATATGACCGTTGGTCAATATGACCATAGGAAACTAAATGTTGCGATTATTATCTATAAATACAAGTGATCTTCATTAATTAATATATAAAGAAGATTCGATGGCCCCATACAGTAGTCTTGGGCCGATCGAAGCCCATCTGACGGAACTCGGGAAGGAGGCAGCACCATTGGGCTTTGCTATGGACCAAACCCAAGCCCAACTTCATCGTGTGAAGCTGTCACAGAATCGGCTTCGAAATAAGTTCAAGCTGATAGAAATAACTACTCGGGCAATGTTGGCCGAGCCGCCCCAAGATTTTATCACCCTAGAATACATTACTCTTAGTTCCTATAATGGTGTTATAAGGGGCTATGTAACGAGACCGTAACTGCGTTGTGTAATCCTCTGATTTAAATAAAAATTGTGAAGTCTTCTTATGGTGATGTTTTTGAATTTTCAAATGTCCAGATAAATATATTATGCATATTAATGATTAATTCTAGAAAAAGGATATTTTAAAATATTTATGTAAAACTTAAATAATTAATAATGTGCAATTATTTTCAAAAAATGGTCTTCTACATCTGTGTTTAGTATGAAATTTAGAGTCTAATAAGATCAACATAATTTTTTGGTAAATAGTAAATTATGGATATTGATTTTATTCTTATGATTAGTAATGTGACCAAATGGATTATGTAACTTCACTTAAGAAAGTATTAATATAATTTAGGCACCTTTATTAAGTAATGTGATTCAATAAAATAGGTAAATAAGTATTTCAGAAATTATTGGTTAAGTATTAGTCTTTTCAGGTGAATAGTGTTTTTTATTTATAAATTAAATTAAAAATATTTAGAAAATTATTTTCATAAAATGGAGTTCATTTTTGTAATCATAGCATCGATATTTGGTTTAAGTAAATTTTTGGGATTTTTCTGAAACAACTGAATTTTCAGTGAATAGTGTTTTTATTTAAAAATTAAATTAAAAATATTTAGAAAATAATTTTCATAAAATGGTTTTCATTTTTGAAATCAGAGCATCGACATTTGGTTAAGGTAAAATTTTGGGATTTTTTTTGAGAAATTTGAATTTTCAGTGAATAGTGAAAATACAGTTTTTGAGTTTTAGGTGTTTAATGACATCATTACGGATGTAATAATTATGAAATAATTCTGGTCGACTTATGAATAGTATGATAAGGTATGAGGTTTCCCAAGTGGAAAATACCATGGGCAAGCCCATGGGTTTTCTAATACCACCGATGAGGTGTCCCTTGGAAATTAATGCTTTGTCCCCTCACTTCCCCTATAAATACCAAGCCTTTACCTCATTCATTTCATTTCCAAATCCTCCCCAACAAAGTTCTGGTCTCTTTAATTCCCAAGGATTCCTCCCAAGGTTCCCTCAAGCCTTCCAAGGTCCCGAAATTCAGGCTTTCTAAGTTACTCTTCAAGATAAGGGATCCTTTCTCCCTCCTCTTTTTAAGTCATGACTTCTTTTATGTTGTGTCTTATAATTTCCATCTATTTATGTTGAGGATATGTCCTTATATGTTCTAATTAATGTAATTTTCATGTCTAAATTTTGAGAGACCCTTTCTGCTCTCATCAATTTGTTTTCTGAATTTTTAAGTGACGCCATTAGGCTGCCGAATTTTTCATAAGAGAAATCACACATTATATTTCCTTTAAAGTTTTCCTTTAATGTGGTGTGTCATTAAAATGTACACACCATGATCTTATTTCTTTTTATTATGTCCCTCTACTTCAAAATGATCTATTCATGCATGTTATACCCTTTTCCCCACTCTTTTTATTATTTTATAAAACCATGTTATATTGCCGTTATGCTGTCGAAATTTCGTCTCAAAATTTCTATCTCTTTCTCTCAATAAATTCTCTTTCCTTATTTATATGAATATCCAGAACTATTTTGTTTCAATGTTTGTTCATAAATATATAAATATGATATATTTTATTCTGGAATTGACATACATTAAACCCTCACTCCCTTTCCATGGGTTATAAATCACATAATGATCATATTTTCAATCTCTTTTCAAACGTAAGGATTTAGACAAAAAACCCATTTCTTTGATTCTATTTGGGTTATTTATGAAATGTTTTTTTATGATCTATGTGGATCACATTAAATTAAATACAAATTAAGGTTGCACCCTGATAGCGCTCCAATGCATTGGGTAAAGAATTAATCTCTAGAGATGACAAGTTTTACGATACCTTGGTGGATAACCTTGGTAATTTTTATGACACCTTGGGGATGGACCTTAGTGATATGTTCATGAATGTCTAAATGAAATTCTATAGCCACATATTCAAGTTATGTTCCAAGTTCTTATCTTTATGATATTCTTATTCTTCCGTTACTCATGTCGTTATGTTTTTATTCAAGTTCTTATTGATATCACAAGTACATTGATTCCCTTGTTTACCCTTACTGGGACTTCTGCTCACCCGTTCCTTTGATGTTTGTCTCCAGGGTATGTGATGTAGTAAATGTACATAGGATGCACCTATGATGAATCCTTACAAGTGGTTTAGAAGAATTTTTTATGTTGTTTTCATGTATCATGTTCCTGATTTCCAAGACACTAGACTTTAAAGATCCTCTGTATGTAAAATGTAATGAAAAGTTATGTAATAAAAAGGTGGGATGCCATAGTTGGTATCAAAGGCTAGTTTAGTTATTTATGGAAATTAGGATATGAGTACTTTAGGAATAAACCTATAGAAAAATTTAAATATAAGACATCTTCCTGGTATTCTGGTGAGTATTGAGTAAGTGGTTTATCAAGAAAATACATCCCTGTCTGGATACGAGCAAGTAGAGGAGGCTCTGGCACAGATGTACATAGGGGTAAAACCCAAAAACATAGCTTTGAGCTAGAATCTAACAGGAATTGGTACATGAAAGTGGGCCTTGCTGCACTCTTGGTTATGACACTCTTGATGGATATTTTTGGTTAATCAGAAGCTTTTTATGAATCATTATGAAGGAATTATAGAAAAATGTAATTATCTAAGCTTGAAGTTTTAAGACATAAAATCCTTTTACATAAAAGATTCGTAAATGAAATAAGTTTCTCACGAAGGATTTATACTTTTAGAAAATGTCCCCATCATCTAGGAATATGTTGACGTATTTCTTGAGGAGTTACCCGGACCTACCCCAGAAAGAGAGGTAGAGTTCTCCATTGAAATCAAACCTGGATCTCATCCGAGGTCAAAGACCCCCTATAGGATGGAAAATCTAGATCTAGAGGAATTAAAGAAATAACTCTGAGATCTTTTGGAGAATGGGTTTATCCAACCAAGTGTGTCTCTTTGGGATGCACCAGTTCTCTTTGTGAAGAAGAAGGATGAATCGATGTAGATATGCATTGATTATAGAGAGATGAATGAGATCACAGTGAAGAAAAAATACTCTCTTCCAAGAATTGATGACTTATTTGACAAACATCATGGGAATAAATTCTTCTATAAGACTGATCTTCATTCTGGTTATCATCAATTGAGGGTGAAGAATGATGATATTCCAAAAAACTGCCTTCCAATTAAGGTATGGGCATTATGAGTTTTTTTGTTATGCCCTTCAGACTAACTAATGCACCTGTTATTTTTATGGATCAAGAATAAGTTAATTTTCGAAACTTATTTTTTATCAAATAGATATCATTTGTATAGGAAAATGAGTTGGTGATTAAACGATAAAGGTTATTTTGGACAATGTTTTATCTTTTGGAGTACTATATACCTAAGGGAAATAAAATACTATAAGATTTAAATTGAGGAGGAATGATTGATTTTGTGTGTGTAAGAATTTATGTATTTATTGTGGTCATATGGTGATTTGGATTATTTCTGGATAATGATGAAACAAGAATAGAGAATATGTGAATAGGTTAATTACACTTTAGTATGAGACTTTAATAGTAGTCGATGTTATTTGGAGATAAATGTTAAGATTTATTGGGGAAGACTATGTGATTAAATCCTTCTATGTTTTGGGTTACAATCTTAGTTTGGATTATTTTGAATAATTTTAAGGATGATTGTGTATTGAATGGTATTTCTGGATCTTTGGGTACTTTTGTTGAATTTTGGAGATTAATAGTCATATTTCTTTTTAAAAGGATTATGATTTTTGGGGATTATATGATCTCATACTAACCTTTTTAATTTTAGTTGATGACTAAAGACAAGGAAAAAATATAGTTATTATTTTGTGGATTATGTGATTCTCTAGAAGATGATTCTTGTGATTTTGATGATACAAAGTCTTTTTGAATGCTCATTATTTGGAGAAAAGATTAGTCTTGGTGGAAACTTATTAAGGGATGAAACTCTACTTGATGGTAATTATATTTCCTTATGTTTTATATTCTATGTAGTAAATGAATTCCTCAAAATTATGAAAAGGAACGTAAAACAAAAACTTTGTTGGTTTATGTTTCCTACTAGGTAATCAAAGACCATTTAACACATCTTAAGTATGTGATATTCTTGTGGTTAATTTTTCTCCTAAACATGTTTTCTATCACTCTCCATCAGAACTTGACCCTTTGTTTTCTCTTCCATATCCATGTTTTCATACATGGAATCCTAGTATGGGTTAACTCGGGTGACCTTTGTACTTACCATTGTTTCTTTTAAAGTAATAGTTTTACTGACTCTTTTTCCGATGTGGGACTTTCAACAAAATTTCCAAGACCAATTTTAAAATTGTGAGGATGCAATTTCTTTAGGGGGGAAGATTGTAAGGACCCAAAATTTTGAATAAATTTTGTTTCCTATCTTTGCGTGTTATTTTATTTTATACTAAACAAAACTATTTCATATAATAAAATGAGTATAATTAAAATAAGACCGTTGGGTTTCGGCTATTATATGACTGTTGGAAACTAAATGTTGCGATTATTGTGTATAAATACAAGTGATATTGATTAATTAATATAGAAAGAAGATTTGATGGCCCCATCCAGTAGTCTCGGGCCGATCGAAGCCCATTTGATGGAACTCATGAAGGAGGTAACACCTTTGGGCTTTCCTCTGGACCAAACCCAAACCGAACTTCATCGTGTGAAGCTGGAACGGAATCACCTTCATGAGAAGTTCAAGCTGATAGAAATCACTACTTGGGAAATGTTGGCTAAGCCGCCCCAAGATTCTATCACCCTAGCACACCTTACTCTTAGGTCCTATGCTGGTGTTATAAGGGGCTATGTAACGAGATCATAACTGCGTTGTGTAATCCTTTGATTTAAATAAAACTGTGATGTCTTCTTATGGTGAAGTTTGTGAATTTTCAAATTTCCGGATAAATATAGTATGCATATTATTGATGAATTCTAAAAAAATGATATTTTAAAATATTTATGTAAACCTTAAATAATTAATAATGTGTTATTATTTTCAAAAAATGGTCTTCTACAGCTGTGTTCAGTATGAAATTTAGAGTCTAATAAGATTAACATAATTTTTAGTGAATATTAAATTATGAATAGTTATTTTATGCTTATGATTAATAATGTGACCAAATGGATTAAGTAACTTCACTTAAGAAAGAATTAATATAATTTAGGCACCTTGATTAAGTAATGTGATTCAATAAAATAGGTAAATAACCATTTTAGAAATTATTGGTTAAGTATTAGTCTTTTCGGGTGAATAGTTTTTTTTATTCAAAAATTAAATTAAAAATATTTAGAAAATTATTTTCATAAAATGGAGTTCGTTTTTAAAATCAGAGCATCGATATTTGGTTAAGGTGAAATTTTGGGATTTTTCTGAAACAATTGAAATTTCAGTGAATAGTGTTTTATTTAAAAATTAAATTAAAAATTTTTAGAAAATTATTTTCATAAAATGGAGTTTATTTTTGAAATCAGAGCATCGATATTTGGTTAAGGTGGAATTTTGGGATTTTTCTGATAAAGTTGAATTTCCGATGAATAGTAAAAATACAGTTTTTGAGTTTCGGGTGTTTAATGACATCAATAAGGATGTAATCATTATACAATAATTCTGGTCGACTTATGAATAGTAAGATAAGGTATGAGGTGTCCCAATTGCACAATACCATGGGAAAATACTATGGGCAAGCCCATGGTTTTTCCAATACTACCGATTAGGTGTCCATTAGCAATTAATGCTTTGTCCCCTCACTTATCCTACAAATACCAAGACTTTCCCCCATTAATTTCATTTTCAAATCCTCACCAATGAAGTTATGGTCTCTTTACCTCCCAAGTAGTCCTCCCAGGGTTCCCTAAAGACTCCCAAGGTCCCGACCTTCAATCTTTCGAAGTTACTCTTCAAGGTAAGGGATCCTTCCACCCTCCTCTTTTTAATTGATGACTTATTTTATGTTGTGTCTTATAATTTCCATCTCTTTATGTTGAGGGTATGTTATTATATGTTCTTATTACTTTCCTTTTCATGCATAATTTTTTATATACCCTTTACTCTCTCATCAATTTGTTTTCTAAATTTTTAAGTGGCGTCGTTAGGCTGCCGAATTTTACATAAAAGAAATCGCACTTTCTATTTCCTTTAATGTTTTCCTTTCATGTGGTGTGTCATTAAAATGTCTGCACCATGATCCTATTTATTTTAATTCTATTCCTATGCTACAAAATGATTCATTCATGGATGGGATACCCTTTTCCCCACTCTTTTTATTATTTTCTAAAACCATGTTATACAGCTGTTATGTTGCAGAAATTTCGTCTCAAAAGTTCTATCTATTTCTCTCAATAAATTCTCTTGTTTTATTTATTTGAATAACCAGACCTATTTAGTTTTTATGGGTATTCTTAAATATATGAATATGATATATTTGATTCTAGAATTGACATACATATAACCCTCACTCCCTTTCCATGAGTTTTAAATGACATAATGATCATATTTTCAAGCTCTTTTTAAACATCATGATTTTGACACGAAACCCATTTCATTGATTCTATTTGAGTTATTTATGAAATGTTTTGTTATGATCTATGTGGATCACCTGAAAGTAAAGACATATTAAGGGTGCACCCTGATATCACTCTAATGCATTGGGTAAAGAATTAATCTCTAGAGATGACAAGTTTTACGATACCTTGGTGAATAACCTTGGTAAATTTTATGACACCTTGGGGGTGGACCTTAGTGATATGTTCATGAATGTATAAATGAAATTTTGTATCCACATATTAAAGTTATGTTCCAAGTTATTTTATTTATGATATTCCTATTCTTTCATTGATCATGTCGTTATGTTTTTATTCAAGATCTTATTGATATCACAAGTACATTGATTCCCTTGTTTACCATTACTGGGCCTGCTGCTCACCCTTTCCATTGATGTCTGTCTCCAGGGTATGAGATTCAGTAAATGTACATAGGATGAACCTATTATTAAGCCTTACAATTGGTTTAGAAGAATGATTTACGTTGTTTTCAAGTATTATGTTCCTGATTTCCTAGACATTAGACTTTAAAGATCCTCTGTATGTAAAATGCAATGAAAATTTATTTAATAAAAAGGAGGGATTCTATATAGATACCATGAATATTAAAAATTTATGATCTTTCCTTGGTGGAATATTTTAAAATATATTTTAAATAACACTAATGAATGTGTAAGGGGAAGAAAGTTGAAAATTTTACCAATAAATGATTGATCATTGAAAGAGTATTTATTAATGTTTTATTAAAATTATTAAAGTGATGAGATGTGTCTTGAAAACTATGTTGAATCTTATCCCTTGATGTTAGGTTTGGATATTTAATATATTATATATAAGACTGATGACCATGGAATAAAATTTTGGGAGAGAATAATGAATAATTTTGATAAATCCAAGTAATTTTGAGGCTTATTAATATATGCATTGATATATCTAGAAAATTTTGTGAGGCAAAAGAATGTGGAGCTTAATAAAGATAATTAACTTTAAAATGAATTGATTAAATCTAGATTATTGATAGAGAAATGTGATACTACAATAAATAATGTGTGGAATAAATTAGAAGAAGGATTTTATTTTGTTGTTTCTTATATATATCATTTAATTTACGGGGTTAGTGATAGGGTTAAAAATGGTCTTAATATTTGGTTTTATTATAAATTATATATCATTTTTTACAGATGGGTTTATATAGATACTTGCATAACCATATCATGTCTATTAACATTTTATGTAATGAGTGGAGAATGGAATAAAGGGATTGACCATGGTAATGTAGTGCACTATCACTAAACAATATTATTGGGAGTGAGCCTTTTTTAGGATTTCCCTTTCCTAAAACCTTGTATCCAAGTAGATAGTGACTTTTGATTAGTAGATAGAGGAATAAAGAGAGTGACCTTGGGAATGTAGCGCACCATCCTTAAACAATATTGGTGAGAGTGCCCAGTTTTCAGGACTTCCATTACCTAAAACCTTGTATCTAAGCAGATAGTGAATTTGGATGATTTTGGAACATTGTTACACATTCAATGTATATTCCTTAGATATAGGTTTGTGTGGGTTAACCCAGAATAAAATATGAATACTTGGTTACTTGATTTGATTTACATCTTCATGTGCATTGAATTTTCAATATATTAAATCACTTTCATTTTTAACATGGGATAAATATATCACTTAAAGAAATAATTATAAAAGTTTAAATATTTCTATGCCCATATTCACCGAAAAATTGAGGTATTATAATCTTCATGTGATATATTGTTGGAATATTATATTAACATTTTGTATCAAATAGTATGTTTCTGATTTTGAATTCAATATGTAAAACATATATTAGTCGTTCAGTTTATATATGGATTCATATTTTAAATCATTAATATTTGACAGATCTAAGTATAATATTTTAAGTAATGATTTGGTTTATTCTATATAATATTATTTAAATGTTATTCTAGAGTGCATATATTATGATTCAAATTTCAGAATTTACAATAAAAGGATTCATTGTGGAGGGAAAATTACGAGTTTGGTTAGTTTATAGATTGATAATGTTTTTATAAATACTATCAATTGGGATAAAACGTTAAATACTTAGAATAAATTAATTAATATTTATGGAGAAGACATATCAAAGGATGATGATGTGATTACCATTAAATTTTTTGAATAAGAATATATTCTTTAATCATTAAGTGGAGAATGTAAATATGTCATTGAAAATATCATGTTTTTTAAGGTATCAAAATGAAGTCTAATAAAAATAACCTTAAGAAATATCCATAGCCACCAAAAGTGAGGATTGACCCCATAGATAATCAATCTAAATTTAACACTCATATGGAAAAATACCTAAAATATAAAATATAATTTTTATAATAATCAATTGGTTTGGAGATGAATGATAATAATGAATTGAATAATTCAATGAATCTATCTTGATTAAAAATCCCCAATGAACTGATTCTATAAAATGAGTTCATAATCCAAATCATATATAAAAAAGAATTTTCTATAATCAGGAATAAGATGGATTTTAAAATTATATCCAAATTAAATATTGAAAATCATATACAAGAATAATAATAAAATGATTTAAGGGATCCTTATCATGGTTTAATATCAAGATGAAGGATAAAATTTATCTTCTGGAAGAACATTTACCTGAATTTGATAAAAAAATAAAAAATCAAAGAACTGAAATATGATTTTACTTTGCTGATGAGAAATATTGAAGAATGAGTAAAATATAAAAGGAGAGAATTCATAAAATTGTATAATATGACTTATCTATTTAATGAGAAATAAATGAACGACATAAAATATGTGGATAAGATATTGATCAAATAATATTTTAAATGTAGAATTAGAATATATTTTTATATAGATACATCAATATGTGGTGATTATGATGATACAAATATTTAATTAGTAAATGAACAGAGTTTTCTTGGTAAAAAAGATATTTTAATTAATCATGAAAAATTGGAAATTAAATCATACAATTTATAATGAATGAGACACATTATGAATGTGTGTGTGGTGGAATCAAATTTATGTAATTGATTAAAATATACTGAAGCATCTCTATAAGAAATAGATAAAAATAGGATTGACTTATTTAATAGTTGTTTTATTTGTGATAACCATGTTCCTATTAGGATATATTGTGAAAATGTCAATTCCAATGTATTATTGATAATGTAAATAGATTTCATGAAAAAAAATTCTAATATATCATTATAGAACATTTTTTCCCAAAAAGGTAAATATATATATATTTTAAATAAACGAGTGATAAAAATAAAATTATTTTCATCGAGCACAAATTTATTATTAAAAATAGTAACCTTCATTGAAAATAAAAAAATATAGAGGATTATGATATAATAAACAATTTATTGGGATAAAAAAGAAGAAATAAACATAATTTCATCTAATCCAAATATAAGGAATGTTTAAAATAGAGAGAAATGTAGAACAAATTAAAGTTGAATCATTTGGAAAAAGAATATTAATTTTACATTTGGGTTCAATATCACATTAATTATGAATTAAGAGATATATATTGAAAGTGATAGAGGTAAAAATAAAAAATAAAGGTATTTTTCAAAAGTTTCAGGGTTTAGATCAGTTCCCCTGTGTTTAATAGAATGAAATCAAAGGATTAGATGAAATGTTGATCAAAATGGTTATTTAATTTTTTCAAAACATTATCTATTACATAATGATGATTGACATGTACCCCTCTACCAAATTTATTTATATTAAATAATTATTTTTAAAATGATGTTGGAATAAGGGGTGATAAAATCCTCAAAAAATATATAATGTAATCTAATGTTAATATGTAATTAAATAGAATGAATTATAATATTCATTTGGAAAATATATTTGGAAGTGTTCTTAAATGAAATATAAAACTAAAAAACTGCCAATATGTTATATGAGTTTCAATTGGTATCAAATGAAATAACATACATGGGAATATAAAGCCTTGAAAAAATATGAGGATAACCTAAAACTAGTGTAGCTGTTTTAGATTAACAAAAATAATTCATGGAATTTGTTTATTTATTATTAATTTTTTTATCATTTATTTTTCATGATACATCAATATTATAAAGTGGATAGACTGACATGATTATTTTCATTTTATATATGGCTTTAGTTACCAGATTTGGGGTCTTTAAATAGAAGATTCAAAAGATTTTAAATGGAATGATACAAAATCACACTGGGAGAAGATTACTTACTTCAATAACTGATATGTCTCACACAAATAATGATTCAGGTTTATTCACAATTGGTTTTCAGAAAGTATGATTGAATATTTTAGTGGGAATTATTTTATGGAAAATAATTTTTATTTTGAAATATATTTTTGAAATTCAGAGGGTTAAATGGATAAAATATATGTTATTAATGTTTTTTATTAATTTATACAAAGAATCATGAGTAATTACTCTTAGAGGATTCCATAATAACACTTTTTAAAGTAGTAATTACACTCATATGAAATTTTATAAGAGAAAAATACAATGAGTTGGGTGAGATATATATATATATCCATAATTATTTTCTTTTAAAGAGAAATCAAGTTGTATAGATCATTAAATTACATTTATTTTTATAATTTACACATTGAATTGCATTAAAAATAGGGAGATATTGAATAAAAAATCACTTTTAATAATTAATTAGAGTTTTAAATTACAAGGGAATTTAATATTGAGTGAATTTATATCCTCCTGAGAATTTATGATATAATTCTCAGAGTTATGGTAAAGAGATCAATGGGTACCATCAAAAAGAAATTCCAAAGTAGAAGATTAGATTTTATTAATTATTTGTTACTATTATACTAATATTTCACACAAATTTTCTCTATTAAAACCTATAATGATTTGATAAATAGAGATGATTCATATCATATCATAATTGGAGTAGAAATATGATCTTGTAAAAGAAGGGTATAAGAGGTGAACGAAGGGATACATGGAATTAAAAAAATAGATGTTCCGTTGGGAAATGATTTAATTCACCAATGATAATATATAGTGTTTGATAAAGGAATCAGGGAATGTGAATACTCTAGATGTGTTCATAAATTTCAAAATTTGAAGATTGATTGAAGTGTAACTTATCAGTCTTTAATAAATTGATAGTTTGAAAAATCATGTTTGTTAATTTTGAGATATTTAAAAAGTGTATGCATTTATATAATATAACAATATGTTTTGAGATATTATGAGAAATTTACATTTAAATTTTTTTTATGTAAACCTATTTTTTTAGTTTTTATTATTACATGTTTGTTATTTTAATTGTTTTAAATAATTTTTCTCACTGAAAAAATAATAATATTGTTATAATGATAAATTATTTTTCAGTAATTTTTTGGCATATGGATTAAAATTGAAGAAGTTGTTTTGGGATGTCAATTACATTGATTTAATTTTGGGTTTAAAAGCAATCCATACTGTTAATGGAATTCAGGTAGTTCAATACACATTGTAGATCATACTACAAGCACAAGATGTGGTTTAAGCACAATGTATTTCTATAAATTAGAAAGGGATTAAAATAATCTAAATAGTTTATTTCATAACCAAAATCCATAATTTTTAATTAAAATGGGTACCATTTTATAATATTATTCATTATTAAATAGTTGTTTTATATAGTAGATTTCTTAAAATTATTGATACCATTAATTTTGGAAAATATGTTTTTAAGGCATTATTTTTAGTGGATTTGGTCTCGAACCTCCCCCCGAGTCCCATGCCATGACTACACCAAGCCTATCTTCCATAGGCTAGCAGTTGGCGACTAGCACCAGAAAGGTGTATCCCTATAATAGGAAGGCATTGCCTTTCAACCTGTATAGAAACACAGTTTAAGAACACAACAAAATGGAACCATGATGTAAACTTTTGTAGTAAAAGAGTGATAAAAGTAAAGGGGTAGGAATACAAGTCCAACTAGAAAAGTACAAGTACAACTGAAAAGTAAAAAACAATTGAATAGGTGAAAATAATCTCTCAGATCGTCCTACATGGATCCTACCTAAAGTTTTGGTACAACTCATGATTAGTATTACATGCGTCACATCACACAAAATGGAACACCTATAAGAACCATCCAGTCTTAGCTCCCTTACCCTCGATCAAGTTTGTACATCATCTGCAAAAGACACAATAAGGTGCGGGAAAATCCCATGTAGGGGTGAGTATAACGATACTTATTAAGGACCCCGATACCTCGTAGGTCTCCTAATTTTCCACAAAGGAAAAACCACAAAGCAAGACATCAACTCTACCTAGGTATATTACCATACATATACCTAATTTATCGAGTTATACTCATCTCATACATGAGGTAACAGTACACCAAGGGTAACTCCACAAAGGTAAATATACCACATAGGTAACACCATGAAGATAGAAGTACCACACAGGTAAAAGTACCACACATGTATCACCATGAAGATAGTATCATGAAGGTAAAAGTACCACACATGTATCACCAAGAAGATAGTACCATGAAGGTAAAAGTACCACACACGTATCACCGCGAAGATAGTACCACAAAGGTAAAAGTACCATGTAGGTATCACCATGAAGATGTTACCACGAAGGTAAAAGTTCCCCACATGTATCACCATGAAGATAATATTACGAAGGTAAAAGCACCACATAGGTATTATCACGATGATAGTACCATGAAGGTAAAAGTACCACACATGAATCACCATGAAGATAATACCATGAAGGTAAACGTACCACACAAGTAAAAGACTTAGTTCAAATAGAGTCTCATCTCAAACCAGGTTTTCAGTGAAGTATAAAAGTACATATGATTAGTTGTGAAGCTAGATAATCTTATTCTATCAAGATACATTTATTCTAACCATACAGAGTTTTACCCACTTAGGATCGATAGGTAACTAACCTCCATAATGATCTGGACAAGATCTGACCTGCCCAGAGTCGATAGGTACTAACCCCCGCAATGACCCACACATGATTGGTATGCGCTGACCCATATAAGATCGTTGGACGCTGAACCACAGAGGATCAGTATGCACTGAACCACATATGATCATTGAGTGATGACCCACACCGGATCTGACCCACACAAGATTGGTATGCCCTGACCCACAAAGGATCACTGAGCGCTGACCTTCGTATGATCTGTCTCCAACATCTGTTTCACTCCCAACCACTAGATTCCTCACACCTGGTGCACTTGGGTTTCATAGAATCTTCCCTCGAGATATCAGTCATACCTCAACCTCCACTATGCTCTAAAAAGGAGTTACCCAAAGGAATACTTTGTTGTATGGGTTCCAACGTGACAAAAAATGCATCAATCAGATGCCTAGTATGTGAGTTATATGCATTTTAGTTCTGGGGGCCCTGTGTGATTTGGGTTCGATCCAACCCGGACATTCTCCAACTCTCTCCAAAGTTCAAGAGGAGTATACCAAAAGAACCATCTCGATCAAAGGCTCCCAACCCCATAGATAGTTTATCAAATGAATGTCTAGTTCTCAAGATATGGCCCTTAAGTGGTTCTGGGCCCTGTGGGGCCTAGGTTTGGTCCGACCCGGTCGGACCGACCAGGCCCGACCTGATCTGGGCTGGGCTGAGGTCCGGCCTGGCCTGCAAGAGGGAAGGCTGAAATGGCGGACCAGACCGCATAGGGCATGGCCCGTAAGGAGGTGGCCTGTCTCGTGTAGGGCTCCGCCCACAAGGGGGCGACCTCCAAGGGGGAGGCCCGTCTGGAATATGGCGCCACCCATAAGGGGGTGACCCATCCATGTTGGGTGCTGCCCGTAAGGGGGTGGCCCAGCCGCTATCTGCCCGAACCGGCAAGGGGGGCGGGAGCATGTCCCCCCAAGTATCCCGAACAGACCTGTGGCCATTCGGTTTCATGAAATGGCGATGACATGTGGACACCTCCCGGTCGCTATGAAACCAACATATGTGTGGGTTTGGTCTCAGACATGGATTCGGCTGCAGCTTCTTCTCGCTGGAAGCATGATGGTCCTGCCGCTTCCCCACTTGTTGGCGGCGTGTAGGTCACGCCGCCTCTCCATTCGTGGCCAGCCAATATTCTGACCGCCTCCTATGTCTGTCGTGGTTGACGAGCCATGGCCCCCTGTTCATCTGTGGCGTGCTACGGTGCATCGCAAATCCACCACGACTGGCCAGTGTCAGTTTCTATGATCACCTTTGCGGCTTGGTGTTGCGACCTGCTCTTACGGTGTGTGTCGGCACATTCCCTCTTCGTAGCTGGTCAGTGTCACCGCGCTGGTGGTATTCTACAGAGGGCACAAAGTTAACAAGGTAGCATAGGGTTAAGGCATGGTTTGTTAGTCCCGCGCCCTCCACGTTAGCTCCTCACAAGAGGGAGGATAGAGGGGTTCAAAATAAATCCACTTTAAATATACAAGAATTAAACCCCTAACTCATAATCCTGTAGGAGAGCATCTGCGCTTGAAGGTGGACCATGTTCTTCATTCCCCCTATAGGTTCCTAATGACACCACTCATACATCATCCCTCGATTTATGGTTCGGTGTCACCTGTCACCTCCCACTGTGATCGGATCCATCCTCTAAGGGTTCGACCTCACGACACTCCTTTAGCACTTCGTTACTTGGAAAAGTTGTGCCGACACCCCTCCCCAAGTTCCATATAAATTGGAGTGTGGAAGGGTAAGTAACGACGCAGAGAATTAATGGGGGCTCATTAATTTTAAACCTTCCTAATTTATTAACGTCGCTATAAATTAGATAGAAGAGTCAAGCCATTTAATGGGTTGAACCATCGCTGGCCCCACACTCCGCTTGTGCATTGGAGGATAAGATTGAAAATAAAATAATAAAGTTATTTTATTTTCTTTCTTTTAAAAACTCCCAAAACATAAATTTTTCTACAAACCTACTACGGTCAAAGTAAAGTATCCCTTAAATGAATTCTAGTGATGTAGATTAAATGGTTCCCTCAGATTTTTAATCCGAGTAGTGGTTCAAATGTTAGAAAACACCACTCACACCTTTATTGAACGTACCTTAAAAAAAGTTTAATAAATTTAATAATGTTCACACTCTACCCACACCAGTAGAGGTTAGGCTCTGCCTATAGAGAAAACTCCTCAACAAACTCAATGGTACTCTCATATTTACAATCCGAGTTTTCATTTAGAAGTTATGGATTTTACAATAAAATAATTGTAACTTAATTATTTTATTTACAGCAAAAAACAAACATTCACTTGTGGCATGTGCCACACAATGTAAGTATCTTCATAAAGAGAGAATACCCTCATGAGATCAGCAGTGGTCTCCGATGTTTGAGTCACTGTTCGTGAGTTATAAGCATATGAAAAATAAAACACCTTTATTTAATTATTTTATTTATGGTTATGCCATTTTCAGGTTTTCTCCCAGGAGGCATGAAGTGACTAAACTTAAGTCACGCATAGGGTAATCCTGCCATCCTAAACCCAACGGTTCCCTTAGATTTTTTTATCCAGGAAACCATTTATGATTTATTACATTTTTTTTCAGGAAAACTGCATACACACAGTATTTAATGTTTAACAAAAATTCTATGGATCATTCATGGCTCTCCATGCCTCAGAATCACATGCCGTCAGATTTCACAGTCTCAAAATAATTACATATAATTAAAAAGAATTATACAGAAATTATGTGACATTACATTCTACCCACCTTAGGGATTTACATCATCAAAATGCCAATCAAAGGAAAAACATGCAAATGAGGGTACTGAGCACGAATCTGAGCCTCTTGCTCCCATGTGTCCTCATGGAGGTCCCCGTGATGCCATTGAACTTACACCTGAGGGATCAATCATCCATGAAGGACATGATCTTTTTGATCCACTATCTACACTGGAAACTTCGTAAATGTCACCCCACCATCAAAGATTAACTCAACCTAGTTGATAATGTGCGATGGATCATGCACACATCTCCTCAGCCACGACAAATGGAAAACATTATGCACCTGGTGCATCTGTGGGGAAAGAGATTGACGGTATGCAACCTCTTCCAATCTAATGAGAATCAAGAATGGTTTGATGAACCTTAGAGATAGCTTCTCGCCTGACCAAACCTCTGCAATCCTTGTTAGGGTGAGACTTGTAGGAAGACATGGTATCTCTCAACATCTCCTCCTAAAGCATCACTGGTACCATGGTGCATCCTCTGTAGATGACTACGTGATCACCACCTTCATAAAATATTTTAGGAGACCATCCTATGGATATCTATGCATGCCAGGCCTCATAGTCAATGTCACTAAGCTATGCCTCCCAAACTCGCTGAAGAATTGGGAGAGTGACTATCATAGAGTGCAGGTAAGCTTCTCCATCATTATCCATGAAGGATATTTTTAGTGTGACTTTCTACTCTAACACCTCACTGAGTAGCTGTAGACCAGACCTCCCACTGAGTGCATCTACTACCACGTTCCCCTTCACATGAGTATAGTCTATCTCAAAGTCATATTCCTGGAGGAACTCTAGCCATCATCAATATTTAATCTCCTGAAAGCTCTGATGACACTTCTCCATCCATAGGGTAGGATCCCCCTTTTCATCAATGCTGTAACGTGTTCTTTTACCATAGAGATGTCTGGTTCAAAACTCTGGTAGTACCCAGCTGAAGTAGAAGTCCCTCTCCCTTTAGGAAGGTAATCCTAGAAACATAATTTGAAAAGATGTCCCCACACTCTGCCACTCCAGTTGGGAACTGAAAACTCAATACTCCTACAACCATGAGGGTTTGGCTAGCTGACTTAAGAGTGATCGGCTGCACCCTCTTATGAATGAGTTAATCCTGTGCTGCATGGGTTTCCTTTTTTGCTGACCAAGGAGAAACCAATTCTAATGTTGTAGATAAACAACAATCTTTTTTCCTAATACAATCAATTTGAGTATGAACTGTGTATGTCCAGTCCATACCCAAACTAACATCGTAAGGCCTCGACGCTGCCACCAAGAGGTTCCAACCAAAACACTTGCCTCCTGGAACAGATCACACCATCGAAAAAAGTGTGATTATAGAGTCTCCTCCCAAAGGTATCTCCTTACGTAAGGGTCACATCAATAGTTTAATCAGAAACTCTAGGTCATGAACAAGATTTTTGGAAAGAAGGAATGATTGGTACCTATGTTTATTAATACGGTAGCTAGAAGAAGACACATACCATACCTTGAATCATTCTGGGAGCCCTTGGGTCACACTACTTGATTGCTTATAGCTACACCCTTCCCCTATCCTCCAGCTTCCTAAGCCCGGTAGGGACCACATTGGGGGGTGGTTGTAACATGTAGAAATGTATACCACCTCATGATGATCGCCTATCTCTACATCCACATATCCTTCCCTGCAGATTCATCGGTCCCTATCACTCCCTTTTCCCAAAAAATATTACACACTCAAGTCTCTGAGACTGGTGTTAGTTTCATGGTTTCCCACTACTAACATTCACTAGTTGTATCCTCTCAGCCAAAAAACATTGAACCACAAAGTTTCTCTCTAGAACCCTAACATAAGTAGAAATTCTTAGAAGAACAGTTATTCTTAGATGCCCCTAAACTCACCTCGATCGAAGGTCTGAGACCTAAAGAACTGACCATTGGTATTCACCGAGTACCTAGAATGGTCTGTACACCATGATGAATACTAAGCTACTGACATGTTGTCTTGTTGATGCTGTAGAATCTCTAGGGAACAATCAAACCTTACATTTTTATGGAAAGAGACCCTCTACTCTTTTGAAGGTTCTCATGTTTTTCCACTAAAATGTCACATTATCACAAGATCAGGGTAATATAAACCTTTTCATCGTCTTGCTTACCCACATAGAAGGATCTCTACCAGGAACACCATCTGTTTGAATGGTGCCCTGGCTAGATGGAATCTCGGTCACCTCCTCAAGCTAGTTATTAGCTACCTGTGAGTCAGACTCACCTTAGAACATAAGGGGAATCTGATGCTGAAACACATGTAGGTCACCGATCCTACATGTGTCCTCTTACGGTACCTCTGATTGTAACTGTTGACCAATGGGAATTCATATAGGTAGTACACCACCCAAAGTTGCTAAGGCCTTAAAAGGGTCCTGCACCAAGTTAGCATTGCTCGGTGGTCCATCACCATGTACGCTCTTAGAAAACCAAGCTGGCTGTCTAAGCAGTGGCATCCTGATAAGGAACAGGTGCACCATAGTCATTAAGTTATAACTGGTGAGCTAACTCAAATAAATCCTAAGAAAACCATTTTAAAAACACATGAAATCAGTGTTTTCATGTACTGAGTCGAAAATCAGAATTCAGGGTCCTGGTGTATTGATACATTGGCCGCCACACCATCACTGGATTCCCCAAACTGAAAACCAAACTAATAACACATAACACTATTGCCACATAGAAAAGATCAGAGTCCTGGTTCTTCAGTAGAACCAACTCCCCTAATACCACTTTGTCACAACCTGTCCCCCTGGACCCATGTTGTGACTACCCCAAGCACGCCTTCTATAGGCCAAAGGCTGACAATTAGACCCAGAAAGGCATATACCTATAATGGGAAGGCATTGCATTTCAACCTATATAGTCACACAGTCTAAGAACATAACAAGATGCAACCACGAAGTAAACAATTACTGTAAAAGAGTGATGAAAGTTAAGGGGATGGAATACAAGCCCGACTAGAAAAGTAAAATTACAACTGAAAAGTAAAAAATAGCTGAAAATGTGAAAAGCAGCTCCTGGATCATCTACCATAGATCCTACCTAAAGGGTATTATAACTCAAGATCAATAGTCCCAGTGTCACGTCACACGAAATGGTCCACCTCCGAGCACCGTCTAGTCCTGGCTCATCTAGAATCTATCAATGTTGTATGTTGTCTTCATAAGAAACAACAAGGTGAGGGTTAATCCTATGTATAGGTCAGTATAATGATACTCAGTAGGTACCCCGAGACCTCGTAGGTCGCCTAATGTTCCAGAAAGGGAAAACCACAATTCCAGACATCAAATTTACTAAGGTATATGACCATACATATACCTATTCCATTGATATATACTCATCTCATACATGAAGGAAAAATACCAAAAAGGTATCACCACGAAGGTAAAATTACAACACAGGTAACACCATGATGATAGAAGTACCACACAGGTAAAAGTACCACACAATTATCACCACGAAGATTGTACCAAGTAGGTAAAAGTACCACACATGTATCACAATGAAGATAGTACCACGAAGGTAAAAGTGCCACATAGGTAAAACCGCTAATATATTACCACGAATGTAAAAGTACCAAATATGTATTACCATGAAGATAGTACCACAAAGGTAAAACTTCCACACAGGTATCACCAAGAAGATAGTACAATGAAGGTAAAAGTACCACACATGTATCACCATGAAAATAGTACCATGAAGGTAAAAGTACCACACGTGTATAAACATGAAGATAGTACCACAATGGTAGGAGTACCACACATGTAAATGACTTAGTTCAAACAGATTCTCATCTCTATCCATGTTTTCAATGAAGTATACAATTACATATGATTACACACGAAGCTAGATCATTTTATTCGGTCAAGAGGCACTGCTTCTGACCATACAGAGTCTAACCCACACAAGATCGATAGGCAACTGACCCCCGTAATGATCCACACAGAATCTGACCCACTAAGAGTCGATAGGTACTAACTCTTTTAATGACCCACACAGGATCTGACCACACAGGATTGGTATGTGCTAACCCATACAGGATCGCTGAGCGCTGAACCACACAGGATATGAACCACACAGGATTGGTATATGCTGAACCACACTAGATCACTGAGTGCTCACCCACACAGGATCTGACCCACACAGGATCAGTATGCACTAACCCCCATAGGATCTTTGAGCACTGAACTTCGTATGATCTGTCTCCAACCTTGGCCTCCCTCCCCTCTACTGGATTCTTCACACAAGGTGTGTTTTAGTTCCATATAATCTTATCTTGAGATATCAGTCGTACCTCGATCTCCATATCATAAGGGTTACAACCCAATAGATGGTGCGTCAATCAGATGCCTGGTCTGTGAGTTATAAGTGTTTTAGTTCTGGGGGCCTGGTGTGATTTGGGTTCAATCCAACCCAGCCATACTCCAACTGTCTCCAAAATTCTGGATTAGTATACCAAAAGGACCATCTCAATTCAAGGATTGAAACCCCATAGACCATTCATCAAACAGACATATGATTCTCAAGATACGGACCTTTAAGTGTTTTTGGGCCCGGTTGGCCCCCGTTCCGGTCTGACCCAGTCGGACATACCAGGACCAACCCGGTCTGGGATGGGCCAAGGTCCGGCTCGGCCCGCAAGAGTGAGGCATGAAAAGGCAGCTCACAAGGGCTACCCGACCTCTAATGGGTGGCCTGTAAGGGGTGGCTCGACCCACATAGGGAGCAACCCCAAGGGGGCGGCTCGGCCTGCCTAATGTGTGGCCCGCAAAGCGGCGGCGCCGACCGCATAGGGCGCGACCTGATAGGGGGCGGCCCGTCCATGTAGGACACAACTTGTAAAGGGGAAGCCTGACCGCCATCTTCCCAAGACGAAAAGGTGGGGTAGTGTGTCCCCTCAGGTATCTCGAATATCCTAGATGCCATTCAGTTTTTGAAATGGCGTTGCCACGTGGTCACCACCCGGTCACCGCAGAACATACCAGAGGTGCGGGTTCGACCTCCACCACATATTCTTCTCATCAGCAGTGCACTGGTCGCACCACCTCTCCATTTGCAGCTGACCGATGTGCCGACTGCCTCTTCCATCTGTCGCGACTGACGAGGCGCAACCCCCTGCTCACCGGCAGAGCACGACAACACAGAATAATTCCTCCATAGCTGGCTAGTGCTACCCTCTATGATGACCGTCGTGGCTTTATGTCACATCCTACTCTTGTGGCGTGCGTCAGTGCATACCCTATTCATAGCTGGTCGGTGTCACCACGCTGACGGTATTACATGGAGGGTGCAAAGGTAGCAAGGTAGTGGAGGGTTCGGGCTGGGTTCGTTGGCCCGTGATCACCGTGTTAGATCTTAAAAAGCAGGAGGATAGAGGGGTTCAATATAAATTTATATGAAATAAACAATAATTAAACCTCTACCTCGTAAACCAATGGGAGAGCATCTGTGCTTGAAGGTGGATCATGTTCTTCATTCCTGCAACTGGTTCCAAAGGATGCCACTCGTACGTCATCCTTCGATTCATGGTTCGGTGTCACCCATCACCTCCCACTAGGATCGGCTCCATACTGTAAGGGTTCAACATCATGACACTCCTTCATCACTTAGTTGCTTTTCCAAGCTGTTCCAACACCCCTCCCCAAGATCCATATAAATATGAGAGGGGGAGGGTAGGTACTGATGTGGGGAATTAATGGGATGACCCATCACTGGCCCCACACTCTGCTCGTCCATTGGAGGATATGATTGAATATAAAATAATAAATTTAATTTATTTAATTTCTTTTAAAAAGTCCCAAAACATAAATTTTTCTCTAGACCTACTACGGTCAAAGCAAATTCTTCCTTAAGCGAATCCTGACGCTGCAGATTCACCAGTGCCATTAGTGTTTTCAACTAATCCCAAATCAAATTATAGAAAACACCGCTCACACGTATACTAAACGCATCTTAATAAATGATCAATAATTTAATAACATTCACCCTCAACTGGTGCTGGTCGAGGTTAGGCTCCATTTAAGGAGAAAACTCCCCAACAAACTCAATAGTACTCTCAGATTTTCAATCTAAGTTACCTTTTAGAAGTTATGGATTTTACAATAAAAATATTTTCACTTAGATATTTTATTTATGACAAAAAACTAACTTTCACTGGTGGCATGCACCGGCTATTGTTAGTATCTTCCTAATGAGAGCATAACCTCACGAGCTCAGTGATTGTCTCGTATTTATAATCTTTTTCACCATTCATGAGTTATAAGCATTTGAACAATAAAATAACTTTATTGAATTATTTTATTTATACTTAGGTCATTTTAGAGTTTTCTCACAGAAGGCCTACACCGACTAAACTTATGTTGCGCCTAGGGTAAACCTGGTATCCTGAACACAATGGTGCCCTCAGATTTTTGATCCGGGCAACCACTTATGTGTTATTCCATTTTTTCATGAAAACTGCTTACCCACACTATTTAATGATTAACAAAACTTTGACAGATCATTCTGAGCATTCCGGGCATCAGAATCAAGCTCCGTCAGTTTTCACAGTCTCAAAATAATTCCATAAAATTAAAAGAAATTATACGGGAATTACAAGACATTATAGAATTGATACTAAATGAATATTTAACCCTAATAAGTTGTACTATATAGTGATTAATTATATATAGAAATATATTAATTTGATAGATTTAGATATCTTTTCAAATATGGAATCATTCGAATAGTTTTTTAAATGTATTGACCTTGATTATTTGGACAAAGTTTAAGACCATTATATTGGTTAAACGCAGTGGTTAGACATAAGTAAAACCATAGAGATATTTTAGAATGTTCCCACATTAATGATGGGGAATATTTTTTTTGAAATTTACAATGGTGGAAAAGTGATTTTGTGAAAAATCAAAGTGATGATAATAACTCTATAATGCATTTTTTTTTAATTTTAGACATTATATAATTAGATATTAATTAAAATAAAACAGATGCTTGAATGGAGGGAGATAAAGAATCATAATAAATTGAATATTATATATTTGATTTCATTACAAGGTGATATATTTTACTAGTTCTCATTGGGAATATTAATAAAGGCGTTCATTCAGAAAAAATGAACATTTGAATAATATATGTTTCACTATTAGAGGAGTTATTGGTGGAATCACAACATTATTATGGTGAAGAATCTTTCAATATTGGCATGGTAGAACTCATGCTATTGATTAAATGTTTTATTCTTAAAGATATTATATATATAATTCTAATGACTAAATATTAACCAACATTAGAGACAAAAGAAAAATATTTCAAGGTATGATTCATTAGTAGATAGACTCATCCATGTAATATCATTAACATATCCATCAAATTGCAATAATTGCAAGAAGACATCTATTAAAATCCTCATATCCCTTAACAAGGATTCTTTTTAGTTTAATCATTTATAAATAAATATAATTTTGTTATGAAGAACATTGGGAAGATATATAATAAAATAAAATTTCATAATGTATCACACATATGTCATGTGATGTAAGGAGTATGTGAGTGGATAACATCATAAAACAAAATTTATATTTATAATGATATGTAAAACAATTTTTATACTATTTTTTTGATGGATAAATTAACTAATAATGTTTATTCATCATTAAAACCTTTATTGGATAGAGGATCAAGGATAGTGTCCCTTCGGTGCTATTGTAGTATCCCTAAACTATATTATAAGGCATGGCCCATGTTGAGGAATTATCATCACTGAAAAAAATTCAATAAATATATTTGGTTTTTTAGATTTTAAAAAACTGATACATTGTTGTTTTATTATCTTTATATGTATACATATATTATTAAACAATATAAACTAAATTTTTTCATTACATTATTTATATAATTTATAAATGTACGTGCATTGGATGTTTGATAGATTGAATTGAATTTTCTTTTACAATTGGAAAATGATTCTACATAGAGCACATATTAAAATAAAATTTAGATAATTAATTATTATAATAAACCCAAAAAGTGTGTTGTAATCTAATTGTGATCTATTATGTTCTTTTTTTCCCAATAGGGAATTTTTTTCTAGAGAGAAAATCCAAAATTTAATGCCCATTGTTAGGGTTGTAGAGTATATGGTCATAAGTATTTTCCCTAATAATCTAAAATTTTGTTATATAAAATAAAATTTAAACAAAAATTTACATGTATTAATCCTAAAAATAAGAAGTATTATGTAAATGGGAATCATTATACAAAGAAATAAAAATACTATATTATATATACTCAAAATTATTATTAATATGTGGAGGATACTTGTGGGAGATGTAACCAAGTTAGTCAATATATTATATAATTATTGGAAATTATCCTACATATCAACATTAAAAATGTATTTATAGATTCAATTAGAATATAAAAAAATCATTTTTAGTTGAGGTAGATATAAAATATAGAAAAACATACAAATCATGGAATTTGGGTAGCTATTATTATATTGTAAAATAGTTGAAACTACAGTTCTTATGATTATTGAAAATAATAATGGGGATGCAAAGATTTTTTAATGATGGGGAATTTAATACCAAAGGATTTAGTATAGATGTTTAAAAAAAGTCTAACAAATTATTTTTCATCGATGGGATGAATTATAGTATAGTAAGTGTGATTAATTTTTTTTATATTATAAAAAATTACGTTTTTGTAAAATTAAAGCATGTATGATCAAGTATTTTAATGGTAAAATAACATTTACTAAGGGATAAAGAAACATTGAAAATCTCTTTTAAATTAAAATATCAGAAAATAAATTTTAAATTTGTACGAAATTTGAAAAGTGATCATGGTATATAATACATGGTCAATAAGGATAAAGGTGTTTCTTAAAAATTACTATAGAATAAGTTGTTAGACACAATTCATGGAAACATGATTAATTTTATACTATGTATGAAATTTAACAAAAACTTAGAATTTGGAGTTGAATTTATAAAAAAGTGAATATAAAATAAAAAAGGAAACTAAATTTAATTTATAAATACATTTTTTGACCAATAAGAGATCAATATCATTAACATGATTATTATTCTATATCATTTTTTCAATATTTTACAATATTTAATAACTTTATATCTTTAATTAAAAATACCCAAACACTTTAAAAAATAAAATTTCTCTAAAGGAAAGATGAAAATGAATTATTGTTATACATAAAACAGTTCTGATGTTATAGTTGACATGCCACACATACCCTACTTTTTAATATTATGTTATAATGAAAATCACATATATTTTATAAAATATTTTTTATCAAATAAATTTAATTTCTTTGATAGCATGGGATACACACAACACCTCTTTTTAAAGAGAAATGATATACTATTAATATTATTATTTAAACATGACTGTAATAACCTACTTGTTAAACTTGGTAGTTTGAATATGAATAAATTTTATTTAAAAAATAATTATTAATGTTTTTAGATAATGAATATATATTTATAGATAAGTACTTAATTCTTAGTAATATTATTATATGCTTCAAAAAGACTTTTTTTTTTCAAAAAATGATTTTTATTCAATTTGTTGAGAAAAAATAAAATTAACGTGTGAAACTTTTATAACATTTATTTGAAAAAACTAACATAATTTTTAATAATAGTTTTAAAGTTATCTTAGGGTATATTTTTAAATATATTCTAGAAATATTATTTTTTCCTTGAATAGTGAAGATACTAATTTTTATTAAAAACCATCTTTTCGTTTAAAGAATTTGCAATTTTATATCTTGTTTATAAATGTTTTAAAACAAAAATTAGTAAAATTATGTTTTTATTATACATTTTTTAGTTTTAATAAATATAATATTAATTTTTGATGTTAAAACCTTTTAAAATTCTGAAAATTTATCTTTGGAAAATAGCTTTTTTATCGCGTCTACGGGTTTAATTTTAAATTAAAATTTTAAAATTAACTGTATAAAATTTGGAAAAATGGATTCCATATAATTTATAATAATAATTAAAACAACATAATATAGTTAGATTATATTTTGGTCAATATTAATTGAAAAATAATTAAAAAGTAATTGTTATTGTTGAGGAAAAAATGTGTTTATCGGGGGATAAACTAATAATAAATGGATTAAATGACCTAATAAAAAGTTATATTTATATTTTTAAAACATATTTAAACCTTATAGTATCTAATGATCAATAATTATACATTTTTTAATCTTTTGTAATGTGTAAAACATGTGTATAACATTTTTATTTCAAAAATTCCATGTGTGTCTTCCCCCCACAAATAAATAGGAACCCCTCCTCTCCTCTTAACACCTCCAAAACCATTTGGTTCAACTTATTACTACCAAAATACATTTATTAATTCAACAACAACATATTATTTTTATTATTTTGGTTATGAATCCCTTTTAAGAAGGTTTTTTATTCTCTCCTAAGGAGGTTTTCCGAAGAAGAGATATCATTCTTAAATGAGTATTTTTATTTAGTTTATTCCTACACCTACATAAATAATCATTAGATATGATTACATAATAAAAATAATTATCTATAATATAATAATATTTTATTTTTTAATTGAATAACAAATATCCATATCCTCTTCCCACAAATGGGAAACAAAACTGTTGATTCTGTATATGGAGGACTACCGCCTTACAGACAAATGTAAATCATTTTCCATCAACACATCTCACAAAATGAAATAATGATTGATTTAATGTTTATATATGATATTTATAGCATTTTACACTCCTAAAATTATAATATCACATCTAAATTCTTAGCTTCTAATCTATTGGAAAATGATAATGTCGCTTCTGTGTACGTGTGGATGACAACCTCCACGAAGCGATGTGAAACATTTTTCATTTTAATATTTTTTTATGTTAATAAGGACATGATTTATTAATATAAATGTTATATATTATATATTAATTATTTTTTATTGGTTAATAAAATTTTAATTTTCTTTCATTCCATCTCTCGAGGAAATGAAAACAACATTCTTGTGTACGCATGACCTATCATTTCCATAGACAATGTATTTCATTTTCTATATCTAAAATTTATGGATGGATATAAATAAAAATATAATTAATATATATGATGTTTTTATCAATATTATAATTACTTATATGATGTAACCCTGATAAGAAAAGGACCGAATCAACCAAACTAAAAGATATATGATAAACAAAGCAATTGTTGCCGAAAATGAGATGTTAACAAGAAATTGTCAATAAACTGGTAATAAAAGTTCCTAGGTAAATAATATATGTTATGATATATAAAATTATTATTCAGTAATATATTTTAAATGAACATATATTTATTATATAGAAGGTTTAAACATGTATAAATAAAACCATTACTTATGTTACGGTATTTCTAGTCTCTCATTCATTTCTAGGAGATATATGACATATCCACCTCTCATTTCATTTATATGGAGTATAAAATCTCCCTTTGAAAAGTTACATTAGGAATATAATTGTTTCATGATATTTATATTTTCATTTTATGGTATTCAAAAAATGGTTAAAATGATTGAAATATTCTCAAACGATGAGGGTTTTACATTAAAATCTCATTGTTTGTTAAGATTGTTTATAAAAAAGATTACAAAGATAAAATATTTTGATCTATTAATCAAGAGTTTCATAACCATTAATATCCTAATTTTTTTCATGAATGTAAACCATCTATTTACATTTCCTTATCTTTATTTACTAATGATTACAAAATAATATTGGTAAGGAAAATCAACTTTACTTCTCTCTTTGGCCAAAAATAGATTTTCATCCAAATCCATGGTTTTGAAAAAAAATTAAATAATTTTTTTAATAATATTAGATTATTTATTAAAGAAAATATTAGATATTTTTAATTTATTTATTAAATTTATTAATAAAATATTCATTTCATTTTCTAAATGAGGGACCTTTTGAATTTTAAACAACAATGTGAGAGGAATATTTTTTTAACGTGAATGAAATGAATTGTATTTTCCCCCATCATAAACACTCAATGTTTTAAAGCATAATTTATAGATATAAAATATTATTTTAAAATAAATGGATATTCATTTTTTTTCATCATATATTTTTGGAAAGGATATTTTCAATGGGACAATGATATTTTCCTTAAAAAATAACCAATGTGATCATTAAAATTCATTTCCAATATAATATAGAATAATCTTCTCTTACATAATATTAACATGGGGAAATATCAAAGTATACCATACTAACTCTTTTTGTATATAGAGTATGTTTATTAGGAAAATATATTTATGAATCCTATTTATTCTCCATTGGTTATGTATTACAAAAATTATTATGAAACCCATTTCTTTTATTGGGTTATGATATAATAAATGTTTTTTCATCTTTCATATAACCTATGTATAATTTTTATTATTTGATGTTGGTTAAGTTATAAAAAATTATGTTGGTGATTTTATAACCAAGGATGTTGATTACATTATAACCAAGGATGATGGTCACATTATAACCAAGGGCATGGGAGACCTATATCTCCCTCCAATTCATTAGGTAAATTTGATATCTCTTGATGTAAACATGACTTGAATGTGGAGTGGGTGTTGTTTAGTAAAGAAAATTTTCATCTTTGATTTTTTTGGATTAAAAATTTACTACAATGATGTCTTAAGAAGTAAACCAAATCCACTATGATAATTTTGGAAAAGAGCCTTTAAAGGTAAGGAAATGTTTTTTTATGCTTATCTATATGCCAAAAATCAATATCTTATTCCAATTTTTTTACTTTGTTAACTTATGTTCATTGATTCATTTATGAATCATGTCTTATTAATTCCAATATATATTCCTTGTCTCAATTTTTTTATCTATGTTATTCATTGTATGGTTTTTAAAAAATTTAATCACATGTTTTCATGACATTATGTTAATGTTATATTGATATATCACTTGATTACCCGTGATGGGCATTTGAGATTTCCATTTCAAATGTTTACTTTCCACATGTTATGAGATATTTAAAATAAGGATTCTTGTCTTGAGGAAATAAGAACGAGATTATATAGTTCACTTATGAAACAATCATTTATGTATCTATGTTTGCAAAGGCAGAAGACCTATATGACTCTAGAGTGGATTTTTATATTATTTAATGAATTTTTATCTATTAATATTTAATATATATGTTTGAAAATATTGGGTCAGTATTTTTGGTATTATATAAATGGTTTTATTATCCTTTGGAAATTAGTATGTTAAAGATGTAGTGAAAATATTTATGGTGATCATAAGTACTGAAGATTGTGTAATGTTATGATAAAGAACTGAGTAATGTTTTCCATGTAATTACATATATGTATAGATACTCCAAGTGGATATGGATATAGTATATATTTATATAGAAGTAATAACCCCAACAGGGAACAGTTATATAGATTCGATCATCAATTAGTTCATGAAAACGATCCTTACTACACACCTGGTTTGATACTCTTAGAGGATATGCTTATGCTAAATCATATTTCTTTTAAGAACCATTATGAAGGATTTTAATTTATGATAACCATGTATGACTTAGGTAAAACATAATGTGTCATATATTTGGAATAATGTGTCATTAAATAGACATCCAATAACTAATTTTTCATGCTTGATCACTCTGATCAAAATTTCCGGATTCTTAGGGGAACAACATTTGTTTTAGCAAGGGATTGGAGATTGAATAATGAAGATGAGTTGGTAATAGGTATGATTGAATATTGAAGTAATAAATTTGATTATATTCATATTAATTACATTATATCATGAAAACTAGCCATGAATGTAAATTCATATACTCAATTATTAGATGTCAAATTTGTAGTTAAAAACCCTTGTTTCACAATGATCACATGTCGTGTATATGATTATTCTCTAGTTGAAGTTTGAGAGAATGCATTTTTCTAAAAATTTCATTATTTCCCCTAAATTTGAATTTGATTTTATATTTGGAATGTGTTGGCTTTCTCTACATAAATCCCACATCAGTTTTTGAGGAAGTTGACACACATTTGATATTCCAAGACAACCTATAACTATCTACTAGTTCCATGATAAATATGAACATATGATGGAAATCAAAAACATTGTATGGGATGTAATTACAATCCAAAATGGGTGTTTTAATCAGATGGATTGGGGGAAAAAAGTTATGATATGATTATTTTATGTAATTTATTGAATTCTTTTTGGAATAATTTCCTAGTTTTCCAACAAATAGTGAAGTTGAGTTTTCAAAAGAACTTATACATGGTGCCACAAATATTTCAAAGACACCCTATATAACGGACCCAATTGAGTTGAAATAATTCTAGAATAAATTCTAGTATATCCTTGACAATTAATTCATTTTCCCATGGTTCATACCTTTGGGTGAAACTTTTCTATTTTTTAATAAGAATGATGGATCAATGTTACTCTATATTGATTATCATAAACTTAACTAGATCATAATCATGAAGACGTGTCATATACCTTGTATTGATGAATTTATTGATCAGATTCAAGGATAAAAATATTTTTAACACCTACAAGATTTATGAAATAATTATTTTTTAATTATTTTTAATATCATTGTTAGCTTGCGATGCACACACCACCTAATTCAAATGAAACATGATACTCTACTAAATATTATTATAACTAAGATGTTAAGTTGGATGGTATGAATAGGAGTGAAAAAATTATTTAAAATTATATGTTGTACACATGTATAAAATATGTTCAATGGTTATCTACAAATTAAAAATAATCTAAGAACCATTTGAAGGAAAAATAATTTTTTTATTAAAATTATATCATTGTAAAATAAGATTTACTCACTTTATAGACAGAATTTGAAATAATTTTTTACTAATATTAGAATATTTATTATAAAAAATATAATTAATTTTTAAATAATTTCTTCATTATTATCTTATGGTGATTTGTTTTTATTTTTTTTGAAAAAACTTTTTTTTCGACGAATAGTGATAAATACTGATTTTTCTTAATAAAATTTCATTTAAATTAAATATTTTATAAGAAATTTTTTATTTTAATTCAATTTTAAAAGATAAATTAATTAAATTATGTGTTAAATAATCAAATTTATTTCATTATAATTATTTTTATGTAGAATTTTGATTAAAAAATTTCATCTTTCAAAAAAGTTTCTTGTAGAAAATATTTTTTGACCCATCTGTGGGTTTATTTTTAAATTAAATTCTGAATCATCTATTATTTAAATTTAGAAAAATGGATTATATATTTGGAATAATAATAATATATTTTATCTAATAAAGTCATCATTATTTTTTACCATAATGAATAGTAAAAATTAAAAATTATTTACCATGACTATGATAAAAACAGGTTTATTGGGGGATAAACTAAAAAGAAAAATGTTAAAAATAACACAAAACATATCTAATTACCTATTTACAGTCATATTTATACCATATTTCTTATAGGGTTCAAAATTAATCCAATTTTTATCATTTTTCATGAGAAGAACTTGGTTGGAATTATATATTTTTAAAAATTCAGTGTGTGTCCTCTCCCACATTTACAGAAGTTTCAATGACTATCATCTTCATTATATACATCACAAACTAATTAATTCATAAAATAACTACAAAATTAACTTCTATACTTCCCTCCCCAAATCCTATAATCCATTTTTTATAAATCTAACCCATGATGGATTTCGGTGAAAACAAAAAAAATTATGTGGGAAGAATAGGTAACACCCTTAAGAGAGAGTTATGTTTTATTTTTTCCCACACCTCATTAAAATTTTATTAAACCCATATGATATAATAAACCTAGTATATTTCATATAACAAGATAATTTAATGTTAATTTCATTACCTATAACTATATCCTACTCCCTCAAATGGGAAACATAATCATTGATCATAGGTACGGTGGACTACCGCCTAACGAACCGAAAAAAATTTACTTTCCTCACCACCTCTCTCGGATTGGTGTAATGATTTATGTAATGTTTATGTATGATATTTATTATATAATTATACATCTAAAATTATAATATCATATATATATATATATATATATATATATATATATTTCTACATCATATTATGTATTGAATACGATGATGTCATTCATTTGTATGACAAACTCCTAACCCATGAAGCGATGTGATTCATTTTTCACTTATATGTTACATTGAAGTTAATAAGGATTAATTTAATGTTATATATTATATTAAAGAATATTTATCATTCAAAAAAATAAATATATCATATAATTACTTTCCTTTCCATCTATTGAATAAATGATAACATCGTTCGTGTGTACGAAAAACTACTACCTCATGAAGCAATGCAATTCTTTTTTATTATAAAATCACATAGATTTAATATAAATGTGTATTTATATATATTATATAACATTTATATAAATATAATACTGTTAATATAAAATATTACTTACCTTTATTCCAACATGATCATCAAAAAATTGAATCTTTAATCATGCATTGGTAGGGCCTACCATCTCCATAATTGTAACATATTTATCTTCTCTAAACCATATTTCATGATATCATTAAAAAGTATAATTAATTAAATAATCTTAATCATTTTATTATTATCATTCTTTAGGTTATTTAATAATAACCTCTTTTACCTTAATCGACCTACCAATGTGATTTTTAACAAATTAGTCATCTATCGTTAAAATGTAAAGTGTTAAATTAAATGGTTAAGTAATTGAATATAACATGGTAAGGGAGAAAATCGGTGGAATAATAAATATGAAAAGTTTTATTAGGTAATTAAATAATTTATTTAATTAACTTAAACATGTAGATAAATAATGCAAATGACAAATGAGGCATGATGTAAGAGATCGTTATAACCCACTTTTTACATCAGCTAATTACCATTCACTCTATAACTCACATTTTATTTATTTAATGTTATAGAATGATTATTTTAAATTTATATATTTCTATCACATGTAAAAATATATTATTATACCTTCCTTTGATGGGGTAATATATTCCTTATGACTATTTCTTAAATTCTTTATTTAAATAATATCTTTTCACTATGTTATGAGACAAGATTACACAAAACATTTCATTATAGCTGAAATTATTATGTTTACATATTCTTATTAATATCCATATATGGAATTACTATGAATATAAATAAAATTAATGTGATGTTCAAGACTTAAATTATATAATTTTTTAATATATTATGTAATATTTTAATATCATGAGATGTCATGTATGACATTAGGGAGTGAATATAATCTATTACGAGACTCCGTCCACTATGTAACGTTGTCTTAGAAGTCATAATTGACTTATGTTAATGTCATATTATTGTTTTTTCCACATCACCATGTTTTCATGATTTTATGATAATGTGCTCTTTATTTTATGCTTATACTTGATTGGTCATATATATTCTATTTTATGGCATCATAATATACCTTTGACTTGCATTTTATGCTTATATATCTTCTTTATTCCCTTACTAGAAATGTATTCTCACCCCTTCCGTTCATTTACTCATGAGGTTATCCAATGAAATTTTAGGAGTTAGAACAGATTTAGGAACACACAATGGAAAAAAATAAGGATTATATGTTTAATTTTTCTTCTATGTATTGTGAACCTATTCTATTGAATAAACTAGGAATTTCTAATCCATAGGTTGTATTAATTAATATTTATGATTGCGAATTATATAATAAAACATGTAAAAATCTTGGTTATTCATATTTGGTATCAAAATAATGTTTTAGATAACCATTGGATACTATGATGAAAAAAACATTAGTGATAACCCTATAGATAATTATAATTTTAAGTCTAAGGATAATAGTATGTATAGAAATATACCATTGAATCATATTGAAGTATAAATGGATTAGTTTCCGATAAATTTTATCCCAATAAGGATACAAAAAGATGACATTTTTTTGGAATAGATGTATCTACATAAAATAACTATGTAAAAGGAACATTGATCTTGACTCTAACATTACCTAGTATACAAAAATGATCTTACTATGTAACTGGATTGAGACTCTTGGGGGATATTTTTTGGAAATTCAAAAACTATTTATGAACCATTATTATGGGATCAAAAATTATAATAAGATAATATATTATGAAATATACCATGGATAGTTGAACTTATAAATTCATAAGTGAAAAAATATATTTTATTTTTGATTTATACCTTTAATTATCCTAGTTTATTTTATACGTTAAAAATTATCAACCCTAATTCTCTTTTTACTAAAATGGGTTGAAAGAGGAGAAAAATAGTTAAAAACCATTGAGAGAGGAAATGTTAGGACTTAGCAAATGATGTGCCCAACCCAATGGAAGCAGGATCCAAGAATATCAGAGTAATACATTCTAATCTAACTCATTTTTTGAACCAAAACATGAATTATGAGGAATTACTGAATCCCTCTAAAAAAATTATTATTGCAATTGAGTCCTTATAGGATAAGGGTTTTCAATATTCTATGGATCTTTTGGTCCCTGAATTGTGGAATAGTGGATTGACATAATTTAAAAGATATTCTATGTCCTTCAAAATTCTATGAAATAGAATTTTATATTGGATGTTTATCATATAGAGAGAGAATTCATTCAATGGTGGACATTGATAAAAAAATACAAATACTAAGGAATATATTAATGAGATATAGTGGATGGAATTATAGAAAATGTTTTTCAAAAAATGTTACCCTTATACACTTCGACATAAAATGGAGATCTATTAACTTATCCTTAAGAAAAAGGATGAAAAATATAATGGGGAGTAAAATGTAATCTTCACAATACATTCATGAGATGACTTTGGCATTTTCATCTACCCCAAAATTAAATTTTACCACTTCATTGGTGGGTTAAATAATTTTTTTTTTGAAATTATTTATCAATTAAAAACTTCAATATCATTAAGGAAACTATCTTAAGTTCCCTCAAAGTTGAGATTTAGATCATGAAATAAAAATCTTCTTAGGGCGATAAGAATTGGAAAATAGTGTTCAAATCTTATTATATGATGGAGAAACATAACAGTGGAAAGAAATTATAACATACCACTCATTACAATTGTGGGAATAAGTATCCCTAAAATTGTATAAAGGGGACTGGGATGTGCTTTAGGTACAAGAAGGATGGGAACCTAGATAATTATTATCCATTGGAGAAACTCACCAATGTTATGAAAGAAAAGAATGATTCAACCAACAATTATCATATTATACAATGTTATAACTATAAGGAACATGGACACTATGCTGACCAATGCTCTAAGACAAGGGTTATTGATGAAAAACAATTAAAACAACCTATAATGTCTAGACTGAAATGGTTATTACATTATTTTTTTTTGTGAATCCAGATATGGGAGTGGGGATAAGTTTGTAAGTTGTTCATTAATGAACATCAGACATAAATTTTGATTTTGATTTAGTGAATTCTTTCACAACATGTCATATTAGTAAATCTATTTAAAAACCACCTAAAAACATGTAAGTATAGTTATATGTGATGATGGTGAATGGTTAAATAATTTCATCATAGGAATAAAACTTATTTGTTTTCTATGTTTATTATTTGAACATCCCATATGACATTGATATAGTTCCTTTAGTGGAATTTGATAAAATTTTAGGATTTTATTGTATTTCCTTGTATAAGGATAACATAAAATTAAAAGGGAAGAAAATAAACTTCCCAATAATGAACCACACTCTGATTCTATATATGAAGAAAGTTAGTTGATGAATAATCTCATTAAGTATCATCTTTTGAAGAATTGATAATTTTTATTTCCAAGAAATCATGTCTTTATCATATGATTGAGACTAAGGAATTGATCATGCTTTAAGACATAACCATTGTGAGGGATTATATCGATATATTTTTTGAAGAGTTTCATGGCCTTCCACCTTGCTGAGAGGTTGAATTTTCAACGGAAATTATACATAGAAATTTTCCAATATTTAAGACTCAATACAGATTTTACATTGTTGAACTTGATAAGATAATGAAGTCACTGCATGAGAATTTAATTAAAGGGATTATATTCCCATGTTGTTCACCATGTGGTGCAGTTTTCTTAATTAACAAGAAGAAGGGTAGGTCAAGTTTCCTCTAAAATTATTATCATGCGCTCAAAAAAATCATGATAATGAACAAGTATCTCATGCCAAGAATTTTTTGAATTTTCCGATCAACTATTTATGGATCAATATTTATCTACGGTGGAACATCAACCCAAATATCACCAATTAAGCGTGACAAAGAACATATTCTGGAAAATGTCATTTGAATAGGGTTTAGAAAATATGAGTTCATAGTGATTCCTATCATACTAACTAATGATATAGAAATATTATGGACATAGTGAATATATTCTTTAGGGATTACCACAAAATATTTGTGCTATTTATTATATATGAAAGTATGTTTTACATTAAGATCATTGATGAGCATTAGAAACACATATATACTATTCTACATGCATTGGAATGGATTATCAATATTCAATATATAGTAAATGTGAGTTTTACATGAACAAAATATCATTATTAGGGCACATTATCACTTGAAAATGGATATAAGTGGACCCATCTATGATATATCCAGTCAAAGGCTAGCCTATACTAGAATATGTATATATAGAAGATCCATAATATTCAAGGACTACCTATGTATTACCAAATATTTTTCACAATGTATTCATGATTTTAAAACCCACTAACAAACAAAACATGTATGGGAGTACTGATGGTTTGGACTAGTGAATGTGAAGAGTTCTTTAAAGAGATAAAAAAGACACCTATCACTATATCATTACTTAGGCTACGCTTAGGTGGGGTAATTTTTGTATTAAACAACGATGATTTAAATAAGAGTTTGGTTTTTTTACTAATGAAGAATTATTAAAGATCACAACTCAAATAAGTTGAAATTTTAGGATAAGAACTATACCACACATGATCTTAAGTTGGCTATAGTGATATCTATATGGAAGATATAGAAATATTTTCGCAAGGGAGATATGTTTGAAAAATATATACATCAAAAGAGCCTAAAATTTTTATTCACATATTAGGAACAATATATGGACTATCATAGATGGTAATATCTGATCAAGGGCTATGATTGATCAGTCCATTACCATCTTGGTAAAACAAACAATGTGGAAGATTCTCAAAGTACAAAGGATATTTTGATTTTATCAATGATGAGAACTGATAAGGATCCATAATATTATATTTTTATAGTATAGATATGATAATATTAAAAGGATCATTATACACCCTTTCTAAAATAAAATCTCAACCATTCATATGTGAGAGGATTAAGGATAACCAAAAATATGATTTGGTGATATAAAAAAGGCTATGAACCTTATGGATTTTAACATTGATAGTAATGTGGTTATAATGTTTGGAACTTGGATATTTTTTCCATTAAAACATGAATTGAAGATTTAACCTTGGGATGATGTGTATAGCTCATCATTATCTATTCATCAAAGAAGCACTAAGATATATAGAGATATGAAGAAAAAGTTCTTATTGGATAACATGAAGAGTGTGATTAAAAAGTTTATATCTTGATTGTCAGTATGCTAATATGTCATTAATTAATGAATGAAGTATAAGTGTATGATTCAACCTCAATCTATACAAGTATAGGAATGGGAAAACAGAATTATGTAATTTTTTATAGGACTCACCATGACACCCAAAGAAAATAATGCCATTTGAGTGGTAGTCGATCAACATAAAAAATCATTACATTTAATTACTATAAGGGAATATTTATCTCTTTTCCAAATAACTATGATATGCATAATGAAAGTGGTAATATTTAATGGAGTTACACTCACTATTTTATCTGATCATGATCCATATTTTACCTCAATGTTCTGTAGAACCCTTACAAAAACATTATATATAGAACATATATTATGTACTACTTTTCACACTCAGGTTGACCAAAAAGAACAATCCATAATCTATAAGATATGTTGAGTTTTTTTATTGGATTTACAAGGATGTGGGGATTATAAAAATCTCCTAATAGTGCTCTAATATAAAAATAGATTCCATTAATGATTTCAATTGGAACCTTATGAGGCTCTGTATGGTCAACAGTTGCAGAATACAACATGGTGGAATGATTTTGAAGAGTGGAAGATGATGGGACCAGATCATGGTTAATATATGAAATAGATGGTCCAAACCATTCAACATCACATGAAATATAAGATATGTCAATAAATAATTTATAAAGACAACCATTGATGGGACACGATGTTTGAGGTTATAGATAATGAGTTCCTCTATATTTCATATTGGAATAAATTTTTGAGGTTAATGAATAAGAATAATCTTTTTTCTTTATAAATAAACCCCTTATAGATCCTTACATGATTCATAGTGGAAAACTACTGACTAGAACTCCCCAAAAACCTATCTCTAGTACATAATTTATTTCAAGTATCCATTTTGAGAAAGTACATACGAGACCCCCTACATGTACTGAATATATATATTGTACCATTAGAGATATAATTATAATATGAGGAGAAGAAAATGGAGATATTTGTTTATAGATAACAAAATATATGAAATAAGATAACTTATCTGGTCAAAGTGTTGCTGTGAAAGGAAATTTTTAAGGTAAAACATGTGATCTCGAAGAGGTGGTGAAGAATAAGTACCATAACATGTTTTCATTGTATAATTTATTATTATGTTCATATGGAAACATTATTTATTCTAGTAAGAATTTAACATACTGAAACATTTTAATATATTTCATTTTAAAAAATTCTATCTCTTTGATAACTTTTTAAGCATACAATAACAGGTTAAAATGAAACATGATACTCAATAAAATTATTGTTATAACATAGATTTTAAGTTAGTAGATATGAATACGACTAACTAAATTATAAAAAATCATATTTATTACATGTGTATAAAATAAATTCATTTGTTATCTACTGATTATGAATAAAATAATAACTATTTTAATGAAAAAGAAAAGTTTATAAAAAATAGTACATTTCTATAAGGATATTTTGTCACTCCTTGTAAATATAATTAAAAATTAATTTTTTTTTATGATGAAAATTTTATTTTAAAAAATTATATTAATTTCTCAAATCATTATTTCAAAAGTATCTTATAGTTATTTTTTGGGATTTTTATTAAGAATATAATTTTTCGATGAATTATGAAAATACTGATTTTTATTAAAAACATCTATTTATGTTAAATCAATGAAATTACATAATTTATATTAATATGGATTTAAAAGTAAAATTAGTTAAATTTTATATTAATTAATCTAAATTTGTTCATTAAAATCAATTATATATTGAATTTTTTTAAAAACTTTTTTAACTTTTCGTTGTTTTTCTTTTGGAAACACATTTTTTATATCTTTGGGATTAATTTTAAATACCTTTAAATGAATTATATAAGATAAATTTGGAAAAATTAATTTAATAATTTTAATGAAACTATTTTATCTTATTTAATATGGTAAATATAATTTTTTCCATAATCTATATTGAAAATAGTTAAAAATATTTTCCATAGTAAATGTTAAAACATTTTTACTGGGGTTTAAATAAACATTTAATTTTAAAACATGAAGAAGATAATATATAATTAACATTTAATGTTTATATTTAGTCCTTATATCTTATAAATTTATAAAATTTTCAATTTTAGCATTTTTCAATAAAAAAAATGTTGGTTGAATTCTTTCTTTTAAAACATTCCAAGTGTGTCCTTTCCACCACTTATAAAAGACCCCCCATATCTTCTCATTTACAATCATAAAAAACCCAATGTATAAAAACATACAATACAATATAAAATCCCAAATTCCATCCCCTCATATTTTAAACCATTATTTGGTCACAGAATCATCCTAGGAATGATTTTGGTGCATGTTTAAAGAAGTTGTTTAAAGAAGAGGTAACAAACTTAAACAAGAATTTTATTTTACATATTCCTACACCTAAATAAAATGTATTTACAAAATTATTATATAATAACCTTATTATATTACACATTGTTTTGTATTTTTATGTTATCTTAATTACATACAAACATATCAACCTCAAATGGAAAATGAAACTCTTGATCATGTGTGTGACAGACTACCACCTCCTGAACCGATGAAATTTGATTTCCATAACCAATTATCAAAACTAGATAAAATGATGTATCCAATGTTTCTATTTTATAGTTTTTACTTAATTATACTAATGTAATTATATTATTATATATACCTACTTACACTTTATTTTGTTGATAAAACAATTACGTCATTTGTTTAAGTGGTGGAGTACCACCTCATGGACTGATGTGATTCACTTTAAAAATTAAAATTTCCTAGAAGGAAATAAGGATTAATATGATATTGATATGTGATATTAATGAAATATTTATCAATATAAAAATGAAATATGTCATATAATTTATTACCTCACTATCCATTCAATAAACAATAACAATGTTTGTGTATATAGTTTACTACTACCTCACGAAGTGATGTGATTTATTTTTATTATTTTATCACATTGATGGTACATAATAGTGCCTTTAAATAAATAATTTTTTGTTTATATAATGATCAATTTTAATGATAAATTAAAACTTAACATCTTTCCATCACAACCATCGATAAGTGGAAATTTTACTCATGTGTACGTATGACCTACCATCCTTAAGATTGTAATATAGTTTAGTTTTTATAACCATATTTCATGATAAGATTAAAAATAATGTTTTATTTATAAAAATGAAAATTATTTCAATATTACTATTATGTAAATTATTAAATAATTAAAATTTTAACCTTAATCAACATACCAAATTGGTTTTTGATAAATGGGTCATTTATCAATAAAACGTCTGAAGTGAAGTTAATTGGTTAAGTAATTGAATACAACAAGGTAAGGAAAATAAAAATAGGAATAATAAAAATGAAAAAGGATATTATTTAAATAAATAATTAATATATTTTATTTATTTAGGGATCTAAATAATGTATGTGAAAATTCATGCTCCAGGCATGAGATTTTTCAAACCCACCCTTTTCACCTGGATACGACCATTATTTATCTAACTAAATTTCTCACTATTTAATATCATATAATGAATATAAGTTCTGTATATATGTATTTGAAAAGTATACCTAGATTATTATTCTTTCCAAATACATGTTAATACATTCCTTATGACTATTTAATGAACTATTTTTCTATTGAATAACTTTTTATTATGGTATGATACATGATTATTCAACCCATTTCTTTCCATGTGTAATTATTAGCTGTATTCCTTATGATTTATTTCCATATTTTGCATACTTATACATTTACATAACATGAATTTGATAGGTGGAACGAGAAATATATATCCCTATTTGTATTGGGTAATGTTTAAGTCTTTGGAAACATCACGTCTAGGATCAAAGAGTGAACCTAATCCATTATGGGACTCTGTCCACCATGTGATGTTGTCTTGGAGGATTTCAATTAATTATGTCTATTTCATATTGTATTTCATTTCCAATATCCCATGTTTCCATGATGTTATGATACCGTTGAATTTATGTTAGTCTTCAAATTGATTTATCATGCAATTTATATTTTATGAAATCATGTTATACCATTGAATAACATGTTATAATTCCTTATCATGTGCATTCCCTGACCAACATTTTTATATCACCCATTTATTTCATTTATTACCTAGGTTATACCATGAAGTTTTAGGATCATGATTAGATTTAGGAGATCATAATGTAATGTTAAATAACAATTCCATGTTTCCATTTCCTTCTATTTATTATAAACCTAGTCATACAAAGATCCTAGACCTTTATAATACTTTTGTTTTATTAATGGATAATTATTTTTAATAATCATATAATATTATGTGTAAATGGATTGAGTCACCACAATAATTTTCTTGGATTGGTTATCATTCTAGATATCATCAATTGTGGGTCAAAAAGGGGGATACACGTAGGAAAAATATTCCATACAATGTATGAATGCTATGAATAAATTGTGATTCCATTCAGTCTTAAATATTAAAATACTATATTCATTGATTAAATCAATATTTTTTTTAAGATTACCTTGGTATTTTTATGAAATAATTTATAAATGAAAATATAATATTTTAAAATACCAGGTAAGATTATTATGATCAGGTTCGATTTATACTCGAGATGTTAAGTAAGTATAAAATGTATGAAAAGATTATAAAGTCCATAATTTGTCTATAAGAGGATTCATTTTTGGAACATATAATCTCAATCGTTGGTATATTGATGGATCCATCAATAGAGGATTCTATTAAATTTTTTATGAGACAAACCATGGTAACTATGATCCAAAATCATCTTGTTTTACATGGATATTATCATTGTTTTGTGGAAAATTTCTCCTGACTATTTAATCCACAATACATGTTAACATGGAAGGGAGCCATGATCCTCTATAAAGATGATTGCACAAAATAATTCACAGAAATAAAGAGAAGAAAAGTTAAAACACATGTGGTTTCATTACCCTATAGTGGAGAAGTGTCTATAATATATATTGATGCATCAAATAAGGGATTAGGATGTGTTTTAATGAAGAATGAGAAGGTTGGAGCATATACTTCTATAAAATTGATGGGTTATCTAAAAAATTACCCATCTTTGGATTTGGAATGAGATATGTTAATTTTTCCATTAACGATAAAGAAGAATTACATTTACATAATTTTCATCAATATAAATATATATATGGATAAAAAATTTTAAATTATATCTTCATACTAATAGAAGATTAACATGCACTATAGAAGATGGCTAGGCCTGAGAAAAGATTATGACTTCTCAATACATTACCACCCTAGTAAATCATAAGAGGTCACCAATGTTTTGAGTCAAAAGGATAATGATTTCTTATATATAATGAGGATCATAAAACATACAATGTTTATATTTTTCTAAATGATGAATTTATAAATCCTGATGGAATGGGATAAATGTTACCTTTTTCAAATGAGTGTCCAACCATCTATACATGTAATGAATAAAGAGGTACAGAAAGACTATTTCTAGTGGGATGGATTTAAGAAAGATATTGTAGAGTTTGTTTCTCAGTGATTGGTATGTTAGAAAGGTAAGGTTTCATGAATAAAGAATATGTGGATTTAAGAAATATTACATATACATTAATTTAAATGGGAAAATATCATCATGTATTTTTTCACCAGAATACATAAAATATATAAATTGATTAATGATATTTGGGTTGTAGTTGATATCCATACCATGTAATAACCCTTAATCACAATCATATAAGATTCATCTTTATATCATCCTTAAAATATATACATTATGGAAGTGGTAAGGTTGCCTGGAGTACCACATTCCCATATATCTGATCAAGATTTGCTATTTAACACGATGTTCTAGAAATGTCATCCGCAATTTCTTGATATAGAGACGAGTTTTAGAAAGTTGTGTAATACTATAATAAATTTCAAATATAAGATAACGATTCAACATTATATAATATGGTATTATCTGATTCTATGTATTTTAATGGTGGTTAGGAAAAACACTTTCCTCTAGTTGAGTTTCTTTAAAATATTTTCTTTCAAAGAAGCATTTAGATATATCCTTATGATTCCTTATATGAAAATATGTGTAAAGCTACTATGTGATTGGATAAATTTGGATAAATAAAAATATTTGGAATGTATATAAATAAATAAGTGGAAGATATGTTTAGATCTATTCTCTCACACTTAAGGATGAAAGAAATTTGATAGAAATGTTATGATGATAATTATCGATATGATCTATTATTTTATGTTTGTTAGGAGGTGTTTCTATGAATTTATACATGGAAAAATGTTATGAGATATTTAAAGAATGAAAAACTAATTCCTAATTATATATTCCCCTTTTAAATTCATGATCATATCAGGATCAAACTTTTTCCCATGGCACTTCCACTGTAGCTCTCTCTGGTTCATGATGTGTTCCACATATCCCTCCTAAAGAATTACACACCTAATACTTCAAATTTACTAAACCCAAAGGCTGTATCACCGATGGATATTCGTTATTATTAGGAACAATCTATGGGGATTACAGATCTTAGACTGAAATTTCTTGAAAACATGACATCCCACCATGTCAATGTTTTTTTGCAAAACCACCCATTTGAAAAAACTACATGGGAACCTGTTAATAAGATGAAGAATAATTTTCCTAATTTGATTATATCAGAGTACCAAATTTAGAGGGATAAATTTATATTATGTTATTTAGAATGTATAACAATGAATTATTTTATGAAAATTATTTTTTCAAACAAATTTAATTATCTTAATAGCTTGTGTCACACACAACAAATAGTTTTATCAAACTGTGACATTATATTTATATTATTAATAAAGAACTAAAATTATAACGTTCCCATTATACATCTAGGAATTAACATGAATAAATATATTTTTAAATTTATGTATAAAATATTTAGATAAAAAAATATATTTATAGATAAGTAATTAATTTTTAGCAACAACTTTATATGATTTGAAAAATAATTTTTTCTCAAGAAGAATCTTGTATTTATTTTTGTGAACAAAATATAAATTTATTTTTTGAAAAATTTAGTAAAATTGTATTGTATAATTATTATTTTTCAATCAACTTATGAAAATTACAATATGGTTATTTTTTATAATTATTAGGAATGATTAATTTTTAAGTGAATAGTAAAAAATACTTATAGTTTTTTAAAATAATACTTCATTTAAAGAATTCAAAAATTACATAACATTTTAAAAAATTATATGTAAAATTAGTGAAATTATTTTATAATTAAATCTATTTTGGCCATTTGAAGAAAATTCATGTCAAATTTTCATGTTAAATACTTCTATATTAATGAAAATTTTCACTCTCAATAACAACTTTTTCATCACGTTTATGAGTTTAATTTAAAATTCAATTATTCCAGTTATGTTAATGGAATTTATAAAAATGAATTGATTTCTTAACAATAATAATTTATATTATATTATCAATTCATATTAATTATTGGGAAAAATTATTAGTAAAAATAGTATATATTAATTACCAGGGTTAATGTTAATGCAGGTTTACCAATTATTAAACAAAAATTATAAGGATTTAATTGACATAAAATAAGTAAATTTCCTATTTTTTGTCCATATTTACACATTATCTCATTTAATAATTGAATATGGTCCATTTTGGAACCTTTTTGAATGTTTAAAACATGGTAATAAAATTATCTTTTAAAACATTCCAACTGTATCCTCTCCCCCACTAATAAAAGGGAACACCCTCTCCTCTCCTATTCATACTTCAAAAAACTAGTTGGATTAGAAAAAACCTTCCCAAATTTAATACATCATTTCATAAAGGCATCCTATATTAGATATTTGTATTAGTAAATCCTTCTATAAATCCTTTTGGTGCTAACCTAAGGAGGATGCCTGAAAAAATATGTATCGTTCTTAAATGAGCATTTTTATATTATTACTTCTTCTACCTAATTAAACCATTCATCAACTATTATGATATAATATAATACATATGACCAAATATAATAATATTTTTTCTGTTAATTTCATAACCTATATCCATCTCCTCCACCATCAAATCGAAAATGAAACTGTCGATTGTGTGTACAAAGGACTATAACCTCACGAACCAATGTAATTCGTTAACCATCACCTCATTTAACAGCTGGATAAAATGATGGATTTAATGTTTATATATTATATTTATGAAATATTTATACTCCTATAATTATAATATCAAATACAACTTCTTACCTTCCAATCGGTGGGAAAACGATATTGTCATTCGTGAGTTTGGGTGGACTACCACCACCATGAAGTGGTGTCAATCATTTTTCAATTGATTTTAACATAAGTATAGAAAAATATATATTTTATTAATATAAAATTTAAATATGAAATAATAATTATTCATAATTTTTTTCTAATATTTACTTTTACTTCATTAAATCCTACATGGAAATGGAAACAATGTTCATCCATATATACGTCCCACCATCTCTATGAACCGTGTAATTTATTTTCTATCTATATCATTAATGGATGACTCAAAATCCAAATATAATAATTATATATGATATTTTTATCAGGATTAAAGTTTTTAAATGATTTCATCAAGAGAAAATAAAAATGATTGAAACTACCAAACAAAAAAATACATGAAAAATGAAGTAGTTATTATCTAAAACATATTTTTAACAAAGAATTTTTAAAAAATGGATAATAAAAGAAAATAACTATATAATATATTATATAATATAACTAATTTTAGCTCTGTAATATATTTATAATTAATATATATTTATTACACATGAGTTAGTAATTTTTATGGAAAATTAAATTCTTAATGTAAGGGATTTGTAGTCTCTCTTTTATTTCTGGGAGACAAATGTCATATTGACCAATCGTTTATTTTTTGTAGTGCATATAATTCCCCTTTGAAATGGTATATCATTAATATGATTTTTTAATGATATATAATGTTTCATTTTATGATATTCTATAATGGTTATTATGATTCAAATATTAACAATGTAGTACGGGTATCATGTTACAATCACCACATTTATGGGGATTATTTGTGAAAAAAATTCAATGATGATATATTAAAATATTACAATATACCATTAAATAATATAATGGATTTCATTATCATCATTTCAGTAGATGAAAATAAATATTTTAATTTTATTTTCTTCTATTTATGCACTCAATAGGCCAAAATATTATTTTTAAGGAAAACTGACTTTATTTCACTCTTCAGTTGAAAATACTTTTTCTTTCATTTACATGTTTTACAAAAAATTTTGAAATAAATTCCTTTGTAATATCCAATGATTGATTAAATTATTTTTTTATGTTATATTTTTTTTGAAAATAAAATAATCTTCGTATCATTTTCTAAATGAGTTAATTTTAATAGTTTTTATAAAAAATGTGAAAGGAATCATTATTTTAATATGTATGACATGAAATATATTTTATTACATCATGAACACTCAATTTATTAATGATTATTTTATAAGTTTCAAATATTATTTTCAATTAAAATAATTTTCACAATATATTTGGATTTTTATTAAAAGTTTTATTGTCAAATTGAAAAGGCTATTTCCCTCAATAATTGTCCAGAGTGACCTTTAAAAATCTTTTTCCATCTCATCTGACATAATATTATTTTACATTGGAATTTTTAGGGATATGATCCAAGGAAATAACTATTAATCTGAATGTCAATGGTTTATGTTCATGATAATAATATATTTATGAAATCCATTTATTTCCATAGGTTATTTTTTGATGAGATGTTTATAAAACCAGATAATTTTTATAGGTTATGATATCATTACTGTTTTATGATCTTATGGTACACGTATGCTTGGTTTTTGTTATATAATAGAGGCTATATTATAACCAAGGATAGTGGTTATGTTATCACCAAGAAAGATGGTCACTTTATAACAATGTTTAAGTGGGTCCTATATCTCTCTACAACGCATTAGGTAATGATTAATATATCATGGTGTAAAAATGACTAGAATGGGGAGAGAACCCAATTTAATATGGTACATTTTTCATTATGATTATCTTGGGAGTGAACCTTGACTACTATTATGGTCTAGGCAGTGAACTTAATCCACTATTATTGCATTGGAAATAAACCATGACTACTAAGGAAATGATTTTTCTATGTTTAAGCGTATACCATAAACCTATGTCTTCTTTAAATGTTATTCTCTCTTGGATTATGTTTTTTGATTCCTTTATGATTCAGGTCTTATGAACTGCCATGATTTATTTTATGTCTCATGTCTATGATCTAAGATTTTTAGGGTATGGTTTTTTCAATTGTTATTCTATTGTTCACATACCCTTATTCTCATTCATTTGAGCTCACTCTTTCTTTTGTTTAATTTCTATAGATTATAATGAAATGTAATATGTATGATATTTATAATAAGGGTGTAACTTTTTAGGAAATATGTGTGAGACAATGTAGTTCACATATGAAACAATTTTTTATGTATCTATGATCCCAAAAGAACTAGTCCAATATGATTATGACATGAATGGTTATGATATGTAAGGAATGTTCATCAATTAATATTTAAAAAATAGGTATGGAAGGAATGAGTTTATATACATAATTAATGAAACAAAATATAAATATAATACACATTAAACTTCTAAAAAATGAACAGTATAAAAGAAATAATATAATATTGGTTGATATGCCATACCCATGTGTGCACATGTAAGCATTGCTGATTCTGGAAGCTCGAAACCACATCATAGAGATCCAACACACTATAAAAATTATAAAAAAACAAAAAAACCCAAATTTAAAATTAATCCAATGTGAAGGAACCCAAAACCCTTTCCCAGAATCAACAAAAAACCGGGTACCATTGAAAACCATGAATTGTACGGTCCTCAATAGGGCCAATGAACCCTAATCACAAAGAATTCACCCAAATGAAAACCCCCAAATGATTTATTGTTCAGATGAACCTTACACACCACATGGAAGATAAGATAACTAGAAAACCAAGGGGGAATAAAGGAGAGTATACCTATTGGAGAGGGTTACAAACCAAATCGGGTGGGGAAGTAGTTCCCAGAGGGATACAGGTGGCACACTAGAGGGATTTCAGCTAGGGGGGGGGGGGTCACGTTAAGCAAGTACACAGGGGGGGTCACTATGCGTCGATGGAGGGGGGAGAAAGGGGGTACCCCTATATGGTTAAAAGAGAAAATAATAATAATAATAGTAATAATAATATTATATTCATAATAATAACAATAATAATAACAATAATAATAATATTATTAAAATAGTTTTTTAATTTTATTTTCTACACATTTTTTTTATTTTACATTCATTTGTTTTTTAAAATGAATAAATCCATGTGGTTTGGATACATTATCTTCTATACCAAGAACCAACTGTGTGCACCCTACTGAAATGAAGGGGCACACACACAGGCTGGACAAATGGTTTGAGAAACCATGCGACGATCATGGAACTCAACAAGGACATTTGATAGATCCATTCTCATGATTGTCACATGGTTTCCTCTAGTTTCTCTCAAGACATTATCCACCTATATAAGGGTCCATGTTCACTACTATACCTCACATGGATTAGGCCAAACTATTCTCAAACTGTGAATAGGTCCAAAAACCACCCAAAGACTCTGAAAATTAAAATTTTAGAACAAAAAGTCTTTGTAAAACTCTTCGCAAAACTCTTCGCAAAACTCAACAAAAATATCCAAATCCTATAAAAGTACACAATTAAGGAAAATAATTTATGATGTGTGACAATTCACCACACTACAAAAAAAGTCCCCTATAAAGTCACCCATCCATATGAGGAATCAAACACAAGCTTGAAACTAAACAAGGTCAACGAAACCACGAACTAGGTGTGACCTTTCACTCTACCAGTCACACCAAACTAGAACTAAGAGAAACATAAAGGAGGTGAACCATGGGTAAAACATAAGGGTTATCCACACAACATTAACCCAACTACAATAACCAACATTGAGACTCTTAGAATGAGATAATGTTAGAACAACCAAAATAACCCAAAAAAACCCCCAACATAGACCAAAAACTCTTGCACAGGACAACCCACACCAAAAGGTGGTCTAGAAGAAATAAAATCAAAACTATGTTTTAAACCAAAACACATGTCATAAGGCCCATAACACACAAACATCTCCACAATGAAAACATCCCAAAACTAAAACCAATTCACAAAGATACCACCAATCAAGGGTTCACATCTATAAGACACTATCAAAACTACAAAGGATTACATGGATATAAATCCCCCAAGCCTTTCATAGATAAAGAGGAACATTCATGAATCATGAACACTACTGTAGAGGAAAATTCAAAAAAAATTAAGACTTCAACAAGGGAATATGTAATCTACGCCTTATACAAAAAAAGGAACCTTTATAGAGGAAGAATATAAAATGAACAAATTTAATCCATCCACCTTCCAACATTGGAGATAAATGTTGGACCAAGGTCCCCCACACCCAATTATTCCCCACCACATGAACGGATTCACTCCGAGACCCATGGCTGGAGGGATGACTTCTTGAATCATTTTTTACCCCACAATTAGGATTTGATGATATTTTAGTGAAACTTATTCTTTTGGAATTGATACTTACCAAACCCCCTCAAATAACAAAATATATATTACTGATTGAAGTATCTTTTTGTAAGACACAATTAATGAGATATTCAGTGGTTTTTCAGCTAATGAAGGTGGGAGAAAAACTAAGAATACTTGGCTGTGGTCTAAAGTTAGGAAAGGATCTAGCTCCACTACTCTATTCAAAGTCAATATAGAGTCGTCAATGGAAATATGAAGAGAGAAAATGATTTATAATTTCCAAAAATACCATAAACAACTCATTTTTGATAAGTTAAATCAAATAAATGACAGCAAACACAGATTATGAAATCTTACCATCACTTAATCACTAAAGAAGGCATTCTGGAGTCTAACCATTCAATCCGTACTTGGTCTTTTTTGGGGCATTCACCAATGAAAATAACATGAGAATAAATAAAAACGTATGATCAACCAAAATTTAAATCATTAACCACAATCAAAAAACCAAACTCAAATAACCATTCTAAACTGTAACGTCTCAGATCCAGGTGCCACTCAATGGGTGCCCCAAACCTGGTTGGTCACATGAACTGAAGTGAATTTCCTCAAACGCCAGAGGCTACCGACTAGCAGTGAGGGCCTAGGTTTGAAAGTGGGGAAACTATTCCCTAATTTGTCAAAGTGTAGCATAGCGGAACAAAATACAAGCATACAAAAGAGGATGAAAGAAACAATACCAATGCTCCAAAGAACACAGTACAAAAGTAAAGAAATGACCAACAGTCCTATGTAATGATGCGATATGTCCATATTTCTATGAAAGTAGCCAAAACATGATACACTGCAGTCTGAACAATACAATACAAGGGAAAAATACAGCAATGAAAAATAAAACAGCACTCCAGGAACTCAGCAGCATCGTAATCCTAAGCTCGAACCCATGCTCTCCTACTCCTCTGAAACAATCAAGTACCTGCATAGGGACCCTTACCCTTATCGAAACCTATAGCAATATAATCTATTTGGGCCCAAGACATGACCCCAACAGGTTGTGAGAAATAAATCCCAGTAGGAAACCACCAAAGGCCCATGCCCAACTGACAGTGAATTTGTGCAACAACAGTGTGCACTAATGGAAAAGCAGTAAACTAGGAAGTACTCAAAAGAAGATAATCATACCAATTCTATTTCTAGTTAATTATTAATAAAAAATTCAAGATAATTAAATTATAAGTTCTCAAGTCTCAACTGTAGCTGAAAATCTCTTAAAAAGTGCCATAACATAACTACAACAATATATCTAACAAGTACAATGTAAAACAATACCAATCCCGTGCTTTATATTGGCAAGTATAACATGTAAAATCTCCATAGTGAATATACGAAATAAACAGTGTCCTCAGACATGCCAAACCTTACCCTCAGTTAATTATAATCTAAACCCTTAGGTGATTGATCTCAGGCATAACAAATATTTCTCTCAGGCGTATGAGATAATGCCCTCAGGCACAGAAGAAACTGCACATAGGCATAAGAAAATTTTCCCTCATGCTAAACAAAACAATTTCCCTCAGGCATGAGAAACACTACCATTTGGCTAAACAAGCAACCAAGACGAGCCCAACACACAAGAAAGCAATTACATATAGTTTATCTCAAGAAACTCAAAGCATGATAAATCATGGCATACCCTCGGGTAACCTAGCCAAACAGCTAAACAAGGAAACACACCCATGAGGTGGCCCTGGATCCAAGAAATGATCCCAAAAATTAGTTTATAATTATCATCAGATCATATATGCAATTATAGATATCATAATTGATCAAGGCCTCAGCCATACGACACCCCAAACATAGGCACGTAGCACAATTGTACACAAAAACCACATGATAGTTGGAATTAAACATCAGACCACCTACCCTGATCTCCTCTAATCAATATACGTGAACGAAGACATCCGAAACAACCAGGATTGGTATAGATATGGGATAAACATTTATCCATTAAAATGTAAATAACATCCCCTCGAGAAAGAATTGGTAGGAACGTCTCAAGGAGAAGGAAGTTTTTACCTGCACGGTTCAAACAAGATTGACAACCGAAGAAACGGATTCCCGACGTGTGATTGGAAGCTCCTCTAAGATCCGACCTCTCATCCCGAGCTCTAAACACGTCTACTTACTCCTCTACCGAATTAGGAGGATACTGCCCATTTTAAGTGAAATGAAAAACTACACGACATGTACTCTCAAGTACACGGTGTGTACTTTTCATCATTTAACTGTTCCTCTAGCGGCTACTTTTCACCACCACACTATTCATCTGTTGACATGAGTACACGACGTGTATTTCTGACTACATGGCATGTACTATTGCTTAGATAAAGGCTACTCCCACCACATTACTATTTACCTGCTGAATTATTACACGACGTGTATATACTAAGTACATAGCGTGTAGTCAGTTTTTACACCCTTCATCACCGACAGGCCTACACGCCTAGTGTACTCATCCCACACTGCCAAAGTACATGGCGTGTACCCAGAATATTTGGTATTTTTCCCTATTTCCCTTATTTTCTAAAAAAAACATAATGAAAAAGGAAAAGAAGAAACCAGTACCTCAAGAATAAGAACTGGGTTCTTACAAACATCTCCCCTTAAAGAAATTCGTCCCCGAATTTTCCTTCCAATGGCGGAGAAGATAACGCTGTGAAAAACTATGGCCACTAAGCATGTACGTCGGTCTCCCACTCCCATGTTTCATCCTGCACTCGGCCATGTTGACATAGCACCCGTACGAGATGAACTGACCGGCCTCAGAGAACCATCATGCTCCTATCAACAACACGAATCCGATGCTCCTCAAAGGACGCATTGGCCTGAATTTCAACCTCTTCAGGATGAAAGAAATGAGACAAGTCTAAGTTATAATGACATAGCTAATATACATGGAAGATTTTGTGCATGGTCTAGTACCTCTATGTTAACTACAACCGATAGGCAACCGGTCTGACTCTCTCCAGAATCTTAAATGACCCTACATACCTCGGTGAAAGTTGACCCCATCTCTTGATCCACCTGTGTCCCAACCTCGGTGAAACACGTAAGAAAACCTGATACCAGACCACGAACTCTAAGTTTCATCTACGGTGATAATCATAAGATTTTTGATGAGACTGTGCAGTATCTATCCGCTTATGAATCAACTGGACCTCCTCTGAAGTCTCATGTATAAGACATGGTCCCAGTAAAGCTGTCTCACCTACCTGTAACTAGCACAGGGGTGATCAGCATGGACTACCATATAAATCCTCATAAGGTTCCATTTCAATAGTTTCCTAAAAAGAGTTATTGTAGGAAAACTCGACCAAGGGTATGTGTTTCTTCAAAGAGCCCCCAAATTCCAAGACGCATGCACACATCATTTCCTATAACACCTGTATCATATGCTCTGACTGGCCGTCAGTCTAAGGGCAGTAGGTTGTTCTTAGAAGCACCAGTGTACCCAATACCCTCGGAAAACTCTTCCAGAAATGCGACGTAAAGAGGGTGTCTCTATCTGATTTGATAGAACGAGGAACACCATGAAGACATACCACCTCTTGGATATACAAATTCCTGAGCTCGTCAACACCAAAGGTCTTTTTGATCAGAAAAAAGTGAGCTACCTTCCTAAGTCTGTCCAAAACAACCCACACGACATCACTTCCCCAAGGTGACCTCGGTAACCTGGTCACGAAATCCATTGTGACATCATCCCACTTCCACTCTAGGATGGGTAACTGCTGTAACAGTCTAGCTAGCCTCTGATGCTCTGCCTACACCTGCTGAATGGTGGAAAATCTCACAAAAAATCTAACCACTTCCTATTTCATACCTGGCCACCAATACTAATGTCTCATGTCATGGTACATCTTGGTAACTCCGAGATGAATTTCCAATGCTAAAGCACAAAACTCCCTCCTCAGCACCTCGCGTATATCCCCATGAACCCACACTCATCCATGGATACACAATACCTCATCATTGCCTATCGTCCAACAAGGAGGAGGGTCCTCACTTGCCACCGAATCCCATAGAACTAGGCCTTCCAAAAATGATAGCTGTCTTATCCTAACTCTATCCAGAAGGGTAGAAGTCACAACTAAGGAAGAAAGATAGGATCACCCCTGATTATTGTGCACCTCTAAATGCATCTCAGAGAACAAAGCCATAAGCTGCCACTCACTGCTGGCCTCTTGCACCATCTTTAACTGATTCATCCTACTCAGTGCATCAGAAACTATGTTACCCTTACCAAGTGTATAGGAATTCTCATAGTCAAAGGACTGAAGGTATTCAACCCACCTTTGCTGTCTCAGATTCTGGTCATGCTGGGTAAAGATATATTTGAGACTCTTGTGGTCCGTAAATCCCAAAAAATGTTCTCCTAAGAGATAATGTCTCCAACAACATAACACATGAACAACTACATCTAACTTGAGATCATGCGTTGGGTAATTCCTCTCATATGGCCTCAACTGCCGAGACCTGTATGTATCTACTCAATTTCCCTGCATCAACACTGCTCCCATCCTAATACCTGATGCATCACAATAAACTATATAGCTCTTCCCTTTCTCTAGAAGTATCTGGGCTGGTTCTGATGCCAACCTTCCCTTCAGCTCTTTAAAGGTTGTCTCGCAAGATTCCGACCAAACGAACTTCACACCCATCTTAGTCAAACTCATCAAAGGTTCTGCAAAGTGGGAGAAGTCCGGTATAAAGTGCCTGTAGTAACTAGCCAGCCCAAAGAAACTCCTTATCTCAAACATTTTCTTAGGATTCTCCTAGGAAACTACCGATCTCACTTCCTTTGGGCCTACCGCAACTCCTGCCACTGAGATGATATGACCTAAGAAGTATATCAGGTCCTACCCAAAGTGTCACTTTGAGAGCATAACATATAGAGGATGCTCTCTCAGTGTACTCAGTATGATCACAAGATGGGTAGCATGGCCGTGTCGAGTGTGAGAGTACACCAAGATATTGTCCATGAAGACTACCACAAAAGAATCCAGATACGGGTGGAACACGCGATTCATCAGAGCCATGAAAACTGCTGGCATGTTCGTGAGTCCCAACAGCATGACCAAATACATGTATATACCATATCTGCTATGAAAAGTAGTAAGAGGTATGTATGATGGTCTAACACATAACTAAGATATCCGGATCTCAAGTAAATCTTCGAGAACACTCCTGCACCTAGAAGTTGATCAAAAAGATCATCAATCCTTGGAAAGGGATATCAGTTCTTGACCGTCAACTAGTTCAACTTCTGATAATCCACGCAAAGTCTGAGGGTACTGTCCACCTTCTTAGCAAACATGATAGAAAAACTCTAAGGAGAAGTACTGGGTCGAATAAAATCATTTTCCTACAACCCCTCCAACTACCTCTTGAGCTCCTGCAACTCTGGTGTAGCCATCCTATAAGGAGGAATGGGCACTGGTGCAGCTCCTAGCACTAGCTCAATAGGGAAATTCACATCTCGCTTTGGCGGTAGACCTAAAAAGTCATCAGGGAAGACATCCCTGAAACGATAAACTATTGGAGGGATATCCTTCTAACACATTCCATGATTATCCAGATATAAACTTGCAATCTGGGATGTCACACCACCTCCCCCATGATGCTCGGGTCCATCTCTACTCTCCTGGACATCCCATTCGCCCTTGTATAGAAACTCTCTGCCCTCTGGTGATGTGAAACTCACCCTACGATGATAGGAATCTATAAATAATGGAAAGGGTACCAACCAGTCCATCCCGAGAATGATTTCATAGCTCATCATCTATATGACATAGAGGTCCCATAGAAAGTGACACCCACCAACCTCTAGGGGGCACTCCCTGCACTGACACACACCAGCCGTTCTAATCCCTAACGGAGTGTCTAGCGTCATAACATCAAAAGAAGAAGAAACATAGATCCCAAGGATCTCCACAACGACCACAGATATAAAGCTATGTGTAGCACCAATATTGAAAAAATTGAATACAAAACAAAAGCTACTAGAATAGTACCTCTGACAATGGAAGTTTCAAAATCCTACTCCAGTTGGGTCTATTGCACTGCATATTCCTGCCCAATGCAACGACCCTGGGACACAGCCTAGCTACCAAGAGATGACCCGCCCTACTATCTCGGAGTTACTAGTGTCTAGTTACCATGACCACAACCACCACCTCAGCCTGAACACCCTGACATATCCCAATTCCCTGACTGGTATGAACCTGTTGGCCCTGCTCCCACACACAGAGTCTACATAGAACCCCTCTCACTAGCCACTGGTGGAAACTCCCTGCAAAAGAACTGCATATGACTCATCTTGTTGCAAGCTCGACACTCCACTGGGTTACATGGAGACTAACGTATCTTGTGCCCCTCTTTACCACACTGGTATCACCTCACCTAGCCACCTAAAGAATTCTACTGACTAGTACTTCCACCATGAGATAAATCTATCTGCCTCTTCCTCTTACTAGTAGAAATAGTACCAGAAATTGATGCCGAACTGCCCTGTCCTGTACCACTAGCCTCCTTCAGGTTCCTCTCAATAATCACTATCTGGTTCATAAGAGAAATCTATCTGCCTCTTCCTCTTACCAGTAGAAATAGTACAGGAAACTAATGCTGAACCGCCCTGTCCTACACCACTAGCCTCCTGCAGGTTCCGCTCAATAATCAGTGTCTGGTTCATAATAACATTCACTATAGGAAACTTGAAAACATTCACCAGCGCTCGGATGTCATATCAAAGACCAATCTCAATGCATTGAGCCCTCAACGTCTAATCACCTACTAGAACAGGTGTAAAGAACTATAGCTCGGTGAAACGGGCAGAATAACCGATCATTGACACGGCGCCCTACTGCAGATTCATGAAATATCGAGATCTATCTTCCCTAAACATATTTGGGAAGAATAAGTCATCGAAGACTACCTGAAAATCTTCCCACTCCATGTCCCTATGATGCTCTGTCTGGGTGGTAACATCTCACCACCTCTTGGCTAAATCACGCAACATGTATGTAGCGAGCTTGACCCTCTGCCCTAGAGGCATCTCTAAATGATTGAAGATAGTATGCATAGAGCCCATACAAGACTCCACAGCCTTTGGTCTTCCATCCCCTGAAAACATAGGTGGATGCTGCTGCTAGAATATACGATTCAGCTCTGCCATATATTTGGCAGCAGGCGGTGCTCCCTGGATGTTCTGCATGAACCACACAAAGCCTTCACGGAATTGCGCCTCTATGCCTATGTCTGGTATAATGGTTGGCACCGCATCTGGCTATACTGGAGGATCCCTCGATAGCCCATGGCCCACCATCTATGGAGTATACTCGTTTCTACTCTCCTGGCGAACAACTCATGGTCGTCTTGACGAAATGACTCTACAAGGTCAGACACATGCCTTAGATCAAGATTATCAAGGACTAAGAACTGAAATCATATAGAGAGAACAAGGAAAAGAAAACATTCAAGTTTTACGAAACTTGACTACACGGTGAGTATAATACCTACACATCATTTTTCCTCAAGTCTTTCACATGGGTGTGTACTCTGCCAGCACTGGTCCTGTAACACCCCAAAACACACGGCGTGTTGTCCACACACATGGTGTGTACTTGATTTTTCTCTCCTTCCCGAGTCCCTCTATATGGCTTAGACACACTAATCTCTTTTTAACAAGACTACATAGCATGTAAAAGGTATACACGGTGTGTAAACAACAAGCTTCACCGACCCATGTTGTCCGTTACATGGCCGAATACACAGCTCAGACTACACAACATGTTCCATATAAACACAATGTGTTCTGCTTAGCTTCCAAATACCCGTGTTGTTAGTGACACAAATGACTTTTTGGCTGACACTAAACGACGTGTTACACCCGCACATGACATTTACACCACCCCATTTCCCAGCCACAAGTCCAAGTCCACACAGTCTTTCACCGGTCAAGACTACACGACATGTCCCTCAGGCACACGACGTGTACTAGATAAGCGTCGCCAACCCGTGTTGTTAGTTACACATACGGATACATGATTTAAACTACATGGAATTTCCCAAATGGAAAAAGCATATACAATAAAGGATTAAACCGACCCGTGTTGTTAGTTACACATCTAGATTCCCAGGTTACACTACACGACATGTTCTTCATTGAAACGGCGTGTATATGGTCAGATTTCTCTCCCGTGTTGATAGTTACATGGAGGACATAGGTTCAACATAACACAGTGTGTATAATAAATAAATTTCATGTGCCTTTAAAGTTTAACTATCCCATGTTTTGGCCTACATGACCTATGACATGGGTAGAAACTAGACGGTGTGTACATACAGTACACGGTGTGTACTTAAAAAAATTTCTTTTCTTCCTGAACAGAAGATTATACGGTGTGTAATCAAAATTACACGATGTGTCTTCTGGGTTTTTCTAGTCAGTAAGCATTAGAAACTACCCCAGATCTTGGAAAAACACTGAAACCAACACCAAAGTGAAAAATTCCAATCCGTGAGGACCCATACTCCCCGCGAATCAAATATTGGTGTCTTATGCGTGCTATAACAAGGTAAACAAGTCAATAATCCACCAAATTCCAGTCGATGAGGGCCCATAGTCCTCAAAAACCAACATTTGGCATTCATTCACAGAACCTTACAAAATAATACCTGATCAAATAGAAGGTATTTATCAAGGCATCTATCACAACAACAAGCATTTTTCTAGGACGACATCTATTACAACAACATGCAATTTCTAATGCACCTATATGGCATGTAAACTATGCGTGGCAGGGGATTCAAACATGTGCCTAAATGATGCATGAGATGGAATACCCTTATCTCATCGGGTTGTAACTAAATAGAACCCAACTATAATAATATAAATAACACAGAACAAGTGCATCACCCAATGGTGAAAATCAAATCAATAGTAAAATTAAAAAATCAGAAAAATTGCAACACGAGGTAAATTTTCTTTTCCCTATACACAGGTTAGCTACTCCTAGGCACAACTTATTACCAAGTACCTATTCCATCCTATCCCTAACTATAGGCTCCAAATAGTAAGTCAAGTAGAAAAGAACCCCTCTGATACCACTTTGTAAAATCCCGGATCCGGGTGCCAAACAATGGGTGCCCCGAACCCGGTTGGTCACATGACCTCAAGCGCATTTCCCCAAACGCCAGAGGCTGCCGACTAGCAGCGAGGGCCTAGGTATTATAGTGGGGAAACTACGCCCTCATTTTTCAAAGTGTAATGTAGCGTAACAAAATACAATCATACAAAAGTGGAAGCAAGAAACAATACCAATGCTCAAAAGGATATAGCACATAACTAATGAAATGACCAAAAATCATATATAATGATGCGATATGTCCCTATGTCTATGAAAACAGTCAAAACACGATACAATGAAATCTGAACAATAAAATACAAGGGATAAATACAGAAAAGGAAAATAAAACAGTGCAGTAGGAACTCAGCAGCATCCAAGCCTAAGCTCAGTCATATGCTCTTATACTCCTCTGCTACAATCAAGTACCAGTATAGGGACCATTTCCCTTATATACAAATACAACAATATAATCTATTTGAGCCCAATACATGACCCAAATAGGGTGTGAGAAATAAATCCCAGAAGACAACCACCAAAGGCCCGTGCCCAACTAACAGTGAATTTGTGCAACAACAGTTTGCAGTAATGGAAAAGCAGTAAACTAGGAAGTACTCAAAAGCATCTACTCCTACCAATTCAATTTCCAGTTAATTATTAATAAAAAATTCATGATAATAGAATTATAAGTTCTATAGATTCATCCTCAGATGAAAATATCCTAAATAGTGCCGCAGTAAAACTACAAAAGCTATCTAACAAGTACAAGGTAAAACAATATCAAGTCTGTGCTTTATCTTGGCAGGTATAACATGTAAAATCACAACAGTGAATATAAAAAATAAACAGTGTCCCCATACATACCAATCCTTACCCTCAGGTAATTAGAATTGAAACCCTTAGGTGATTTCCCTCAGGCATAATGAATATTTCCCTCAGGAGTACGAGATAATGCCCTCAGGCATGGAAGAAACTGCCCACATGCATAAGAAAAATTGCCCGCATGATAAACAAAACACTTCCCATCAGGAATGGGAACCAATATCCTAAGGCTAAACAAGAAACCAGTCCGAGCCCAACACATAATCAAGAAATTACATACAATTTCTCTCAAGAAAACTCAAATCATGCTAAATCACAGCATACCCTCGGGTAACCTGACCAAACAGCTAAACAAGGAAACGCAACCACAGGGTGGCCCTGGATCCAAGAAATGATCCCAAACAACAGTTTATAATTATCATCAGATTATCTATGAAAGTATAGATATCATAATTTATCATGGACTTAGCCATATGACACCCCAAACATGGGCGCGTAGCACACAAGTACACAAAAACCACATGATAGTTGGAATTAAACATCAGACCACTTACCATGATCTCCTCTGATCAATATAAGTGAAAGATGCCTTCCAAAACAACCGGGAATGGCGTAGATCATTAATAAAAATTTATCCATTGAAACATAAATAACATCCCATCAAGAATGAATTGGTAGGAACAGATCAACGAGAAGGATGGTCTTACCCACATGGTTCAAACAAGATCGGCGACGGAAGAAACAAATTACCGGCATGAGAGCATGATCTCCTCTTAGTTACGACCTCTCCTCCTGAGCTCCAAATGCGTCCACTACCTCCTCTGTGGAATGAGGATACTACTGCAAATTTTAAGTGAACAAAACAAACTACATGGCGTGTACTCTCAAGTACACGGTGTGTATTTTTCATCATTTAACTGTTCCTCTGGTGGTTACTTTTCACAGCCACATTGTTCATCTATCGACATGAGTACACGACATGTATTTCTGACTACATGGCATGTAATGTCTCTCAACTGGAGGCTACTCACACCGCCTTACTATTCACCTACCAACTGATTACACGACATGTATATACTAAGTACACGACGTGTATTCAGTTTTTACACCCTACATCACTGACAGGCCTACACGCCTAGTGTACTCATCTCACACGGCCAATGCACACGGCGTGGGGAAATGTTCACGGAGTGTACCCACAAAATTTGGGATTTTTCCCTATTTTCCTTATTTTCTCAAAAAAACATAAGGAAAAAGGAAAAGAAGAACCCCGTACCTCAAGAATAAGAACCAGGTTCTTATAGAAACCACATTTTCAGTATGTCAAAAAAGATAACCCAAAAAACATAATTCCAAACATGGAAAAAACACTAAAAAATTTCTAATTCACTTTTAAAAACATATAAATCCTCATTTTTGAATCCATTTTTTCATAAAAAAAAACATAAATAACCACCATTGGTAGTCCACTAACTCTCTCTCTCTCTCACATATATAAATATCATTATTGTCACTCAAGAACCCATCCACAGATAACACCAATTATCCACTTTCCATATGTGTACATTAATATATGTGATCATTCATATAAGTACCAAGGGTTGATTGAAAACATTTATGATTTCCAAAACAGGTCATTAAATATAAATCCAAAATTCAAAACTAATTTTAATTCACTTATTATCATTAAAGCAACAAATTTATAAATTACCAAAAAAGTTATTTCACATTCAAAAAATTATTTCCAAAATCCAAAAATGATTTACAAAATATATTCCATGTTTCCCTTTGAAAACATACTTTTTTTAAAGAAACATGCTTCCCAAAATCATTTTATTTCACAAACCATTCTTCCATTATAAAATACACATTCAATTTTAAAATCCCTTTTCCTAAAAAACTTTTTCATTTCTGAAATCCACTCATGCCAACCAAAACCAATCCCTAACATAACTCACATAAAAATTCCATGTATAAGGAAGTAGTGAATATGTCTAACCCAATAATAAGTCTTAAGAAGACCATGATTTTAGTGAGAATAAAACATGGGATATGTATTTAACCATATACTTGCACTAAAGATGTCTTGCTACTCCATGAAATCTCATCACATAACACTAGCTCACTCCAATTATAATAATTTTTCCAAATTGAATAATTAAAAGAATAACTAAAATCCTAGACTACCCCTAGAAACTCAAAAATCATGATGGGAATGGGTTCATGACATCCTTCCTGCACCTACCTCTCAAGAGACAAAAATATTAATCTCCAGAATACATCAAATCCCAAATAAACATATCCTCCCCTGATACAATTTTGTTTGAAACCAACCTTGGTTGACCCTGAACCGGTCACCCTAGCCAGTCCACAGCAAGGCCTAAGAGAAATTATGGATCCTCTAGGGCTAGAAACTAGTACTATAATAAAAATAAATATATATTGGGAATGATTTTTCCCAAAAATTAAAAATAAATAAATATAAACTATCTAATAAAAATTAAAATGAGAATCCAATCGAAATAAAATACTTCATGTACCTTCATGTGACTTCATGGGTCACTTCAAACTGTATGACCACACATTCTCCATGATCAAACCAAAGTGTAACGTGTCACTAATATCTAAAAATAAGATTAAGATATAGGTGTGAGTATTTAAACTCACTAAGAACCCCCTAATAATAACTCACTATACCTTATCTTTAAAATGAAAACCATTTCATGCAAGTTTGAAAATTGAAACATATAAAAAAAGGTTCTCATATTCATTTTAAATTCAAGTTTCAATCTTTTATTTTACAATAAAAATCATTTTCATTCCATCACACCTCCAAAATAGTTTCCATGAATTCATAGGCATTTCCAAATTAATGGAAAATAGATTAGATTAAAACATGGTTTTCATAAAAAAGAAAACAAGCATGAAATAACATAAAAAAATCAAATCCCAAGTATCATGTCTCAAGAGAGCACCATGGGAAATCTCTATATGTAACTAGCACAACTGGGACCTTAGAAACCCCACACCTTAGTGAACCAAGGTATAGAAACCACAACTCACAACATCCTTCTCCACGAACCACTAGAAATAAATCCACCCAATATTCTAGTGGTATTCAATCCTAATCATAATTTAGTTAGTGTTATATTCATAAATCCCTCTAGATGAATCCATGCCCTGGCACTTCCTAGTCAACTAGTATACTAGTTATTCTTATCCCACCATGGTACTTTGGTTTTCTATGTGCTCAACCTCAAATGGCGGTGAGTGTTATGAATCAAACATATATGAACAAATAATTTTATTTACCTAAAAACTAATCCAACATGTCACCGAAAATCTCCTTCCTTGAGAGCATCCCCCTTTTTAACTCACACAACAATGCACATGACTATTCACTAGGAATATATAACAAATCACATATAAATACTTACAACACATTTTTCAATCAAGGGGGCATGCCTTAAGAGGGGTTTTCCAGTTCCTCAAATCATTATTGAAATGAATTACATTCCTCATTAATTTATAAGGAATCATTTCCTTTTATAAAACCTAATCACCCAAACTATTATGTTCCAATATAAATTACATGATATATTAAACAACCATGTAACTACACATATAAAAAAATCATATAACTATTCTTAGAATGATACTATCATTTAATGAATGTAAAATCACCATTTAATCATGAATTCTCACAGGAATACCTGCATTTTTTCAAACATACCAAAACATGAAGTTTTCTTTTTTTAAATCACATATGAACCAATTTTTATTTAAATAAACATTTGAAACAATTTTTCACTAACCAAACATCATTGGAAACACCCATCACACACCAAAACCCATGTTAGAAACCACATCGTATCACATTGACAAATAAAACATGTCATTACACTTTTCTAAAAAAATTTGGATGAAATGCCAAACATATTTAAAAATTTCCAATTCGCCGAATATAATATATCTGAAAAAATTATCATGTTATACAGAATCATAAAATTATAAAACCAGCAGAGAGAACATGTTTTTATAAGGAAAACACATGGAGCCACATAAGCAATGTGCTAAAAAATATGTAATGAACTGATTGTGTTCAAAAATATAATTGTCTAAAATTTAATAACATTATAATATAATAAAACACCAAATTAAACACCCAATAAATTATAGTTTTCAATTTAAAGGCTCATACATTGGGTAACCAACCTCAGACATTCCTCTTTTTGGATGAAGACCACTCTAACCAACCCTTATCACTTACATATACATAAATTTATAGATAAATACATACATACATACATACATATATATATAATTTCCCGAAGTTATATTTAACATATTCCCATATACATTAGGGAATATGTATATAGTTGGAATATATAGATTTAACCCTTACCCATGTGTGAACAAGTAAGTTCTCTTGATTATTTCAGCTTGAAACCACGTCAAAGAGATCCAACACACTATAGAAAAATTATTGGCAACTAAAAAAATACAAAAACATTGATTTAAAATTGATCTATAGTGAATAACAAAAAACCCTTACCTAAAATTGAAATGAAACCCACTTCCTTTGACCACCACAGTATGGAGGTTCCTCAATGGTGCCTAGGAATCCTAATCTATAAGAATCGACCCAAACAATATACCCCCAAACTAGATAGAGTTTGGACGAACCAAAAACAACCCATGGAAGAGAAAAAAATCCAAAAAATGAGGGTTAAGAAGGTAGATATGATCTACCAGATTAGAACACATACCCAATTGAGAGGAGAAGCAGCTACTAGAGGGAGGGGGTGGTGTGCTGGAGGGATTTTAACCGGTATGGGGTTTGCATTAGATTTAGAGAATGGGGGGGGGGGGGCTATGCGTGGATAGAAGGGGGAGGAAAGGGGGGATTTAGGGTATAAAAAAGAAACAATTATTATTATTATTATTAAAATAATAATAATAATAATATTATTATATTTACCTAAACTATATTTAATTTTAAATTTCCATTCATTTTTCATTTTATTTAATTTCATTATCATTTTATTTTTTTAACAATGGTTAGGCCTCATTGTTTGGAAACATAGCCTTCCTGACCATGTGCCAATTGTGCACACCATCTTGGAAAGAAGGGTTACAGGGATGGGTTGGCTAAATGGTTCGAGAAAATGTTCACTGATAGTGCAACTCAGATATTTTATTTGATAGAACAACTTCCCATGATTGTCTCACAGTTTCCTCTAACCATGCGAAATCCTAGCTCCACCAATAGAAGGGAGCACATTTTCTATTGGACCTCTCACGGTTTGGGTAAAACATTTCTCAAACTATACACATGGCCAAAATCACCTAGGGACTTCAAAACTCAAAAATTTACACCGGACACTCGACTTAAACCCAAACCAAAACATCCAAATCCAATAAAGGAATAAAATAATGGAAAACTGAGGCCAGGGTGTTACATAGGGTGACTATAAAAGATGTTATTTCATACTATGGAAACATGTAGATATTGAAAATATAGTTTTTTGATAAGGTAAATTCATTCAGACCATGTGAGTGGTAAACTAATACAATAAAATATTATCCCTTAAAAAGATACAACTATAATAAAAATGAATTCCATATTGTATTTATTTTCACTTCCTAAATGAATGAATTTTATTGGAACCAAAATGTTAATTAGAAATAGAATAATAATATGGGGTTTTTTAAATATATAATTCAATTATTATTTGAATTGGGTATTCCCAAGTATAATTAATTGGTTTAAAATATAATTATAAAACCATTTCAAGGATTGGGGATTTAAATTTATTTATAGTAATAATACGTAAAAAATAAAAAGTATACCAAATTTATATTAAATTAGAATTCAAGGATGGTGATGTGGTTAAAGTTGTAATTTTTTAGTAACCTAATGGATACATATTGGATAGTGAAGGTGATAAAATTTGAAAGATAAATAACGAAATTTATGGGATGAAACATGTTTTGGGGGCATGGTACTCAAAGCAGGATAATTGACTAACAATAAAATTTCCATTAAAGGAAATGTTGAGATAAATCCTTATAAGATATTGATGGGAACATGTACTCATATTTCCACATTTTTATTTAAAAAATTGAAATATAAAAACATATAGTGAACTTTTGAATTATTTATGTAATAAATGATATGGCATTTTAAAATTACCATTCTTCAATAATTGAAATTATTCATAATATTACAATTAATGTCAGAGATGAATTATTTTTTTCCCAATATAAAATTCTAGATATATATTGTTGATTTTTATCAATGAATATTTAGAATAAATATCAATGGGTATCATAGTGTATATATATCAAACTAATGAAGTGTTAACTTCCTCTATAAAACAAAATGATTAAAATAATCCAATTATAATTTTGAAATATTTTATGAAATATATGTCAAAAATTATTTAAAAAATAACACCATATGAATTATTATTATGAAATTAAAAATTATTATTATTTTTAGTTCTATTACAATTCATAAATATATTAAAGGAATAAAAAAATTTGTGTTATTTTATGAGATAAAATTTGATATTTTTACATTTTGAAACATTGATTTTGATTGGGAATCCAATGAAAATTATAATTAACCTTTATAAAGGAAAATATTAATTTATAGACAGATATGTGTGGGTTTTAATTATAAGAATAAAATTGAAGTTACTCATATTACACTTAATGCTATCTATGTCATTATTACTCAAACATGAACACCAATTATATGGATGATACAATAATATGAAGATCTAAATATAAAAGTTTATTCACCTTTACAGATTGGTGTTGACTATAAAATTGAAATCAATTTATGAAATAATATAGTGAAAAACTTGATATTCATACATATTAGTATTAAATATCATATTATAATAGAGAATATTTCTAATTTTATTTTGAAATTTGAGTATGTACCAACTATAAGCCAACCATATGATATTTTAAGAAAGGATGTGATCATGGAATGATTTTCAAGATCTATAGTAGAAATTAAATTCTCACAATTTCTTCTTAAATGAGGTACGTATAAAGGATATGTTAACTATATTTTTATTCAAAAATGTTTCCAAATAGGAAGGATTATAGTAATATTATGAAACATAAAATTTTGTGATATGTTATCATAAGTTTTATCCAGAGTTATTTTACTGAATATAGGGGAAGTAGAATGAAATTTATGTTCATTTTGAAAAAATAGAAGGATGATAACACAGATAAATGACAATATAGAAGTAAAATATAAGAGTTTATCATCTACTATCAGTAATTTTTTTGAAATTATAATTAATATATAGAACACATATTTTGATATTTTTGATATAAATATAATGTAATTAAAAAAAATAAAAATAGTTTGTAATAAATGTTTTTTTATCATATTAACTATAGATCATATTACATAACAAAGAATGATATGATATATTTTTGAATTTTCATATTGAAAACAACTATAAAGGCATAAAATTAACTAATATTGTATTTTAAAGGGGATATTGATGAACCATTACATGGGTACCCCTAAATATTATGGACTTATACTATTAGGTAGGATTATAAAGGACATATTTATAACGAATCTATGAATATAATATTTTAAAATTAGTTTAAAATTTATAAAATATATATAATAATTTTAATACGTGAAAAGGTAATAAATATGGTGTCATGATTTTAATCAATGTTATTTCAAGAACTCAATGTGTTTGAGAAAATATTTAGATGATATTAGTTATTTTTTAAATATTCTATAAATGGTAAAAGATTTTAGAATGATAAAAATTAATTAATGTTGAATTAAGATTTTTTAGATTAAGTAATCTTTCATTTTATATGAAGTTACCATGAATTTTAAGGAATTGATAATATCTTTAATCTAAACATATCATAAATAATGTTATTTTTAGTGAACTAATCATTAATGTACTGATCATGAAGGAAGTAACAAATAATGAATTGAATTTGAATACGATGAAGTGACTAAGAGTTAAATTTTTCAATGAAATTTAGAACAAGATACGTGATTTTATATTTGAATATAAGAGACTCTGAACTTCATATAACGATCCCACGAGTACTAAATTCTTCAAAATATCATTTTTTATAGAATATGATATTTATATGATTTGTGATTATTATTTTTCCATAATTTTATATCATTTAAATATTATATAAATATTGTATTATGGGATTTAGAACCTATTGTGTTGAATATATTCTATTTATTATCATAAAGAGAATTCTGCCATATTCATGAAGATAAAATTGGGAAACAATATTTTCATATATTAGAAAATGCTTCAAATATCATTTCAGAATTTCATTAAAATATCTAGTGAAAATTTTAATATCATATTTGGTTTAGTTTCATGATTATAATTAATTTTATATATATTTTAAAAAATACTTAACAATATCATAAGAGTGTTCAAAAATAAATTTTTAATTTAAATGACCAGTGTTGCATTTATTCTTTCATAAATTTAATGTCATGAAAATTTAAATTCAACTATAGTAATTTTGTAGATATTGAAGATAAATTTTAAAAAATATATTATAGATTCTTGGAAGAGATATAAATTATCAATCTTAATTAAAATATTAATGATATTAATGAGGTGATTTTGTGAAGACATTGAGAGGGATGAAAATATAATATTTTGAAATGATGTTTGAATATAACCTAAATCAAATAGGGTGAGTATTTTTATTGCGTGATTTTTTTGTAAAGATCATTGAACAATATTATAGTTTTTTTTCAAATCTATACAAAACCAAGGAAGGTAAAATAATATGATGTACTATTCATCCCATTTTTTATAGTAATCTTTCTCATAGTTATATAATTATTATTTGAAATATGTGGGTTGATTATAAGATAATTGGAGGGATATAATTATAATTGATAAATAATAGTACACATCCATATATATTTAAAATAAAATTTATCATATTAGTGTATTAATCTATATCTCAGATATTAATATTAATTACAACAAGAGAATTCTCACCCACTTTCGTGATTAACATTATAAATTTTCATTGCAATTATGTTTTCCTTATTTAATAAATATGGGTGATGGAGTGAGTATCAATAAAATATAGATACTAATTAACATACACTGTATTTATGGGCTATTTCATATTTTTTCAAATGAAACCAACACTCATTCTCCCCAAATATTGGATCCATAAAAATATTACCTTGGCATATAATTAATGTATGAAATAACAAGAAGAACCTAAGGTTTTTACAAATTGTTATCTCCCATTGTGTAATATTACATCCACATTATGTAGAATATCATCCAAAAAACATATTATATCCCTAATTTAATAAATTAAATTAGAAATTAAATGTAAAGGTATTATAATTTTCCTATGAGAAGTAATATCCCACCAATAATAGTGGGATCCCTTCTATATTTAATGGGGTTTCTAAATAAAAATATCCATCAATTTACCTATACAAAGAACCTTTATTTTAAATATTAATTTAATGGATTGTATTATATCAATTTATTTGGAAGATAATTTTTACAGTTTGTAGAGTTATAAGAAAATAGTTTTGGGTTAAAATAAAATTATCATGTTGGACTCAATAGAGTCATTGTTCCGTTATTTATATGGGTTGTTAAGGAATTTTTTATCCTTGGGATGCTATTTTTGAATCTAAGATATCTATATGAAGTGTTTAGATGTGAGCTAAGATGAATGTAGAGATTCTATGAAAAAAATTGATTGGGGTGATATCCACTTTATTGTTCATTAAAATCCATAGGTTTTGGAATTTTTGGTACACATATATGCCATAAAATCATAATTAGTGGTAATTTTTTGATACATAGATGATTAAAGGGAGATGCATGGGTTGTGGGTCTTGTATGTGGACGTTGAATAACATAAAAATTATCCTACAATTGTTTATTTATATATTCATTTTCACATTCCTCCATTTTTCAACCCTAACAAAAGATATCCACATCTTGGATAAATATTTTGGGATTTTAGATTTAATTTTACTCAACCCAAAGCCACTAGCCAATGCCCAGGCCAAAGTCACCACCTAAAATCAGGTGTGCCTCCCCATATTTATGAGGATTCTAACTAAGGTTGATGATTTATGTTGTTACCATGGAGAGACTACAACCTAATAGGATATTGATAAAACAATTGAAATATAAAACAATAGCTAAATTTAATCTAAGAAAAAAACCAATGTATGCAGAAACAAGATATTATTCAAGAACACAATCCATTGATATCCCACAAAGTGAATCATATATAAAAAAATTATTGAATAAAATGTAATAAGTCTCTACTACCATCCCCAAGTATCATTTTATCCCAGTCTTAAAATCCCTGTCGCATTCTCTATATTGATCATAAATAATTTGGCATATGCCCTAAATTAACCTAAAAAAATTAGTTCCGATGAGGTACCAAAATGTTAGGTCCACCCATTAAGGGTGTTAGTAAAACTCTGTTAGCCCCTACTAGGGGTGTTATAGTATAACCAGTAAAGGGTTGCATGAATATGTTATTTGATAAGAATAATAAATAGTAATGTAAATGTAATAAAATGACTATTTATGATCCTTAGTATCTAATATGAAACCCAAGGTTGGCTATAACTACTCAACCATTTCCAAAGAACATGTATCAAATATCATCCAAGGTAATACTTTCCTTATAACATCAATTACCATACACCCCAGTGGAAAAACATCATATAACCTCATATCACATTTCCCATGGAGTGGTAATATAGTACATAATCACATATATCATCGTCTTATTTGGGGGGGGGGGGGGTCTAATCCCTTACCTATATCAGTTATATACCCCTAGAAACATTTCACCCCGGAGCCTCATATAGCATACACATGGTGGGAATCTCCCCCAGAAACATCATATTACAAACTGTATTTGGTCGTAGCTCACCCCTAAACCTCATATATGATCTACATGGGGAGTTGTATCCCTTATCGAGAATCCTCACATACCCAAGGGTTGAGGCTCGCACCAAAAAAAGTATAACATATGCCTATGGGGATTCCTACCAAGGAACCTCATACAATAGGAACCCATTGGAAAACAATTACAATGGAACCTCATATATCATCAACTTGGTGGGTCATCTACCCCATCTGTAACTATTACTATAACATCATGAGCCTTGGGATTGCATCCCACCTCAAGGATATATAACACTTAAATGAAACAAATTCAGTAGAGGGAATCATACATACATAAAACCTTATATTATATATATATATTCATAGAATATGAAACCACAAGAACATCCCCTCCTGGAAACTCTTATATTCAGAACATTGGAAAAAACCTCCCTAAATCCTCTATTATCATACATATGTGAATACCACAAATTTCATAGGCTAACCTCATGAGCAGACAACATAGACTCATCAGTCATATAATTATCCTTATACATTATAAATTAATTTTATATATGTCTATATTTACCACCTTTGAATCATTTACGTAATCCTTTAATGAATTTTCCCCCACGATACTTTCTGCATTTTTGACATGAAGGATGATGTATTTTCTATCCTCCATGGGTTTTATTATATGAATTCTCTTGAAAATAATATTCTCTATTATTATCCATAAATCCCAAAAATATAGAAATATGAGAATATCCATTTATACCATTTAAGAACATTGAATGATATTATTCATATATATTAAATTCTCTTACAGATAATTCTTTATAGTTACTTGGTTTTAATCCACTAAAGAATCGATCAATTTTTCATTATGGGTCAATGATAAAAAAAAATCATACTTTGAATGTCTCTAAGAATATCCCTCATATTTACTAATGGTTTCATTACCCTTTTTCTATAGTCCTAATAATTCATTATCTATTTTAGTGTGATGATATTTGTAAAAATACTTATTAAAAAATATATTATTAATCACTTACCAGTTTATGGAGTCAATTTTTTCCATTTAACATGTATTATTAAAAATATTATATCATTTATCAACTTTACATTATAAATTTTATAATTCTTGAAAAACATTTCTAATGGTCTTGGTAGTATATAATGAAAAATATATTTTCTATAGAATTTATCTATTTATCACTAATCATTGGATTGGAGTACTCCCTTAGAGAGGGAGGGTGATGTCACACAAAGGAATTGATATCAAAATACTCCTTCCATAATGTATTTTGGAGATCAATATGGTTTATATTATTATTCATAGATACATAATGTTGGTAAACAATTTTAATGAGGATTTCTACCCCGTCTCATATCCCATTTAGTTTCCCATTGGGATAATCACTGCATTGTCTATAGTACTAATTATTAACATAATATCTACTAGATCCATATATTGACTAAATCAAAAAATCATAATGTGAGTTTCAGGAATCAATAATCTAGGTGATAAATATTATGATAATTAAAATCATCTCTAATATGTCTGAAATTGGAATCCTTTTTATTGACCCATGTCATCATAAGATTCAATATAAATTATATTCAAATCCCCCATTCCAATAAACATGGTCAATAAAGTCTAATAGTATTTTGGGATTACACCATATAGTCATAAAAATAGTATACAACTTCGCATAATTCATTGGGTTCACTCCCAATTCCCGTAAATGTTGTTGATAAATCACCATATTGGATCGTGTCCATTCCTTATCCCCTAATACATAATGTATAACATCCCATAGTGAAGTGGGTTCACTTATAATTCAATTTCATATTATCTCTTGATACATCAAACATTACTGACTGCATTATAAGGAAATATAATTTTTGGCCTACCCATCACATACTGAAAATCATACATATGTGCCCCATAAGATGATGCAAACATTCATATTTCAAAATCACTTAATTAAAAAAATAAAAAGATAAATTTTTAAAATAAAAAATAATTTTATATTTCATAAACCGTCCAAAAAAATAGGTGGATGGTGTCTTCCAAACATATCCCATATGTAACATCAAGGGATGTTGAAAAAGATGAAAAACTACTTTTTATAATTATTAGATAAATCACATTGAAGAAAAAATAAATATAACTATTATTTGTAAAAATAATTGAATTAAAATCACACAAAAATATATTTTAAAACATTCATATTGGTGAAAGATATTATTCAAATTAAAAATGATAAAAGTGATTCTTTGTCAAAATGAAGCATCTAAAAAAGGATAAAAAATTTGATTTAAACTTTTCAAATAATGAAAAATTAGTAGAAACAATTATGTAAATAATTGTTGAATCATCGATAAAACATCCATACAATAAATATAGAGGTATATGAAGAATATTTCTCACAAAAAGTGGAGGTGGAGTCAATTTCAATTATGAGAATTAAATCAGGTGAATTATTTACCAATGAAAATTAAAATTGAGAAAGAACACATAAAACCTCTATAATAACTAGATTAGATGAAAATTATTGAGAATTTTGATATATAGTTCACATAATATTCCCCTATATGGAAATTCATTCATAATGATCTTGACAAGAAAATGATATTGTAAAGAAACCCGTGTCTTTTCCTTTTAAAAATCATAAAATGTATTCGAACTAATGTATACTAAAAATTACTATTTAAGTAAATTATTTCACAACCATAATCAAAACTATAAAATTTCATATTTTTTAACTATAATCATTCACTGCATATGTATTTGTTAGGTAAATATTTTATTCCTCATTGGATGATAATAATTATGATTATTTCAAGAAAGTTTTGAAATAGCTATGTCGAAACCAATTATATACTTAAATGTTCATAATTTAAAATTTTTAATATATATTTAAATCATTGAGATTTAATTATTTATGAATCCGCATGTTCACTTCATAGAAACTATGGGCTTGGTTCATGATAATGAGATACTGAATGAACATGTTTTTTTTGTAATCTATTGATATTAATGATTTACTTTATCATGAAATTTAACATTTTTTCATACATTAAGAAGAATATTAATGACAGATATTATTTTTTAATATCATAAATATTCATAAAATGTATCATATATCCATTAATTAATAGTGGTGATGAAAAAAATAACATTCCATCTATAGAGGTAGTAGTCTACAAATAACACATGTGATATTTTTATTTTCCGTTGCATACAAGGATGGTAGAAAGTATTGTTTATTTTAATAATATTAATAATTTTGTAAATATATTATGTATTCACTAAATATACCATTGGAACTAGTTATGAGTGTCCATTATAAAAAATGAAGTACTTCACTGATGGAGGTGATCATCTATATTAATGAAATGATGATGTTTTCGTTCTTATAAAGAGAAGGGAGGAATGGAAAAAATTATTGTTCAATAATTATAATAAAATTACATTTTTAAATGATAATTACTTCATTATTTTTATTATAGGTTCAATTGAGGGTGGATGAGAAAGGAATATAAGTTAATGTTTGAGAGTGGTTGATAGTTACGTTGTGAGTCTAAATATTCTCTTGAATGACCCCATGAAAATAGATGAAATAAGTCTTCTTATTGGATGAAGTGTTTTCCCTGTGTAGTGTAGGGGTATTGGGGATGTAAATGGGAATATGATCAAGATGAATAAAAATTTGAGGATTTACCTAAGGGGGAGGGATGGAAGTCTCCATTTAAAAATGAGTTCAGTGACATGTTGGTAAAATAAAAAATGGATAATGCTTATTTATTGGGAAAGAGGATCTAAAAGTGAGAAATAATGTAGTAGAGTGGGGTGTGGGTAAATAAAACATATCAAAAAAATAGAGATATGTTTTGAATGATTTAAGTCTTTTTTATTTACTTTTATCTTTTTACAAAAATTGTATTTACCCTTGTAAATCTTACTTTAAATATTGGTGATTATTTTTATAACAAAAAATATAATTATCCTAATTAGATATTTTCGATATTATGATACAAAATATGAGAAATATTTTATAATATTATATCATTTAAATAGAGAAAAATAAATTCTAAAATAATATGTTTTTATCATATAAAATATTTTTAATAAAATTACTAATCTAGGTTATTAAATGAGAAATATTTCTTTATAAGTTAAACATAATATTTCTAAATGTATAATTTTACTTATAAAATATATATTTAATTATGATTTTTCTAATAATGTCTGTACATTAATTTTGAAATAAAATTCATGGTATTTATACAAACTATTTTTTACTATTCTCTTAAAATTCAATATTTTTTAAAAAATACCAAAACTAATCGTAATAAAATATTTTGATATTGAATTAATTATTAATGATAATTTTTAAAAAATAAAATTTTAAATTTATTGATTTTTAACATTAAATATGAATCATTAAAATAAGGATTAAAAACATAAAATTTATATTTAGTCATAATGAATTAATGTAGTACAACATATAATTACTTAATTGAATTTAATAACTATGTTTCATTAAATTTTAATTTTAATATATTTCATTATAAGATGTGATTAATGATTTTTTACTTTTGATCAGTCTTGTGTGCATCACATACTATCAAGCGTACAAAATTTGTTAACATTTTAGATATTTTAGAAACTCAGGGTTTTACATACCCACATAATTCAATGTTATTCCCTTTAATCAAGCTCATTTATCCTCTCCAAAGATCATCCAAGTCTCATATCATCTTTAGATACCATATATCAAGTAATAATGTCCCAAATAATTAATTATATAAAATTTCTATTAATTATATAATTTCATCCAAAAAATCATTAGTCTCCGAAAAACACACCTAGGGTCATAACAATGATGAAACCAAATGCAATGAGGCACAATCCATTCCCTGAAACAACCCAAATCCTATCTGACTCAAAATATCATAATTATTCACATGAATCAAAAAAAAATTAAATAAATTTTATCAAAGACCTAATTAAAAAAGGAATGTTAATTACTATATACAAAATAAAAAAAATATAATCTTTGTGATCATTGTCACATAATTTTCTCGACCCATTATGTGAAAAACCTCATCATACTCACATGATTCCACTGGGATTGGGTGGAATCAACTACAAAATCCTATATGAACCTTATTGAAATAAAATAATTTGATAGGAATATTGGCCAAATGTTAGTGTGTGGTAGAATATAACATAAATTTGTAAAAACAAATCTACCGTAAACATACCACCTCATGGGGTATCAATGGAGGAAGCAATGAGGGTTAGTGTTGGAAGAAATAGCTCCAAATAAAACTTAATTTGACATAAATATAGTTAGGGAATAACCCTAAAATTAAAAGTATTACCAAATTAAAATAAACACTATGGAACCTAGTCAGTGTGTGAAACCAATAGGAATACACAGTGACACCTCATCTCTTGGACACATTGCAGAGTGGTCATATTTTTTATAGTTAAACCACCCCCAAAGGTAGAGGGGCCTACATTTAGTAATATCGATGTTTGGTTCCCATTATGGGTCCTGATAGAAGCTCAACTGACCAGGGCCATGTTGTGGAACATTTTCATGCTGCATTATTAAATCCTTCTCTTCTGTCATCCCATTGGCTTTACCTTCTAAAGACTATCCATGCAGTAAAACACGTGTTAAGGAATGTTTATTCCCTCAAAATGATCCCCATGGTGTAGATAATCCATTTAATTTCATTGCATCCAACATGATATTCCATTACAATGAAACCCCTCAAGTTGAGACATAATTTCCTCCCATAAGACTTATTTTCTTTTCCGAAAAACCCATAATAGGAAGTTTTTTTACCAGGTCATGTACCATAGTAGTGTAACCACCCTTCCTCCATCTAAATTGAATCCATCACAACAAATTATATACTACAACACCCAAGATATTCTGTATGGTGTATCTCCTATATCAAAATTATATATTAATGTCAACCTAATAATTCCCTCATGTTCATCCAAGCACTATAGACACTTACCAATTCTTAGTCTATATCTAGAAATAAATTATTGAGATGTTATATCTTTTATAACAATAATGTCAATAAAAACTCTCAAAACACACTCTTATTTGGTACCAAAATACAAATTCCATCTAAATATTTCATCCCCTAATGATGCGAGTCAATAAAACCCCCACCATAACACTAATTATCCTTGATAAGTAACAATGCATCCTTATAAATCTCTTTATACATTAATATCGACCCACCTCAGACTTAAAATTTCCACTAACTCCCTAAATTCTAACTCAAAACTCTAAAAAAGAATCAACATCACAACCCTAAATTCCATGGTGGAATATTTAACAATTGTTGATCTACCTACAATTAATAATCTACAACATTAAGATGGTCCCAAACCACACCCAGCATTGTTGAAACACAAAAGCATCATCAATTGATTCATCATTGATATTATGGCTCTCCCCACCATCAGACTCCAATCCCAAAAGAAAATTTCAAGCCATGGTCCTCCCCACAATATGAATCATGTAATAAAATTAATTTTTATTATACATAATTATTCATTGGGATATTTCCACATCACCGCACCTTATTTTATAAAAAAAATACCTATCAGTCCTCTTCCACCCAACAATTTTCAAAAGCACTCATCCACTTTTGTAGAAATTTCTTTGTGTTAGTAGATCCCAATTCATTAATTTTTAGAGGATTATTGAGATCATAGAGTCATTCCTACTAAAGCACATGGCTAACAATCAGAGTAATTTAATAGTTTTATGCATAACAAACCAAATCCACTATCGTACCCTCTCTATGAGCACTAATGCAACTCTAATCCACCTCTCTCTAATATCACGATCAAATCCATCTTGAGCTTGATGTCACACGCACAGATAATCATCAAACATCATATATGAATATCAATTCTTTTTTTACCAGGAAATTAGATCTCATCAAGCAATACCTTAAATACGCATATTAGTTTGACCTCAACCATCAACCAACTAATCTCACCATATCCACAACCCTTCCATCATGGGAGTTGTAACACCAATACTGATTAAACACTACCCAACATATAAGTGTCATTATTTTAACTCCTTTAAATTAAACTACTATTATCTACATAACATGATTCCTCAATAACATTCTATATTGATAATACATGGTTGTGCCACTCAAACCTGAGATCCATCATAAAAAATAGTTTCCCATTCATGTATCATCATGAATGTACACATTATAATTTGTTGAAATTGAGTCTAAAATGAGGTTCACAACCTATAACAACTAATGGTCAACTCAAAAAATTTATAAATTCACTCACACTACTCCTCAAGCACAATTGCTAATGGAATTTTGTTACACATGCATGCCACCACTCCTGATCCATGCTCAATAATCACGTAAACCCATGCCATTATGTCGAGTAAAATCATGCATTCCACCAAAGTCTAATAAATAACTGTTATCAACTCTCAAAAAATAAGGCATCCTCACATTGCCATTTAGTTCAATAAGACACAATACTAATAGGATTCTTGTCAAATCCTTCAGTCCCCATCCCAAACATGACCCTTTCACCAATCGATTAAATGAATGAGATATGCATGTTACATACTCACACACACCATCGCGAATCTATGATTTTTAAAAAATCTAGTACGAATAAAAATATAATATAAACCCAATGGGTGTTCACTCTCAGACTACCAAATCATGAAAAACTGATACTCAATCCCTTCAGTTTCACGTTATCAATTCTAAGATCACAAACTTGCATAAGTAATTATAGTCCACTCCATGTAAAACCTATCAAAACACAAATAATAACTGAGATTTTGTCTCAAACGTAAGGCATCTACCAAAGATTCACATTTATAATGGAAATAAAAAGGCTGGGATAACCCCCCTCTCAGGTTATGCTTATATATCACAAATCATCTCAGAACTAGCATGAGAACATCACATTTCCCAATAATCACACCTTACTCTCCAATATCCTTAAAGATAATTTGTGATGTTTTATGATATGTGTTATATGTATTATCAACATATTTCTTGTGAGTTTTTTGTGTTTTTGGATAAAATGGGTCTCAAAATAATATTATGAATGTTTTTGTGTGAAGAATAAAATCATTCATAAGTCAAAAACTACTATTATGAACATCATGTTCCTAAAAACATAATTATTCTCCTAATACAATCTTAGTTTCCACACTCCTGTAAAATGTTAAATATGTAAACTGTGTAAGTAGTCAGTGTTTGAACATCTTTACAATGTTAAATCAGGTGTTTAAAAACATGTTTAAAGGCTGAAATTGATGTATACCATGTAGAGGTAGCTCTATTATACAAAAAAATAAAACCGCGAAGAGATATAAAATTGACGGTGCATGTAGTAATAAATTCATTGATACGATTTCACATAGTGTGATGCTATATAGAGGCTACCATATCAGATCCATCCAGTATAGATCCATTAGACCTTGTTTTATTTTATAGATGACCCATTTTTACATATCCTTACAATGATAATTAGTTGGAAATATTCGAATTTGTTTTAGGTAGATAGATTTGAAGTGTATAAGTTAGAGTGTTTTTTTGAGAAAGTTATGCCTGTAAGATGATGTATCATCATACATATAAATGAAAGTAAGTGAATCATATACAGAATCATTATGTTATCTGAAATATGAACCTAAGATTATGTATCATCCTAAGTTATTTTAATCATAAATAGAGGTTGGTCTTAGGCAGAGTGAATGGATGGGGATATAAAAACTAATTATCCAAAGGATTTCCATGAGTCAAAGGTTTTATGTGAAGAGAACTGAATGGTGAGATACTAATTTTACCAAATTTATTCAATTGGATGAATATTATTAGATATAAAGGAGTAAAATATATTGTATCACTATTCAGTGAAATATAAGATATTCACCGGATGGAGAAATAGTGCCCCAAATGAAATATCCTTATAATGTCATGGGATAAACATTAATTGAACATTTTTTAAGAGTCTTTACATAGACTATGTAATGAAATTAACAATGAGGATTGTATGTTTTCATACCAATTTATTCTTTCAATATAGATATTAATGAAGGTTTAAAATGTTCTGTAGCACTGAGATTAATGAACCTCGATTAAATTTATTGTCATTAAAGTTATCATGAAATATACATAATGTTATAGAAAATTTTATAATAATATGGAGGAGTAATAATGAGTTGAGTAATTTCAAATTTTAGTTTGAGATGGGCATGAAAAATATCTGGTTTTCCACATTTTTCACTTAGGGTAATGCTATATAAAGGGTAGAAACTACTGTGAGTACTAACACTATTCAAATGTGCTAATCTAGTGAAGTTATATATATTCAGAAGTACTGTGAGTTTCAAACCTAGAAAACCTTTTGTTGAACAAGAGGCACCATAATTTTTTTATCTATAGTGCCATACAAAATATTTTATATCATATGTATATTAGTAAGAGTTATTGGAATGAGGTACTTGATTTTATTTATAAGTTGTGGTCTTTTTTTCATCAGATAGAGCACCAATCAAAGGATTAATGATTGTGATGTGTTTTTTATATAGTTATTCTAGATGAAGGAAGAAGGTTCTCTAGATGGATTATTACTAAACAGAGTACATTAGATGTAAAATTTAATTGAAAATTTTAAATAATATATTAAGAAAAGATTATTATCGTGTTTCTAATCCAAACCATAAGAAAAAAATTGTAATTAATGTAAGTCTTTTTAATTACCTATCATGTTATAACATGAGTCCAAAGGGAGATGTATGAATTGTATTCACTACATGTTATATTGAATTTCCATATACTTATTGGAGTCACCATGATAGCATATAGTCACCCACACTAGGGGAATACATGAAAATCATGTGTGCTTTACTTTAATTTTTTTCCATGAATATATGTATGGTTGAGATATACAATATAAAATAATACAAACTGTATTACGATTACATTGTTAACTTCAAGAGTAAATTTGTTAAAAAATATAATAATTTATTCAACACACCCGCCCAAACACCCACAACCTTCTCCTTAGTTCTCATATTCCTAGTAACTTCAATTAGTATTAATGAATCCATGTTCCCTATATAAAATTCTTTATGTATTATCATGGATTATCTAAACATAGTTAATAATAGATGTATTTGAACCATTAATGGACAACATTCTGCTTGATGGAAATAAATAATGATACACAATCTTCTATCTCTTGGTATATATGTGATTGATAGAAAAATAGTTTCTTATTCACCCATTGATAAGGTTTCTATTATGAAATTTTCTGAAAAAATAATCTTAAGGATAATGGAAGAGTGATCAATTTTATTCTTATGACCTTCTAATAAAATGTTTTTATGGTGATGATGGGTATTATTATATCGATAGAAACTTCAAAAACACAAAAATATATTAGAGTGAATTTTTAAATTGATGAAATAAAAACATATAATCTTGAGAAGTATGTTTAATGATTTCAAAATTGATAGAGATGATTCTATTTATGAATAATTTATTATAGTAAATTATATTTTTAGTATCACTATAGGTTCTGGTGATGTCTTGTAAGGATCATCCATTTTTAAAAATTAATGATAAATAGACTTGATAGGTTTGATCCTAAAATTTATATTTATAAGATAAATATTTCCTATCCCATAATGAATTTAACAATGATCTTGTTTAATACAAGATGGGAAAGAATCCATAATTTAAGATTAATGTTAAAAAATAAATATATGTTGATGCTATGAAGAATATACATATTCATGAACCTGAACATGAGATAGTGAAATTTAGTGATTCTAAAGACAATTATGATTATGTTAAAATTAAAGAGTATCTTTTTCATCTTACATCTAAAATTGATATGAATGGAAGAGGTAAGTAAAAAAGTCAAAATCCCACTAAAATGATTCATGTGTGGAGGAAGTAGACATTCTTCTAGGAAATTTCGGATGAATAATGTTAGGGAATATAATTATTATTCTAATGAAACCCCTCTATTAAAGAAGTGGAACATCACATAATTCGAATATATGTAGTCCTGAAAAAATAAGAAAAATATCATTGGATGAAAAATAATTATTTTGAGTAAAACAATTGACTATTTCTCTACTGACAACAGTTCTACAGAAGATGAATATTTGGAGAAGTTTAGAACCTTCTTTTCTATTGTTTAAATAATTGAAGATTATAATAATAACTATGAAGAATATGTTAAAGAATATTAAAGGGAATATCTGTAAAGATCATAACATGAAAAATTTATTTAAAAAAAATAAAAAAACTAACAAAAAAGATAATAATTGTTTAGAAATAAAGAGAGAAGAATATTGAATGAATATAAATTTTCTTGAAAAGTAATATGTGTATATTTAAGAGATTAAGAACTAAAAGTTGAAAGTTCTAGGAAAAGGAAATATATTGAAGGAGTAGGAAAAAAATTCTATTATATGGAATAAGAGTTATTTAGTAATAAATCAAGATGTTTCAAGGAATAAAAAAAATTGAGTAATGTGAAATTTAAATTGTACGAAGATTCAAAGGTAAAAGAAGATGTGTCTCAGACTATTAATATACCTCATCCAAACAATCAATTTTTTGTACTCCCACAAAACATAATAATTTCATCTAATTTTATTAATAATTTATTTTTTAGGAACAAATGGGATATAATGTGTTAATGAAGGATTTTAGAAACACATCACATCAATGAATGGTAAAAAAAACTTTTAGTAAAATTTATTCCCACACTAGAGTAAATCATACTTAGAGTGATGTATTGAACCTAAAAAAACAACCCAGGGGTACACTATATTTATATAGATGATTTATATGATTTGAAATTATTATGGAATTTTCATTTAAAAATGAAAAATGGACATATCTTTTTCATAACTATGATGAACCGAGATTTTGATACATGGTTATTACATCTTTTTAGATGAGTATTCATTAAATTTAAAAAAACACATTCAGAAGGAAAATAATTGTTTAGATATATTGAAAAAACTAAACACATTATTCTTATTTAGTAAAATATCTTCAATATCACCCACAAATAACTTCCCAATCAGAACACTTACTTAAAAACTGTCTTTATATAGTAAAGAATGAAAACATAAGAAAGTGTGTATCAAATTCATTTTATGGGTTACCATGGAAGATATATGTATAAGATTTTATATAATCATAATAAGTAATGGGTATGTGAACAAGATAATAACTTGCAAAGTTCATAACCAAACATTTATGGGACATAAAAAAGTGTCATTGAATAAGACTATAAAATTCAAAATACATGAATCATAAGAATGAATATTCATCATCACCCAATCATGAAATGTAAGTTCATTTCTTAAATTTGTGGGGAATAATTATTAATATAGAAAAACATTTCATATGTAAAGGTTAACCACAAAGACTCTCATATCAAGAACACCGACTTGTCTCCCACCATGGATTAAAGAAATTGATTTTTTTTTCATAAGGGATAAAGTGCATCTATTTTTTCCCACCATTGATAAAACAAATATACTTATTTTCCCTAACCATGTAATTAGATATAACTCATTACCCAATGCATTAGAGGGAGATGTAAGACCCAAATGTCATATATTGAGAACTATAAATTTTTATTCTACTGGATCATAAAACATTCATCACATCATAACCCATTTAGATAAAAAAAAATTCATAAACACTTCATTATAACATAGACTAATGGAAAATAAATAGGTTTTACAAATATCATACCATCAAAAATAAAAACCGTTAAGATAAATAATAATAATGGTAAAATTGGGTCATATCTCTAGTGAAGAACAAGTAATAATAAAATAATATTTTCTGAGATGGAAAACTATTTGGAAATAATACATGATATAATTCTTGAGGAAATATCATTTCTTTTGTGAAATGATGTTTTTAAAGAGTTGTTCATTTGTAAAGGAAAACATTTTGTTTTAAAATACCAGTGTAAACTTATAAATTAAGATTTAATGAATTGATGATTAATGATGGAGTGAAATTTCTCTCAATTCATATAACTTAAAAAAATATTCCTTTTTTATTATTTTGTCTATTTTTTTAATATATTTCATTAAAAATTCAAACAAAATATTATTTTCACACCATTTCTTAAATGGTAAAACTTGTGTAAAAATAACTATAAATATTCATAGATGAATAATAAAAACCTATTTGAAATATTTTTATAAAAAATGTACATCAATGATAAATATTACCCAAAGGAGAACTAAAATGAAACAATCTCGAATACTTATGAGATTTTGAAATAAACCCTAGTTATTTTATAATCATTTAGATCATATTCCCCATGAATGAAATAAAATTATATGGATACAAAAATTCAATAATAATGAGGATTAATAACATAGAAGATATCCATGTGTAGTATATACACCATGCAGAAGAAAGAAGTACTGTATAATGCATCTGTAAAATTGAAATAAAAGTGATACAAAAATACCATACATTACATCTTGACTCTATTTGAACATGTTCAATAATCCTCTTCTTTGGGTATATCCTATTTATTATTAAAAAATGACTTATTAGGTTTGATTTATGCCCAAATAAAGTTAAACAATATCAAGGTAGTAATGTTTGGAGGGTATTATGATAGATTTAGGTATAACCAAATTGGTTTTGAACTATGTAGAACAGATTAGAAGAGGTTCCCTTTTATAAGAGGTGGGAGGGGTACTTTTTATATTTTTAAGAAGATTAATTTATTATAAATAAAAAATAAAAAAATACATCCAAATGGAATGGTATTGGAATATAATGTGGTATATGGTGGTAATACTAAAAAATAATATATTTTAGATATTTTTTGTGTAATTTTAGACCATATCTTTATGATTAGCTCTTATTTATCCTATTTTAATTTATATTTTGGTAACACTATTTTCAATATTAAAAGGTGAATATTTTTACTTATAAGGTGTAAATTGAACAAAAATGGACAATTTAGGATATTCTTTTGCATTATTTATCCCAATTTTCATTATTTTTCATTTTAATGGTTTTAACTACTTTAATAAAATGTTATTTTCATAAAATATCATTATTGTGGATTTTTATATTATTCATTAAATTGAATTTAAGAAAATCAATACAATAGGATAACTTTGTACCAATTAATTAAATACAATTATAATATGTAATATTCAACTAAAAAATTCTTGTATCACAATAAGTAATAAAAATATATTTATTTTAATATTTTTAATATCAATTAATAAAATTTTTCATTATTTGAATAGTTACTACATCATCATTGTGTAGTTATTTATGATAAAATATTTATTCGCAAAAAATTAAAAATAAATTCCCATTATTTAGATAAATTTTAAATATTTAATAATATTATATATATGAACATATATTATAAACAACTCTATAATAAAAATATTATACTTATTAAATTTGGGAGTGTGTCATTCCACCACCCTCTTTGATTTTAATAATATCCATACCATTTTTCAAGGAAAAGTGTCTATTAAATTATTAAATTTATATCATTATTTATCAAAGGTATAATTATATTCATTTAATAACATTTTTCAAGTTTTAGGATAATTTTTTAATACATGTAATATTATTTTTACCCTTAATTACCCGATTTACGCTTAACCACGATAATTAGAATTACTAAAGATACTATTTGTATCATCTAGAAATAAAAGGGACCTTTTTTACTCTATTTTTACCTTTAGATTCTAAATATTAAATCTATTTTAAAAAAATTAAAATCGTATAATTGGATAAAATTAATTTAAAATTAATCTCGTTGATGGAATCAAGAAAACATGTTTTTAAAGTAAAAACATTCAAAATATTGAGTTGTTTTGATAACCAAATTAAATGTGAAAATGATTCTAGTTACCAAAATTTAGTTAAATGATATAAATTTATCTAATTATACAATAAAATCAATATAAAATATTTTTTAACACTATAAATTTTTTAGATGAAAAACTTATTTTCAATTAAAATTCATTATTCTCACTATTCATCAAAATAAAAAAATTATCAGAAATTTTACAAGAAAATAATCTAAATTATGTTTTTATATCACTCTTTAAATTATGATTTCTTTGGAAACAAAATTTATAAATGGAAAAAAATTTATTTTTAAAACAACTGCACCATTGAATAACGATAAAACACTTTAAAAAAACAATATTTTTAAGCAGAAAACTAGATTTATTTTTTAATTATGTCTAGAAAACATATAGGATTAATGTTAAAAATTATATTGAATATATTACATTAATATAATATCAAATATTATTTTTTGTTTTAATTTTATTGTAATAAATAAAAATTATTCGCATTTAAATAGTTTTTTTTCAGAAAAACAATTCCTTTTATTAGGAAAATATTTTTATTTTCATTTATAATTAATTATTTACAAAATAATTAATTATTTATAAATTTATAAAACATTTTTTCACAATTATGTATATCATATTCATACCCTCCATTATAATGTTTAGGTTATAGTTTTCTTCTTTAAATAATTACAATAATAAAATGATATTCCATAGAAACATGGTGTTGTGTGTAAAGAAAGCTATGTTGGTGTTATGTGAAATGAAAGACATCAAACAAATAATATTATTTAAAAAATAAATATTATAAAAATCTTGGGATTTTATATTCTACCCCCATAAAAAAATTTCTCCATTGAAATTATTTAGGTTAGCCAATGTCTTCATACATGAATGTTACTTTCATAGAAACCCACATCGTAAAAATGAATACTAAACTTCCTTTAAAAAAAGTTGGGAACATAATGGTTAACCAAAGTAAATCATACTGAGATTACACATAGGAGAACAAATGTGTATATTGAAGATATGTAAATATAAGAGAAAACTAACTATCATGTTTTGATAGAGATTGATAGAGAACATGTCCAACAAAAAATGTTAATGACCACAAATCTATATACCAAATAGGTCTGCAAAATGAAATTTATATGATTAAAAAATTATGATAATATGATAAACATTTATTTAAAAATTATTTCATTATATTCACATACAGGATAGAATCTCACATGTATAATCATATTCTATAGTTCTTCCATGATTAATCTTCACTTCATTTATACCACAAGAAATTCTTGAGTTGAAATTGTAATGTATGAAGAAAGAGTAGATCATAATATCCATAACAGAATGATGAATCATTTCCTATGTCAGATGTTATCATCACAACATAAAATTTATCACATGTTGTCAAATATTCATGAATATATATATTAAAAAAATTTAGTCTCTAAAACCACATAAATATATCATTGTCAACGTGTCATTAATGGTTACCCTTATGAACTTACCAATAGATTAAAATCAAAGACGTTCGAAAAAAGTTCACTAAACATATGATTTATCCCTGAAAAATAATATGTTTCTATTAATTATCACATACCATCATATCAATACCATTTTCATGAATTCTATTGAGAAATGGTAGTAACTTAAACTACCATAATACCTAGTGAAAACATGCATGCTCTAAAAAATGACTCTTTCTACATACCATAAATTCAAAAATTATAAAAACTCAATCCATGATATCATAAAACACCTTATCATGATATCATTTAAAATGTCATCAATACTATCCCTTTTATTTTATCATAATCAAACATCTCTATATTTCATTATAAAAAAAACATGAACAATGTAAGGTTCTTCCTTCCCTTACTAAATTGTTTTCCAAAAATATCACCATACCATCTCAATCACATTTCATGGTTACCAGTACCATTAAAAATAATATCTTAAAATATTAAAGTGAAACTATAGTAGTATAATACATAGAAGTTTAACTATTACATAATACCATAAAAGTACTTTTACAACATTATTCTTGAATCCCATTACATATACACTGATTCAATCCATGACATCGTTGTTATACTACACCTCACCAACAGTGATCACATGAGAATTTCCTTTTTTCTTTGAGTTTATGTGGGTTGTGACATCAATCATGATCATTAAACCTTGTATTTTGGCACTAGTTAGCTTAATAACCATTTTATCTACACTTAAATCATATAATTGTGAGTGGTGTATTAGTTGGCATCAACTTTTCCTCTAATTCATTAATCAAACTATTCATCACCTTTCTACATTAATGATCTCTACATCCTATATTACCACATTTAATAAACCTCTCAGTTCCATTAAAAAACAACCCATTATGTTTCTTTCTTCATTTATGTAATGTAGATGGGTGGTATTTCATTCCCCTATATTATTTAATAGTGTTTTCATTATACTTAATCTTTTTTTCTTATCAAAACCATGTGAATAATGGGTATATAGAATTTTAATTTCAACCTTAAATGAACATTGAACAATTTAGTAATATTAATGTAAATACCTAATGGACAACTCCCTTAAAGAATTGGTTTTAATCCACTGAATAATCGTCAAATCATACTTTTAGGTTGGATAATAATACTAGAATTATACCTCAAAAGTCTCATAAAATTTTCATCAAAGGTTCCAAAATATTCATTATACCTTTGCTTTAAATTAAATAATTACTTTTCAATATCTATATAAATAATATAAGGAATGTACTTATTGATAAACATTTTCTTGAACTTATCTCATTCCATGGAGTAAATTTCATCTTGTTGCCTCTTATTCTTGATAATATTATACCATTGTTCTACTTCACCTCCAAATGAGAAAATCAAAAATGACTTCCTCATGTTATAAACTTTAGAGAAACAAAAATATCTGTTTTGTGGTACTGATTCATTTCTTATGAACCAGTAGATCTGAAGACCCACTGAAATAAAGAGAACAATACCCCATGAAAGACTCAACAGAATGTTGATACCTCCTTTTATCATTTCAATGTCCATTATAATTCATAGATTAAAATTTATTCATGAGAATATCACCAATATGTTTCATTCCAACTCCCATAACATTCAGTTTCTCAAGAGTAAAATCATATCATTTACCATCACATTCCTCATTAACATGGTTTCTATAGGTTCCACCCATTTACTGAAACAAAAAATAACAACATGGTCAATAATATTAAAAGTGGTGAAACCACATGATTAATGGAATTTACTTTTAAAATTTAATTCTATGATAAATTTGGTTTAATCTTAAGGGATTCATTATCATTATGAAAAATAAAGGATTTTAACCAAGATTTATCCTTAGGGATATTACTTTGTTTTTATCATCCTAGATTCCAATGGTCGACTAAACCATTTTTCTGACAGCAACTATAATGACATGGGATTTTCATATGTGGATATTATCTTTTTTTAGATGAAAAATAATTAAGTTTCGCAAACATATTATCCAGGACCATAATATTTTACATCCATTGGAAACATTGAACACATTATTATAATTTGGTGAAATATCTATAACATAACCCATAAAGATCTTCCCCTTTTTAACACCAACAAAAAACCATTCATTATAACCTAGGGAAATATAACTTAAAAACTGGTGAGATCAAATGATTAGTAAGGGTAAATAAGTAAGATATCAATTGATGATCTAATACAAACATAAGATAATGATATGGGAATTTGAACATGAACATATCATAAAACATTATTATCCCTCATATTATGGGGGATAAACATGATTCATGGTATAAATCATTTACATTTTAAAATTCATGAATCATAAAAATGAAAATTCATTAATACAAAATCATGAAACATAGGTTCATATAATAAATTTATATGGCATCATAATAATAATATAAAACCATTTAATATGTCAAGGTAAACTACCATGACTCTCAGATCAAGTACAATGACTTGCCTCCTATCACAGATCAAGCACATCAACTTGTTTCCCTAATGGATCAATAATATCATCTTTTTTCCCACCATGGATCATGCACATAAACCTATTTTTCCTAACTATATCATGAGATATAATTGTTTTCCTAATGAATTGGATAGAGATATAGGTCCCACCGATAACTTAATAAAAATAATACATGTGTGTTCCATAGGACCATAAGTCATTAATCACATAATAACCCATGTAAAGAAATGAGTTTCATTAACACTAATTCATAACCTCACTCATTGAAAAGAAATAGGCATTATAAATAACTTTCTATATAACACATAATCTATTATGAAAAAGAAAAATAATGGTATCATTGGGTTATATCCTTAGTAATCCATAAGAAATCATCAAATAATGTTTTCATATAAGGAGAACAATTTTGAAATATTAATTGATTTATTTCTTGAGAAAAATATCACTTCCTTTTGGAAATATTTTTTTAAAGATCTATACAATTGTAGAGGAAACCATTTTATTTAAAAATAAATTTGTAATAAAATAATAGAATATTAATGGAATTAAAGAGTTATGGTAGTGAGAATGGATCATCATTCTGTATAAGTTAAAAATATTCATTTCATATATATTTTTGTAAAATTCAGAAATATTATTATTTATAAAATGAAAAAATGTTCATTTAACACAGTTTCCTAAAAATTCAAACTTGTTTAAAAATGACATTAAATATTCAAAGGAATTAGAAAAATCCTTTTTCTAATTTTTTTATAAATCATGGACAAGGAGGTTAAAAATTCTCTAATAGATACTTAAAATTAAACAATCTCAAATAATGATGATATTTTGAAAAAAACCTCTACCATATTATAATAAGTTGAATCGTATACACAATAGAAGAAAGAAAATTATATGAATATGAAAATAACATATTCTTCTTGGTAAAACTCATAAAATTAATTCATAATAAGTACATAATATATTTATATTAAATATGTAATGTATAATTCATGGGTCCCATATAAATAAAATTGATAAAAAAACTCTTACCTTATGTATTCACTCTCTTTGAACTTGTTCACGCCTTTTCTACTTTTGGGTATCACTATTTTATTTTCACAAAAGGATTGCCTTGGATGGATTTATTCCCAAAGGAAGGATTAAAGAATTATGGGATGGAATTTGGAAGAAAATTTTGATATATTTAGGATGAAACAAATATGTTTTAAAGTGCGTAGAAAAGAGAATATGTTCCCTTTTATATGATATGTGAGATGCATTTTTTGCTTTCCCAAAATATTAATTTATAATAAATTAAATACCAATCCAAATACATCTAAATGGAAAGGTATTGAAATATAATGAGGTATTGGGTAGTAATGTAATCAACCAATTTATTTTAGACAAGTTGGGGTATAATTTTAATCCTTATAATTTTTATTAACTCTTAGTTAACATATTTTTAATTATAACAATATTTACTACATTTTAAATATTAAAAGGATGATATTTATTACTTATAAGATTCCAATTAAATAATAAATTTTCAATGAATGCCTTTTGGACAATAAATTATAATATTTTTCTCTATTTAGTAATTCTATGATTTTTATCTAATTTAATAAAATAACATTTACATAAAATATCATTAAATTCAATTTTAATTAAATTCAATACATTACCTTTATGAAAATAAATATATAAAGGTAATTTTGAAAAAATTAATTTAATACAATACTAATAATTCATATCCCCTTATCAAATTATTGGATCTCTTTAATTAGTACAAAGTAAATTTATTTTAATATATTAAATATCACTTAATAGAGTTTTTCAATAATTGAATAATTACTAAACCATCATTGTGTAATTATTTATGATAATGATTTCATCATTAAAAAAAATTAATTTATATAGACCATTTATCCTTCATAAGAATATATATGTTCAAGAATATCTTCTATTTAAACCCGTATTAAAAATATAAAAATTATTAAATTTAAGACTGTGACATTTTTTCACACACTTAAATTATAATAACAACGAAATAATTTTCCTGGAAAAGTGTGTTAAATGATTCAATTTTAAAATTTTTTATGGTAGAATTAAATACATCCAATAACTTTTAGAAAAGTTTAAGTGTAATTTTATAATATTTATAGTATTATTATTACCCTTAATTACATGATTTACCCTTAACTATGAAAATAGAAATTTCTAAACTTGCTATACATAATGTTGATAGATAAAAGAGACCAATTTAATATGTTTATAACTTTCTTTTCTAAATATATAATCTAATTTTCAATATAAAAAACATATAATTGGTTAAAAATAAAAAAAATTATTCACGTTGATGGAATCGAGAGAATCAGTTTTCAAAGTTAAAATGTTCACAAGACTAAAATATTTCTATATCCAAATTCAATGTAAAATTTATTCTAATGAATCAAATTGTGTTAAGTGATATAATATTGATCTAATTATCTTTTATAACCAATCAAAAATATAATTTAATACTATAAATTATTTAGAAGAAAAAGTTGTTTTCAATTAAAATTCATTATATTTCACTATTATTTATAACATGAAACATATAAGAAAAATAACAAAAATTCAGCCAAAGTAAATTATTATATAAAAATTATAAATAATAAGTTTATTTTGTCAAATATAATTTATAATTGTTTAAAATTTTATTTTTTAAAAAAATGCGCCATTAAAATGTTATAATAATTCTTTTTGAAAAAATAACATGTTAATCCATAGAATTGAATTTATTTTTATATTATATCTATAAAAAACAAATAATGAATGTCAATCATTTTATTGAATATACAATACAAATATAATCCAACAATAGATTTTTTATATTTTTGGTATAATACACACTTGTTCCCATTTAAATAGTTTCTCAGAAAAACCATTCATTTTATTTTAAAAAGAGTTTTATTTTCATTTATAATTATTTTTTCACTATATAATTAATTATATATAAATTTATAAACATTATTTTCATTATTTAGATAATCCTCTTCATAAATTATATTTTACAATATTGGTCATTATTTTTTCTTTAAAATATTACAATAATAAAATGAATTTTTTTTCTAGAAATTTAGTATTTCCTATAACACAAGATTAGCTGACATTGCACACAATGAAAGCTATCAATGAAATCAGATTATTTAAAAAAATATACTTCATAAAAATATTTGGGTGTTATAACAAAATTAATCTCTTAGGAATTAGGTATGAAAGTATGGAACAAATAGTAGATGAAAATAATATAACATTCTGAAATTAAAAAAAGTAGGAAATAAATATCAATGAGAGGATACAGAGATTCCAATTAAAATATGATTTGAGTTTCTAGAGGTTTTCTTTATATGTTATTTTCAAACGTTTTATTAATTCTAAAAAATAAATGAATAAACTTCTATGACATATTAATAATGAATGAAAATAGAAAGAAGATGGGAATAAGAAACTTTAAAAAAGAGAATTTGTTGTTGAGATTTCTCTGAAATCTACAAATAGAACAAAACATAGATTCACGATATTGGATATTTCTAAAACATTATTTGTGATATGATAATATTTTAAAAAAATTGATGAACATTATTTAGAATTAGTAACTTTTTAAATTCGTAGTTTTTTAAAATTATAGGAATTGCAATGAATGATATTGATTCTTAGAAACTCATGTCGAAGGAAGTTTTATTTAATGACGGGAACTAGTGTCCATTATCAAACATTGTGATGATGTTAAGGAAGATATATTTAAAAAAATATTCCTAAATAAAATGATGTTTGAAAATGGAAAAGTGGTTATGAATGGAGAATAACCCATGAAAATCTATTCTTATATTGATGGTTCTCATAACTCATGCTACTTATGTATGGAATATGAAAATAAGTTATAGATTCTACGAAATAGGCATGATTGAAAGAGAAGTTTGCGAAAATATTATATGGAAGATTCTCTAGTAAAAATACAAAAAACTAAAGTAAAAATAGTGGTTTTTGTTAAATTTTTCTAAAATGAATAAATATTAATGGAAGGAATTAGAATGTTGAAATCAAATCCACTAGAGCATTTGAGCTCATACACTCTGATATTTTTGGGCAAATGAGACATTAATAAAAAAAATGGTGATTTTTAATTTATTACTTTTATATATGATATAACTCAAATGAAAAATGTATTATTCATGAAATATAAATCAGGGGGTTTAGAGATGCTTTAAACATTCCTAAGGAATTTGGAGTGAAATTTTGAGTTTATATAATGAATATGAGGGTTAAAAATTAAATTTATTACAAAAAACCATTAAATATTCCTATAATAAGAAGAATTAAATAATAAAATTATCATAAAAAAATGTTGATGCAAGGAAATAATAAAATTCTATAAAAAATGTGAAGAAATGTGATATCTGGATTGAAAAATTATAAATTATTTTAGAGGGATTATATAATTATAGTTATGCATGTTCAAAACAAATGTTTTGTAAATAATCTAAAATGACTCACTATGAGTTATTGTATAATATAAAACTAAATTGAAATAATTCAATGTTCTTGGGAGTCCTTTCTTTATAAAGGTAAACAAATTAAATCTTGGAAATTTTGAAAAAATAGAAGAAATATTTTTTTGGATATTCATCCAATGTAAGATGTTACAAGTGTTGGAATAGATGTCTAAAAACGTTGTTTGATTCCTTTTATTTAAAATTTAATATTAATAATATTTCTATAGAAAAAGTTATTAAATATGATACAGAGGATTTCATGAATGATTGAATGACAACATCTAATGAAAATTTTGATATTAATGATGAATAAGAGGATAAACATTTGCTATTTTATTCATATCAATCCACTGATGTGGAAAGTGAGACTATAAAATATCTTAAATTTTGAACATTATAGAAATAACATAGATCTAATAGCATCATTTGAAATTATAAATCTCTAGTTAATGTGTGAAGGATACTGAAATTATAGAGTCAAAAATCACTTATCTATTATTAAAACCATAGTTAGTTTTGATGAATATGATATTAAATTTTCGTTATATGCGAGTAACCCCAGATTGAGAAAAAATGACATAGAGATCCTATTTCATAAATTAATGGATATAAATTTAATAGAAAAAATATTTTTTTAGAAATAATCTAAAGAGATATGGGGTAATTTTATGGAAAAATAAAAAATTTTCAATAGTTACTCCCAAATGGAAGGTGTTGATTTTTAAGAAACATTTTCTTCTACTGCGAGACTAGAAGATATCAGAATGTTCTTACATGCAGCTTCTTATAAAAAAATACATTGTTTATTGAATTTATTTTAAGTGAGATTTATTAAATGCATAAATTTATAAAATAGTTTATACTGACACACCCAATTGGTAAATACATTATAAATATGGAACTAAGATGTGAAAAATGAAGAAATATTTATCTAGGTTGAAACACATCGCTCATTCCTTGTATTCAAAACAAATTGTTTTCCTTAATCAGTTGAAATTTTTTAAATGACAAGATGATTGAAAATTGTGTGTGAAATATATGATCATAAGTACCCTGATTATTATTGATTATGTTGATGGAATAATTTTTTCACATGATGGGGATTAAACATCAGAAGAGTATTCTAAAAAAATAATAGAAAAAAATAATATATCTATGCATGTAGTGTTAAATTTATCTCTAGGTTTACAAGTTTAATAAATGGGGAGATGATACTTCCAATATTAATAAAACTATGCTAATGAGTTATTAAAAAAATTGTATTAGGAGATTCAAATGAAGTTTGTACCCCTACATTAAATGGAAAAAACATATGTATTGTTGAAGCTAGGAAAATTATCAATCAAAAGGAATTTGAAAAGGATGATAAAAATTTCACTTTAACTTAATAATTCAAGACTAAAATTAAATATTTTGATACATTATTTTAATGATATAATAGAGATTTGATGGAATATAATTTATTGGAAATTAGGAGAATATACATTTATGTTAGAGGAAACCCATATTATGTCATGTTGCATATAAAAATTAATGAGATGATCTTTAGTGGGTTAAATAATACTGATTTGGATGGATAATATAATGATATAAATTCAATAATAGGTGTAGGTTTCTATTTGGGAGAATGTTGTGCTAAATGGTATAATATTAAACAACATTCTATTACATTTAGTACCCTAGAAAAAAATATGATCCCCCACCCATGCTTCTAAAAAATGATACGGATGACAATCATCAAGAAAACCTAATGGTTAATGTTATAAAACCATTAAATATTATTTTTGATAATAAATTTGACATTTATATATCTAAAAAGAATGAATATAATTCCCAATCAAAGCAAAATGATATAAAATATCATTTCATTAAGGACAGATTTGTAGATGGATATGTTATACTTGAATGTATTTCCAAAAAAAGTCAATCCTTTGATGTTTTCACCAAGGAATACGAGGGGAAATATTTTAGGAAATGAGGGTACAACTACATGTTATGGATCCACCTAATACAAAATGGTGGTTTTAATAAAGAGACCCTGATAATGATTTCAATTGTGATATTAAAGAGAGATATGTAAAATAATGTTAAATGGTGAACACTCTTCATTCTTTGAATATAAAGATAGTGTTAACATAAAAAGGTGGTAAAAAATATTGATTGGTTTTCTACCATATCATGGGCACAAAATTTATTTTCACATAGGAGTTGAATTACATCTTGGAAATTACTTTCATTGGTTGTGAGGTGTCCAAAAATTCTTTATGTGAAAAATTATGGTTTGAGGAAATGGTTGATATAAATGTGTCCCACTAATCCAAATGGGGAATTAAAAATACTTTGTGGTTTTTCTAATATATTTTTTATTTTTTAAATTATTCTATTTGTGAGGGTATTTTGTTTTATAAGAAAATGGGTTTTTTAAGATGTTTAAGATAATTTTCATACCAGGCATAGAATTTTTGTGTGTGTCAGATGATGCTCTGCTGATCTTCGAGTTCCTAATGTTATAAATATTATCTTGATCCACTCTTGTATGAAGTGAATGAAGTAAAAGGTTTGAAAATTCAATGTTTTAGTACTAGTATTATTTTAAATATAGAGTTTGTGGAATTGTTTTATGGTGATCAACCCAAGTTTGTTAGATAGAGGCAACTCAAGTATATGAGATAGATAGGGTGTATAAAGTTACAAAGTTTGATATAGAAAAAATTAGATGTTTATTGATATGAATTAAAGGACTATGTTGTTTAATGACATCATATAGATTTATTCCCTTGGATGAAGATCCATATGAACAAATTTTTTATACAAGATGAGTTATTAATGATCCTTATTTAGATCATCTGATAGACATAGTTAATGCTTCATTGAGAAAATATAATTGAAATGTAGAAGTCGGTTTGAATTTTTGAGAATATTTAGATAATCAAAAAAAGTTTCATTGTAATTATTAATGTTAAAAAGTGAACCAGATTATGAAAAATGAAATTATCATACTTGTGATATAATGAATTTGTATCAACCTATGTTTTGTGAATCATTAACGGAGTTTGATTTGAGGATGGGTTATTGTATGATGATTTAAAAATTCATCAGTTATAGGTCATACATCATTCAAATGATGAATATGAATACAATCCTATATAGAGATTCTTATTTTAAAAAAATAATTAATTTGGTCAAATGATGATTTAATAGAGAGGAGTTGAACTATGTGAATCACCAATAAATTAAAGTAAAAATATTTGATAGATAATGAAGTAGTACCTCTGAAAAACAGTACCTATAATTTCATCAGACCAACATTTTGTAATTGAGTTCCATAAATATTTACATAAACTATGTAATTTCATTAATAATGAGCATTTTATTCAATTTATTCAACATTTAATATAATTTTTATGTTTAATTAAGTTTGATGATACTCTATATTTCCATGTTTAGGGATGTGTATAGGTATTTTTTTGTCATTAGTGTTCCCATGAAACATCAAGAATATTCCATAACATTTGATAAGAATCCAATAGAGTTATAATTAACAAGAGTATTTGAAATTTGAGTTTTGGTTGGGCAAGAAAACAATATGGGTTGCCATGGTTTTCTCCCAATGGATTAGAGATATAATGTGTTTCATGTATTGTATGTACTAACATAGTCTGTATACCTGAGTGAGGAAAAGTGATAAATATATCTAATTATGGTGAGTTTCCAACAATGAAAACCATTTGATAAAAAGAGGTACTAGATAGATATTCCTGTTAGAGGCATCAGTTAGTGGGGCTTTTAGTCACATTTATAGAGATCAGAGTTACTAAATAGAGGTACAAAAAATTTTGTGAGGTGTATTATTGTTTTTCTAATAGAGAATCAATCAGTTGTGTGATATTTTTTATGTGCACTAGGTTGAGTTAGACTAGATGTTGGAAAAAGGCACAAAAGATATTGTCTTTCTAGATAGAGTACATTATATGAAAAAATTACAAATGAATATTCAGTGAACTATTATGAAAATTTTATTATATTGTTTTTTAATGTAACCATAAGAAAAACCATAAAATTGATCGAGTATGTATAATAAACTATCGGGTGGTATATCGATTCCGAAGGGTGTTAATACAATTATATATACATTTTATTATATATAATTTTCATAGGCCTATTGGAGTCTCTATAACAAGGATGTAGTCACCCACATTAGTGGAAACATTTTAAATCTTGTGATCCTTACATTACATTCTAACCATTGCATATAACTATATATGATATATAAATTTTATAATTCTAAAAACTATAACATTTTTTGGGGTTAATTTATAGAGAAAATAAAGAATAAAATAAAACCACTTATTCATCCCCCAATCATTCTCTTATTATTTAAAACATAAATACTAAGCTATATATTAGCGCTATTAAGCTCTCTCACATATCCCATAAACTATATTTCACATAGGATGAAACTCATAGGGAAACATCCCTTCTACTATATCATATATCATAATGGAAATCACGTGCCAACATCCCCACTCAAGCATTCCCACATATACATAATATAAATCATATTCCATGTCAAACAACCACTCCATAAGAACTCATCCTCAACGAGCCTCCATTTATGAGACTACCCCTCAAGGACCAAGTCACATTAATGTTAATATAAAGACATCCCCCAAAAATGATTTGTATAAAGTAATACCTTAGAAATATTATTTAATTTATCGTAATTTAAAAAAAATATGTATTGGAAAACACTATATATGTTGTTGTTGAAAAATTATGTAACAAAACCATCCACTTTTTAACCCAAAAATGGTTCATCACCATAGAATATAATATATGTACTGACACACTAGGGGCCACAATATGTCCCTTCCATGGAGGGGTGTATTGACCTCATCAAGCAACATTATATTATAGTATCCACATAAACTATTATCAGAAAGAAATAATGTGGTTCCTCTGTGTATAATTCCACTAAAATGATATGCATGTTAAAAAAATATTTTATTTCTTAATATTAAACAATTGAACCCCCAACAATGAGTGATATCAATAACACAAATGCACAGTTATTTATTGTGAAATCTGAATATTGTGTAATGAACCATAAATTTAACACTGTAATTTCCCTACTTATAATGGTTTCATACTTAGTATTGTGGTATAAATATATTACCCCACCTGATGAAACCAACAAAATTTTATTTAATTAATTTAAATATTAATATTATAAGATATAAATTTCCATAAGAATGTAAAATAATTAAATGGGATAAAAATAGAAAATAATATTACTAAAATATGGAAATTTAGATTTTCTCAATGCACTAAAATTACTATACTCATGAACAACATTGCAGAAAAGAGAAAATATATTAATAATACAATATTAGTCATGAAGATTAATATATATATATATAACATTGATAGAAAATATAACTCAATTTATAATGAATGAATTATGGGGTATTTATAGGATGTGGGGAACCATATGATTGTAACCAATCTGACTGTTTGAATAGTAATTTGACCATTGGAATTGTAAGCTGATAATTACAATAGTAGTATGATTATTATGCACAGTAAACTAAATGTTAAAATAGTATACTCACCTATGGATTTTCAAATTATTATTTAAATATCTCAAATAATTATAATTTGACTTAATTATATTATGGTACAAGTAAATAAATGTTTTAAAAAAGCTAAATTTAGTGTTTGAATTTTTTGTAAAACTTAAATGTTTTAATTACACTTTTTTGATAAATTTATTTACTTAAAAGAAATTTTATTTTTATAAAATGTATTTATTAATTATTATTATATGTTATTGTAATGATAATATATTAATATGAGACCATAATTACTTTTTAAATGGGTAAAAATGTTCACAATAATAAAATTAGTATTTTTTAAATAAATGTGGACATGATAATAAAATTAAAATTTTCAAGAAAATAATTTTCATAAAATTGAATTAATTTATGAATTATTCATATAAAAAATTGGGTAAATTTATGATATATTTCTAAAGTAATTGAATTATTTGTGAAATGTAAAATACAGTAAACTATGGTGTTAATCATTATAAGATAAATAAATCAATGTTTGAGACATGGATGATTAAATAACACATTTTATTGAATTCAAATGAACCATTTACTATATATAGTCACAAGTAAAAATATTATTGATAATCATGATCCATAATAATTAACTACTGAGTATAATAATAAAAAACACTGATCTCCTCCCATAGAAAATACCAACCCTTCTCCACACAATTTTTAAGACATTGATCTTTCCAAATTGTTGAATAATTCCATTCTGAATCCTCTCCCACACATCATTGCAGTTTTTATCAACAAAAATATTAATTATATGTTCCTTAATAATTATTTCAACAGGGAGACATTTAAGGGGTAATTTCCCAATTTAACTCTTTAAAATTAATTTTGTCTTCTGCACTCTCCTTGTTTCCCTCATATAACATTGAATAATTACCCCACTATAATATATATATATAAGACTGTTATATTTATAATTTAATATCTACTATTCACGCCTTTCTCATCTCCTCTTATTCAAAAAAATTAAATGTTTCTCTTATTATGTAGGTTCACCGCTTTCGTGGACAATTAGTTTTCATTTTCTAGTACCACCTTATTGTAATGTTTACATTCACTTATTGTGGTTTAAAATGAAGTAATTATATATATTTTATATTTTTCTTCTTCTCATTTTGGTTTTAAATATTTACTTAATAATAAATTAAACAAAACTAATTCATGATGGACAGTAAAACCACATAAATGAACTAACTAATTAATAATAATGTTTTAATAAATGAATCATCCAAATATTGAAAAAATTAATGGTATTTGGGGCCATTATAATTAATGTAAGTATATTAATACCACTTCATTTCACTTGTAGAATTGTAGTCTTATTTATAAACTACATCAATAATTTTCTACAAGTTATTTGACATTGGAACACTAAAATAAACTCACCCAGTATAATAAAATTTAACATTATATATCATTGAAATGATTATAAATGAAAAAATAAAATTATAATAAATGAAATATAGTGGTATGAGTTTCTGAATTATGTAATTAATGAATTTAATTCCATTATTTATAATGTTAATTTATTGTGTACAATTAATCTAAAATATAAGGTAAGGTACCACTCTAAATTACCTTTTTCATTTGGTTTTGAAAAATATATATCTAAATCGCATTATCTCTATGTATTTGATATTTTTAAGTGATTATATTTTTATATGAATCTCACGTCTATAACCTATCTTATTCACCCTTAATTTGATAGGGTAATACATTCATTAATATCATTTCTAAAATTCAACCTTTATGAAATATTGTTTATTATGATACGAGGAAACATTATAGAACTCATTTTATTCCATTTAAAATTTTTATGATTATGACTGATGATTTATTTCCACTTTCAGAACTCATAATCTTATAAAAATTTTTAAGAGTACACTTAGATAGTTCTAAAATTAATTGGGCAATGTTTTTGACTCATGAGACAATATGTATGTGATTAGGGAGTAAACTCCATCAATGAGGGGACTTGGTACAACATGTTATGTTGAAATTGTAGTTAACCTTGATTTATATATTTGTTTTATTTTGTATTTCTTACAGTTTCCAATGATGACCTGATATTATTATACCACCTTCATTATATTATTCTCTCTTTTTATTAGTCATGTGAAATTTATTTTATGATATCATGATATGTCCTTTAACGGAAATGTTACACCCCATTACCATGTTCCATATCTTCATAGGATTTATAGAACCCCACATTATTTTATGTATTCCCTATTTTATCCTATACAGCTTCAAGAGTAAATTTTCATTAGAAGAACATTATTATGTTTAAATGAAATATTTTTAATTTTTTTTAATTTTTTTGTGTACCTAATCTTCCAACAACAATAGGCATTTTCAATACATTGTTTTTATTTAATAGATATTAATGTTTTAAATAATGTACCAATATGTGTAAACATAATGGGTCATTGTAATCTGTATCAGAGGATGGTCTAGTTAGATTTAGGTATTAGTATTAAAATAATTTTGTGAAAAAATTAGGAATATGTATTTGTATATATAAATATCATGACATTCTGGTGTAGTATAGAGAGAGTGTTTTTCCTGAAAATAAATCCCTATCTAGAAAATACAAGTGGATAGGGCTCTATAATTATTTTACCTAGTGGTAATAAAAATGAAAATTGTGCATTGGGTATTAACTTGATCAACACCTAGTTCAGGATAAAGAGTCATTGTTGCACACCTTGTCTGACATTCTTGGGGGATTTTCTTTGGAAAATTCACAGATTCATTATGAACCATAATAAAGGACATGAATAGATTTTTATGTTATAAAAAATAATTAGAAATTACCATATATAACATTGAGTAAAACCAATAGACTCATATGGTAGGGTGTATTTTTCATTTTAATTATTTCTTTTAAATTTATAGCATCACTTTTATATATGTTTATTAGTAAATTTATTCTCATCCAGTTTCACTTTATTTTATTTAATAGTGGGACATATGAGGAATTTTGTCAATAATAAATGTGATAGGAAATGTGATGATTTATCATATAATATTACTATCCATTTTATAGTTAAGTTATATGTTGTATTAAAATTAGATTTCTATTATAAAATTATAAATATCATTTACAAACTTTAAATCCATTATTATATCCACCATTGAGAATCATTCACATCACGAGGTGGAAAAACTTTATTTTTATCCTCATGAACTTATAAATAGTCTCAAAAAAATAAGGCAACATGTTGACTATAATTTTATAATAATTATTATTTACTGAGAATATGTCAGAACATAATTTTTCTTTTATATGAAACAATGATAGTTATAAAAAGATATTAATTTTTAAAATTAATTGAAAAATTAATCTTTTATAAAAATTATATATTATCAACTTATATTGGATTAGTTGCCTCATGTAATGTATCATAATAATAATCTTGTAGAACATCATCCTTCTGCTAATAAAGATCATGTTTTGTTCAAGTTATTTATGTGAAAAGACCTCCAACATTTAGTTGATATTCTAATCCTCTCATCATAGAAGAGTGGATGAATTTTAGTGAGAATTTATGTCTTGTCCTCCAATGCCCGAAATAGGTGAAATAAATGTTCTTTTTTATAATCTTAATGGGGAAGAATACCAGTGTGGGGACTAGTCAAGATAAAAAGTCCAAAGAGAAAATTGACTCCATGCAATGTAAAAATTTCATGAAAATATTTTTCTATAAATATCTTTGTTGAGATCTTCCTTTAAAAAATTTAGAGAAATTTCCATTGACTTAAGGAAATGAAAGGTGGGCCTATTTAGGGTTACACGGAAAAATTCACAAGAATTTAACTGAATTATATTTTGTTTTTCATCAACACCAAATGTAGTTTATAAAATCCCTTTAGTGAGTTAATTCCAAGGCTATGAAATGATTTTCGGATTATGGACATAAATTATTAAAAATAAAGTTTTTTCTGTACCCTTAAGGTTTAGATAGATAAAGGTAACTCTCATTGGTATTGTGGGTGTAGAGAAAAAAAATCATCATATTGATTTTTCTTCCGGATGAATGATGGATAAATCACTTGGAGTGAATAAGACCTAAAAACCCACATGTCAAAAATGTGGGAAGGAGCATAAAAAAACATTCTCAAGGGAACAATTTTATTTTTTGAATGTTGAAAATCTAGTAACAATTCCAATCAATGTTAATGAGAGAGGAAGTGTCCAACTAATGAGATGGTAGAAAATATGTTTTGGATCAACACTCAACTGACATTCCAATATTTCAGCATCAAGGAACACATTTATTTGGAAATCCAATTCCCCATGATGAGTATTATCAATGAAAATCAGTGATAATGACCTCTTTGTACTACAGAGAAAGGACGGTCATATGCAACCACTATTACTAAGGTCGATCTCGACATGAATATAGTGATAGGAATGCTTTTATTCATTAACTAATATGAAATACACCTTTTCATTATAGTTTTATGCATTGTTTTATATATTGAATGTTTATTAGAACTATTAAAGCCACACCTCTTAAAATATATTTCTATCTGTAAGTGAGAACATAAAACAGAGAAATTATTACACCAAAAGAATATAACTCCTCCTCAGTCAATGTTATTGATTTAACCCCCATATAAAATATTATCCTACTCCTTTTAGTATAGTTTATGATGTATAAAGAATGGAATGAATGTAATTATATAAATTTGACATCATGTTTCATGAGTGGGAGATCACTCCTCACATCTCGATTTATCTTCTGTGTTTGTACATGCATAATAATGAGGATGAATCTCTTTTTCAAACTTATTCTCAATCATGGATACTATTTATTTCTAAGAAATAATATCATTCTGAAATGATACAATCAATGTAAAGAATTAGGGGTGAATACATGCCCATTGTGAATCATTATACTGATGTATTTCTAGAAGAGTTACCTGGTTCCCCACTTTATTGAGAGGTTGAGTTAAAAATTAAACATATACCTTGATCTCTATATATTTCCAAGACACCATAAATAATAACATCTGTTGAGTTAGAAGGAATAATTAAGTAGTTATTAGAGAATATAGAATTTTTTTTTATATGGATGAGTTCTTCACCATGGGATGTGTCGGTCATATTCATCAAATGGAAGGATTGTTCAATAAACTTATGAATTTATTATCAGGAACTCAAAAAAACATTATAAAGAAAAATTATCCCTTATCAAATATAAATTAATTTGTTGATAAATTTTGAAGGGCCCACTATTTCTATAAGGTGGACCTTAAATATTGGGTAATTATATAACCAAATAAGGGATATTTTTTGATCCTTCTATGAAAATGGAAATTGAGGAGTGATCCAAAAAATGTTCCATAACGATGATCTATAAATTCTAATTACAATCTAGGTAGTGTTTTTTATTTTTGGAAAACTTCTCACTATTGTCAAATCTATTAGCCAATATTTCTCGAAAGGGGTTAATGTTTATATAGACTGATAATGTGAAGATAGAATCCAGGAATTAGAAAAGATGCTAATAACTAAGCTATTAAATACAATCACATCATGATGGGATCATTTTTGGTATACATTGATTCTTCAAAGATGGTATTCTATTTTTTAATGATGAAAAGTGAAAAACTAATAACCTATAACTGGAGGTACTTGAATTTTATTGTGAAAAACTATCCAACACATAATTTGGAGTTGGATATAATAAGATTTTTAGTAAAACTATGCTCCAAATATATCTATTGGAAAAAGTTTAAGATATATGAAAATCATAAGAGACCTAATTACATATTCATAGAGAAAAATATCGATATAAACCAATGAATATTGTTAGAACTGATCATGAACTATGACTGCTCAGTCCACTACAATCTCAGGATAAAAATAATGTCACAAATAATCTCTATATAATAGATATTGGGACTTTTTAAATGATTATAATTGAGAATGTTGTAATCTTCTTAGAATTTAAATGGATGGATATGGGAAGGATAATGGAAGTCACATAATCATTAATTTCCCAAATGATTTCACATCTATTTAATTTGAAAAAGTTCTTGGATTCTCCAATATATGATGTGGTAATATAGAATAATGTCGATGCTATATTAAAATGGAAATCTCATGAGTTAAAATTAATAAATAAGGAATAGTAATATTTTGGTCATGACTATGAATTCCATTGAATCATGATAAAAAGAAAGAGATATTGAATGATTCAACTAGCACAACCTTCTATATCCACTATGAATGAAAAATGATATATCAATATCTATAAGAGAATTATTAGTTAGGAATTATGAAGAAGGATATCATATAATATACCTTAAAGTGTCTTGTATTCAATAAATATAATGAGGAAATAAAAAATTATAAGGGGGTGATGAAATCATTACCCATACCCACAAGAAAATGTGAAAACATCACCATTGAATTATTACCTTATCTTCCAAATACATCATGAGAATATAATACTACATGGTTTGTAGTGGATCATTTTATGAATAGTGATAACTTCATTGAAATTTTATAGGAATCTTCACTCCATCAACATTCTAAAATATACATAAGAGGAGTGGTGAGGCTACATTGAACACCATTATCCATTGAATCTGACCAATAACATAGATTTACCCCTATATTAGAGAGTATTCACTCATATTATCTAAACTATATGTTAAAATATAGCATGACTTATAATCCAAAATTAATTTCCAAATTATGTAAACTATCTAGACACACGACTAAATGTTGAGAGATTTCTTAGTGTAATTGAATGAAATATGGGATCAACATATTCCTCTAGTTGTGTTTGAATAAAACAATTATTTGAAATAAAGATTCAAAATAGTTTTATAAGAATCCCTTTATAGGAAGATATATAAAATATAAGTGAGTTGGTATGAAGTTGGTGAACACAATCTATTGAGACCTAAAACAGTTGACTAAATGGAATAAAAATTTAAGACTATTTAGCAGGACATTATGGATTATTGATGTCTACAAAAGGGGTGCTGACAAAATAATCATCATGAGATAGGGTTTTCGTTTAGATATACTTTTTTCCTCTATATATCTCCATGGAAGAGAGACATGATATTTTGTAATATGGTAAATCTATTTCCTATGTGCATCAACCCCTTTAAGATTCTCTATCACATCATAGTTTTAGATTATCAACTAAAACTTCCATTAACCATATCCTAAGTACATCAAATATTCCATGTACCCTTATTGAGAATGTATATACTAGATCCCTCACATGTACAAAATTAAATGGTCTTACATGTGTAAAATTATTTATCTTATGAGGATAATCTGATTAAGATCATGGATTGTAGATATAATGTCTTTCGCAATAAGGTAACACACCTAGTCAATGTATAATGGTGGAACTGTAAGTAAGATATGGTGACATGGGAGCCATATAGATCCACAAAGAATAAGTACCATCACCTATTTTCACCTCCATAGGTAACAAAATTTTGGGGGAAAATTTTCTTATGGGGGGAAATGTAACAAAGCAGAATTTTAACAATGGAATTTCCCTACTGATAATATTGTCATATTCAGTTATGCAGTATAAAACACATGCACCACATGACGAAAACAAAAAAATTATATTAAATTAATTTACAAATTACATTTAGTGGATTAAAATGTACATAATAATTGAAAATATTACAATGTTAAAAAAATGAAATAATATAACTAATATAATTTTTTTTGGATATTTTCAATCCACTGAAATAATTGTACTCATGAACTACACTAGAAAATAAAATAAAATATCAGTAACAAAATCTTCATTTTGAAAATGAATATATATTTAAAATTAATATAAAATAAAACTTAATTAATATATAATTAAATATGATGTATTAAAAAGAGGTGGGGAACCGATATGGATATTAAAAATCCAACCTTTGGAATAGTAATCTAAACATTGCAATAGTAAGATGATGGCTGGAAGAGAGACATGAATTTTAGCTTTAGAAACTAGACTATTAGAATTATTTCCTCACCCATGGAAGTGTAAAATATTGTTTAGGTATTTTATAATATATAAATATGATATATTTTTACAATGTTGCATTTAAATAAATTATTTTAAAAAAGATAAATTAAGTGTTTGTATTTTCATAAAGCATAAATGATTTGATTTAAAATGTATAACAAATAAAAGGATTTTAAAAGAGGTTAATTATAATATAAAAGATTTAATAATAATAATTATTATGTACAATAATGATATTATAATTTTATGAGACCGTAAGGAGTTTTTTAAATAGTCAAAAATTGACCATAGTAGAAAAATTGATATTTTTTGGAATAAATGAGGATTTTATTTTTTAAAAAAATATCATATTTATAAAATTATTTTCATAATATGGTTTTATTTTTTTGATTCTATACATCAAATAATGGTTAGTGTGAATTTTTTATTTTTAAAAAATTGTTGAAGTTATTATAAAAAGTAATATTCAAAAAAATATGATATTTAACTTTATAAGAAAAATAATTAAATTTCAAAGTTATTTCTAATGAAACCAACCATTATAGGAAAATCTAAGGAACCGATTTCTCTATATAATAACAAAGAAAAACCGGCGAGAGGGTTTGACGGCTCCTGATCCTTCGACGACTCTCCTCTACAGTTGACGACGGTGACCTCCACACCGGCCCCTCCCACCTTGGTGGGGGAGGGGGAATCGTTACCCCACAGAAGAGCAAGGATCTTCCAGGAGTTTACTAATCCAGAGTTTCTCCCTCCTTTCCCGAAAGATACGATAAACCCTAAGGTCCCAGATCTGATTGACGGGGCGCCGAACCTTCAACTTTGAACTTCCATGTTTATGGAGTCTTCAAGCTTTTGAATCTCACTCTTGTGGCTCGGTTCAAGAACAGGAGGCCTTCCGTGGACGACTTTGACCGTTTTGTTTTTCAGTTCGTGGGATCTCCAGGAACGCATGATTGTTGGTTTGCTCGACAGTAGGAAAATTGTGATTCGCTTTGAGACAGAGGCGGATCTTATTAAAGCGTGGTCGAGGGATCCTCGCTCCTTTAAGAGTAACCTATTTATGCTCCTTCGCTGGTCATTATATCTTCTTATGCACTGTGACTCGTCTTCTATCACAGCCTGGGTAAGTTTTCCCAAGTTTCCGTTGTCGTTTCAAAACCCTTCAATTATTCAATTACTGGGCAATATGGTAGGTCGTTATTTATGCTCTGATAGTCGCACCGAGACGGTTTCCCATCTAGTGAACCCCCGAGTGTGTGTCGAAAATGACGCATCTCGCAAACCATTAAACTTTGTTTGGATTATGATAGGCGAAGAGTATTGTTGTAAACAATGGGTATTTTATGAAGATTGGATCAATTTTTGTGGTTCTTGCAGGAGGCAAGGGAATTCAGCTGAGGTATTCCGAAGGGGTTAGCTTCCACGGTTGAAGGAGAATCACCATAAGGGGAAATCACTTCTGGTGGAAGCATTTGAAGATCCTCGATTGGAGGTTGATATGGTTCCTATGCTGAGATCGGTTTGGACTGATGACAGAGGAAGGTGCGAGGGTGGGTCTAGTTCTGCTTTGAATGATAAGCCTGCTGGATCTTGTAAGCCATTTGAGAATAGTAGGAATGATCTTAGAGCTTCGATGGGTAGGAGACATACCCCGGAGGATGCTGGAAGCTTGAAAAAATAAATACCGGAGGCTGGGGTTTCCACTATGGACAACGTGAGTGTAGGGAAGGATCAGGATGGGGGGATTTTGTTTTCTGCAGATGCGGTTTACTCGGTTGGTGCTAAGGAATCTAGAGACCTAGATCCTCTAACACCACCTTTTCTGTCTTTGAGCAACAGGTTTGAAGGTTTGGCGGAGGGCTTGATGGACGAGGGTCTGGAGGAGGCTGGCCCTACTAGAGGGCTTGATGATGAGGAGACTCCAGCAAGACAGCCGATGGAAGGGTTAGATGATAAAACTGAAAGCGGTATGGGTCTTCCAGTTTTTCAGGCGGATGAAGTGTGCAGAGTTATTGCAGGTGAGGCGGCTCCATAGAGTAAGTCAGTAGAGGTCACTCTGGCTAGAGGCAGGGGGCTTGCTGTCATTAGGTTGTCAGTGGAAGGAAATCACACCGTGGACATGAGTTTAAATAGGGTTGCAACATATAAGAATTTGGATTGTCAGGGTGGTGGTGGGGAGAAGGAGGCTGATGCGGTGGCTGTGAAATATGTGTCCACAGAAGGGGAATATCTTTTTTTGATGGAGATTAATACTCCAGATCAACGGAGGGAGGAAAATGCTGAGAGCCCTGTCTCAGGTTTAAGGTATCAAATCGGTAATGGTAAGGGGGCCTTTGGAGAAGGTAAAGAAAATGTGAGTTTCCTAGTGGGTCACTGTTTCAATGAAGTTGTTCAAGGAGGGAAGAAGCCTCAGGATTCAGTTGAAGGGCATGTTTCATCTACACCAAGAAGACGGCCAAGGAGATATTATTCTTGTCTCCCACGACCGATGCAGACTAGGTCCACCTCTAAGGGGAATAGTCAAGTGACTGTGGCTGTTAGGAAGGGAAGCTTGATCAAGGAGACTTCTCCATACCAGTCAGCACTGGAACAACTCAGGTGTCGGGTCCAAAGTGCAAGATACTGGAGGTCGCCAGAATGGGAATCGGCTATGGCTACTGGTGAAGACGAATTTGTCAGGGGATGCAGAGATGATTATGGTTTTTTTGATGTGTAAATCTGTGTTGGCTGAGTGGCCGAGTTTGTGTTTTCCTTGTTTGGGATTCTGGTTGTTTGTTTGGACACCGGTTCCCTTAAACCGGATTTTGATAATTAAAAAATGATTTACAGTCTATATAATAAAAAAATAACTATATTAACGGTCTTTAGTCAAAAATAACAAACTAATGAATATAATATTAAAAAACACCCATCCCCACCCTTTATGAATAACACTCATTCTCCTCAAACATTTCAAGAGAAAAAGAATCAAAAAATTATTCCCAATTATTTTCCCAAACTCTTATTAAATCATATTTATTCTAGGATCACCAAATACCAATTACATATGTCTTAAGAAGTATTTCAAGGTTATAGAATTCAAGATGTATTATTCTCAATTTACCTCTCATAAATTCATTTCTTCTAATACCCTATCACATCACCCATCATAAAAAAATTAAAAATAAATCTAGTATGATATATATACTAGAGTGCTATATTTGTAATTTAATATATATAGTCCACCCATTTATCATCTCCTATTATTCTAAAAAATGATATTATTTTCATTATTAAGTCGGCTCACAACTTTCGAGGATAATTATTTTTTAATCCCTACCACCTTCATGGAATGTATTAAATAATTTATAATAGTTTAAAATGATATAATTATGTAAATTATATATATTAAAACTTTATGGAAAGAATATATGTGCATAATATAAAAAAAATAGTTCATTATTGTTAGTAAAACTGCCTAAATGAACTAACAGTATAATTCAAATGTTTCACTAAAAGTATCATCCCTATGGTAGAAAAATAAAAAAAATTTGGGACCATTTATATTTTTTCTAGTGTATGAATACAATTTAATTTTTTTTTTCTAGTTTTTTCATACCATTTACAAAGAGAATCAATAATTATCCATTAGAGATCTAACCTTGGATCCATGAAATAAACACTCCTGGTACATAAAATTTAAACATTATATCTCATTGAATTGATTAAAAATGAACATAATAAAACTATTATAAATAAAATATAAATTAAAAATGTTTTGAATAATTTAATTACTGAATCTAATTTTATTATGATGTACACTAATATCATGTGACAAATAATTATGGAATATAAGATAAGGGATCTCTCATAACCTCACTTTTTATATGGTTTGGAAATATTCTCTCTCTAACTCACAATCCCTATCTATTTTATGTTAAGAAACATTTTAGAAAATTTTACCTGTTTTTCTTTCATCTATACATATCTTATTCTTTCTTTATTTTTTGTGGTAATTCATTCCTTAATTCATTTATCAATTGCATTGCTTTTTAAATCTCCATGATTATGATATTAAAAAGATTATGCAACCCAATTGCTTCCATGTGCAATTCATTTATTTATAGATAATTATTGTTATTCATTTTGGATTTTATAATATTGTACATGATATGATGGGTGCACCCAAATATAATACCAATGCATTGAGTAATGTTTTATGTTTCATGAGATGATATGTATTGGATAAGGGAGTAAACCAAATCCAGGATGGGAATTCCTCCACCTTGTGATGTTATCATGAAAGCTTTCATTGAATTATGTTAATGTTATGATATATATTTCATTAACTTTCCAATATTTCAATGATTTTATGAGAGATTATTAACTATATAATTTCTCCATTCTCTTATTCACGACATTTCAATTTTATGATATCATGTTATGCCATTTGACTCACATGTTATGCCTCATTTCCATGTTTATTCCCTTAATTGGATTTATATATCAACCCTTATTTTATGTACTCTCCATGTTATTATATACATTTTTAAGACCTCAATGGTATTTAGTATATCATTATAGAGATTAAAATAATTAATTTCTTTCATTTCATATTGTTGTTTTATTTACCTAGCCTTCAAATGAAAATATACCATTCTGATCCATTGGACATATTTTATGGATAATTATGTAATAATTAATGTAATAATATTTATATATGGGTTGGGTCACTATATGTAGAGACATATTCATGTACACCAGCTTCCTTCAAATGATCCACGAAACAAAATATTAAATAAAAATATCAAATACACACATCATATGTAATTAAATATCTCAATCATAACTACAAAAACCAAGAATATCAATCCCATACCCCAAGTAACTGGGACTTCCCATCGGAAAAGGTTTTCACAACACACCTGCCCGATTTTCTTCACACGATTTGACACATCCTAATTTTATTTCTACAATATCATAAATAGAAAAATAGTGAAAAAATATTCTATGATACCACTTTGAAATAGTCCTCAACCTAAATCTACTTCAAGTTACCATGTCAAAGTTTTCACATGAACTCAGCCAGACGTTCCCATATTCCAGAGGCTAAAAAATACCATTAAGGGAATGACATGTTACTTTGGGGACATTTTATCCCCATATCATAGTGATACAAAATTTTAAATATCATAAAATAAAAAAACTTAATTCATTGAAATAATCCGAGTAAATAAAAAATGCATAAAAATTCTATAATAATGAAATCATTCCATATAAGAACACATCCAACTAACATCCCATTTGTCCAATCATATATACTTAATAGAAAAAGAATAAAATAAAATTTGGATCTACTACCAACCATGTGCCTCGTTACATTATATTATATAAATATGTTTCAAGCAATCCCAACCTAATCATTAATTATTGTGTCTTGGGTCTTCATAAACCTATAAATATAATGTCAGAATGGTTAATAAAGTATGTAGGTCACTTGAACAAGATATGAGTAAAACTCAACAAGATACTATGAACAATTTCCCAACATAACTAGTAAATCAATTCATAGACATTTGATATTATTATAATAATAAATAAAAAATAGAATCATAATAAAATAAACAATGTAAATCCTCATATTATATGGTGACACCTAAGGTTGACCACATCGATTTGACCATGTGTCATTAACCTATTTGAATAATAATGACAACTCGGGGGGTACAACATCTAATCCTATAAGATATACCAAAATATCATCCAGGGATAGTCTCTTCCAAGAACCTGGTATAGTATACACCCAAGGTAAAAATCACCAAAATCCTCATATTAAATACACATGGGAAATTTATGTAAGAACCCAGATCTTCATTTTCAGGTATGTCCTTCCTTTTCCTAGAGTTTTTGAGAAAAGAGGAGTTTCTGAAATTTATTGAAGTACACACCGTGTACTTTATGATTACACACCATGTACTTTATGAGTACACACCGTGTACTCCCTTGCCGCACCAGGCCATGTACGGGACACACACATAGTGTGTAGGGGTGATGTGGAGGCCGCTTAAAGTGGAGCACGGAAAAGTAGAGTACACGCTATGTACTCAAGAAGTACACGCCGTGTATTTTCTTCTTCTTTTTCATTAAATGGACTGGGGTCATGTGTAATTGACAAAACTGTCTTCTTATCTAGCGCCTTAGACCGAGAGTGACCCATACGGCCATGAATCTTCTCTGAGCCCCCAAGCCTCCGTCCATTCTCCAAATCGACCGCCATAGATTGTGTTGGAATCGCAGCGGTGAGATCTTCCTTCTCCTAGAGCCTTTTTTTTCCAATTCCTCTTCTTTCTTAAGTTATAATGGGTTGAATGTTTTTTTCATTTTAATAGATCTACACCGTTATGAGGAGAATCAAGCCTTGTGGTACATGTATATCAATCTCCTAGGATCGAGGTAGGTGGTTTGTGCCTTACCTTTCGATTTATTTGAGTTTTATGTGCAAATTCTACCAATAATCATGAATGCGGTATTGTGTGTTTACCTTTTTTCCCTTGTGGTTATTCTTGCTTTTCTTGCATGCTTGTGTAGAGGAAATTTGATCACGTTTGTGGATATTTTTCATGCTTGGATGTTTTTCCCATGCCTTGTTCTTGTTTCAACCATTGGGTCTCGTTAGCCTTTGGTCGTTATACCTGTTTCGATGACGTTGATCGTAGGATGGAATGATGTTGTTAACATGCTTGTTGCTCTGTAGACTGTTAGCCAAGTAGCTCTATAGGTATACTTTGGCCTTATAGCATTAATATGAACTGACTGGTACGAGACCATGAGAACCCAGTGCTATAGACTATAAGGGATAGACCGAGTGAGATTCCCAGAGAGTCCTCGTTGTTATAGACTACACGGGATAGACCGAGTGAGCTTCCCAGAGAGTCTTAGTTGTTATAGACTACATGGGATATACTGATTCATCATCCCAGAGAGTCTTAGTTATTATTTACTACAGGGTATAGACCGAGTGAGCTTCCCAAAGAGTCTTAGTTATTATAGAATACAGGAGGGTAGACTGAGTTAGCTTCCTCAGAGAGTCTTTACCTTGTTTAAATGTATTTAAAACCTTCCCAGGCTAGAGGAGGAATTGACTGAGTGAGCTTCTTTAGAGATTCTGTGGTATACCTGAGGCTATAGGAGGATTGACTGAGTGAGCTTCCTCATAGAGTCTGTAGACCTTGGTCCAAGAGGGTCAGACCACGTGATCTCCCTCCGAGAGTCCCTAACCACCCTATACTATTAGGGGAATTGACCGAGTGAGCTTCCCCAAAGAGTCTTATAAATTCGTATGACCAAACCAGAGGGGTTAGGCTGAATGCACTGCCCACAGGGTTGTGGTACTTCTTGGATAGGACCAGGGGGTTGGATTCGAGTACTTTCCAGAGGGTTTTCTGTTTGTGTTAGCTATTGTTTCACCACTGTTTTTGTTCTATGGATTGATCACAGTTGTATATCATCCTGTTTACTGCTTACTGATTACTGCCTTTTGTTGCTACTACTGTTTATTGCTTATTGGACTATTACCTACCATATACTCACTGATGTTTACGCACAGATATTCGGGTGATTGCCTACTGGGATTTAGTCTCACACCCTATTTGGGACATTCTTTTGGTCCCAAACAGATTATGTTGTTACAGGTATAGACAAGGGTAAGTGCACTTCGACTTCTGGTACTTGATTGCTTGGAGTAGGAGAGCATGGGACCATGTTTTGGCCTGCGATGCTGAGGAGCTGTTTACTTTCTTTTGTACTTGTTTTGGTACTATTGTATTTTTCAGCATTTTGACTTATTTGGATGCTTTCCTAGATATGTATCATGCATCATTTCATATATATATATACACATATGTGCTCCAGTTGTTTGCTGATTTAGTATTCCGCTGTTTATTATTGTTGGTTATTTACTGCTTCTGCTCTTGCATGATTATTTACTTCCACTGTGTACTCTGGAAATGAGGGCATAGTTTCCCCACTATCACACCAAAGGCCCTGGCTGCTAGTCGGCAGCCCCTGGCATTTTGGGAAATGTTCTTGAGGCCATGTGACCAACCGGGTACGGGGTGCCTCTGGGTGGCTTCCAGAACCGGGACATTACAAAGTGGTATCAGAGGGAGGTTGACATCAGCAACGATACTGGTTTTTCTAGATCCGGGAAAGGGCTATACTATCTACTACGATGCTTCAGGTATCGGGCTGGGAGCTATGCTTATGCCGGGAGATGGGGTCATTTCTTATGGGTCTCGGCAGTTGAGGTCACATTTGGGGAACTACCCAACGCACGATCTGGAGTTGGAAGCTATTGTTCATGACTTACACTATTGGATACACTACCTTCTGGGAGAGCACTTTGTGGTTTTCACCGACCACAAGAGTCTCAATTATATCTTCACTCAGCGTGATCTGAATCTGAGACAGTGTAGGTGGGTCGAGTATCTTTAGTCTTTCGACTTCGAGCTCGCCTATACACTGAGTAAGGGAAACACAATGGCTGATGCGTTGAGTAGGAGAACTCAGATTCAGGCAGTTCGGGAGTCCAGCAGTGAGTGGAAGCTTATAGATATATTCTATGAGATGCATTTGGAGGGCGTGACAGACAGGGATAGACTTACCTATCTTCTGTAGCTGTTACCTATACACTTCTTTATTGGTTACGAATGAGACAACTATAGGATTCAGAGGGCTTAATCCTATGGGAGAGTGTGTCAGGAGAGGACCCTCTTCCTGGATGGACAGTGGGTGAGGATGGGATCTTGAATTTCTAGGGACGTGTATGGGTGCTAGAAGACATACGCGAGGAGTTGATGCAGGATTTTCATTCCTCAGTTTGGGCAGTTCATCTTGGCGTCATAAAGATGTATCATGATCTACACTGCCAGTACTGGTGTCCAGGTATGAAGAGAGATGTTGCTGGTTTTGTCATGAGATATTCTACTTGTCAACAGTTGAAGTCAGAGCATCAGTGAACAACATGGCTTTTACAGCAGTTACCCATTCCCGGGTGGAAGTGGAACGATGTCGCGATGGACTTCGTGACCGGGTTGCCGAGGTCACGATGAGGGAGTGATGCTGTTTGGGTTGTTGTCAATAGCCTTATGAAGGTTGGTTGATTCTTTCCAATCAAAGAGACCTTCAGTGTTGATGAGCTGTGATGGTTGCTCATCCGAGAGATTGTACATCTACATGGTGTTCCACACTCCATTGTTTCAGACAGGGATGCACACTTTACTTCTCAGTTCTTGCAGGGACTTCAGAAGGCTTTGGGTACACAGGTACTTTTGAGTACAACATACCATCCCAAGACTGATGACCAGTCTGAGCGCACGATCCAGATGCTTGAGGATATGCTCCGAGATTCCATTCTAGACTTTGGCGGTTCTTGGGAAAAGCATATCCCTCTTTTGGAGTTTGCCTATAACAATAGTTTCCAGACGACTATTCAGGTGGAACCTTACGAGGCTTTGTACGGTAGGCCATGCCGATCACCCTTATGCTGGCTGAAGGCAGGAGAGGCAGCCTTGCTGGGACCTCATCTTGTTCAGGAGACCTCAGAGCAGATAGAGTTTATTTGGAAGAGTATGGATACAGTAAAGTCTCGGCAGAAGTCTTATGCTGATCAGTTGAGACGACATCTGGAGTTCGAGGTCGGTGATCAGGTTTTCTTGCGTGTCGCACCGAGGTTAGGACACAAGAGGATTCAGACACAGGTCAAGCTTTCACCGCGGTACATCAGGCCGTTTGAGGTGTTGGAGAGAGTTGGTCCGGTTGCCTATCGGTTGCAGTTACCTCAGAGGTACCGGGCTATGCACGACGTCTTCCATGTTTCTCAGTTCTGACATTACATTTCAGACCCGTATCATGTCTTCCAACCTGGGGAGGTTGAGATTGAAACAGATGTGTCATTTGAGGAGCATCCCATCTGGATTGTCGATTGCAGTATGAAGTTTCTCCATGGCCGGTCTGTTCCTCTAGTATGGGTGCTATGGCAGCACGGGAGAGTGCATGACGATACTTGGGAGAGGGAGGCCGATGTACGATCTTAGTGGCCGAAGCTGTTTGTGTTTTCTTCTTCTATACCTCGCTAGGTAAATTCGAGGATGAATTTCTTTAAGGGGGAAGTTTGTAAGAACCCGGATCTTTATTTTCAGGTATGTACTTCATTTTCCTGGATTTTTTAGAAAAGAGGAGTTTCTAGAATTTTTTTATGTACACACTGTGTACTATATGAGTACACACTGTGTACTCCCTTGCCATGCCAGGCTGTGTGCTGGCCGTGTTCGGGCCACACACATGGTGTGTAGGGGTGAAGTGGAGGCTGCTTAAAGTGGATTATAGAATGGTAGAGTACACTCCATGTACTCAAGAAGTACATGACGTGTATTTTTTTTCATTAAATGGACCGAGGTCGGCCTAATCGACAAAACTGTCCTCTTCTCCAGCGCCTTCGACCGAGAGTGACCTGTATGGTCGAAAATCTTCTATGAGCCCCTGATCCTCCATCCATTCTCTGAATCGACTGTCGTCGATTGCGTTATAACCGAAGCGGTGAGTTCTTCCTTCTCCTAGAGCCTTGTTTCCCAATTCCTTCTCTTTCTTAAGTTATTATGGGTTGAACATTTTGTTCATTTTTGTAGATCTACACCATTATGAGGAGAATCAAGCCTCATGGTTCAAGTATATTGATCTCCTAGGATCGAGGTTGGTGGTTTGTGCCTTACATTTCGATGTCTTTGAGTTTTATGTGCACATTCCCCCAATACCCGTGAACAGGGTATTGCGTGTTTATCTTTTTTCCCTTTTGGTTATTCCTGCCTTGCTTGCATGCTTGTGTAGAGGTAATTTGATCATGTTTGTGGATATTTGTCATGCTTGGATGATTTTCCCATGCCTTTTTATTGTTTCAACCTTTGGGTCTCGTTAGGATTTGGTCGTTATACCTGTTTCCATGCCATTGATCGTAGGATGGAATGATGTTGTTAACATGCTTATTGCTATGCAGACTATTATCCAAGTAGCTCTATAGGTGTACTTTGGCCTTATAGCATTAATATGCACTGACTGGAACAAGACCGTGAGAACCTGGTGCTATAGACTATAAGGGATAGACTGAGTGAGCTTCCCAGAGAGTTTTACTTGTTATATACTATAGGGGATATTCCGAGTGAGCTTCACAGAGAGTCTTAGTTATTATAGACTACAGGGGATAGACCGAGTGAGCTTCCTAGAGGGTCTTAGTTATTATAGACTATATGAGGGTAGACCGAGTGAGCCTCCTCAGAGAGTCTTTACCTTGTTTGTATGTCTTTAAAACCTTCCCATGCTAGAGGAGGAATTGACCAAGTGAGCTTCCTTAGAGAGTCTATGGTATACCTGAGTCTATAAGAGGATTGACCGGGTGGGCTTCCTCAGAGAGTCTCTAGACCTTGGGCCAAGAGGGTTAGATAGCGTGATCTCCCTCTGAGAGTCCCTTACCACCCTAGAATATAAGGGGAATTGACTGAGTGAGCTTCCTCAAAGAGTCTTATAAATTCTTACGACCAAACCAGAGGGGTTAGGCTGAGTGTACTTCCCAGAGGGTTGTGGTACTTCTTGGATAGGACCAGGGGGATGGCTGCAAGTACTTCCTAGAGGGTTTCCTATTTGTGTTAGCTGTTGTTTCACCACTTTTGTTGTTATGTGGATTGATCATGGTTGTATATCATCCTGTTTACTGCTAACCAATTTCTACCTATTGTTGCTACTACTGTTTACTGCTTATTGCAATATTACCTTTCGTATACTCACTGATTGTTAGGCACAAATCTTCGGGTGATTTCCAACTGGGATTTAGTATCACACCCTGTTTGGGCCATGCTTTTGGTCCCAAATAGACTTTGTTGTTGCAGGTATAGACAAGGGAAAGCGCCCTTTTACTTATGGTACTTGATTTCTTGGAACAAGAGAGCATGTGACCAAGCTTTGTCTTGCGATGCTGAGGAGCTGTTTACTTTCTTTTGTACTTGTTTTGGTACTATTGTATTTTTCAGTATCGTGACTTGTTTGGATGCTTTCCTTGATATGTATCTTGGTTCATTTCATATATATATATATATATATATATACATATGTTCTCTAGTTGTTTACTGATTTAGTCTTCCGATATTTATTATTTTTGGTTATTTACTGCTTCTTCTCTTGCATGTTTGTTTACTTCCGCAGTGTACTCTTCCAATGAGTGCATAGTTTCCCCACTATCACACCCAAGGCCCTCACTGCTAGTCGATAGCCTCTGGAATTTTGGGAAATGTGCTTGAGGCCATGTGACCAACAGGGTACGGGGTGCCTTTGGGTGGCTTCCAGAACCAGGATGTTACAATTTATGTCACCCCAAAACCCATATATCATCAATTAGGTGGTGATATACCATATAAAAAACCATCTTATACTCAAGGGTCATAGATGACCCTGAAACCTCTATTATAAACTCCCTATATAAAACCCTCCCTGAAACCTCATATCACATACAATTGTGGGAATTTCTCAGCCCATAACCATATAAATCATCCACTCAAAAGGTCACACACCTACCCAAAACCATCATATACAAGGAGCCCAATGTTGAACCAAAAAAATATAACATTAAAACATTGGAATCCCTATCGGGAACCTCATTATATATATATATAGGGGTTCTAGATGACCTTAGAACCTCATATTTATTCAAATCATGAGGTAATATCACCTACCTAAAACTATTACTAGAAAATCATTACCTAGGGGGTTGCAACACACATGAACCTTGGGGCATCATACATCCCCCAAACATCAAATTTAATATATATTTATACATATATATCTCATATACCATGGGTAATATCCATCCTTGAATCCTCATATAGCATATCGAAGCTTCACATGTTATATAAGTGGGCTAGCCACATGCCTCATCCCAGCACACATACCATTAGAAAGTATGTCATGTGTTCATACTAGAATCATCATGTCATAAATACAAGGATTTCATCATCAATCATCATGTTTTAAGGTGAAACATTAGATAGATAATACATCCTACCCTGTACTACCCCTCTTTATGTTCAGCACGAAACTTGGGAACCCCCCAAGGTACATAAAGCCACCCGGTAGTCGGGAAACATGACATGGGATCCTATGTCACTTCCTCAACATGATGGAAATAAATTATCACACAATGGTATAACATCCCTCATAATCTTTATGATCATAACATGGAATATTCAAAATCATATGTAATAAAATACTGACATCACATTAATAGTAAAATGTATTTCCCTTCCCAAATACAAGTCAATATTGGTTAGTCCTCTCACACAAAACCTATGTATGATCCTACCAGAGGTATACCCACCCAGGTAATCACATATTAGTGTGGAAGGAAAACTCACCGCACTCTCATATCAACCTTCCCTAATTATTTAAATTAACTAAATAATTAATAAAGGATTACTCAAGACCAATCATTCCCAATCATACTATCATCAGTAATAACAAAATCCATGGTCAGCTATCATAGGTCTATTATTTTTATTCATCATATATAATTTACACACATCTAGGGTCCGTGAATCTCTTAGATCAAATTTAAAATTAGTCCCTTGGCCGTCGATGATCAAGGAATTAACTAGTTTTCAATTTTTCATTAAGGCCGTTGACACTTGAAATTTAACCATGGAATATTAAATGTAATAAATTTTTTAATTAAAATATTATCACCAATATTACAGAGAAAAAAATCACTTATCACATAAAATTGATGCATAAACTATAGGGGGTTTTCTGGGACCAACAACCACATTAAACTTTATTTTGATAAATCAATATTTTCCATCTTAATCTACTCTCAGCCATGTCTCACGTCAGTTTCCATGATCCTATATCAACCCAGGACATCTAAAATAATTTATTATATACAATTATAATTAAATACATAATTTATTATAAAAATTCAAAATCTTCTTCAAAATAATCAAGAAATATAAAATTTTTGAATATGTTTTCAATGTGCGTCAATTTACTCCTGATATGAATCAAATATTAAGTTATATAATAGCAAAAAATTATTCACTCAAATCAATAGAAAATTCATTTAAATTTTTTCAAAAACCTTAAAAAATTTATTAAGGTGGAAATATCAACTAAAATAAAAAATAATGGCATATGATCATTATCCAAAGACATCCTCTAACAATCTCACACAAATGCCTAAACATCCTCACACAATTCCACCATGATCTAGTGGAATTTTAACTGAAACCCTAACTGAATGACTATAAATAGGCAATGAAATGAAGCTCGAATGAAGGATAATATATGGGATAACATATGTTGAATCTCATAAAAAATTTCTCCAGGAAAACCCCTCATCATTGTGGATTGATAATGGATGAAATGTAGGGAGAGATGGATGAAATGGATCTACATGAACCCCCATTCAACATAAACCATGAAGGGGTATGATCATAAAATTATGAGACTTTATTTATTGATAAAATTTTCCTAGGAACCTATCAAAATATTTCTTATGTGTTTCACACCAAAATGACTCATCGTCTGACCCCATTATTTCATGACCCTTCTTGATGGGGTCTAATCAAACCCCCCAAAGGAAATGGGGTTGGCCCCCTAAAATAAATTCATGGTGTGGCCCTTATATTTAATTCCATAAGATCCCTAATCATGATCATGATGTTACTCAATGCTAAGAAATAAGGTTAACTCCCCCTGTATGGTGAGTACGATGGACCTGAATCTCATTGACCCTCAATGGAAGAACCATTTTGTAATGGAATAGTCCCCCCACCAAAGAACAACAATGGAATATCACCCCCCTTTAGAATAATACTCCCTCCTCAATAAAGCCGTCCAATACATCCCATTAGGTACTTGTGTGGTCTCATAACCTTAGGATTTTTCCATATTGGAAAACCTATCATATGTGGTTTTCAATAAGTTCCTCTACCACTATGAAACAAACACCAAGCCACCCTCCAAATTTAATCCCTCATGACACATGCCACCACAAAAAACCCCCTGAGGTTTTATTGTGGTCTATCTTTAGTAGGAAAATTCTAATATAGTGTCATATCGACCCCTCCCTAACATTCACATGAGCACCCGAAACACCTCTTGGGATTTAAAAAACATCCAAAAAACAAATTTTGGACATGTTTCAACTCTCAAAATTTATATACAAATCCAAATTCTAAAAACATCCCCTATTCCAGGAATAAAATTCAAATTATCATTGAATTTCATAACCTATAAAGATAAGGATCAAAAAATTGGATCTATTATTTTCTCCCTAAGTCCCCTATATAAAATTTAAACCACCATTAATTAATTTTTAAATTATTTCCTTATTTTTAATGGCTATTATTATTTTTGAGTGAATTTTTATTCAAATATTATTTTTTATTTTTATTTTCTCTCAATGAATTATATCATGTAATATTTAAGACACTCATATGTAGAGAAATAAATTTATGGAATTTAAATGATTTAGGTAGATCTACACTTTTTCTATTTTTTATTAAAAATTGATTTCTTCGTTTGATAGTACAAAATATTATTATTTTAATATTTTTAGAATTTATAAATATATTTCCAGTTTTATAAATATGTGGCATAGAGTTAGATAAATGATTTAATCAATAATTAATTTATATTAATGTATTTATGGTTTACAATATTATTTTATGAAAATATTTTATTTATTGAAATTAGGATTACATATGGTATTTAGTTAAGTGTTAGATTTTGAGATAGGGAAAATCATGTATATTAATGTGCTCGATTTATTGAGAGGCCATAGATTATATAAAAATAGTTTTTATTTTCACTTATGGTTTTTTCAGTGTGTTGTGGGGGCCTATGAATGTAATATAAAATAAAAATTTAGTGTGGTAACTCATCATTTAACATTGGAAATTTAATCCCATTTTATTTTATGGCCCCATCGATTTAGATATGGATGTTTTATGGGTTTAAATCATTAGCTGATAACTCGAGTAAGAAGATGGTAGTGTTTTCTTCTAATAATTAGAGCTATCTAAGCTATCAAATTCTATATGATGAGAGGGTGAAAATTTTAGTTTTTCAAAAACATGTTTTTAAGAATATTTTTTATGGGAAAAAATTAATTTAAAAAAAGTGGGTGGGAAAACTCTTGTTTTTGGAATGCTTGTAATGGGTTGATTCCTCATATTTTTGAAATAATTCATGTGTAAAAATGTTTTCCAAATAGTTGTAGTGGTTGAGTGATCCTAAAATAAATGGAATTTAGTTCCATGAAATTGATGTGGGTGTTTCATTGATTAATATTCCTGTTTGTTTTATTTCTTTTGGTACGAATTCAAGAATATTTTATCTATCAAATAATATATCATTGTTTTAATTGTATGGTAACTATAGTGAGTAATTAGTGAAATTATCTTAATCTATTATACTCACCCCCTATATGTGCACCTTATAAAACATCTGGATGTTGTTGGTTTTGAGTTCTAGGTAGTGGTGTTCATGGTATGATGTATTGGATGATGATTTGACAATGATGATCAAATAAATGTAGTAGTAGTGCATCATATTTATTCTTATTAAGTTATAAAATATTGTATTTATATTTTCAACCATATATTTGATATTTGATACATGTATATACTCATTTAAAATCATGTATCCACTATAAATTCTAATAATTGTCTTGTGGTGTGGTTGTGTGGGAAACATGGGAAATAAATCCATAATGGTAATTAGTAAACCATTTATATTATATTTTATGGCCTTTAGAATGTGTGGAAATTTCAATATCTATGTGATGTTCTAGTTCAATTTTCGGTAAATGTTTGAGTAATCGAGTCATATCAGGATGTTTTAAATATTAATAGTTTGTTTTGGTTACTTACTATATTTCATGCATTTTTTTTTTGTTTTTAACTTGTTAATTTTATTTTTAAACAACTATTCTTGTGAGAAATAATTTTTTTGATATATTTTGTGATGGAATATTTATATTTTTAATTTGGATAAAAAATTAAAAAATATAAAATGAAGGAAAACATTTCCTATAGGGCACGTTTTGAAAAGGAAATATTTAAAAGGTTGAAGTGTTTTACAAAAGGGGTCATTAATAGCCAATCATCATTGGATCAACTATTCACCATAGGGCAGTGGATGAGCTTAGAAAATGATCATGGTTATTATATAAAGGAAGGATCCAATGAGGGTTGATTTTGGATTAGGTGTATGCCATGTTTGGGGTTGTTCTAGGTGGGAGTCGGGGTCATGGTAACATGTTGTACTTGGAGATTTTAGTGATCTATTAATTTTCATATGAGATTATTAAAGAGAAACCCCCAAATTGAATTTTTGATGTTTTGTTGAGAAATATTTATGATGCACCTCTTTTATTAAAAACAATAAAAATATAGAATTCAAAATGAGTACACGAAAACATAGAAAGAAAAACAATTAAGAAGCTAAATGCCATGATTTTTCTACAATCATCTAGTTAGCTGCCATTCCTTTTCACTGATTTCATGCCTGCCAACTATTCCCTAACCATGAATGCATCCTCGGCCTCACCATGTCCCCCCTAATTGAATTTCTGCTGTTGGAAAATCATTTACTACATAACTCTTTAATTTAATAAAACATGCATAGTGATGTTGGATGACACTATTCAATGTTTTAATATTTATGGATAAGGGTTCCAATGTCACACTCTCTCATATCGTGTTATCAACCGCTATGACCATAAGTGGAGAGATTTCTCCACATCCCTCTTTAAAACCATGATACACTAATGATACTAGAGGATCATGAAGTTACAATGGGAATAATCATGGTTTATGTCATAAAATCCTATTTTCACCAAGAGTTAAAGAGTAGATGATTTCATAAGGTGAACGATGAGATGGAAATATTGTAATATTCACTCATTAGTTGTTTTTAAATAAGTAATAAGTCTAAACCCATTACTAGTTGTGTTAAATTATCATCTATATAATTGCGTAGGGTTGATAGAACTGGTATATAACAAACTATATTGTTAGAAACACATGACTAAGAATATAAAATAACATTGAAGGAGTTAATGTAGTTTTATATTATAGATGTTAACATGCATGGAAAAATTTCACATTGTTACAATTAAGTAAGTCATATTTTATGATGGATTTATGGCCTTATAATGTATAATTTAATGAATAATTCATGTTTTGAGGGAATTGGACCCATATATTTCATAAACATATAGGTTATGTGTTCATTCGATGTTTAAGATGATGATGATGTGTTGTAAGGGTGTGATTTTCAAGTCACATCCATGCATACAAAGGAAAATAAGTATGTGTGTTGGAGTTGTTCACACTACTCAATACATTTCAATATCACGAGTTTTATTTCTAGTGAGAATGGTTTAGGATGATAAATATGGTAGAACACACTATGAAATTCATTTTATTAATAGATACATATATTACTCTCTCTAACCATGTATTGGTTTTTAGATATATTTTGATGGAGATAAATATTAATGTTTAATGTGAATGTTTTACCATATATATATATTATAACACCCACATGATATTAATAATAATATTATTAGTTTATTTTTTGAATTTATGGAATTTTTGGGGTTTTAGGTAAAACATTTAAAATTTCCAACTGTTTTCTTCTATTAGTTAGTGAAAACTATGTTGAATTTATATGAAACCATGTGTGGTATTGAAATCTAGTTATAGATTGTTTTTAATTATTGGAGTGGGGTTCTCTAAACAATGTTAGGCCTCCAAATAAATGTGTTACTTTTTTAGTATATAATATTGACTCACATGGTTGGAGAAATGATAATATATTTAATTTATCCCAACCATATAAATGAATCTTATGCTAGGGAGTTTCTTCTAGAGACTCACACAGAGTTGTCACTCAGTTTAGAAAATAATACAGCTTACCCTATTTCAAAAAAAAATGTTAAATTTCAAATATTATATCTGTTTTTCTATTTTATTCAAATATTCACTCCCCTCCCATTCACATGTATGACCCCATCAATGATTTAGGAAGAGCCACTCCTACTTGATTTGTGGCTTGTCCACCATGATTTCCTTGAGATTCTTCATGAAAAAACATCCATATTTCTACATTTATCATCTTCTTTATTCTCATTCCCTCAAACAATGGTTTCACCTAATCCATGAATCCTTAATCACAATAAAAGTAGATTTAGGCATTTGGATGATTTTACCCTAGGGATCTATTCATTGAGTTCATTAGAAGGGTGATTTTTTCCCTTTACTATCGAAGAAGATTGATTTCCAAATTGTTTAAGGTAGGTATTTCTTCTTCATTCCTTTATTTTGAAATTCAAATAATTAATAGAATTTATAAATTGATATTATATGAAACTAAATCATGATATGGTATCAATGATGATTTTAAAAATGTTTTTAGGAATTTTATGCATGGTTCAAGGAGTTTCTAAATGAATTTTTATCTTTTGTTTTAAATTTAAAATTTTAAATATTTTAAACATTTATGAAAAATCATAATAGGCTTATTTAAGTTGGTTTGATGGAAAATATAGACCATGTTCCCTATAATAATTTTAAAGGCAGAGGAAATTGTTTTAAAGGGGTTGTTTTGAATACTTCTATTGGATAAAGGGATGTGTTTTTTCAAAAATTATTTTTAATGGTAGTTTTAGAAATTGAGATTCCCACTCAAAGAGAATGTGACTTTAAATATTATATAATATTTTTATAATATCCTGTTTAGAACCTTGTAATTATATGTCATCTTGGTGATGAGGAACTCATTGATTTCCATTGTATTTGTTTCTACTTGTTTTGGTTGTTTTATTATTATACTATTATTGTATGATTTATATTGGGGTTGTTACATGTGAGGGTGTTAGAGGTTATGGATATTTATTATTTATACACTTGATGCATGTGTTGATATTTGTTTGAATTTTTTATCACCTAAACCTTACATTTTTCTTAGAAAATCTGGTTGTTAAATAGGATATATTGATTCATTCTATAGTGCTTATCTCAAAGAATAGATTTTATACACTAGTTAATGCTTCACCAGAGTTTGGATTTCATTTGGGAAAGATTCTATGGGCCATACGGGTGTCATGTGATTTGGTTTTGAGGAAAGATAGGTTAATATTTAGTCTCATATCATGATAATATAGTCATATTGTTGATTCAATATAGGGGATCAAAACATTATATTGTTGTAACCCATTATGATTTTATTATTCATAGCACCTTTTAATTTCGTATCATGGTTGTAATATTTTGATTTTTTTTGACTATATATGTTTTGTTTTTATTATTTATGGTTGAATTAGTTTTAAAAATTATTTTTTAAAAGTTATGTTATAATTTTTATCGAATTAAATTATAAATGGACTGTTGTATGTTAGGTATATTTTAAAACGGTGTAAGTGACATAAAATGGTTCCATTTTGTTTTAATTTAAAATCGAAGGACCTCATTTCTGGATTTGGATTATCTACTATTAAGAGGAGATTTAATTAATTTATAAAAATAATGAGCTATATTTATAAAAGAAAAGTATATTTGATTTGGTTTCATTGGCCCTATAATATTTATAACCTTATTTACTGAAATATATCAAAATATCAGTAATAAAATATTAAATGAGATTAATTGAATATACTATTTACTGTGATTCTATAAGTATTGTTCACTCACACCTAGGATAAAAAATCCCGAGTTTATGAAGATCTCATATTTTATACATGTTATTTGTTTCATAATTAGATTATATTTCATTCTATTGAGTCATTGATGGGTGATACTAGATATAAAATGTGACCATAGGTCACTTGGAGTTGTTCTTGACAATTGGTTTGTGTTTTATATTGGGATATTTATGTATCTTATAGGGAAACCTTTTATCTATTTTCATTCAGTTTCATTAATTAATCTATATGATTTATTCATTTTTAAAGAAGTTTTTTGTTTATAGGAATGATATGGATCATATTTTTAGGTTATAACTGAGTTTTAATCAATATTATAAATATAATCTTATCTTATTTTTTATTTAAATTAAATCTATGGATGTCCCATTTTGGATTTTAAATATTTAAAAATTATATTTCTTACTATTATTTGAGGGTTAAACCATTACTAGTATGATCTATTTGATGGCTATTAACATGCTACCAACATGTGTGGATTAAGAATACACTTAGAGCCAAGGGATCCGATGATTAAGATGACATGGAAAGTCATCATAGGATGGTTTATTGAAAATAATATCAAATTATAGGTTTAAAAAGGTCCTAGGTTCTTTAAATAAATATATTTATTTTGGCCTTGTCTTGGTAGAATGAATATAAGGATTTTATAACTCAGTAGGTTAGTATAAGAAGAGCATAACATTCTCTTTCTCATTTGGAGACTCACGATTCCATGTGTTTTTTTGGATTTTAGAGTTTTATTTTTATTTTATTTTATATTTTATAATGTATTTTGATATAAGAATTTGTTATTTGAATACTAAATTTTTAATGAATGTTATTTTGGGGGTTCTGTTTAGATTTTGGGTGAAAATAGAATAATAAAAACAGTTATAATGTTATCCCAAATAGTTAGTCAAGCCTTGTAGAGCCTATCCAGATAGTTGTAAAAGATATCTAGAGGCTAACACAGGTTAGGATCATGACCTGACAAAACGTGTGTCCAAACAATGCATATTTAATCATCCCTCTTATTTTTATTTATTAAACCAATATTTATTTAAGATTTATCTTAAAGTAGTTCCCACTTATTATAGATTGATTAAATAATATTTTTATGATGTTTTTTGGTTTTTGAAATGAATTATTATTGGTTGGGATGTTATGTTTTGAATAGCCTTGGTATATAATGGTATTTTTTGTTACAACAGAGAATTTTATAAAATGAATAATTTTAAATACTATTTTTTTTGTATAATCGAAGAATATTACTTTGTTTCATATGCAGTGTTTTGAAAAGTTATTAATTTGTAATGGTATTTGGAAATATGTTTTGAAATATAATTTACCAACTATATGAATGTTTGTAATTTTCTCCATTTTTTATAAAATGAATTTTCTTGAGATAAATGATTGAAATTAATTTGATTTCATTTCATAAATTGAATGAGATGTTGTATCAATATTGGAATGATTTAAAAGGGGATGATGTTTTTAAATAATATTACTTAGTCAAAGGTGGTTTTGAATTTTATATTTCAAGTTATGGATTTAATATAAAATAATTTTTTTAATGTTTGATTGATGTGTTTTTATATAAAGGGTTTATTAATTTATATTTCCCCTTTGTTGAGAGTGGGATTATAATAGTTTAAATAGTGAGACACGAATTAAATAGGTTCATGAGTTTTGTTACTTACTAAATGAATCCCCAATAAGGAAAAAATAAGTAGAAGCTCATCTTTGAGTTTGAACCTCTTGATTAATCCTTTCATAATTTTTATAAGATACTTTTTTCTATAAACTCCCCATAGAATATTAAAAGAGTGGTAGAAAATTATCCTTCATAACTTTTAGACCTTATCTTAGAATTTATTAATCGGTATCCTCCTCTCTTATTTGGGGATTAAGGATTTACTGAAGTATTTTATTTGTTATAAAGGATTGAGGTGCTATGAAATTCTCTTGATAATCTGAGTGATTGAATTAGAAGAGTTTTTATAGGGTTTCTAGTATGTCCAAGCCAATATTGGTTTGATTCATTGGTCCCTTTTCAGTAGTATAAGAAAATGTAATGGGATTTCATTTAGATGATGTTCTTCTATTGGTTCTATCATTAGGATCTGAAGGTAGTGAAATATCTTTATTTTTTGAACCTCCATCAAGTTTAATAAAGGATGAAGGATTTTTTAACCACATTTTGGAGTTATTTATATACTTACTTGGGTTGGTGATAAATTATTCCAAGATTGATTTTTTATTTTTATGTGTCATTTTCTATGGTCCTATATTAATTTTTCTCAAATCTAGACTACCAAAATTTTAGAATGTATTTTAAATTTAAATTTAGGTGGAACTAGATATAATTAGGAAATATGGGATGGGCGATGCCTTACTTCTATATATTGTGACTGAGGGTAACCCATTTGTTATGGATCAAGTGTCAGATAAGCTCGTGTTTGATGTGAAAGTTGACGAGGAAATTTTTTATCAAGACCTATGTATTTATTTAGAGAAGAAAATACCATTTGTTATAATTTATTAATGGGTATTAGAGGAACTAAATACTTATTTCTTGAAAGATCATAGTTCAAATCATTGTTGTCATAGTTTAGGTCATCTATAAAATGTTTTATGTTATTCTAAAAAAATAATTATCAGGTACAATCATTTTTGAGATGTTGATATTTATTATGGTTTCTTGTGGTGGATTTAGATTTGGATAAATATTATTTTGTTAATCTTGTGGGTGTTCTCCTTACATGAATTATTGTTTTTCTTTTAAGAGATATTGGTTGTTTTATGGATATGTATTAACATTGTTTTTTGAAATCCTGACTATTTTGTTTTATGTATGTGATGAAATTTGATTATATATTAGAATAAATATGGATGACCTTGGGATACTTTTTGGGTACTATTTTTGTGTCATAAATCAGTTTTTATTATTAATAAACTAGTGTATGGTTTTATTTTATGGGGTTTATCATGAGGTAGTGTCTCAGTTGTGATGTCCTCAGATACTCATCTCTCTTAATTTTTATCAAAAATTAAAACTGTGCAGCTTTTTTTTGAGTTCATTTGTATTTGTTTCAGCTTGGTTGGAAGTGATTCAATATATTATTCCAAGATTATATGAGATTATTTTTTATGTTAGGTAATTCATTAAAATGGTATTATTTTTGGTATTTAATCATTTCATTTGAATGGTTGCGTACGGTTATGGGAAGAATAAAATTTACATAGTGCTTTCGAGGGGAGATGTTTTTCAATGGTGGTTGTTTATTAATAGGAATTTATTCTCTTCATTATAAAATTTAAGATTAATTATAAATAGTTGGGAAACCTATAACAATTATCTATCCTCTTTGGGATTCAAGATAGTTGGTTACGGTAGGATCGGGTTGATTGGATTTCATTAGAATGGACTTCCATGTGTATTTTCTTATTATACCCACATCATAAATTGGGTAATAGAGAGTATTAAGGTTCATTTACCTTCTAATGTTTACTAGTGATTTTTTAGGTGTAAAGTGTCATGGTGGGAATAATTATAACGCATATATGATAATTTTTTCATAATACTACTAATTTTTTTTTTTCTATTTTTGAATTTTAGGAGTTTTAGAAAAAAAATTGAAAAGGATTTCATATGTTTTATAGATACATAATATTCATAGAAAACCTGTTATATTTCATTGGGAACTGGGACCATTATCAGTGTCCAGTGGCAATGGTGTTTTAGTTGTTTTTTCACAGTTCTACATACCTTGTAGGGCCTCCAAGTTACTATTTTGATTTATTTAGTGTTTAACAGTGACTGAAATAGTGGGTACATGGATAGTATAATATATGTGTATTCCACTTATTTAGTAGAGTTTTCTCTAGTGATTCTCACATAGTAGGTGCAGGGTCAAAAAAATAGTTCGACCAAACCGTATGGATTACTTAGTCTCACATAAAAAAGGAAAAGTACTGAAATTATCTCATCATTATTAATTTATTGAAAAAACCATTATCCTATAATTTTTCGACAAACTCTATGGGGTATTTTTAGAGATCTCATGCTCCTTCATTTTTCTAATCTCCTATTTAATATTCATTTGACTATTTAGGGAGATCCTTAATTCCTCCCTTATCTTATTTATTTTTTCTTTTTCTTTATTATAGGTTTCTATTTATCACTAAAACCACCAACTATATTCTAGATGATTTAGTTTAATTGTTATAACCTATGTATTTAGTCATGTAGGGATTTATAATGTTGATTTATTACTTGTTTTTCCATCTTCCATCAATAGAAATTAGTTTATTCTTAGATTATGGTAGGTGTTTCTATACCATTCCTTTTTTTTCAATTCTAAAAATGATTTTAATTTATAAATATTTATTACGTGAAATTTTATCTAGATAAGGTGTACATGATGAGTTTTAAAACCCTTCTTGATAATTATAATCATATCATAAAGGGTTTTGTAATAAATTTTAAATTTTTATTTTAAAAAGATATTTATTTTAAAATGATAATAATTTTTATAAACTTATAAGAGAATTATTCAAATGTTTTTCATGGAAAAAAATAATGGGGACGCATTTTAGTTTTATTGGCAGAGGTACTTGTTTTAAATTTGTTTTTCTAAATAATGGGTTTGGATAAAGATTCTTGGGGTTTTCAATGTGATTTCTAAGATTTGTTTTCTATTTTGAGATTTAAAATAACATTGAACGTGACTTATAAAATCAAGTAGTATTTCTTATAAAAGATCAATTTTTATCCTTTGTAAATAATTATATTGTCACTGATGATACCCTCATTGATTTATCATGGTTTTTTTTCTCGACATAATGGGTGTTTTATTATTATATGATGATTATATGATTGAAAAATGGGGTTGTTTCATGAATAGATTTTATAGGTGGGTGTGAATTGGTTTTCATAATTGTAATCCATGTTTTTATCATTGTTTTATTATATTATCACCTCCACATTACATTTATTAGGCGAACCCAAGTAGCTATGTACGAGATATTTATTCTGGATACACTAGTTAGCTCAAACACAAATAGTGCCCCCTAGTTAATGTTTTTACGAAGTGAGGGGGATACCCCAAGGATTCATATGTGCGAAATTCAAGTGTATTTTGATATGGTTTCTACATATTTTTGTCCAAATGTTTGTCGAATATTATGAAAGTTCATTTATTATCATCTCAAATTAAGAGTTGGTTATAGACAATGACACATATTCCTTGATTGGTGATTATATAAAGGAGATACTCATTTAATATTATTGTATCCAAATATAATTTTATAGTTTGTAGAAAATTTTAATTTCTTTCCATGATCGTATTCCTTTTAGATTTTGGGGTCTTTATAGATAGTTATTTTATTATTTATTGTTGGGTTTTTATAAATGTTTTTTTAGAATTTAATTTCTAATGATTTTTTCTAATTAAAAGACAAGTGTTTGGTTTTATATTGGGGTTTTTTGGAAAGGTTGGATATAGGGTCAAACAACTATTTTTTGTTTAAAATCAAAGGTATTCATTTAGGTTTTAATATGTTACATTACTTAGTGGTTTTTTCACTGGTTATATATCTATAGAATGATTTTATTTCAAATGGATAAGATCGCATATTTTGATTTATTTTTCCCCACGAAATTTAAATCCTTACTTTCTAATGTTGTTGAAACATGAATTATCAAATAATAAATTAAATAAATTTTATAGACATCATTGTGAGATCCACCTAGGAAGTTTCACTTGCAGCATAATGAAACCCAAGAATAAATTATATAAAAATTATATAATTTCAGAGGAATACTCTACATATCTCACAATAATACATGAATGGGAATTATAATGGTATAGTTTAATTAGATACTAGGTACATAACTAAATTATTAATGAAAAAAATTAATATTTTTCATAAATATTTTATAAACATGGTACCCATCTCGACATATAATACAAAATATACTTCTTCATTTCATGGGTAAATAGATACATATTAAGGGTTAGATCTGATGCTCGATATGGGTAAACATGGATTAAAACATTCATAGATAATAAGTTAGAATAATATGAGAACAAATGTAAGGGAACATAAATATCACACCCAACGTCGTAAATCTCAAATCATGAGTCATGTTATACAACATTGAAATAGGATAAAATATTAGTCATAAGAGTATATAAAATCAATGAATGATGATCCGTGAGAGAATAAAATAGGCTTAAGGATATTTTGCAACTATTTTGAAGAAAATTATGGCACAAAAATTATTCTGGAAATCATATGTCAAAGATAACAAAAAAAAGTCATCCATTACAAAGAGGGATTCCAGCAACCTCCCATGCACCTTATTGGGACCAGGTTATCTTCTTGTGTCCCTTCTTCAGTTTGGGCTAATAGTCTATGTATCCATTAAGGCAATGAGGTATAAAAAACTAACTGGGGAATTTTAGGGCAATAATATACCCACCCATCAATTAATAATAATATATTAATATGTTTTCCATAATCACATAAGAGCATTCATCATTCCTTGATAGCTTAATTAAAATGTTTAAAAGAAAATAGATTCAAGATAAGTTTATCAAAATATCATCAAAAAATATCTTCAGAAAGAAGACGAATGGTTTCATTACGAAATACCCATAGTGAATCATAATGATCATTAAAGGATGTTGACATATACAAGACACTAATATTTTGTAATTTATTATTCTAAATTAGTACTATGTTTGACTGATTTATCAATATCAAATACCAAAATATTTCATAACATATTGTATAAATACTATTATGAAAAATTTAGAATAATAAAACACATTTTATATAATAATATTTTAAAAAAATATATATTCTTCAAAAATTAGATTAATAACTTCTAATGTTTTAAATGATTTTTATCATTAAAATAAACATTTTTTTATATATTTTATTTTCATCAAAAAGAAAAAATAATAAATTGTGCGATTTTGATTTTTTAAAGTTAATTTAATTTTTGAATTTAAGATATTGTAATTATCCTAAAATTATTTTTTTGGAATTTATGAGAAATAATTGTTTTTCAAGTGAATAGTTAAAATTTATGTTTTTAAGAGAATGGTAAATTTTTTTACTATCAACATTTGAAAAGTACCTAATAGTATATAAATAACAATAATTGAAAAAATTTCCCATACTTAGTAACACTATACATTTAAAAAAAACATTTCGTACATAAAAAAACCAATGTTCAATATTTTAGAACATAAATAACATTTTATTCTATTTTAAGAACTAGTAATAGTCTTTTCTTTTAATTAGTCATTTTTAATATCATAATAAGTATTTTTAGGCATTTTATGACACCGAAATCATATTTTTTATTATAAAAAAATTTAAATCCTGAAAATAAATTACAATGATAAATTTATACAATATTAATTTTAATCATAAAAAACATGTTTCTAAATTTAGTTTTTATCTATTATGTGAGATTATATTGAAATTATATTTTAAAAACAATATATATTTTATTTGATAAATATATAATCATATTTTTTTAATAAAAATTAATACTATGAATTATGTTTAATTTTATTTCTTAATAATAAAATTCAGTTGATAAAACAGTTATTTTCTAAATAATAAGAATTTTCTATATGTTTTTTATTTTTAAATTAAATTGATATATTTTAAATTAAGTCACAATCATTTTTTTCATAATATATATAAATTAATTTGAATTTATGAAATTCTTAATCAATATTATATAAGATTATTATCCCTTAATATTAAAATGACTTTTTTTTCTATAAATACAGGATTTGAACACATAATATGTATTAAAATAAAAGTTATTTTTAAATATATTTTTAAAAAAATTATAAAATAGAGAGAAAATTAGGATTCAACAGATATAAATTTTTTAATTAGGGTCATCTAAAATTTTTATTGATAAATTATTACCATGCATAATATTTAGTACAGATTAATAAGTATAAAAATGGGTAATTTATTGTAGCTAGAATTTAACTAAAACAATTTTATATTAATTCCTTATAGGATACATTTATTGTTATAAAGGTTTAACATTAGGTATCACTATCTTTTCACCACCCAATTCACCTAACTCTCATGAGATTACATTCCACCATTACATAACTTTCTTTTTGAAATATTTTTCTCCTTTTTTACTCTATAAAAGGATATCACATACACTCATTTCAAGAACATTTATTATAATAAATTCCCATCAAAATATACCAAATTTACTTTATATATATATATATATCCTTTAAACTATATTTACCCCCTATCCTCAACAATATTTCTCAATTTCTTTATTTCTAAATAATACATCAAGAGAAGATTGAATATCTCACCGAATGTATTACTTATTATTTTATATTCTTTCTTAATCATTCTCATACACACTTTTAAAAATAGTTAAAAAATATTTATATAATTAAATGAATAAAAATAATATAATTAAATGGTATTATATTGATGGTATAATAATTATCTATTCCCCTCTCTTTTAATCCAAAAAATGGAAATGTTGCTCATGTGTGTATGGTGACAACCACTTCCATTAAGGAAACATTTTTTTTTCATCACAAACAGTGAAAGATATTTCTATAAATTACATTAAGAAATATATATGTTATTTATATAATTATTAACATTGTGTAAATATAAATTAGGTAATATTTGTGTAATATTATCAATAAACAAACAATTTTAAACTAACCCCTTAATAAGAACATACTTGAAGGAAAAATGATTTATTTATAAAATGAAACTTATTTTTTATTTACCATATTCTTATAAATAATCCAAGTTATGATTTACACTTCAATAACAAAAAAATAATTATATTATTTATTTTTAATATATATATTTTATCAAGATAATATATTCTATAGGTGTACTCACAAATATATTGTAGCATATCCTTGTTGGGTCAATTAAATACCTACATGAAAGATGTTATAAATTTCTATAAGGTATGGTATTTAAAACCTAATACTTTATAATAGGAATAAAATAATTATTTTTTAGTTCCTTATTGGTAATAAAAACATTTAAATCAGAATGTATGTTACCACTGTTTATTTGACAATGATTACCAAAACATGATGGTGTAATATTTCATCTAAAAGAACCATATTTTAAAATAGCACATTAAAAAGAATAATATTAAAAAATATCCTAAAAAATATATTAAATTACATTTTAAGAACTATTCATCATGAAATTTGTTGTAATAATGAATACAAAATCTACTATTATGAAACTCTTTCAAAAAAAATAAGATTACTCCCACCGGATATTTGAAACTGATAATAACTAACTATTATCCTTTAAGATTATAATTATAAATGATGTATTCAAAAGTTTATGGGAATTAATAAGGGTATAAATAGGTTATTAATATGGTTGCGATTGTTCTATAAAAGTATATAGTGAGATAAACTATGCATGAATTCATGGCAACAATTTTATGTATCAAATATAATTTCTTGAGACATATCACTTATTTTACAACATGTCATATTTGATATGGTTTTATTACTTACTAATGAGTTTATTTTAACATATTAATGTAATTAATGGGGTTTTTAATCTTCATATAATGTTTTTTATTATATTTATTTCAATTCAAAATATACTAATGTTATAAGTGTGTTCGATTACTTGACTCTCCTTATTGAGTGATAATGAATATTCTTGAACTTATTTCTTCAAAGATTTTTTTATTCATCCTTTACATTTTATTTCAGGGAATGTTCATTTTTTTGGGTAAATGAGTCTTTGGTTTAAAATATTTATAACCAATGAATTAATTACCCATACAAATAATTTCATCATTGAGAATAATTCACATCCTTTTTAATGATGGTTTCCTCTCTTTCTCTATATTTACCATTCCAACAAATGTTATACTTTATTGATATAAATCCAACTATGTGTCATCTCATGTGATCTACAAATTTTTCTTCTCTTATTTTAAAATGTATTTTTTGGTTACTATTTTCCAATGTGGTTTTTCATCAAAGTTATTTAAATATTTTAAAAATTATTTCTATCCTTTCAAATAAAATGTTTTATATTCAACTCTATATACCATTTTATTAAATTTTTTGTTTTAAAAAAGTTATTAATGAATTTTTTAAAAGGTTATTGTTTCATAGTGATTTCTAAAAACCATTATGAAACATTTATATATTATTCAAGGAAGCATTATTAATGATTATATTTTTAATTGTAAATGTTTTTAGAGTGTTCTAAATTATCCTTTTTGAAACATTTTTGTTTATTTCCAGGATCCATAATAGATGATTATTTTTAAAATAATTTTTTTAATGTTTTTTCACTTAAAATAATTTGTAATCATTATTTATTTTTCAATGAACCACTATTGGATATTCTTTATAAATGTTAATCATTTTAAAAAATTCACTTCCACCATTCCAAAATGACTTTATTAGTGACTTTATCTTCATCTTGCATTCCAAAATTAAAATAATTTTATAAAATTTAATATCTCATTTCAAAAAAATATTAATATTTATATATAAATTCATTTATATACATGGATTTTACTTCTCATGAATCACCCAATAAATGTATATTTATATAACCTTTTGGGTGATTGAATTTTTTTTATCAACCATTTACATTTATTAGGTAAATATTAGAGACACTATCTAGAAATATTGTTTTCACACCATGGGTTCTTTACAATGTGTTTAATTAATTTATTTCTTCAAGTGGAACCATATGTGTGGATTATTGATAGGTACATATGAGGATTAATCCTAAGGAAAAGTTTACATTGTAGGATTAATCCCATTAGAAAGGGTACAAAAGAGGATTCATCCCATGAAAAAAGGGTACACAAGTGAATTTATCTCAAGCCAAAGGGTAAATGAGAGGATTAATCAAAATCTAAATGGTATACATTATGATTTATCCTAATAAAAAAGATTACATATGTGGTTTTATCCCAACCTTGATGGTATATGAGAGGATAATCTCAGGGATAATATGGTACATGATTTAGCATCCCAAGAATGTTATAAAATGATTTTATTAGTGGGTATCCTTGATATATTATTTCTATGTTTATATTTATTCCATACAATTATGTTATATTATTTATCAATGACTAGGATCATTGACTCATATTTTGGGTTTCACTATTCTACAATCTTTTTCTATAATTAATGTTTTTTGATTTTATATTAAAGTTCCTTTTATCATGTCATATGGATAAAACATATTGTCCCATGTTCTTTTAATATGATATTTATCCCATTAAAAGGTTTTCTTTCATTATTATGGTATAATCCTTGAGTAAATATTTAATGTGTTTCCCTTATTGATAATTTTATCTCAACCATATCTTATGTTTCTATTCTCAAAGATATGGAGATGATTATAAATTATTAGTAGTAAGTAAGGGAACATAGTGTGGCACAATTGTGGAGTATTTTTAACATGAATTATAGAATATATTTCTTATGTTGATATTTTTAAAACAAATTAAACCATTTAGTCGTTATTTTGTGCGATTATTTTTTATATTTATTATCTATATGATAAAATTAATGTATTATATATTTTATTTTTATCATGTTTCCCTATAGTAGAAAACAGATTATGGTTTCTTTATTTTTTAGGATTAGTGTATTAAATTTGGTGAATAAGATAAGATAACATTACTGAAAACCCAAGGGTTAAGTCTTAGGGATAATCCTATGCATATGATATCATCCGAATGTTTTGGTAAAATATATATTATGTGGTTCTCTTAGAAATTATATACCTCTCAGGATACGAGAAAGTGGATGCGGTTATGGAACATATACACCAAAGAGAAGTAACTCTAAAAAAATTATGGTTTGTAATATACACAATCATCAATTTGGAGTAAGATGAGTGGTCCTATGACCCCACACAAGGATATTAACTCTTTGGGGATATTTATTGTATAATATTATTTCATTTATAATCTATTATCAAATATTTACATTTTTATGGAATTAGGTTCATGAATACTAGAGAACACTACATATTGAAACCATGATTAAACAAAGAGTTATTTAAGTTAAAAAAGAGGATAATGTTATAATTTTAAAGAATAAGATGTTTTGAAGCTGAATTATCCATGTACATATCTTATAATAATCATATTTCGGTGTTAATCAATTATAAGTCATTATTAAATCCTATTGGTTTTAGAATGGACTAGAGATATGTGAAACCATGTTAATAATAAATACAATGTAAAATGTAGTAACTATAGAAATGATAAAAAAAATTGGATTGAAGATGGGGTTGTAATATTGGGTTATGGTAACCTAATTACATCGATTAATGATTAAAAACTCGAGTCTTTGAAGAAAATAATCACAAAAAAGAAGAGAAGGATTGAGTTTTATAAAATACAAGGTGATAAAGACAATGAAGAAATGAATATTAAACATCTAATGTGTTAAAAAGGTTGGTTAAATATTACAAGTGAATGTCTTAGAGGAACAATAAAATGTTTCCCATGTGTATGGATTTTTCACCAATCTCATTATTTTCAAAGATAAATGAATATGTCATCAAATATAATGAATGTTTTTGGAGTCCCAATTATTATAATACTGATAAATAAAAACATTAAATACAATAATGTGGGACATTATACAAATTTATTCCCCAATTTATGGTCTAACGAGGATTATAGATATCCAAAACATCCCAATCTTATGGAATCAGAGATAAAATATCCAATACCAACTACTAAAAATGATCATTACAAATAAAAAATTATTTTATGTTACTTTAAATTTATAGAAAATTCATTAAATTATTCTCTAGTGTATGTATGATGTTTTCTAATAACAATAAATCACCACTTCCCAGATTTTATTATCAAAGAAAAATTATTATTATATTGTATCCCAAGATTATTTTTAGGGGAACATTCCTTCTTAATATAATTTTATCCTTTCCTTAGATGAATTTAATGTTACTTTGTAAATGGATTTATCCCTTCTAATATGATGAAAAATTATTTGGAATAAGATAATCATATATCATATAAACATTTGGTAGTATATCAATGAAATGATGAGTATGAAAACCATTTTGAATAAAATTTTATAATTTGGGTTTTTATATCAAATATTTAAAAACTATTTTATGAAATGGTTCAAAAAAACTAATTATTATGGTTAATCTAGTTTCGAGAGGAATGATATGTTGAAAAATGTATAGGGTTGATATCTATCTTGAAATTATACACCAATTCAATCCTAAATTTTGGATTCCCTTAGCACTTTCCATTTATAAGTGATAACTAATATTGTGAGGATGAAATTTATATTATGGTCATAGAATGTAACACATTGAGATTTTGGATTTTAATTTCTAATAAATTAATACTATGGTATATAGTTTTCTATACCAACAACACCAAACTAAAATGATCTGTGAAATATTTGAAGACCATTACTAAGAAAATATAATAATAATGAAACCAATAACATATAAAAATATTGTAATAATTTTACACTTCATCGAAATTGGGATTAATAAAACCTAATTTTTATAAGTTCATTTTTAATAATTTTTTTTTGTCCTTATATGTTATATTTTCATTTAAAATATTAATTTATAAATTTTGGAATTTGAATTTTTTTAGAAATTAATTTCATTTTTTATTTTGAAATATTAAAATTATTATGAGAAAATATTTTGGAATTTTTATGAAATAATTTATTTTTATGTGAATAGTTGATATTACGGTTTTATCAAAATTATATAATTTATGACATTATAAATATATAATGAAGGCAAATAAATTTCAAAACACTTATAATTGATTATAAATTTATCTAAGGAGTATAAATGTGAATTTTAAAAATCGTTTTTAGATTATAAAACCTTTGTTCAAAAATTTAGATGATATATTGAATTTTATTCAAATTTATGAAATATTTTCTTTCATTTTATTTGATTAAAAATTTTAAAGGTAATATTTTGTTTTGTTTGTATTTTTATGATTTTTAACACCTATTTATTTTAAAATAATTCTACTTATACCATGAATTTCATCGACATTCATAAATTTATACTATATAAATTTTAATATAAAAAGCATACATTAAAAAAAGGTTTTATCCATTATGTGATATGATATTTACATTTAATTTTATAACCATTAGAAATTTTATTTGATAAATTTTATTAATATTTAAAAAAAAATATTTAGAATGTTAAATTTAATTTATTTTCCCTTGAATTATTTTTCCATAGTAAATATTAGTTGCTATGACAAAACTTTTATTTTTTCAAAGAATGATACTATTCTAAAAATTGTGTAATTTTTAATTAAAAGGATACATTTTAAATTAAAATTAATTTATTTTAATATATATAATATAATTATCAGTCATTTATGTTGTTATCAATTTTATATGAGATTAATAAGACTTAATGATTACAACAACTTTTTCTATAATATTATTTGTCAATATATTATATCTTTTAATTTGAATGTTTAGTTTTTCAGATTTAGAAATTAAATAATATTAAATGCAATCAAATTACAGATTCATCATATATAAATTTGGTAATAAGGGTAATATAATATAATCAGTGATAAAATAATACCCATGACTAATATTTAATTGAGGCTAGTAAGTATTAAAATGGGTTATCTAATATAGCTAGAATTTTTCTAAATTAATTTGATACATATAACATTTATAATACCCTTATTAGGATTTTAATCCATACATACATGTTTAAAATACTTTACCCACCTAATTAACCTATCTCTCATGAAATTCAATTCTTATACATATCCTGGCATCATTTTCGGAATAGTTTTCCCGCTTTTTCACTTGTTATAAGAGCTCACTTACACCCTTTTGAATCAACACCTATAAATATAAATTTCTTCCAATTATTAGCTTCTACCCAAAATAATGTGCCATAATTCAATCATTTTCAAAGGATATATCAAGAGGAGATCCAAATTCTCAATGTAAGTGTTAGATATCATTTTACTTTATTTCATTATCTTTACCATCCACCCTCATCAAAACTATCATAATGATATTTATATAATTAAATTGATTTAAAAAATATATTTAAGGTTATTATATGAAGATTATAATTTTTTTATTCCCCTCTCATTCATTCTAAAAATATATACATTTTTCATGTGAGTATGTGGACTATCACTTCCACAGACTCATTTTGTGTTTCTTCACCACTATTAGTGGATGAATCTAGAAATATGTTTAGTGAATAGATCTATTTATTAATTTTGTATTAATACTATATAAATATAAAATAGCCATTCTATAAGAAATATTCATAAATAGTGATTATTGTAAAATAAACACATAAGATGGAAATACCAAGAGAAAGAGTGATCAATCTATAAGGGGAAAATTATTTTTCATCTACCAAGTTCTCATAATTATTAAAAATTATGATTAATCACATTAATAACATTAAAACAATGTTATTTTAATTTTTTGATAATTATATTATAAATTAAATAATTTATTATCTATCTATAATCGCACATAGACTATAGCACGTGAATATGGGGTCGGTTTAACAATCTGGTTGAAAAAATTATATACATTTTGATAAAATATGGAACATGAAGAATAATATTATATATTAATAAGTAAATATATATATATATTTTTAATTATAATAAAAAAATTTAAATCGTTAACTAAGTTACCATTATTCATATGTTAAAAATCACTCAATCATGCCCATCACAATATTTCTCTACAAAAATTATAACAAAAACTATCCTAGAATTAAACTTTATGTCAATAAATTTTCCAAAAAAAGTAATTCCCTTAACTTTTATCATATTTTAGTGATGAAATTTTGTATGATAATGAATAATTACACCACTATTATGGAACTAGTTGAAATTGACCAAGAATACCCACTCACATTATTGAAAATAGATAATAACTACACATTAAACATGTAGAGGATAATTTTAAATAAATTATATAAATGGTATTAAATAATAATAATATTTTAAAATAGATGATTAATATTTTTACTAATTCTATAAAGGATATTACAGTGTGATGAACTATGTGGGAATTCATGCTGAGGGTTATGGGTGTGAAATTTAGTTTCATGAGTCCAATTTATTATTGAACACTATGACATCTTTTATATGGTTTGATAACTACATAATTATTATATTTAAAAATATTAATGTAACTCATGGTATATTTTTTATCTATATTATTTTTTATTAAATTTTCATTAATTAAAAAGATACCAATATTAGAAGGGTTTTTGTTATTTCAAGTTCCTCTATTGAGTTATAATTCGTATTTATAGCTGCTTTCTTCCATGATTTTTTTCACCTTCATAATTTATTTCCTATTAATTTCTATTTAACTATTTGTAAATGAAACATTTGTTTCAAATCTTCCCCTCTGTGAATTTCTTCACCATAAAATGTATATCTTTGTTGGGAATAGTTGACATCCTCTTTAAAAATGGTTTATCCTCATTTTAAATATTTTATATTAATTTAAATATTATAATTTATACATCAAAATGAAATTATTTGTTATATCACATGACTATAAAATATCCATTATTTTATTTAAAAAAATTTTATTTTTATAATTTTCAGATAGGGATTTTGGATAACATTATTCTAAAATGTTCAAATGCTTTTCCATCCTTTCAAAAAATGCTTCTTATAATTCCCACCAAATTCATTTTTGATAACCATTATTTATTTTAAAAACTATTTTATTGAAGAATATTTTTAAAAGTAAAATTATTCAATGTGTTTTCACATAACATTTTTTAAACATTTGTTTTAATTTCATTGCTACATTTTTTATGATTCTTTTTTCAAAAGTATTTTTTTTCAATGTGCTATATCATCACCTATTTTAAACCTTTTAATATATTTCTAGGCATCATTATTAATGATTTTTTTTTAAAAAAAATTTTCGAATTGTTTTTACTTCACATTTTTTATTAAAAAATATATAATTCAGTGATGTACTATTGAAAATCCATTTAAACGTGAAATGTTTCCAAATTTTATCACATCATCTTGTTAAATTTTTTTTGAAAAGTTGTTAAAAAATATAATTCTATGGAAAATATAAAATAATTTAAAAAAAAATATTTATTATTTCCTAAGATATAACAATTTGTCTCTAATGTATTTATATCCTTGGAATTTATTTATTAAGAATTTCCCTCTAAATGATCTTATGGAATACCATTTTTTGGGTGATTAAATTTATTTTTTTTTAAAAAAATTTATTCTACATTTCAATTTTGGTGATAAAATATAGAATTTGTTTTATATTCTTTAGTTCATTATAATATTTTTAATGATTATTTTTCATGTGAATCCATATGTGTGGATGATTGATGAATAAGCTCATAAATATATATCCCTTCAATGAACTAGTTATGGTTTTATATGTAATTATCTTAAAACGTAATAAAAGTGGATTTATCCCATGAAAGAGGGAACAATATAGGATTTTTCCAAGGCATTGGATCAGAAAATGATTTATCCAAAGAGAGGGGGAACATGTGAAAATTAATCCCAATCCAAAGGTTACAAAAGATGATTTGTCCAAAGAAAAATGGGTACATAGGAGGTTTTTTCCAAATCTCAAGGATACCTGGGAGGATTATCCCAAACCCAAGAAGGTACCAAAGTGGTTATCCCAATCCTACACTATAATTAATTTCTTATTGGGTAGTATAGATATATGGGGTATAATTTTATGATTATAACATACTCTTATGTCAAAATCTTGTTTTAATGATTATTTGCTTTGAATTACATTTAATGTATCATTATGTTTCATGATTTTTCTATGGTATAAGTTTTTTAACATGAGAGTAACTTTTATTCAATCATAGCTTATGGAAAAACCTTATTTTCAAATGTCATTATAATAAAATCATCATCCCCTTTTCATTTTTACTCCCATTCTTATGATTTGTCCCTTGAGGACATGTTTAAATTTTTTCCTTAATAATCATTTGATATAAAACCTTTCTTATGTTTCCAATCACTATTTTATGAAGATGATTACATATGATAAGTCTATAGTGGATTATAGTGTGCCTTAAATATGAAGGAATGCACGGAGGTGTTGTAGAACATGTTTCTCATATAGTTATTCCTCAAAGACACTAAAACATTCAATCCTTGGGTTGTTCATGTATTGGTTATATATTTAATCTAAATAATGAAACTAATTTATTATTTTAGTTATGTTTATCTTGGGCCTCTATATCATAGATTATTAACAAATTTATTAATAATTTAATAATATTATATAAAAAACATTAAAAATAAATAATTTTCTTTTAGTAAGATTAGAAATGAAAAAAATACAATACGATAGGATTATGATTATAATTTAAAAACCATAAAATTATATAAATTCCTATTTATATCAAATATATAAAACAATGGTGGGAAAATTAGTTAATTACATAAAATTTAAAAAAAATATTGTCAATAAATTGTTATGATATTAAAAAATTACTGCTTTGGGAATGGAAAAGATTATTTCTTTAAAACAATTATAAATAAATTAAATGATTTTATAATAATACCATTATAAATATTTTAAAAGTACATAACTTTTGAACCCAGTTTTTATTATTTTCATATTTTATATTAACGTGTTTGGAGAAATAAGTGTATTATATGATTTCAATATATAATAGAGGCAATTAAAATTGAAGTAATTTGGATGTTTCTATATCTAATGTTTTTATGTATTGAATTATGGGTTGTTAGCATATTTATATGATAATGGCGCTACACTAGGATGAATACATTCTTACATGTGCCTAAAATTTTATATTAATTGTTATATATTTGATTGAGTTATACTAAAATCAACTAAAATCAATTATTAGAAAACTTAGATGAAATTGTAATGTGATTAAATAGGGCTTGTGTTTAGTTGAATATGTTTTGAATTTATTTAGAGAACAAATGTAAATATTCTAATTTTATTGATAACTATTGTAGAGGTGATAAAAAATGTGAGACTGTGGAATGGTAAAATATTAAATTCACATGTTAAGAAATTGTAAAAAATTAGACTGCCTAAAGGTAGGAAGTGATATGTTAAAATGACATCATGGTCGATCTATTAACAAAAAATAATCATACAGTAGATCAAAAATTTGGTCATGTTGTAAGTATATATGATAATCATCTGGTAACTTGTGCAACCTTATTAATCATAAAGTTTTTCATCCAATAATTTCACTCATGGTATTTCCAGTAATTAAACGAATCATATAGCTACATGTGACTCATGATCAAGATGGAATTAGGGTAATTCTGAGGTTGCTGCTGGTTGATAAAAACGAGGTTCCAAATTTTTTATATAATTAGTAATGATTTAATCAAATGATATAATGATTCTACACATTATTAAAGATATATATCATGATATTAATGTGACATTGTTATTGATAATAAGATTTTGGTCCTATATAATGTATATTGATGATATTTTAGTAATACATGGATGTTGAAGAAATTAAAATAGGTAATATTATATGTGTATAAACCATTTTAAATACATGTATGATATGTGGAAAGGTTGTATGATATTATAGAGAAATACAAGATAATTCATCTATGTGAGTGGAATTTAGAAATGGAATTTATGTTACACATGTAAAATATATTTTTCCATGTAAGATAATTTAGCTACAAAGACGAGAATCGTGGCTCTATAAGCAAATTTTGTTATGCGAAGAAAATTTGAGTTTTTTAGTTTTAAAAAATTCATTTATATAATGATTTTAATATATTTTTAAGGATTGTAAGATAATTGGGTTATGTGGGACATGATAGGATAATTTATTTATCTTCATCCTATGTTTCAAAGATTATTATATTCATGAGATAGAGATTAAATAATAAAACGATGTGTGTAGTATTCTTCATTGAGATCAAACATTATGATGCACTATGAGGTACATATTGATCCATATAGGGAAAAATAATTTTATTTGAGGAGAATTCAACTCTATATAAAAGGATTCCATAAATTACTACCCATAATATATTATGTATCCTATTTCAGGTTATATTACATAAATATAAACATAATAAAATCCAAAAATATAGAGAGGCCAAGCATATTTGTGAATTTATATACACATAACATTAAATTTAAACAAGAATACTAATACATTATTTAAAACTCTATAATGTTCCCTTAAAAATAAATTGTAATTTAATACTACGTGGGATAACATAATGACATACATATGAATTGAGTGACATATAAAGACATGTTTTAGAATAATCAAATAATAAAATTATTTTGTGATAAATGTGATTCAATAGGCATATCAAGGTGAAATAAAAGGTTGAGAATCATAAAAATGAACATTAAATCATGATATGAAATGATAATATCATGGGATTATATTAATGGGGAAACAAAAAAAACATGAATCTATATGTATAATTCAAGGCTAACCGCTTGGATATCTCAACATAGTGTAAACCTGATATCATCATGTGCACCATACCAGGTATCCCATGAGATAAAAAATTACCAAAAGATTTGGAGGGATATATAAGTCCATGAACACATGTCACATTCATATCATGTTCATGGATTGGTGTGCCACATATAACATGAAATTTAATAATGTCATTGATAAAAAATTAATCCCATGGTTAAGGGAGTGTGGGTTATATACACATAGGTCCATGGTCACTAAATTGTAGTCACATCAATGTGAATACCCTTGAATGAAATTGGGTGTGGAAATTAACACAATATTGTTTGACTGAAAAAATAACAGTATATTTTTGATAAAAAAATAGGGGAACATAATGTTTCAAGGAATGGTTTATTGAGAGTTTATGAAGTGTCCAATTAAATAAGAATCATATAGATAGTAAAATTATGTTTAAAGAATGGAATTACAACATGAAAAATTGGAAATCAATAGTTTTAGTATAAATAATGTAATTGAAATGAAAAATAAGTGAAGATGAACCCTTACCTTCAAAGGGAATTTCCTAAAGAATATAAGGATCTTATTAAGAAAATGGGAATACCTTGGGATGGATTTAGAGAAGGTAAGGGAGAGAATATTAATGATCAAGGGGTTTTAGTGAATATGAGTGAGGTGTGGTGTGAGTATTTAAACAAAATAGAGAGTAATTATTTATTAATTTTTAAAATCTAGTTATGGTAATACCTTATATTTTTAGCATACCAAGCATTAAGATAATAATTATTCAATCTCACTAGTTATGTTATCCCACAAGATTTTTTTAGATCCTACTAAATATTATCTATTACTGGATTAATAGAGAATGATGAGCTATATGAATCCTAAGAAAATTCAGATCTTTATATTTTGTTTTTATGGGATACATATAAAAGATACTAACCTTATAACATTATCTCTAGTAAATATGAACTGTAGAAAATTTTCTACATTTCTCTATATATCCTCATCATCTTGATGGGACTCTTCAATACTCTCAATAAAGAATGGTAGAGAAAATATTTGAGAAATTAATGAGGAAGATGATTTTATTATTTTGATGTCAGTTATTTTCATGTCTATTAATATTTGATCCATTTAAATCCTCATCAAGGATAATTTTTTTTATCCATTATACTCATATCATCTTCAATTTTTTCACCTTTTCTTGATGGTGAGGAAATAAGAAATCATAATCCTCAATTATCTCTAACCGATTTTTGTTCATTTTCAGATCATTTTTTGTTAATATAAATTTAAGGATTTTATGGTCTATATATATTTCACACTTCTCTCCACATAGATAATGCCTCCAAATATGTAGTGAAAAGATCATTTCACATAATTCTTGATTATGGGTTGCGTAGGGATACTAATGGGTATTTAATTATGTAGAGAAATATTCTATGACATTATCAATTTCTTTAATACACAAACCAAGACCTTTTTGGATGTATCACAATAAATCAAAAATCCTTCCCCACAATTGGGTAATGTGAGAACATGTGTGGTGAATATAATATTCTTTAACTCTTTAAATATCTCATAATATTCATCTATATAGAATAACTTCACATTTTAGTGAGTAATAATGGTTGGTGAGATTTATAATCATGATAATTTCCTCACAAATCAGTTATATTATCTATAAAATCCATAGAATGTAATGATCCCTATCATGGATATTTGTATGAAATATCCTTCAGTTTTTTTAACGGTCCAAATATATTTATTTTTAAATGAAAAAAATTTACATGGAATGTTACTTACTCCATACAAAAATTACATTTATCATAACTAGCATATAAATCCTTATTCCCAAAGTTCATATATAAAAATTAAAATTCACCTCCTAATCCCCACAGATTTTATATTAGATATGAATATCGTTTATAAATATTAAAACTAATGTATAAAGGTAGTCCCTAAAGACTATTAATTATGTGTATATAGACAGTTAGAGAATTAGTGAGTCCAAATGGAATCACTATGAAATTTTTGTGCATGTGCCTTGTATGAAAAATTGTATTGAGGATATCTTCCTTCTTTACCTTTATTTGATAATATCCTAACTGCATATCCACCCAATAGAAGTAATCGCCTCCTCATAAATAATCAAATGATTCATCAACCCATGGGAGATGATACATGATCATTATTATTATCTTGTTAAACTAATGATAATAAGTTCATAGGATCATTGATATGACCTTATTCATTATTAAAAGGACTCGTGCATCCCATGGTTAAAAACGTGGGTGTATGTACCCTTTATCCTGATTTTATTGTAAATACATATTTAACACTTCATGTTCAGTAGTGTCCATTTCAAATGGAGTATTGGGTGATTGGAAATATTTGAGTATGTGATTGATCAGTAATTATACCACTTAGATAGGTGGAAAAAAGTAATATTTTCAGGAAACACATCGTTGGATTTCCTCATAATGGGCATTAATCATGAGTGGTTTTTATACATAGTATCTAAAATTTATGAAACATATAATTGTTCATAAATATATAATATCTATGCTTGAGATGATGATTCCAAATGAGTTTTCTCCTCTTATATTCACTTTTATTTAATTAGTGGGTTATTTGTGATATATAGGTTGATTTCATTCTCTGAACAATTTATGTTGGCTATATATAATAGAATCAAATTTATCCCAATAATTTTATTTAATTCCAAAAAATATAGTATCAAAAGGATCATTGGAAAATTTAGAATACAAATATGGGTATGGAAACACATATTTACTCGTGATACAATAATTTTTCCATTTATTTTTCTCATTAATATATCAACATTCTTTTTTTTATTTGGTGTTTCAATGGTTATAATAAAATTTTGATATATGAAATAAAGTAAATAACTAGAATAAAATAGTGTGTTCTCTATGATTGAATGAATAACTAGCATATCTATCCCCATGTCATGGTCAAGATCTATACTAGAGGTTTTGAGGGCATATGAATTACATTTTACTCTAGGCCTGGGATGTTAATGTCTTCGATTTTCATCAAGAAACCTTGGAATATTTCATTTATTTGTATAGCATCCTTATTCCATATAGTTGAAACATAAAATAATAGGTTGTAGTTTACTTGATCATTCCATTCTTTATCCATGTTGGTGGGTTTCTCCCATTGACAATCAGAAGATAATAGCCATTCCTTCCCCTAACTAAAATATATTCATGTCCCCTTTAGGAGGTTTCTAGGATCCTTCTCCCTACACTTGTGACAAGTGGGATGGTGGAATTTATTACCACTATGAGATTTCTCCATATATTTTCTATAATTAAACACCATTATCTAATTCATATTTCCAGACCTATGAGAACCATGAGATTCTATGATCTATATTTCGACATTTAGGATGGATCAAACAATTTCCTCAAATATTTCAAAAGCTCAAATAACTATATAATTTCATAGATTTTTCATTATCCCACTAAATATGTATTTAACTATACTTTTTGGGTCAATAACAATGTCAGAGGTGTATCATGAATTTCTTGGTTTGTTTTCCTCATACTTCTGATTTTTTTTCATCAATTTTCTGAATTTCCAGATGAAACATCTACATTTTAAGATAGAGAGTGAATGGAAAATATTTATCCAAAAACATCAATTGTAATTCTATCTACACCATCACATCAATAATCTCTTCAGGCATCTTATCTTCAATCAACATCCACCATTGGCCAAATTCTCCCTGTATATAATAAAAATACATCCTAACCATCCCATTAACTATGGTTTTCAAATCATAGTACCCAAAAATAATTATAACTTTCCATTTATACAAACTATGAAAACAAATATTATATATTTATATATCTATATCTAATTTTACGATTTATTAATTAACGATACACATAATACAATACCAAAAGAATGATTAATATATTGTACTTGGGAATGTACACACATAAAACATTAACTAGATATAGGGATAAAAATACATTATTTAAAATTCATAATACACCATTAAAAATCCATTGATCTTTTAATGTTTCATGGGATAAACTAGGGATGTACATAAGAAGGGATTGATATATAAAGAATAATAAAGGAATAATCAATGAATAGAATGATGAATTTATTAAATATGAGTCAAGAACAATATGAAGGTGATATAAAAGGGTGAAAATGATTAAAAGTATTATTAAATCATCATTTAATACGATATCACCAAGAAAATATATAAATGTGGAAAAAATATAAAACATAACACCGTAATCATAATTAATGCCTAACCACTGATACATCATAATTTAGTGACTTAGGGAAACCATCCATACACCATAAATTTTATCTCATGGTATAAAAAAAATACCCAATGAATTTGATATATATATAATTCTAGACTCACCCGTAACATTCATATCACACACATGCATTTTTGTACCACATATATAATTCAACCTAATAATTTATTTCATCAATTTAAATCCCAATATTAAAGAGTATGGTTAATATAAATATATGTCCTCAATAATTTATGGATTGTTAAATCTAGGTGAATACCCTTGACTGAAAATGGGGATGGGTATTCACAATAAGTTGTTATTATTGGAATGTCAAGAAATAATTTAGGTATTATAAAGTGTAAGGATAATGGTTCAAGGACAGGATTAGTGAGGGTGAAAAGTGATATATAATTACCTAGGAATCATAAGGTATGTGTAATGAAATACATTACAATATGAAAAATTTGATATCAAAAGGATTAGTATAAATAATGTACGTGAAATAAAACGAAAGAGAAGATGATAACTTACCATGAGTTGGTGATTCTAAAAGACTAATAGGATCTTCATAATTTAATGGGAACAACATGGGAGGGACATATGGGGGGATAGAGAGAGGAAATTAGTTCTAAATGTTATTTTATTGAATATTTTTTGGAGGTTGGGTTTATATTTTTATCAACAGAGATATGAATTATTTATTAACTTCTAAACATAGGTTTTTGACTCTATATGATAAAATAATCAACAAAAAAAACAATAACATGGTATTTTCCAATGGATTATACCAATGAATAATTGTTATAAATATTTTATATTGTATGGAATAGAAAATATTAAAATAATAAAATTTGTGATTTGGAAGTGAGTCATTCTCTTAAATAATTGACTATGAAATAATAAAATTTAATATAGGTTATGGAGGATTCATGAAATATTTATAAATCTAATCAAATAACATCATTAGAAACATTATTTTAAAGGGAAATATATATATTAAATCATTTATTCCTTTTATATAATTCATTAGATTACTTTGGGGCTCTTATGATGTCATAATATTGACCACGTCTTTATAAAGTATTTAATTTATATCCCAAAATTTAGATGTCTCATAAAATTTTGAAATAAAATCCATTAGATAATTTTAATGATCTTATTTAAAAACTAATATTTATTTTATGAAAATAATTCTATAAAGAATATAATTTACACTTTTTAGAAAAACATTTTTATTTGTACAATACACATTTTTATGACACTAACATATTTCCAAGAAATATAAAAATTACATTGCACTTCATTAAGATATATTATCACCTATATAAATATATTTATTTTTTAATAAGTATTACATAGGAAAATTACATTTATTTAAATATTGTTGATTTTTTCAAAAAGCTTGTTTTAATTAAAACCATATATTTCCCAAAATTATTCTTTTCATTTCATTGTTTTAAAATATAATGTTCGTAAACCCATATATAATTTTATATATAATTTAATAAAGAATATAGATATATGTAATCATTATTTTATTAAAAATAAAACATAAAATTCAATATTACTATGTTTTAGATATATAAACTGCAAGATGTTCACCATAAGAGTTAGGTGTGTGATGATGGTAATTTCTTAGGGTGGTTATATGAATATGTATTTGGACGTGATCTTGATCAATTTCACTATAACATATTAACGGTTATTTTCATGATTCATTTGATGAAATTTATAATGGTATTGATCAAGCGAATGGACCAATGATTCGATATACCTTAGAAACATGGATAAATGTTATTCATTGGGTATGATCCTTTAGGTCAAGGTCATCGCATCTTCTACATGTACTAATTATACTTTATCATAATCATTAATATATACTAATCTTTTTTTTCAATGTAAAATGTCTATATTATCAATAGTAATGATTATTAGTGATCATTGAAATCTATTATTCTAAATTTTATAAATGACCAAAAAACCCATTGTAGTGCATTTATTTTCTATCACTACATTGCTTAATAAAATATTCATTCATTTAAAAGTTAATTTCATTTATAAAATTTTAAGATGTTACATTCCATCACCATGATAAAATGTAAATACTAAGAAAACTAAAATCTATGGATTTTGGAATGATTTAAATGAAGGTGAATACTGTAATATTTTGAAATAAGTCTATAGTTATATTTAAAGGAATATTTGATTTCATTAAGTGATCAAATAAAAAAGAAGGATGAGACTTGAATATTGATATTTGATGATAATGAAAATAGAGTTAGAATATGATGAAGTTCTGTTGTTATTGTGATTATTCTTTGGATATATGTTTTTATTTACAAGGAGATGAATAAAATAATTTTACTCACGTGTAATCATTTCACACATCTATATTTATAAATAAAAAAATAATGGGAGACTTGATACATGATTTTTGGAGACCTTGCAGTATCAAGTATATATAAGGATGGTAATAATGTTTCATGCAAATGACTAATATTGTGTACTGAATTGGAGAATAATAAAGGGCCCTAGTACAATTCTTAGAAACTGAGAAAGAATAGGAGAATATAATATTGATAGTTTCATTCATCGATGGATTAAATGTAGGATGATATTATGATGGAATTATAGTGCAATATCATGCTTTATAAGTATGATGATAATTGATGTAACAATTTAACTACTATAAGGGACTAGAGTTGTATATTAATATAGTCTTTGAGGGAATCAACAAAACACTAGTGATATTTCTTCAAGGATTTTCATGCACATTTTCTTATACAAAGGGTTACCCAGACCTCACTTACTTTTTACCTAGTCAATTCTAGGAGAAAAAGTTCTAGTTGATAACATTTATTTAGATTTCTATAATAATAAGAATGAATTCATGCCCATGGGGTAAAAACCATGTGTTATAGGGAATGTAATCATCCATAGTGAATAAAACATCATCAATAACCACTAATTCTCTCTTTTGTTTAATTAATATTCTATATTTGTATACCAATAAAAGGAGAGATAAATAGATAGAGATCATATCACTAAATATGTGAATAAGTAATTAAGGGATAAAATTGAAATCATATAGAAAGTCACCACAAACCGATCCCCTCTCAGAGTGGGAAAATCTGAATTATATCTTAACAATTGTTATTAGAGAATCTAATTCTTCTATTTGAATTATATTTTTTTTTTCAGTTTTTATAATTTAATTTCTCTTTTATAAGGATATATGATGCCTATATTTGATGTAATACATGAATTACCAATAAATTAAATTAAATAAAATATATCTTACAAGGCATTGATGAATAGGAAGATAAGAAAATAAAAAGATATTGGGGAATTAAAAATCATAGAATGATGTCTCTATTATTTGAAGGAAATCCAACTGAGTGTATTTCAGTTTAAAATTTTAATCTGTTATCTTATTAATATTATGATAAACATAAGATAAATCTATTTTAAAATGGGGAGACAAATCAATTTTTTTATATAGATAACCACAAAATAGATTATAATTCATGGAATATGAAGATATAGGGGATGAATCCACAATGATGAATTGGGTAATGGTCTGGTGTCCTATAGTTTATCATCTCTACATAAAGTGCTGGTAGAAAAACTCACTTATAAAAAATATCCTACTTAAGAACCATGTATCTATATTAATGATCAAAATTCCATAGATTATTAGGATGAATCAATTAGTTCTTTAAAATAAATCCAATATAACATCCTAATAAAAATTATACCATATATCTGTGGAATTTTGCAGAGTATGTATGAAGATACCACCAACCATGAAGATGAAAAAGAATGAATGGAAAAGGATTTAAAATAATGTCTATGAATTCATGTTACACTCTCCAAACAAGAAATTTTCATGGGTAAAATAAATTTATATCACAAATAAAGAGGGACAAGTTTTGAAAAATAGTGCCTCACTACAATTCAAGAGAGAGGAAAGAAGCTATAAAAATACATGAAGAAAGAAACCTTGCAACTGAAGAAATAAATACTTTTAAAAGAGATTCACATGAGTTTAAATCCAAGGGGTTAAATATATTGACCTTTTTATAAAAAAAGATAAAAATTAATGAAGTTCAAATTAATGTTAAAAGAAAGGATTTTGAAGAAATATTGAAATTATTGGAGGATGATAAATGTATCCTAATTATAAAATTCAATGATAATTTAATTAAATTGAATAATCTATGAACAAAACATGATGGTTATTCATAATAAGATAAAAAAATTCATTCCTCAAAAAATAAAAAATAAGAAATCTTATAATGAAAGGCCTATATTTAGCAGTAATAAAATTCCAAGATCACATAATGATCACATTATAGAAACCTAAAAATTAATGTTTCCATACTAATTTTTTTAAAAATAATTTTTTAAAATATAGTAACATGTGATGTGTGGGATTGAACTCAAAATAATGACAAATATATATGAATAAAATTTATGATTCGCCTACTATGTTTTTAATGACCGATATAAGATATATTATGAAATATTATTCCTTAAAAACACCATTCAAATTCATATAGAAAATAAAAAAATAGAGCAATAATATCAAGTAAATTCATGCACATCAATCAAAGGAACCGTGTTTTCTTGGTTATTCATTTTTCTATAAAATATTTGGACACAGTAAAATGGATTATTTTTTCATCACTAAGAAACAATAGAATCCCATTTTTAGGGGGAGTAAGTAATGGATGCAGAAATATCCTTAGAAATTGAATAAACATTATCATACAAAAATTTATTATAAATTATTTGAAATATATGTGGTATTTACAATGTAAAAGGTCATGAGGAAAATACATGTATGAATAGATAATTTAATCATGAAACAAAAAATGAGAGGATATGAATACAAAAGATGATGAGTCAAGATAAGCCTACCATGAGAAAGAATCATGAGAAAAATAATGAACAGAATATTCCCATGAGGTTTATGTAAATGACTATTAAGTAAAACATTGGTAATAAGAAGCATAAAAAAATAATATTCAAAAAAAAATGATGAAATATATGTAAAAAAAGGATGAACAATTTTTTTATGAAAACTGGGGACACATCATGGACACTTGAAAATAGTAAATGGATGTAAGAGTTAAATGGATCATGAAAAACTAATGACTAAGAACAATCCATAGATGAACAGAGATAGTAAAGTTAGTAAAGAATACTTCAATTAAGTCATGTGAAAAAAAAATATTAAGTATATTCATAAAACTTTAATGGAAAATTTGATAAATGGATTAGAGAAATAAAGAAAATTATAATCCTAAGAAAATGACTAATCCTAAGAGAAATATAAGTTTCGACATATAGAAGAATTTTTTTTCTGAGATGTTATCAAAAAATGATAACCAAATTGGATTAGTTTTTCTCTATGGGAGGTCCAAGTAGCTTCTATACAATTCAAGTGGCAATGATTCAATTATTCCAGCCTAATATGAAATCATTAAAAAATTGAATAAATTAACATGGGTTAGATGTGAATTGATAAATAATGTTAAAATGAGTGTCCCGAAACCGTATAGAATAAAATAATCCATTGTTCCCAACGAACGATCATATTTGTAGAGTTTTTTTTCAGGAATAGATTTTATAAATAGAAATGGATAAAAATTATAAAGGGAAATCTAGTTGAGATGTAATTCTTCTACCTACATCTCATATTTATAAGTAAGTTCCACCCAATCACATTATTATTTTTATGGTGTTTTTATACTAACATTGATTGGAATTAAAGGTGATACTGGTTCTGAAATTGAGATCCAATTAAATGATGTAATCTAGAATAAATATTCCATATCGTAAGAAGAACCCATATTTGTATGAATTGTAAACTTTACATCCTATGATAATCTGAATAAACCATAATCCATGATTAAGTTGTATATGAAATCAATAATTGACATTCGAACTGATGAAATTACCTATCATGTTAGGAATGGAGTACATGATATCCTAAAGATTATTTGAAATAATGAAAGTGGCATGATAATGAAACAATGAATGCTTCAATATTGTGTGTCCCATGAGGTTTTTAGAAGATTTCATATTCAATAAATTTTTTTAAATTTAAACTTCTTGGATGATTCATTACACTTGGTCATTCAAATTACATGAATATAGATTCCCACTCCTTATTTCTCAAAGAATTGATTTTGAAAATAAGGGGGTAAATTTTATTTTAATAAATAAAATAAATTATTGAAATTGATTATGTTTCATGGATATTTTAACTAAAACCTTACCTGTTGAAGTTGTATGTATTTTATCTCTATGTTGAGTGTGAGTTGGAAATTCAGGTGGGAAAATGATAGGGAATATCTAATGAAACTAATATAAAAATGTAGTGACATACAAGATACATGTGAAAACCCATCAGGGATGATAAGTATTGATAATCGTAAAAGTATATATCAACTTGTTTCGATTATATACATCTTTATTATATAAATCAAACACTTTTGGATTCTACATTTATCATAGATAAATTTAACATATAGTGGAATTGTTGATAACATATTACTTATAGAAGAATTGATATCATCCTCTCTCAGATGATTTGTATTTTTTTTTATCAATAATGGGGAGAGAGAAGAAACTGAAAACATAAATGAAACCATATATATTAACATATCATTTTATATAAGTCGTATTTTAATGAAATAAAAAGGGGACAATGTTAAATGAACTATATATTGGTTCTATATTTGTTGGAAATGTGTGTCAAAGAAGAACGATTATGCATGATGTCAATATTTGATGGAGGTGAATAGATTGGAAGGAAGTTAAATGATACAAATTCATATTATTTAATACATTTAATTATATGAATTTGTACTATTTATATTATAATGGAAGTACTATTGTAGGAATACTTCCATTTATGTGGTAGAAAATCTGGATGAATATTTATATCCTTGTGTGAGTAAGATTTGAAGCTACTAAAATAATTGATCTTAACATATTAATGGAGTGATTAATTAATCAATGAATACAAGGGTTTAATTAGATAGTTTTTGATTTTTTAGAGAATAAATATTGAGATTCTATGTTGAAATGATCACTTACATAATGGTAATGATAAATTCATTGAATGTTCTAAAATGATACATGTGACATTCAATGATTATGAAACATAGAATATTGAGGATGTGTGAAGGTAAGTACATATACAGTTGATCCAAACCATGATAAATCTATCAACAACATTCTTCATATTATTGATATAAAAGTTATTTATATGTTTATTTTTGAAGATGATCATATAATAGCTTTTTCCTTATATTGGACCAAAAGGTTTTTTATGAACCCACTTCAGTCACAGTCAATCCACTAACTTTATGTATCATACACCAAATTCTGAATCACGGTAGATCCAATTCATAATGTATCCTTACCATGTTACTATATGATAATTATGAGTTTTAGAATTATTATAATCTAAATAATGTTATAAATAAAATATTTAATGATGATCAAATTTAATAATGATAAATATCATGATTAAAATGATTATTAGTTCATGTTAATATGATCAATACATTAGAGAATTAATATAGATGATATTTTAGTTGTATTTTTATGATGAAGAAATAAAAATGTTAAATATAATATCTGTATGACTCTTTTTTGGATCCTAATATTATTTTTGGAATCTTGTATGATGTTTTAGAGCCATATAATATACATTTTCTATGTGATTTGAATTTGAAAAATTTATTTCTCTTATGATTATAATATGTTAAGGGTAGTAAAATATAAAAAATATACATAGATTGTAATTGAAAAAATCTCATTAAAGTTATTTATTCAAGAAGAAATTATATTTGATCAGTTTTGACAAATGGATTGTTTTTATGCATGTAATAAAGTTTGGGTACTGTTAGATAATTAAATTATACATTACACTGAGTGATACATTATTTAAATATGTGTTGAATATCAAGGATGATCATATTTTAAGGAATGATATTAAATAAAATGATGTTGTGCGTGATATTCCTAATAAAGATAAAAAAGGATGATTCAGGTGGACATGGACATTGATACAACCATGAAAAATGTGCATATGAGGAGAGAGTTCCACATCGTAGAAATTTATACCGGACCAACTTTTGTAATTGGAATGAAAAATATAATATATTTTTCTGGTTTTTAAATGATTTAAATAAAGAAGAATATTTTAAATTTATATCCTATTAATTATATTTATTTTAAAAAAACATTTGAGCGAATACTTGAAATCAAGATTCAAATACTGAAGAGAATTGAGATAATAATTCCATTATTTTAGGTTCCTTCTTTAGGGATTTTGAATATAAGAGATATATGATGAATCCATGAAAATTATCTACATAAACACACACACACACACACACACATTCACGGTGAAGATGAATATAAATGTTATGAACTATAATCATGATACACATATTAAAGGAGATAGAAAAAAATAAAGGAAATGAAATTGACATTTGATACATGATTTATCTCAAAAATTGATATATTAGGGATTGAGAAATAAGGAACTAGTGTTTCATGAAAAATACTCATCATTTTCACTAAAATAGAGATCAAGAAGTTATACTGGTTATATTACAATGATCTAAATAATAATAATAGGATATGAAAATATTGAAATTGGCCACATAAATAGACCAGACATAAGAAAATGTTTCGAAAGAGTAACCATGAAACATCTGACTGTAGAAGACTAAAGATCAATAAGGAATCCATATCAGTAATATGATTGAGGAGTTAAAATACCTCATATACCACAAAGGTGATTGTATCCAATACTAGTGATCTTTCTTCATGGAATTATAATACCATTTACTTATTAAAATGGCATGTATGCCCTCAGATTAAATATTCCTAGTTGGTACCATGATAACATGCTTAAGGACATATCTTTTCATATGACTTCTTTGATAATAAAATGGACTTCATGTGAATATGATAATAATAAATTTCAATTAGGAATATATTCATCCTTAAGAAGGTGAAACTCATTAATAAACCATGGTTATCTCTTTTGTTTCTTTAACATTCTATATTTTCTTACCGACCAAAGGAGATATAAATAGAGAGAGATCAGATCACTAAATAATTTGAGCAGTAATTAAGTGATAAAAGTGAAATTTGATTCAAGATCACTCCAAATGGATTAAAACCCCTCTAATAATGGTATTACTTAAAATATATTATAACAATAAAAACATCAATAAAACAAATTTCTTAAACATGGATATGGAGGACAAGGATTACCAACCAAAATGTGGAAATACAATAGCCTTTTTCCAAAAACACATATTCTGTGTTTATGAGTAACAAATTAGAGGAAATGAAAAAAATGCATTAAAATCATTGAAATAAGAATATTATTATATAATACTCTATTTTTATTATATAAATAATGTATAACTACTCCAATTTAAATTGAATCATAGACAATCGAATTAAAAAGTGTGATTGAGACATAAAATCTTACCTCAGTCTTCCTATTAGTTATAAATTATATAAAATACTATATAATACATTTAAATTATTATAATTAATTATTAAAACCATATTTATATTTATCTTACTTTATAACATACACTTATACTTTTATATTAACCATTTATTAACAATTCATTGATAAATTAATTGATTTGTGTGTTAAGTGTAATGTTTTCCAGGCATGTTTCGATTAAAATATTTTAGTCTATCAACATTGGAAATTGATCAATAATATAAATAATTTTATAAATATCATAATTATTTAATATATTTATTTTTATAATATATATTGTAAATTGATTATGGAACTTTAAATACAACGAAGAATGGACGTAGTAATCCACATATATACCCGAGCAACGTTTCCATTTTCTAGTAGATGGGAGAGGCATAATGTCAATATAATTTTTTCTTGATAGAATCATTATTATTTAATAAATATATTATATCTTACTTATATACAAATTTTTTTCCATCCAAGATAGGAGGTGATAAAAAATTAAATACATCATTTTATAGAGGTGGTAGTCTACACCTTTGTATACATGATGTTTTCATTTTCCAGTAGATGGAAAGATGGTAGATAATTATTTTTCCATAATATAATAACATTTTATGTATAATAGTTATTCTAATTCAATTATATTGAGGAGTTTGTAGAATATTTGGAGGTGTAAGATGATGAATAAAACTTAAAATAACTTGTTTAAATCGATTAAGTGGTCCTTGGGTATCCTCCTTTGAATCACTCCACAAGCCATATTAGGTGTTATTATGGGGAGAAAGGAAACTATAGTACATGTATAGGATATTTTGGAAGTTATTGATGTATATAATTATTGATATATGGTTCCTAAAATATGTAAATAAGTGAGGAGAGGAGGTGTTATTTTATAAGTTACAGGAGTAGAATATTTTTAAACATTAAAAACATTTAATTATAGTAAATTTAATTATCAATATAAATTGGAAAAAATATAAAATATTTATAATATAAAATATTTTAGTGTTTAAATCCTATAATAATATAAAATTTAGATAATTTTTTCTGATATTGTATTCCTTAACTCTAAGTTTAACCATTTTTAACATTTACCATTTACCACGACGCCTATGTTTTTACCGAATTATATTAATGTTATGAAAAAAATAAAATTTAACTTTATATTATTATCATTAATATGGATACCATTTTGACATAATCAATTTATATAGGTGGAAGAAATTATTTCTAATACCCATTCATAAATAACATAATAGTGTTTTTAGAAAAAAACTATAATTAATTTTAAAAATAACTTTATTATCATTCTTTTCCTAGTTAAAACCATTATATATATGTAATTTTTTTGATTAAATATACTATCTAAAAATATAAATAAAATAAATAATGAATAATGATTGATATAATTTATTATGTCTTAAAAATATATTACACACATAAATGTTCTTTGATAAAAATATCAATTTTTAACCATCATATGATTTTATCTATATTTTCAAAAAAATTACAATAAATATAATAATAATAAATTTTTATACGTTAAAACAAAATTGAATTATTTTAACACCCAAAATAAGAAAAATTATCTTTTAAATAAAAAAATATATAAAAAACAATATTTCTATAAAAAAATACATTTTTTCAAGAATAATTATAGTAGTATTTATTTATATTAGTTATACATTCCATGGATTTCATTAAGTAGTTTTATTATTTCATCAATAAATAAAATTGATATCATTACTAAAATTCTACATTTAAAAAAAAATGTATAATTCAACAAAATAGTTTAAAATAGTTTATATATTTACGATTGTATTTTCTTATGTGAATCTAACTGGGTCTATTTTTTTTTAAATTGAATATTTAATCATATTTATAAAATATATCATTATTCCATAAAGTTTGTTGTTCCATAAATAAAATGTTATGAAATAAAATTACTTATTTTATAAGATAAAATTTATATTAAAATCATGGGGTGCTAAATTCTCCACCATTTAGAATAATTTTACCCTTGAAATTATATTAATACATTGAAAAAATGAGGATACTCATTCTTCATTATGTATGTGTGTTTTATCATAGCTATATTAAACATATTTTTAGACCACACAAATTTTTATAAGTGGACTTTTTTGTTTCCTAGAACCTAATATCATAGATCCTAAATATCCACTATATTTTTTCTATAGGATAGATCATCTTCCATCTATACCATCTAGATCATCAATACAAGTGAAGTTTTGGATTATATTTCTTCAAAAATTATAGATGGAACACATATTGTATAGGTATATATTCCGTGGTAGTGTAAATCAATATGTTTTTATCCCAACGTGATTAAGAATTTGAATGGGATAATATATAAGGTTCTCAGATTTTCCTTCATTACAATTCACACAACCTTTTTCTAAGGAGATATTTGAAGGCATAACTTATCAATAACATGTTATATCCTTGATATATCATAATAAATGGTATTATAGAAGATAATTGTTCTATTTGTATTATATTATTCCCATTAATCATAATTAAATTTATCTTTTAAAAGGATATATAATGTATATGTTTGAAGTAATATATGAATTTCCTATCAATGAAATGGAAAAAGAAATGTCTTCCAAGGTACTAATGAATGTGAATACAGGAAAATTAAACTAATTTGAAAAATAATAATCATAGAAAGATGACTCTATTATTTGATGGAAATCCAATTGAGAGTATTTCTTTTAGAAAATTTAATATATTCTATGATGAATATTATGAAGAACATAAGATAACTCTCTTCTAAAATGGGAAGAAAAATCATTTTTATTATGTAGAAAACCATGAAAAAAAAGAATATTACATGTAATGTGAAGATTTAGGGGATGGATCCAGAATGATTAATTGGATAATGGTATGGTTTCATGTATTTTATCTATTCAACATAAAGGGTTGAAAAAAAAACCACTTATAAAAATTATCCATCACTAGTACCATTTATCTATGGTAATGATCACAATTATATAGATTATTAGGATTAATCAATTAGTTTTATGACATTATCCAAATAAAACATCCCAAAATAAATTGTATCATATATTTGGGGAATTTTGTGGAATATTTAAGATGATACCACCCATCATTAAGATGAAAAATAATGAATTGAGAAGGATTTAAAATAAGGACTATAAATTCATGTTACGCTCTCTAGACAAGTAATATTCATGGGTTAAATTAATATAGATATCGTAGAATGATGCACTAGTTATTTAAAATAGTGTCTCACTATAATTCAACAGGGAGGGTAGATGAAAATAAAAATCATGAAGAAAGAAACCATTCATCTGAAGAAGTAACTAATTTTAAAAATGATTTAATTGAGTTTTAATACACCAGGGATAAATAGATTGAACTTCCTATAAAATAAAATATAAAAATAAATGAAGTTCAAATTGAAGAGAAAATAAAGGATTTTGAAGAAATAGTGAAATCATTAGAAGATGAGAAATTAATCTTAATTACAAAATTTAGTGATCTAGTAATTAAATTGAATAATAAAATAATAACACATCATGCATACTAAAAATATGTTAACAAACATTAATTCCTGAAAAAAAAATTAGATATATTATAACGAAATACCTCTAATTGGTGGTAAGAAACTTCCAAGATCATCTAATGATAACTTTATATAAGCCTAAAAAAGTAGTGTTTTCATACAAATAAAAAAAAAATTATGTTAAATATATTAACATGTGATATGTAGGATTGAAGTAAAAATCATGACAAAGATATAGTATGAAATGTGTCGTGAATACAACCATCTTTTTAGGGATGGATAGAAGTGATTTTATGAGATATTATTCCCTAAAACTCCCCTAAGAAAATTCATACATGCACTAAAAAAAGAGAGCTTCTAGATCATTAGAATTCATGCACTTCAATCAAAGAAACCCAAGATTCTAGTTTATTGTTTTTTATATAACATAATTTGAAACTGTAAAATGGATTATTTATTCATCACTCAGAATAAATATAAGCCCATTTTTAGGGGAGTAAGTCTTGGATGAATAAATAACTGTAGACAATGAATACACATTATTAAAAGAAACTTATTTTTAATTATTAGAAATATTTGTGGAATTTAAAATGGAAATGGTCATACGTAAAAGTCATGTATGATTAAAAATTTCATTCCTGAAACAAAAAAATGAGGAAAATAAATCAATAAATATAAAAATTCAAGATAAGCCTGCCTTGGGAATGGATTATGAGAAATATAATGAAAAAAATATTCCCTTGATGTTTATGTCAATGACTGTTAAGTAAAAATTTGGTAAAAGGGTGAATAAAAACAATAAAGATCAAAAAATCATAAGAATAAAGATATGTAAATTAAAAAAATAAAGAAGTTGTTTCTTTTAAGAAAAATGGGGACATATCATGAAAACTTGAAAAAAAATCCATGAATGTAAGAGATTATTGTGATAGGAATAAATAAAAACTAAGAACAATATATGGACGAAATGAGATAACTATGAAATGAAGAAGACATCTAGGGAGTCAAATGAAAGAAAACCAAAATAATTGGGTATATTACTAAAAAATTTATGTAAAATTGGATAACTAACATGAAGAAAAGAAAGAAAATTATAATCCTAAGAAAATGAATGATCCAGTAGGATATATAAGTTTTTTTCATAAAGATGAAATCAAATTTTAGGAGATTTTATCAAAAAATGGTTACCAAATAGGTTTAGATTTTCTATGTGGGAGGTCAAAGTAGGATGGATACAATTCAATTGAAAAAGTTATAATTATTCATGCATAATATGAAATATTTAAAAACATGAAAAAATCAATAGGGGTTATATGATCCCAGATAAATCATGTTAAAATGAAGATCCCATAAAAGGATAGAAGAAAATAAGCCATTGATTCCAAAGAAAGATCTTATTAGAAGAGGATTTTCAAAGCATGGATTTTATATATAGAAATGGATATAAATTATAGAGGGAAAAATAGTTGAGAAGTAATTATTGACCCTACTTCTCATATTAATAAGTAAGTATGTTCTACCCTATTACTTTATTATTTGTATTGTAATTATATACTAACAATGTTGAGAATTAATGGTCATGTGGGTTCTGAAATTGAGATGCAATGAAATGGTGTAATCTAGAATAAATAATTCATATATGAAGAGGAAACCATACTTTTATGAATTGTAAAATTTAATTCCTATGACAATCTTGAGAAAATATAAACCATGATGAATGTGAAGATACTATAAAAAATTGAAAATCCCACGAATGAAATTACCCATAATGGTAGGAATGAAATAGGTGATATCATAAATATTATTTGAAAAATTGAATCTGAAATGATAATGAAACTATGAATTCTTCAATATTGTGTGTCCCATGAGCGGTTTTTAAGAAGATTCCATATTCATGAAATTTTTATAAATTTTAACTTCTTGGAAGGTTCAAGGCACTTGGTCATTCAAATGACATGAATATGTATTCTCACATCCTTGTTTCTCAAAGAATATATTTTGAAAAAAGGGGGTGAATTTTAATTTAATAAATAAAATAAAATATTGAAAATGATTATGTTTCATAGAAATTTGAAATCAAACGCTACTTGTTGATGTTGTTTTTATTAATATCTATTCTTATTGATAGATGGAAATTCATGTTGAAAAATGATAGGGAATATTTAAAACAACTTATATTAAAATGTTGTGACATCCAATATACATGTGATCATCCATCAAGGAAGAAAATTATTGAGAATGCTATTAGTATGTATCATCATATTTTGATTATAGACAACCTTGTTATCTAAGTCAAACCCTATTGGTTTCTATATTGATCATAGTTAAATTATATGTAGAGTGGAATTATAAATGGAACATTAATTATGGAATAAGGGATATCATCCTCTATTTGATGATTTTTATTTTTATCAATAATAGGGATGGATAAGAAAGTGACAAAATTGAATCCAAGTATTAACATATCATTTTATACAAGTTGTATTTCCACGAAATACATAGGGGAAAATTTTAGACCAACTATATATTGGTTCTATATTTTTTTGACAATGTGTGAAAAAGAAGAAGTGTGTTGAATAATGTCAATATGTGATAGAGGGTGATATATTATAAGGAAGTTGGATATTACAACTTTATTTAATTTTATATATTGAATTATGGGAATTTTACCTATTTATATTAAAACATAAGTATAATTGTAGGAATACTTCCATTTATGTGTTAGACAATTGGGATGAAGAGGTATATCCTTGTGTGAGTAAGATTTAATGCTACTAAATTCAATAATATTAATACATGATTTAAGTTATTAATTGATCAATTTCAACATGGTTTTAATTGTAGTGTTTCTGATTTTATTTGGAGAATAAGTCCTAAGATTTTATTTTGAAATGATCACATACATAATGGTATTGAGAAATTCTATGAGGTTTTTAAAAGGTTAGAAATTACATTAAATGCTTCTGAAAGGGTGAATATTGAGGCTTTGTGAAGGTAAGAACATATATAGTTTATCCAAACCATGGAAAATCTATCATCATAAAACTTCTTATGATGATATAAAAGTTAGTCATATGGTTTTTTTGAAAGATGATCATACAGTAACTTCTTCCATATATTTGAAAAAATGTTATTTATGCACCCACTTCACTCATAGTTGTTGACCTCACCTGCTTTGATAATCCCAATTATGCTTTCATATACTTTGATAATCCCAATTATGCTTTCATATACTTTGATAATCCCAATCAATGTTTATCTATATATTAATTATTTCAATCTATGATACTCTATTATAAAGATGATAATAATATTAAAATAATCTTTGAGATATGTTAATCAATGTTTATCTATGTTTATATGAGTTCTGAAGTAATTCTAACCAATCAGATATGTTGTGCATAAAACAGATAAGAGATAAGTCACTGATCTACGTATAGCTACTGATAAAGAGCTACCGGTACTCAGTATACCGATAGTTAGAGTCACCGATAAGATAAGGTTACTGATATGTACCGAGCTACCGATAGAACAAATCTTTCGATAGAACAGAATGGAGCTACCGATGTGCATAAGTCTACCGATACACATAATCACTAGAACAAAGGAGCTACCGATAGAACCAGTCTACTGGTAGTTACTGATAGAGTAAGTCTACTGATACAAGTATAGATTGTCACCAATAACAAGAGCTACCGATAGACAGAGTCACCGAAGTCTACCAAGCTACCGATAGAACAAGTCTATCGAGCTACCGATAGAGTAAGTCTACCGATAGAAGGAGCTAACGATATGTTAAGAGCTACCGATATCAAGAGCTATCAATAAAAGTGAAAAGAGCTACCGATACAAGTTCAAAGTGCTACCGATGGAAGGTCACTGTTACACAAAGTACACCATACACAGCTACCAACAGAAGGCCACTAATTATTGACCAACCAGTCAAACTCTATACTCTAAATACTATTTATTTATTAATCTAACAGTTTTATTTGATGTTTTTAATGTAGTTAATGTTATTTAATGATCTATGTTTCCATGTCAGGGAACCATACCTTGTACCCATGCAAAAGGTAATCATTACCATTTTCCGGAGCTAAAAGCTATAAAAGGGAAGATAAAGACCTAGATGAACTAGAGGGGATACAAGAAAATATAGAACAAGGAGAGCTGATACAGGCATGAAAGAGAGGATCATTAAAATGTAATCAAGAAGGCGCTTGAAGTGTGAAGCAAGAAATGGAAAGTGGTGCATACAGAAAGACTACATCCATACTAGAGCACTGAACATATATGAAGAAATTCTTCGCTAGAGGAGAACACAAGATGAATATTGATTGAAGAACTACAATAAACATTTAATGCACTCAGGCTGACAAGTTGAACCTGGAACCAAGGTAGAAAAAGATACTCTATTTTTCAGAACAAAAACCAGAGAAGGACTCAGAAGCTTTTCTGACCAACCAAACGAGTCCAGAGCTGCACTGCCAATCACTAAAGACCTTCTAAACTCATTCTCACTTAATTTAGTGATTATTTCATTTACATTTAGAGAAGTGTGTGTATCTTGTTTATTTTTACACACACACTATCTCCTGTGCTAAGCTGGAGGATTCTCAAATCCTCATTAAAACTCTATAACTCTCTTGTTTCCCACTGTGGATAGTGGTAGAGGTCGAGTTAGACCTGTACAGCTGTGAGTTGTTGTTTGTTTTCCCACGTAGAACTGTGGCATAGGTCTTTGGACCTGGATAGTATTATACTATTATTAACCCTGATCCAGGGTGTGGATCAATTTATATAAATTGTTTGAAGAGGACTAAGTCTCGGCTTGAGACTGAACCTCTTGGTTACATCACCTGTTCTCTTTAGTTTAAGTCTTGAGTATACTATATATTTAATATTCCTATGCTAACTACTTTGAAATATAATTTGTTTTAAATTTAATTTGATAGTTAAATTAGCAAGTCTTTATAATTATTGTAAACCATTTAGTTCGTTTCAAAAGTAAATTTAATCTTCAGATTAAATTAAATGAGACCTAACCAGTCTTTGAGAAACTAATTAAACATTTACACTCTGTATAGATTCACTACAGTTTAACTTTGTTTTTAAATTGGGGAATTTTAAGTGAAATATTTTTAACATAAATTTTAATTGGAACTCAATTCACCCCCCTCTTGAGTATCCACTCCGAACAACATTTGGTATCAGAGGTTTGTTTTTGTTAAAGGATTTTTGAAATACTCTTTTTTCAACTGTGATTTTAGTTGAATCTTTAAAGATCTTAAATTTCTGTTAGTTCTAAATTTTATCTCTTTAAATTCATTTTCTAAAATCTAGTTATGGATAATAGACTAGAGGGTGCTACTACTAACCGGCCACCTTTTATGAATGGAACCAACTATGCCCAGTGGAAACTTAAGATGAAAATTCATTTAGAGAGTATGGGTTTTGATATTTGGACTGCTATAGAGTCACAATATAAAATTCTAGAAACTGAAAGAACAACTTGGGATAAACCTACAAAGACTGATTACAATAATAACTGTAAAGCTATGAATTCCTTGTATTGTGCTTTAGGAGATGAGGAATTTAACAGAATATCTACTTGCAAACTGCTTATGAAATTTTGGACACTTTGGGTGTTTCTCATAAAGGAACAACCAATGTTAAAGAAATGAGATTGAATACATATACTATTAAATATGATAATTTTAAAATGAAAACTAATGAACCTACTTCTGATATGTATCTCAGGTTCAATGATATATTCAATACAATAAGTTCACTCGGAAAGGTTGTTCCAGTAAAGGAACAAATCATGAGAATCTTGAGATGTCTACCAGACAAATGGAGGGGCACTTCTGTTTCCATTAGAGAATCATTTGACATTGGAGCTCTCCCTGTAAATGAGCTTATTGGTAAACTAATGATGTATGAGGAAGAACTAAAGGTGAATAAGGAGGAAGATGATGAACCCAAAAGAAAATCTGTAGCTTTTAAGTCTACTACTTCTAAGAGAAAATACAAGGAGAAAATGTAAATACAAACTGAAAGTTCAACCAGTGAAGATTCAGACTCTGAAAGTGATGCTGAGATGGCTCAAATAGCCAGGAGATTCATGTAATTCTATAGAAAAAAGAAATTCTTCAGAAAATCGAACTACAAAGGAAAGTATGACAACAAGGGACATTGGAAAAAGGATTGGAAGAAGCCTGATAAGGAGGATGATATAGTCTTCTATGAATGCAAAAGGAAAGGGCACATCAAGTATGACAGTTCAAAATGAAAATTCAAAAAGAAATATTATTATAAGGAAAATAAGTATAATAAAGCCATGAAAGCTACCTGGAGTGCTTCAGAATACAACACAAGTGAATCTGATGTTTCTGATTCGGAAAAGAATCGTGCCAACATGTGCTTCGTGACCAATACCTCTGAGGTACCTGTTTCTCCTATGGTGAATGATTATTATTCTGGAACTAATTCTGAATCTGAAAACATGTCTAGTAAAGAACTGTTTGAATACTTTAATATCCTAGAAGAAACATGTAATGAACTAAAGGATAAGTATAAGTCATTAAATAAATAACATTCTCTCACTTCCAATGTTAAATCTTCCTTTGATATTAAAAAAGAAAAGAATGATCAACTGTTAAAGGAAAATACAGAAATGAAAATTTCTAATGAGCAACTTATAAAGGACTTAGAAAAGTTCACAAATGGAAAGGACACTCTAACTCAAATGCTAGGAAAACAAGTTGCCCCAAAATACACTACTAGTTTGGGATACCAACCTGGACAGAGACAGTTCACTAAAACATGATTTATCTCTAAATCTGGACAAAATTATGCTATTTCAGTTCTGGAAATTTGTATTCTTCAACTATCTATTCATATGGTTATAGATCAAATAAAGTTTATCTTTCAAAATCTATTGATTTTGTAAATTATATGAGACCCATAAGACAAATATTGGTACCTAAAGCTCTAATTTCTAACCTTTCTGGACCTAAGAAGATCTGGGTATCAAAGTCATTTTCCATCTAAACCTGTTTTGTAGGAAACATGTTGGAAGATTTCTCACAAGAAGGTATGGTACTTGGATAGTGGATGTTCAAGACATATGTCTGGGGATAACTCTTGTTTCAAGAGCCTAATCAAGGTTGTTGGAGGCCATGTCACCTTTAGTGATAACTCTAAAGGAAAAAACATCAGCCTAGGCCAGATTGGTAACAATGATTCAATTTTAATTTCAAAAGTTTTATTTGTTAATGGACTTAAGTATAATCTGTTAAGTATTTCTCAATTATGTGATGATGACTTTAATGTTATATTTGAAAATGATTCTTATAATTTTTTTTAACTCTTATAATGTTTTAGTATTTTCTGCATTAAGAAATGAAAATGTGTATGCTGTTGATTTAAATTCTTTAGCCAAACAAAATGTTACTTAGTTAAATGATTTTCATAAGGAGTCTTGGCTTTGGTAGAGAAGATTAGGACATTGTAACTTCCATTCACTAAGAAAATTAACTAGGAAGAACTTAGTTAGAGACCTACCTAAACATGAATTCTCAAATGAAAAATTTTGTAATCCCTGTCAAAAGGGAAAGCAACATAAAGTTTCATTTAAATCAAAGAAAGAAGTCTCAACTTCTCAACCTCTCATGTTGGTTTACATGGACTTGTTTGGACCTTCAAGAGTTTCTAGTTTAAATGGGAATCTCTATGTCTATGTCCTAGTAGATGACCTTTATATATATACTTGGGTATACTTCTTAGCTCACAAAAGTGAAGATTGTTCTTACTTTATTAAATACTCCAAATCTATAGAAAACTGTAGTGGACTTAAGATTAAAACCCTAAGAAGTGTTCAAGTCTGTGAGTTTGAAAATCATGAGTTTGAATCTTATTTCTCACACAATGGCTATAGTCATAACTTTTCTGCTACTAGGACACCTCAACATAATGGTGTAGTAGAAAGAAGAAATAAAACCCTTCAAGAAATTTCAAGAACCATGCTTAATGAATATGACCCACCTGTTTACTTTTGGGCTGAAGTTGTAAATACAACTTGTTATATTATTAGTAGAGTCTTGATAAGACTAGTTCTTAAGAATACCCCATATGAGTTATGAAACAATAGAAAACCCAAAGTTTGTTACTTCAGAGACTTTGGCTAAAAAGTTTTAATTCTTAATACAAAGGATAATATGGACAAGTTTGATTCTAAGAGTGATGAAGGAATTTTTCTTGGTTATTATTTAACTAGAGAATCCTATAGAGTCTTTAACAAAAGAACCAAATGGGTGGAAGAACATGTTCACATCATGTTTGATGAAACTGATCCACATGAGCCTAAAACCTCTCTTGAAAATCTTGAAGAAGATTTGACTGTTCTGGACCTTAATGATAAATCTAAAGAACCTGCTATAAAAACATCTAGTTTTGTAAATATTCCAGAATTTGCTTCTGTTGAACCCGAACGTATAGATGAACCGGAAATTTCTAGTCCTACCTTTAATAGATCAACTAGGATTATAAAGAATCATCCTTTAGATGATGTTGTTGGTAATCTTGATAGAGGGACACAGACTAGAACTTCTCTAAGAAACCAGGTTGAACATCAAGCTTTTCTTTCACAAATAGAACCTAAAAATATCAATGATGCTATAAATGATGAATTTTGAGTATGGATATGCAAGAAGAGTTAAATCAATTTGAAATAAACAAAGTCTAAGAATTAGTTGATAGACCCAAGGACACTTTGACAATAGGCACTAAATGGGTTTTTAGAAACAAAGTTGATGAATCTGGAAACATAGTTAGAAAAAAAGGTAGACTAGTTGCACAAGGATATAGTCAAGAGGAAGGTATAGACTATGAGGAAACCTTTTCACCTATAGCCAGATAATAATCCATTAGGATCTTACTTTCCTATGCTGCTCATCTGAATTTCATGCTATATCAAATGGATGTCAAAAGTGATGTTCTAAATGGTTTTATAATTGAAGATGTTTTTGTTGAACAACCACCTAGATTTACTAATCATCATTTTCCAAATCAAGTTTTTAAACTTTATAAAGCTTTATATGGTTTAAAAAAATCTCTAAGAGCTTGGTATGATATACTTAGTAATTTTCTTACTTCAAAAAGTATTACTAAAGGGATTGCTGATCCAACTCTTTTTATTAAAAGAATTCCTAAAGATATTTTAAATGTACAAATCTATGTTGATGATATTATTTTTGGATCTTCTAAACACTCCTTATGTTCTGATTTTTCAAAGAGTATGCAAAATGAAATTGAAATGAGTTTAATGGGAGAACTTAAATATTTTCTTAGATTTCAAGTTTTTCAAAATGAAAATGATATTATTTTGAATCAAAGTAAATATACAAAGGATATTTTAAAACATTTTGGTTTTGATAGTATTAAGGAAAGTGATACTCCTATGAGTACTATTTGTAAATTGGATGCAAATGAAACTGGGAAACTAGTGGACTAAACCAATTACAAAGGTATGATTATAAGCTTACATTAACTTACTGCTAGTCGACCAGATATTATGTTTAGTGTGTGTATGTGATGAATATTTCACGCTAATCTTAAGGAATCTCATTTACTTGCTGTTAAACGAATGTTTAAGTATCTTAAACATACTATAAACTTAGGTTTGTTTTACCCAAAAGGACAATCCTTTGAGTTAATGAGTTATTCAGATGCTGACTTTTCTTATTGCAAGTTGGATAGAAAAAGAACATCTGGAACATGTCATTTATTGGGAAAATCCTTAGTATCTTGGTGTAGTAAAAAACAGAATTATGTAGCTTTGTCCACTACCGAAGTAGAGTATATAGCTATTGGTAGTTGATGTGCACAAATTCTATGGATGAAACACACTCTTTTGGACTATGGATATGACTTTAAGCACGTTTCAATTAACTGTGACAACACTAGTGCAATTAACATCTCGAAGAACCCTATATCTCACTCTAGGACCAAACACATTGATATAAGGCACCACTTCTTGAGAGATCATTATCAAAAGGGTGATATTACTCTGGAATTTATAGGCACTGAACATCAATTAGATGACATTTTCACTAAACCTTTACGTTTATATAGTTTAAGTTACATTAGACATGAGTTTGGAATGATTAACCTTGATCGGTAGCTACCTCACCGATGTAACCTCACCGATGTGAACCTCACCAATGTAACCTCACTGATGTGAACCTCACCGATTTGAATCCTCACCGATGTAACCTCATCGATGTGAATCCTCACTGATGTGAATCCTCACCAATGTGATCCTCACCGATGTGGATACCTCACCGATGTAATACCTCATCGATGGACCCCACTGATAGGAACTCTCACTGATAAACTCTACCGATGAGTGCACTGTTTTAAAACCTCTATCTGCCTCTAGAATCTGAATCATTTTTTATTTCATTTTATTCATTTATTTTATTATTCCAAAATGACAAAAACTATGTCCTAGATACTTCTCAATCCACCGAGCCTCAAACCCTTACCCTCAAACCTTAACTCCTGAATCTCTCAAGAACCCTAAATCCCTTGAACCAGTGATGGAAAAAACCAAACTTCCTACCATCAGAGATGACAATGATGAGCCGAATGCAAAGATGCAGAAGTAAAAGCTAGAAGCAAGTGGTAGTGTTGGCAGAACTTGGACGGGTAGGCGACCAATGAATCCTCATTTGAATAATAGAGTTATTGTGATTGAAAAGGAGCTGTGCGTAGAATGGGTGCTGCCTAGAAAATATTTATTTCTCGAAGTGCTGGAAGATAAAAAATGGGTATATTGTTTTTCGAACAACAATAGCCCCTACTATCCGAAGCTAGTGAAGCAATTTTATGAGTTTGTTAGCTTTGAGAAATCTGAAAATGAGAATCGAGTGACTTCTTATGTGAATGGAAAGGATTTATCTTTCTCATCCGTTGAATGGGTTGAATGCTTGAAGGTTCCGCATGAAGCTGTATCTGGATATGTCTTGAAATCTATTCCACCTATAAGTGATATATTCGATTATGATACTACTTTGGAAGATCTTACTGGTGATGGAAATCAAAGAAAAGTAGTAGCTGCAGAAATGGATGGAGAGAACAGAATGCTGTTCAAATTTGTTTAGCATGTCTTAATACCAAGAAGAGGAGACTTTGCGAATCTTAGATATCAGGACATCTATCTCTTACATCTCCTGAGACATTGTGTGAAAGTGAATCTATGCAGATTGCTGATGATCCAAATGGAAGACATGACAAGGCCAAAATATAAGACTAATGCCTTATTTTTTTCCAAGTTGATCTCTGTGATGATCAAAGTGAAAGGGGTAGATGAGTCTCAAGATGAGATAGTGTTAGTAAGAAACAACTTCTGTATCACAAGCACAGTGTGAAAATACATGAAGATAAATTGGAACCCATGGAGAGGAGAGTGGGTTAATGATGACCAAAAGGTATACGGTAAATTCAACCCTTTGGATCATCCTTCAAGACCAAAGCATGTGAGGGATTCATGTCTAGGACCTGATGACGAAGAACCTAAATACAACAATGAGACTGAAGAAGAAGAAACTCCTATGGATGTTGGGAGAGATCCGGACTTGCCTGCAAGTCCTGCTGCTGAAATTGTATCTTCTAGAAAGGAATCCTTAATATAAGAAGAGACACATGCTGATAAGGAAGACCAGCCAACCCCTAAGCATAAAGAAGAAAAAGAGAATGAATCTGAAGCCTATGATTCTATGATTTTACGTTTTATTCCATTTATTGGAAGCTTGGTTATGCCTGATGAATCAGTAGTAGGAGAAAGGGAAGAAGCTATACCTAATATAGAGGAACCTCCTACTGTTTCAGAGATGGAAATGATAGTAGAATATTATCCTCAGGAAGAAAGACCCGTTGAGAATGCCCTTTCTGTACAAGAGAATGCACTCATTGAGGGGGAGCATAAAACCAAGTTTGGAAGAGTGTCAGTGGATGTTGATATTGAGGACTGGGCAGAAGACCCTAGTTTTGTGGTCTGTGGATTAAACTATCCTGACTCCAATAATGAGGCATCTCTAAATAGACCAAAAATCATTTATGATTTTGAGTCTGAGTTGCTACATGAAGATGTGCTCAGAATGCATGACCTAGATAAGTTGAAGAAAAATCTTAAGGACCTTTTTTTAGAAGAGAAAAAAAAGATGGAAGCTTAATTAGTGTCATCAATCCAATCGATTATGACTGACTCAGTAGCCAGTATATCCTCTGCAAGAGTATCTGTTGCAGTTGCACCTACTGATTTGATCACCAAGGCTGACATTGAATCCTTAAAGGATAAGATGAAAGAATATTTTAGTGTTTCTGTTGCTGAGTTGAAGCACTATTTTGTTGAAGAGATGAGTATGTTGGAACGTTCTTTTGAACCCTCTCTCAGTTGTAATTTTTCAAACTTTATGGTAGAAATAGTGTAAGAAGTTAAAGATTTCCAGACTCAAGTGTCTAGACTGGAAGCAGATCATGAAGCTCTAAAGAAATTGGTTATCTCTTTGGAATCTTACATGAGCTCAAAATGCCAAGAAGACAAGGACTTAGCCTATGTCAAAAGTGTTGTAAGCCAAATGGTTTCAGTGTTTGAAGGTTTTAAAACATCTATGAAAGATCATGTTAAAACCCAAGATTACCAAGTTCAAAATCTTATTAGTGGGTTGACCAAAAACTTTAAGGAAACAGTAACCTTCTCTATTGGTTCTGTTGCATCTAAACCCTCTATGGATTTGAATCAAATACGATCTATGATGGAGGAGCTTGGTTCAGCATCAACCAGTGGCTCTGAGGAATCATCTGATCTGAGAAACGTTGTGCTTTCTACTAGAGATTCAGCTAGAGAAATAATGAATATAGTCCAAGACTATATGAGAGAAGCTTCTGCCTCTTAGAAAGAAGTGAAAGATAAGGTGGACTTCTATTTCCAAAATATTTACACCAAAAATAAACTCAAAAATCACTTCATACTTTTGTTGGATAACATAAAATTACCTCTTGTCAATCAAGCCTTCAGAGAGCAAGTTCGCAAACTAAGGGAATTGACTCCTGCCTTGGACAAATTCATGGAAAACAAGGATGACTTCATATCTTCTATAGAGATAGGAGGAGGAATAATTATGGATTTTAGAAATCTTTTGTTTCCTTTTCTACATGTTAATGCTAGGCCAGTGATTGTACCCCTAGCCTTACCAGCCTTTACCTATACTGGTTCTCCAAATCAGATGACTCCAACCCAAGCCATTCAAATCCTCACACCAATGATCACTCAAAGAACTCCTTAGTATAGGCCAGGCACAGTTTCTATGGCTCAGCCTCCTATGATCATTTCCAAAATTCCTAAGCCTTCACCAGCATCCTCATCACCTGAATCCACTACGGATCCCAAGGGAAAATCTCACATTGAGGATGTGGATTGAACAAGTGGCTAGGATGTTTGATAGGAATACTTTGTATTTTGTTTTCTGTCTATGTACCGTTTTGTAACATTTAATAAAGTGGATTTCTTTTATTTCTCATTTTGTTCCTCTTCTCTTTGTTCTTTCCGACCTTGTGATTATCAAAAAGGGGGAGAAATATTCTACAAAGATTCTATAAAGGGGGAGAGATATTCAAAGTACCAAAGAGAGGGAATTATTCACCCAGGGGGAGAAGTATTAAGGGGAGATATTAAAAGGGGGAGAATACATATTGGGGAGAAAGTATCAAAGGGGGAGAAATTTTATCTAAGGAAAAGCTACCATGATTTTCCCCTTTGATACCATTGCATTTAATTCTCTGATATCATTACATTTAATTCTATCTATGATACTTTATGGTTTTTAATATACTGTTTCTCTCGTACAATTGAATTTAATGATATATCCTATAATACAATTACTTACTATTTTAAAATGATCATATCATAAGTTGTGATTATCAAAAAGGGGGATATTGTTGACCTCACTTGTTTTGATAATCCCAATTATGCTTTCATATACTTTGATAATCCCAATCAATGTTTATCTATATATTAATTCTTTCAATCTATGATACTCTATTATCAAGATGATAATAATATTAAATTAATCCTTAAGATATGTTAATCAATGTTTATCTTTGTTTATATGAGTTATAAAATAATTCTAACCAATCAGATATGTTGTGCATAAAAAAGATAAGTGTTAAGTCACTGATCTGCGTATAGCTACTGATAAAGAGCTACCGGTACTCAGTCTACCGATATACAGAGTCACTGATAAGCTAAGGTTACCGATATGTACCACACTACCTATAGAACAAATCTTTTGATAGAACAGAATGGAGCTACTGATGTGCATAATTCTACTGATACACATAATCACTGGAACAAAGGAGCTACTGATAGAACCAGTCTACCAAAATTTACCGATAGAGTAATTCTACTGATACAAGTACAGACCATCACCAATAACAAGAGCTACCAATAGACAGAGTCACCGATGTCTACCGAGCTACCAATAGAACAAGTCTACCGAGCTACCGATAGAGTAAGTCTACTGATAGAAGGAGCTACCGATATATTAAGAGCTACCGATATCAAGAGCTACTCATACAAGTGCAAAGAGCTACCGATGCAAGTTCAAAGAGCTACTGATGGAAGGTCACTGTTACACAAAGTCCACCATACGTTTCTACCAACAGAAGGCTACTAATGATTGACCAACCAGTCAAACTCTATACTCTCAATAATATTTATTTATTAAGCTAATGATTACATTTGATGTTTTTAATGTAGTTAATGTTATTTTATGATCTCTGTTGCCATGTCAGGGAACCGTACCTAGTAACCATGTAAAAGGTAATCATTCCCATTTGCAGGAGCTGAAAGCTGTAAAAGGGAATATAAAGACCTAGATGAACTAGAGGATATATACGAAATGATAGAACAAGAAGAGTTGATACATGCATGAAAGATAGGATCATTACAAAGTAATCAAGAAGGCGCTTGAAGTGTGAAGCAAGAACTGGAAAGTGGTGCATACAGAAAGAATACATCCATACTAGAACACTAAACATACACGAAGAAATTCTTTTCTAGAGGAGAATACAAGCTGAATCTTCAGTGAAGAACTACAACAAACACTTCATGCACTCAGGCTGACAAGATGAACCTGGAACCAAGGAAGAAAACGATACTCTATTTTCCAGAACAAAAACCAGAGAAGGACTTAGAAGCTTTTCTGACCAACCAAACGAGTCCAGATCTACACTACCGATCACTAAAGCTCTTCTAAACTCATTCTCACTTACTTTAGTGATTATTTCATTTACATTTTGAGAAGTGTGTGTATCCTGTTTATTTTTACACACACACTCTCTCCTGTGCTAAGCTGGAGGATTCTAAAATCCTCATTCAAACTCTATAACTCTCTTGTTTCCCACTGTGGATAGTGGTAGAGGTTGAGTAAGACCTGGACAACTGTGAGGTGTTGTTTCTTTTCCCACGTAGAACTGTGGTAGAGGTCTTTGGACCTGGACAATATTATACTGTTGTTAAACCCAATCCAGGGTGTGGATCAATTTATATAAATTGTTTGAAGAGGACTAAGTCTCGGCTTGAGACTGAACCTCTTGGTTACATCTACTGTGCTTTTTAGTTTAAGTCTTGAGTATACTATATATTTCATATTTCGCTGCCAACTACTTTGAAATATAATTTGTTTTAAGGTTACTTTGGTAGTTAAATTAGCAAGTGTTTATACTTATTGTAAACCAGTATGTTAGTTTCAAAAGTGAATTTAATCTTCAGATTAAATTAACTAAGACCTAATCGGTCTTTGAGAAACTAATTGAACATTTACACTATATATAGATTCACTACAGTTTAACTTTGTTTTTAAATTGGGGGGTTTTAAGAGAAATATTTTTAACATAAATTTTAATTGGAACTCAATTCACCCCCTCCTGAGTATCCACTCCGACCAACAACAGTCAATTCACTGAATGTATGTATCATACAACCACTTGTGACTTACGGTCAATCCAGGTCATAAAGTAATATTTGGGTGTTACTATTTGATAATTATGACTTTTAGAAATATTATATTATAAATAATTCTATAGTTAGAATAATTAATGATGGTTCTTTTTATTAATGATAAAAATCATAATGAAAATGATTAATAGTTCATACTTAGATAATCCTATTATAGTATGAATATGGATGATATTTTATTTGGATTTGGACGTTGAAGAAATAAAAATGTTAAATATAATATGTGTATGATTCTTTTTGGGATCCCCGTATGATCTTTTAGAAGCCTGTGTGATGTTTTAGAGCCATATTATATAAATTTTCTTTTTTATTTAATTTTTATGTAGTTATTTCTCTTATAGTACTAATATATTTAGGGTTTTGAATGATAAAAAAGATACATAGATGGTAATTTAGAGAATGTCATTAAATATTATTATTTGAGGATAAATTTTATTATTTCTATTTTGATAAATGGAATTATATTATGCATGTAATATTTTTGAGGGACTTATATATAATTATGTTACACATTCTAATGTAAGATATATTATTTAAATACATGCTGAGTATCTAGGATAATCATTTTTTAAGGAATTAAATTAAATCAAATGATCTTGTGTTTGATGTCCACAATTGAGATCAAAATGGATGATTCATTTTGATGTTGATATTGATACATCCATGTAAGAATGATAATATATTGAAAGAGTTAGACAATGTAGAAATTTATACCACACCTCCTTTTCAAATGGAATGAATAATAAAATATAAATATTTTATATTTTTTATGATTTAGATGAAGGAGAATAATGTTAAATTTGGAACCTAGTATTTATGTTGTTTTATTAAAATATTTGAATGATCATTTGAAATCAAGAATCATATATTGAAGAATAATGAGACATGAATTCCCTTATTTTAGGGTACTCTTGAGGGATTTTTAATATAATAGATAAATGATGAATCCATGAAAATTATATATATATATATATATTCATGGTGAGGAAGAAAATAAATTTTATGAAAGATAATCATTATACACCTCTATAAGGAAAAAGAAAAAATAAATTAAATAAAATGGAGACTTGATACCTGATTCGTTTCAGAAATTGAAGAATTTGGGATTGAGAAATATGGAACTAATATTTCATGAATAATATTCACAATTTTCACTATAAGATAGAGGAAGAATAAGTACTAGTGATATTACGATACAATGAATATGAATAATATGAGATGAAAATATTGAAATTAGAAAAAAAATAGATCATACATTGGGCGATGTTATGAGAGAGCCTACATGCAACATCTGACTATAGAAGTATAAAGATCATTAAGGGATCCATATGACTTTTATGAGTGAGGAATGAAAATACATCATACAAAATAATAGTGGTTGTATCCAATATTAGTGATCTTTATTAGTTAAATAATGACACCATTTACATATAAAATTGGCCAGTAAGCCCTCAAATTTTTTATTCATAGTTGGTGCCATGATAACATGCTTAAGGCCATAGCTTTTCTTATAATTTATATGATAATAAAATGAAATTCACGTGAATAGGATAATAAAACCATTTTATTAGTTTTATAGTCATCCTTAGGGAGGTGAACCTCATTAAAAGACCATGGTTACCTCTTTTATTTCTTTATCATTATATATTTTCATGCGTACCAAAAGAGAGATTAATAGAGAGTGATCAGATCAGTAAATAATTTAAGAGGTAATTAAGGAAGAAAAAAGAAATTGGAATCAAGCTCACTCCAAAATGATTTGCACCCCTATAATTGGGGTAATATTTCAAATATATCCAAACAATTATAACATTAATAAAACAATTTTCAATATTATGGATATGGAGGAGAAGTATTTCAAGGCAAAAAGTGATAATATAGTCATCTTTTCCTAAAAAAACACTTTCAGATTTTATGAGTAAAAAATATAGAGAAATGAAAATATTACATTGAAATCATTGAAATAAACATAGGATTGTATAATAGTTTATTTATATTATATAAATAATGTATAATTAATCCCATGTATATTAAAACAAAAACAATCTCTATAAAAAGGGAGACTGCAACAAAAACTCTTACCTCAGTCTTCTACGTCATTTTAAAATCTATAAAATCTAGTATAATACACTAAATTTATTATAATTTTATATTTATGGAATAATTATTATTTAATAAATATCATATATATTCCTTAAGTCCATAATTATAACCATCCAAGATATGTGGTGATAAAAAATGAAATACATCATTTTACGGAGGTGGTAGTCTTCACCTATGCATGCATGATGTTCTCATATCTATTAGATGGAAATATGGGAGATAATTAATTTTCCATAAACATAATTACATTTTAATAACACTACTTATTATTATTAAACTATTTTTAGGAGTATGTATAATATTTTTATGTGATGGACGATGAAGGAAACATAAAAAACATGTATAAATCAATTATATATTCAACGGGTATCCTCCTTTGAATCACTCTATAAGCCATATTGGGTGTTATTTTGGAGAGAAATTAAACTAAATTATATTTATTAGATATTTTGGAAATTATTTGAGAATATATTTATTTATTTAAAGTGCTCAAAATATGTGAACAAGTGAGGAGAGGAGGAGTCGTTTAATAGGTTAGACGAGCAGAACACTTGTAAATATTAAAAATGTTTAAATAAAATAAATGTATTTATCAATATAATTTAAAATTAAATATAAAATCATTATAATATAGAATATTTTTTATTTTAAATCCACTCATACAAAGAAATTTAGATATGTTTTTTTTTGATTTTTTTCTATAACTCTATATTTTCCCATTGACACCATTTATCCTATACCATGGCAACTATGTTTTCCCCTACGTATATTATTGTTATGAAAAAAAATAATTTTAATATTACATGCTGATTATGAATATAGAAACCATTTTAACATATTGAATATATATAGGCGGTATTAATTATTTCTAATACCCATTCATAAATAACATATAACTGTTTTTAGTAAAAAAATATAATTAGTTATAAAAATAATTTCAATATCATTTCTTTCCTAGATAACATCATTAGATGTATGTTAATTTATTTTATTAAATATACTATCTACTCATATATGTAAAATCAATCATGAATACTGATTGAAATAATTTATTATGATCTAAAAAATATTACAATCATAAAATGGATTTCAAAAAATTATCATGTTTTATCCGTCAAATATTCTTATCTATATTTCCAAAAAATATTAATCGATGTATGAACAATTATAAAACTTTATAAATGTATAAAAACTCTATTCAACCATTTAAATACCCAAAATATAAAATATTATGTTTTAAAAAAAACATATATAAACAAAACAATATTTTTAAAGAAAAAAATTTCCTTTTTCCAAGAATTATTATACTAGTATATATTAATATTAACAAACCTTTCCATGGATTTGATTTTTTGGTTTTATAATTTCATCAATAAATTAAACTGATATCATTCCTAAAATTCAATAATATAACAGAAATGTATAATTAAACAAAATAGTTTAAAATAGTTTATATAGTTATGATTGTATATTATTATATAAATTTAAACCCGTTTATTTTTTTAAAATAATTTATTTAATCATATTTATAAAATAAGTCATCATTAAAGAATTTAATTGTTCCTTAAATAACATTTTATGAATCAAATTTATTTATTTTATAAGAAAACATTTATTCTAAAATCATGGGTGTTAAATTCTACCCCATTTAAAAAAAATTTTACCCTTGAAATTATATTAATACATTGGAAAAATGAGAATAATTATACTTCATCATGCCCGTAGGTTTTACCATAACATCCTTAAAACTATCTTAAGACCATACTATTTTTTCTATGTTGTTTTTTTGTTTCCTAGAACCTTATCTCTTTAATCCTAAGTATCCACTAGTTGTTCGCTATAAGATGGATCATATTCCATATATACCATATATAACATCAATACATAGGAAAGATAGGATTAAACTTATTCATATTTGATACATGGAACATATATTTTACATGGTAGATGTTCAGTGGTAGTGAAAATCAATAAGTATCTACCCCAATGTGATTAAGAATTTTAAGGGCATAATATATAAGGTGCTCAAGTTTTCCCATTATAGAAATTCTCATAATATTATTATATGGATTTATTTGAATAAATATCTTATCACCAAAATAGAACTCTTGATCTCACAAATGATTTTGATAATAACATTTATCGTTTCTCTGAGATTTCATTATGTATTGTTGAATGGATCATACTGTATATGCAATTTCTATTTAGCTGAGTTCCTAATTGTGTTGGGGAGTCTTATGACAAAATCCATGGTGATGTTTTCCCATTTTAGTATAGGTATGGATAATGGTAGTATCACCCCATTAGAATTATTACATTCAGTCATCACTTGTATACTTACTATGCATCTAGATAGACAGTTAAAAATATATTCATCATGTTGCCCCTCCATAAATTATCGCCAATATATCTATCAATATTTCTATTTAAAATATGGATATAGAATGCCGAGATATGTTATTCATTAAAATACCCTTTCATCAATTCATATAGAGAAGTAATATGTATTTGGGTTCGAATTGTTATCATTCCATCATGTTTATTATTTAATGCTAGAACATTTTTAGCTAATTTTGTAGTTCAAAATCATCATCTTATGCCTCTTTCATATTCACAAGGATAGAAGGTTGAAAATTCAATTGATCAATATAGTATTTATACTATTTCATAATTATTTCTAGGTATATTATCTATGAATCCATAAGTAATAGATCTATTTTAATCCATGTCATGAAAAAGCTAACATGGCCCTTATGGGGAATAACATCATCCACAATGTTTTCCTTCCTAGGTTATAAATGTATTGAGCCATCCAAATCTATAATCAACTCCAACCATTACATTCTTAACAAATTTAATAGTTTCTATGTGAATATATATATTAATATTTTATTGTTAGTATATATATCACACCATTCACTAAAATGATCATTCCCCAATATTTTTAATGAAATAATTACCATTCCTAGATCCAATATATGTGTCTATAAATTTTTATCCTAAACCTCCAATTGGAATGAGGAATATGCTCTCACCATTTCATTTTTATGACAAACTATCCCAATCATTGATTTTATGTGTATATATAAATCAACAATTATTCATCACTGAAAGTTAGTGAATGAAGAGGGTCACTAGACAATATTCTCATCATCTCAATAAAAGTATCTTCAAATTCATATATCCAATTGATGTTATCTATATTTTTTGTGAACATGGTCTATTGACATGATATCTATTAGAATTTTATCATAAATAATAGATAATATCCATCCAATCAAAGAAAAAAATTGATCTAAGTCATAATTTTTGGTATGAGAAACTAATCAATAACCATCATCTTTAAAGGATCCATTGATATAAACATTCATTTACCAGAAAGAACAATAAATGATTCTTTTTTATATAATCAAATTTTCTAAATTATGCATAAAAATTATCATATGTTATGGTCTTAAAATAAATCCTCAAATGATTTTTTCATCATACCGTTCTTTTTGAATATATAATAATATCATCTACAATATTCACAAAAAATTGATCTGGGTATAATCTAGAGACTCTATTATTTAGATCCAGGAAGATCACAGAGGAATTGGTATGTCCCAATGGAATTACTATAATTTAATAGTTTCCAAACCTCATATAGATCTGTGTATTAGGTATATCCTCCCATTCCCCCTATAAATAATGATATCCATATTAAATGTCAATCATTGAGAATATTTGAGCTCTCTGTTGTTTATAATAATTGTTATCAACACAGGGTAGAGAATACTTGTTGTTGATAGTGGTCTTGTTAGGATCGTCATAATCGATGAAAAAAACACCGACCCAAATTTCTTCTTAAAAATCAGATCATGTGAACCCCATGGTGAAACAGTATGGTGTATGTATATGTTATCCAAATTCACATGATGTTTCATCATCAATTAATGCAACTCAACTGGGTTTATTATATATAGAGTATTCAAAGTAGATATAACACTATTTATTAGTTCCATTGAAAACTCCACTTCACGGCTTAGGGAAAGACTAGGAATATTTTCTAGAAATATATCAACACATTCCCCAACAATAAGAATATATTCAATGTTGATTTTCTCCCAAACTATTAGATATAGATACCTGTCATGAGTAGGTATTTGGACCCAATTAGTAAAAATGATTTCAATTGGAAGTTCCTATTCATCCTTTCACTGATATAAAATCATAGGATTATTTGGGATATTAAATGTGGAATTCCATCTTGAAAACTCATATAGGATCTATATAGATATATTTAATCCATGTCCCAAATCGTTTCAAACCTGACTATAGGGAGAATAATAATATTTATTGGATGTACATTTGGATAAACTTCTATCAAATTTGACTTATAAATGTGATACACAATCATAATACCCTTAATCATTTACATCAATAGATCAATCTAAAATAATTGTTGTTGTGATGTGATCACATATGAGTGTGTATAGACCATGAGTCTGGTAATTTTGTCTCATACCATGATTAATTTCTGGAAATATTTTTTTATTATTTGATGTCGTTCACATGCATGTATAATGATTATTTATTTCTCATGATGTCATTATCTCCTTTTATGATCAATGTTTTTATTTATGTTTCCTTTCGTGGTGGTAATGGAATTTTTTCTCAAAATAGGTTGACCATTATGGCATGATTATCATATAGTGGGGGAGTTTTCTTGTCTTATGACTATAGTAATGTTGGGCCTCAAAACAAGGTGGATATATAATGATACCATATAATTATATGTTGGTAATGAATAATTTAACAATGTACCCGACTTCTCGATGCCTTATTTATATGTGAGTAGAATGTCATGTTGAGGACCCTCTTATTTCCTAGTTAATTCGAGAGTAGCTTTCCATACGTAAGTCCTAGGTGACTGATTCAAATGTATATAGAATTCCATGAGGTTTCCGAGAGAAATATTCACTAGCCCAATGACTAGTTTGGTTAATTTTTACATATTATCAATATCCCACTATCATGGATCCGAAAGAAGGTTTGATTGGGGGTTATTGGCATCATGGTTACTGTATAGACACTCAGTTTTGAATTTTATGTTGTCATTCATTTTATCCATTTAATTTTTTCCAATAATAATTCAACTATAATTGACTATAATTGTTTATGAAGACATTGGTGGTGTCTTACTAAATCTTTTACTAACACCCTACTCAAGAATTATAGTGTTTTTATAGATTTCATTCATAAGAATATGATCTCTGTAAATGGGTATGTGGTATATTTTTGATCCATAGGGCATCGAGGAGGAGGTGGGTCTAGTAAAAACTCTAGTGATTACCTTAGTTTTTTATATATTTTTCTATTATATTTTATACATTGTTTGGTATTTTCACATTTGGGGATATTTATTTCTTGAATGAAATGTGTCCACATTTAGTTAATTAGTTTCAAAATGATTATTCCGACTTTCATTGTAATGTTTATTATTGTTATTAATATATGACATGATATTGAGGTTATAGTCTTCTCATTGATGGACTCAGGAACACCCTGCTAGTCGGTAGCCCTTTATCTATGAGAAAGAACACATTATGTCATGTGGCCCTATGACTCAGACCTAGTATTTTTGGTTGATGTGTTACAAAATCACATTAAAGAAATATTTTTTCATTCATTTTTTCACTTTCATAGGTATTTTTAGAAAGGGGATAGTTTTTTGGAAAATAGTAGGATATTTGACATGTTCTTGGCCAATAAATGTGTAATGGACTACCAATATAGCACAGATGAGATTAATCTAACTATGTTTATGATATCTGTTAGTTTTTTTTCGTGAATCCTAACTAGCCATGTAGGTTCAAATAAAATGTATTTACATGTTGTTGTGCTGAATTTTTTTTCATTAATTTGACACTGTGAATTGTGTTATCTTTTTTGGATTATTTCTCCAATTGTGTTATATATCACTATTTTGCATTAATTAGTTGAACTGAGCCTATTGTTCTGTTAACATGTATAAATTGATAGTGAATAGTGTGTAATGATGTAGTCTTTGGCTAGTGTTAAGAGTAGCATACCTCAGGTTATATGTTTACTCTAGTGTAAAACTTATGTGATCCCATAGGCTGGTTAGAGACTCATTATTTACCTAATGATCCTTCGTGGTAAAAAAATCCACATCGTAAATGTTTTGTGGGATAACTAGATGAGTTAGAGGGTGATCTAGAGGATATTCCCACACCTGTTCTAATGGTGTGGCAGTAGGCCCACTCTTACTGGGAGTCATTCCGCTGAGTTTCATGGTCAACAATTCCATGGATTACCAACTCCAGTGTCCTCTAGCCTTTCTATGAACTAGTGGATTGCGGGATACTAAGATCATGGTGGATATCATAGAGGGTATGTTAGACAATGTTGAGGGTCTAGTTGATAGTAATGTGGATCATTAAGATTTAATGCAATATGGAACCACAAGGCATTAGATTGGAGTTATGGGAATGGTTGGATGATGTGAGAATCTCCCTAATGAGTCCTCAAAAGACCAATTATTTGGAGTTTTATTTCTAGATACATGTAAGCCTTATGAATCTTAAGAGTGTATGGGGAAACAACAAGGCTCCATGACATTGTCTATATACTAAGCTTATTTTACTTCACTTACCTACATTGCACCAGTTCTAGATGAGAATACGGATCAATAGGTGTGGATGTCAGAGATCAAGAATCATCCCAAAATATTTAAATATGTTTATTTCATTAACCCAACATCATACCTAGATCTTACAAGAAAGTAATCTAGCATATAGAGGATATTGGATGATTGTTGAGAAGTGTGTATTCATATACACTTTAGTTCTCCATCATTTGGACCTCATACTGTTTCATTGATTACTTTTTCCTATAGTAATAAGAATCATAATAGTGAGATTATGTAGAGAAGTAGGATGAAATATAGAAGAGTTTATATTTTTGGTTCTCCAATGAGATGACACACAATGTCTCAACTTTGGAAGGTTCAGACTCTATAGTAGGGTATTCATAATACCCCAATGTTAGTGATGTAAATGCATCAATATTTATCATTTCCATTAGTATTGTGTTAGTTCTTAGTGGTTGAAGTTTTGTAGGGTATTATAATAGAATCAATCAACATCCTAGGGATCCATCTAGGGTCTTCAACTACATGCCCAAATGGAGACAACTCAGACAAGTCATTCTTATCATGGAATGTTTAAGAAGGTCACGAAACGTGTTTCTATGTAGTAGATCACATAACATATGATGGACGTGTGTGACCATATACTATATTATATACTGTTTTGATCATGTCTATATTATCTACATCCTTTTTTATATTGGTTCTCCCCATTCTTTCATATCTATACAATTAGTCAATAGTGTTGACTTATTGGTCAATTTATCCTTTGAGATAGTCTCCTTTGATATATCATTGGTAATGAAATAGAACTATATTCAAGAATTCTCAGAGTTTCCTATTGTGACATAAAACAATGGAAATTATTTGAACTTTATGAATCTGGTTATGATGAACTTTGGTGTGATTCTTGAAATAGACTAGATGACCAACTTTTGAGCTCATAATGATTTATATCGAAGATGTGTGTTGTTCTCCTCATTTAATGGAGAAAATATCTTGTGAATAGAGAGTGGAAAACATTATTTATAAATGATGACCTAAAATTGAGTCAACTCAATATGATCATGGAAAAAATGGTGTTTATTGATATTTGATAATGTTCTAGGACCAACCCCCTGATATTTCATCTAGTTATAGTTTACTATTAGGATTTCTTTATATACTATTTCAAAAGTCAAACTCCTAATAAGTAATTTTAGATTTAAATAGATCTTATTCCGAGTGAAAAACCTATTTCAATCCCCCCTTATCATATAGAACCATCTGAGTTGAAGGAGATTAAGGCTTAACTTGATGACTTAGAGAAGAAAGTCTTTTTCATGCTAAGATCATCACTATGGGGATCACATATATTTTTCACTAAGATGGATGATGGAAGCCTTCAAATAATCATTGATTAATGGATGTGAAACTAAGAAATGAATAGGAAATGATATCTATTTCCCAGGATCAATTAAATTTTAATATAGTTATGGATATCTCGATGGTTCTGTAATATTGATATTTGATCACAATATAAAAATATGTGGGTTATAGTTGAGGAAATTATGAAGATTGTTTTTTTTTGTGTAGGTGTGGACTTTATGAGTATATATTGAATCAGTTTTGTCAGACTAATGTGATGAAAATGTTCATGGACCTCAATAAAATGATCTCTCATCATTTCTAGACTTGATCATAATGATTTTTGTTGTTGACATCCACATCTACTTTCTGACACTAGATCATCATGCCAAGCATCTTTGGATAGTTCAGAGTATGCTTCGAGCACATCATATTTACACCAAGTTGTAAAAGTGTAACTTCAGGATTATTGAGTTGATGTTATTTTAGAGAGTGGTTTCTAAGATGTATATATCCGGGGATCCATATAAATTATATGTATTCATGTCCAAGACACGTCATTTAAATGTGTTTGAGATCAAGAGCTTTATAGGATTTGCAAGGTATTACTGAAGGTTATTCCAGAACAACTCTCTATTATCAACACTCTTGACTACAAATATGATTAAGGGGATGATGTTACTGTGGTTGGAATATTGTGAGAAATATTTTATCAGGATAATTATAAGGTGGAATTCGTCTACAATACTGATACATCCCATGCCTAGGATCGTATATATAGTATTCTATTATGCATCAGGCATTGGTTTCAAAGTGGTATAGATGTAGAGATATTAAGTAGTATATTAGGCATCACAATAGACATTTCCCATGATAAAAACTACACCTATCATGATTTAGATCATTAAATATTGTTTCTCACTAAAAATGTTTTGTGACACTATCTCTTTAGTGATAGATATTAGTCTAAACTGACCAAGATAACATTTAAAACATCTTTACGTAAATGGAATTAAAGTTGAGGTTGAGGTGATGGGTTTAGTATTTTTTGATGTATATCTTTGGTATTATGTATGCACCTTGGAAATATAAGATCATTTCATATTCTCTTAGTCATATGAAACATGATGATTATGATCATGGTGAAAGGCCTTCAGTGGAGAAACAATAGTTGATGAGATTACTAGATTGCTAGAGGATGAATGTTTCTGAAGATTAGGTATTGATTGATTAATCTCCCTTTTTGGTCACATATTATATATAATATATTGTAAATTAATAATATGAGTCGAACCCAATTTTTTTGGGATATTGGAACAATTGGCTAGAGTTAACCTAATACTCAAGTGGTCATGGGTCGATGATGATGTGATCATTGTTCATGGGAGAGTAGTATTCCTTGCTTCCAGAAAAGTGGATATGATGAGGGATTTACATACCTCTATGGTAGGTACATAAAACTGTTTCAATGATGTAGTGTGGAATTAGGTGACCATTTTGAGGTACTTGGATGATAACATACATTACCGGTTTTGTTTCTCTATCCCTTAATTTCCATAGGGTGAAGGTTGAGCATAATTTCACAAGTGGTTTACATAAACCACATCTTGAAACCATTTGGAGGTTGTAGGACCTCAATATGTGCATTTTTATGCAGTTACATTGGACCCTAATGATTCATGATACGATCTATGTGATTTTTAATCAGGTGATGAAGGTTTCACAGTTCTTACCAATCCAAGAAAACCACATTGTAGGAGATATAGGAATGATTTATGTTTGTGAGATCATATACATTTATTTAGTTATGGTCAAAATAGTATCTAATATATATTTATATTTCCCATAAAAAATTTCATTTAGATTCTATAAATATCTAGGGACTCATTTTATATTTATCACAACAAACCATCTTCAGATAGATTGGTAGTCTGTGCATATGATACACATACTAGAGGATATGCAATGAGCTTGAATTATAGACTCTAGTGGTGATTGGGATGATCACCCAGACATGTTTGAGTTCCAATAAAACAATATTTACTAGGAATTTATTTTGAGAGAACCATATGAGGATTATTATAGGGGGCTATTTCATTCACCTCTTTATCGGAATGAGGTAGGTGATGTAAATTATGTGGGTCCAAAATTAGTTTTAGAGACCTCCGAGATAGTGAAACTAATTCATAAGAGGTTAATCAACACATTAATACGAAATAGATCATATTAATAGGGACCTAGTATATTCATACATATATTTTAAATCGTTTTCTTATTAAAATTTAGTACATTACACAAAAACCTCCCTGGCTAACATAATGGTATACTGGATTTGGAAACATAAAAACCCAATGAATTTGTTCCTAAGTGATATAAAACATCTTCCACTAATTTCATTGTAACTACAACCCTTCTTAAGAAAATCAAAAAAAAAAATTCTTCATAACATGAGGAATGGAAGCATAAGAAAGGGTGAACTCAGATGCACAATAAAGTTAAATAAGGAGATAAATTAACATAACATGAGAAGAAGGGTAAGAGAACATAATCGGTGCATTTGAGAAACATACCCTCCAAATCAAATATCATATTATTGGGTCTTGGAATATAGAGTTGTAGTTCCCAAGACACAAATTATAATGGAATCCAATAACTTGAGCCATGAGAGCATAAAAATGGTACAAGTCAGGGAATTATGGCACACACATACGTATAGAAAATAATATCCTTATTAGTTTGAGGATAATTGTAGATAATATCATACTAGAAGGGGTTAACTCTCCATACCATCATAGTAGTTGAGGTTCGCTCCCATGAATATCAGTGTTGAAAAAGTCCCTTAATGGACTGGGATCACTACCTTTTCCCATCATATTTATCTCATGAGAAATCATTCATTAACCAATGCATTGTAGAAAGATATTGGTCTCACCCATCATAATTATAAAATGAGTTTTATAAAGGAAACAACATGACATGGAAATAAATGTGGTCCAATGTGATGAATACCTAATAAATCATCACTAAAAATGTTTATACAACCATTAGGCAACGAACTAGGGCTAATGTAGATGAAAAGACTATCCCCCTCTATTCATTGAGATGCTAAAAAATCTAAAATACTACATACCTCATGCTATGTATGCTTAATTTCAACACAACTATTCAAAAGAGTTTTGTATGAATGAACCTAATAGATAATGGACCAGGGACCCCCACACTATCCTATGAGAGCTCTATGTGATAATAAGGAGTTCAACTCATTCTCTTATATTTTGATGTTATAAAGCCTAAATATGATAAAACCACTAACAATAGATTCTTACTCAGAAATAAGATAGGATCCATGGAAATAAAAACACTAAAATGAATATCAATATAACCAAAAAATATTACGAACCATCCAAAAACCTATCATAATACCCATATCATAGGATCCATCATCGTTCATAATCCTTCTAGAAATAGTATTGATCCATTAAACCCAATGAATATACCTGATGAAGAGATCACAATGAGAGTCATTTCGATTCATGAGAGACCCAAGAATGGGGGAACTAACAATCCACATCATACGATCACTATGTCTTAAAATAAGGAACCCAAATCTCAGCACCAATACATGAACGGTGAAATGAAGATCATTAAATATTGAATTTTTTCAAGACTTTTAAATAACCTAATACCCCATTGCCAGAAATATTTAACATGTTGTGTATTTAGCATCCCCACAAACACCATGCACATACTGATCGAAAAAATCATACAAAGTAACTGAGTGAATAGAAATATGTAGAATCCAACTAGGAATATTCTTAATGAATATAGGACACTCACAAACAATAGAAAACAAGGGGAAAAGATTCATATCTTTGGGGAAAAAAATAGTTAAATTGCAATTCTATATGTATACCTCTACTTTGAACTTCTTCATTGATGGTACATGCATGATTATAAATGCACCAAACAAGAAAATTAAATTTGAGAGGAATACCTATCTAGTAAGAATTACAAAACCAAGCACACGCATGCTGATGCACCTAAAAACATCTACACATATCTTCCATCCTAGTAGAACCATACTATGAAGGAGATAAAATACACTAGCCATCCTCACCCTAAAAGAAAACTTCTTCAAAGAGAGAAATTTTATCATTTATGAGAACCTCTTGGATAAATTAAATATGAATGGTAGTCTTTTGAAGAGAACAGTTAGGAATTAGGCATATAATGAATTAAATAATATTCTAGTCACAATTATCCTTCTAGAAACTAATCTCAACCCTCCTCAATCCATCTCATTCGATTATATATAATCAAAAAATGATCTAACAGGAATAGTCATAGATATGATGGCATCCCATAATTTAGAGAGTATATTAAATCGATATAAGGGTATTTTTCCTAGATGACTATTGGATATAGTTTGTGACACTCCAATATCTAAGAATCATGATTTCCATAAAGGAAAAAGAAGGATTCCATACCATTCTATAGATTATTTCCACCATAATCCAAGGTTTTAGACAATATATTCCATATCACCTACTGAAACATCATTGCATCATGAGAATCCCATCTATTTTTTATCTGCACCCTTTCAATAGTCCTAAAACCAATTTGGGGGCCTAAATAATAAACTTTAAATGAATGGGAATAAAATAAAACCTCATGTTAACTAGAGAAAAATGGACACCGAAGGATAGGAAAATACAATTCGAATATTCAACTAAACATGCGATGTGACTCACCAATTCCTCAAAATGATGAACCATACTTCTTTCTAGATTTTTTAGATCACCCAAATAATACATTCGGAAAATCCTATGAACCATACCCAATCCCCCATTCAACTTTTTCACTCTTTGATCGAAAAAGATTTTTGATAGTTAAAATCACATATAACCTTTTTAATCATAGAAAAAATATATTTATCCTGCTCATCCACAATTATATAGAATCATTGGACATAACTCAAGGATAAATTGAAAAAACAATATATAATTTATAAAAAAATAAGGAAGAAACACCAAAAATAACTTCCCTATAGAATGTAACACCTTCCCCTTCAATAGAGCTTCATTGATATTTCTACTGAAGACATATTTACCATAATTTAATAGATAAGTATAAATTGAATCACCACAATTATGTACATGAGTAGACTTAAATATCCCAAACATCATTCCCTTTAAATCAACCAAAAACATGGGAGATGAATATTAAAAAAATCAAAATCACATAATGCATTAGAAAATCCAAAATACCAAATTTCCCTAATAATAAAATTCCAATCAAGTAAATGAAATGGTATATCAATGTCATCCTAAACCATTATATTATAAGAAATAATTTTTCTATAAATATCTTTGACCATCCATTTTTCAAGAACAATATCCCCATGAATTCTCTTATCCATGATAAATCCATGTTGTTCCTTAGAAAGAAGCTTGGGGATCAATAATGATATATTATTGTTAATTATCTTGTCCAACAAATTATAAGGAAAATAACATAGATAAATTGGCCAATATTGTCTAAAGGAAATAATATCATTCACCATTAGAATGATACTTATGTTATTGGAAATTTCTATTCTAGGTAGAACCCCCACTCTGAAAAAATATTTAACCAAATCAGTGAGGCTGTATTTAATAATACCCCATGCTGAAGCTGACATATAACATATACATAGAGAACTCTATGGTTTGGGATAACTACTAGGATTCAATTTAAAAACAGCCCTAATAATTTAGTCTTCCTATATAATCAATAAAATTTCTATTTTATTGGAATTATCAAGCATCCATGGAATATGACTAAAAAAGGCTCACTATCACTACCTATTGGATACCCCCTAAGCTGATAGAGAATATGGAATGATAGGAGATCATAGAAATATGTAGAAATACAATTTATAATCACATCCTAGTACCTTTAATAATAACCATATTCAAGATTTAAATGCAACATCACCATATAATCATTTTTTTAATACATTCATGAAGAATGGTGATATTATGGTCTATTACCTTTTTCTAATGAATCCTCAATCCCTACCTATCTTCCTATTCCACCTCCAATAGTTTTTTTTGGAGAGTATATATTATTTAATCATGATGAGGGAAAAACATCAACATTCCATTGCTCCTCGTGGCTGATATCGATTAGGCCAACCATATTTTTATGATTTTACTAACCAACCTATACAATGTGAAGAGTATTTTTCCATATGATATGATCCTCTTTATAATTTTTATGATTATTATGTAGTAGAACTCATGCATGGTTCAACATGGGAATATTACATGACATAGAAACCACATGTTGATTAATATGATCCTTTTCAAATTACTCATAAAATAAAACCGAAAAATCTTTCAACTATTAGCCTAAAGTTGGACTGAGATAAGGGGATGTTAAGAGATGAATCTCAGAATATGAGATATTGAAGAATATTGAAACAATGAAATATCATACATGCTGGAAAGACAACTATAACAGTGACCCCATATATGTTGACACTCTCTATCATTATTACAACGTGTACAATTTTCACCAGTGAAGCCCATATCAACTAGGTTATTACTAGTTGAAAAGTCCCAGAAATCATGAATGGATTTTTTTTGAATTTAACCTAGCCTATTTATACTCATCATTATACAATATGGGATTAAAATCACCGAAATTACCAAGAAGAATACCCCATGTTAAAGTTATAATGATGTTTACAAACCTCCAACCTTTCCAAAGGATCACACATAACATTTAAAAAATATATAAATAAGGTAAATTTATTGATAGTTACCAAAATAGTGAAATTATTCTTTGAATAATTACCTATAATAATCCAAAGGACTCATTTTTATGTATTCCACATATGGAAATAATTTGGATCGTATTGTGAAAAATTATCACCACGAAGCCTTTGACTAAAATTTTGAATGGAAGTAGTTTTTTATATATTCTCTAGAATCAGAACTAATAAAAATTTGTTTAAAGAAAATCCACTAAATATGATGTCACATTTTTCTCAAGGCATTATTCCATGAGAATTAAATAATAAAAAATAAATCAATGTAATGGGTTTGAGAGGGAGGACTTTCCCAACAAGCTATCATCCTTAATAAAAACATGTTTTAGGGAAGAATAATCTTTATATTTTGACCTAGTAACCATGAAATTCAATGAATAAATTGGAAGATTAGATATGTTAACCAATAAAATAGTAAAAATAGGGTCAAGACAACCCTCACCTCATTTCAAGAGCACCAAAAAAATACTGCAGGATGGAGGAAAATAATCACTTAACATCTGTATGAGGGAGAACTTCCAATCGAAACCTCCTCGAGATTAAAATTAACATCCACACATCCTTGATAAGAAAAGTAAATATAAGAATAATCCACAAAATCACAAACAATTAAACCATCTTAATATTCAAATAGACTTGTAACATCGAAGATAAAATATAAAATACCACCAATGGAAGCACTTTTCCATCACAAGATCCTTTGGAATGAAGGCATCATCAGAAGGGGGTGAACCTCAGACACTACCCACTAGTTAGAACTAAATGAATGAAATGAACCCCACAATTTCTCATATGAGATAGAGAACTAGTTGAAAAAGAAGAATCAAGAACCACAAAACCACTCCCATGTAAAAAACTCACTATATAGTGATGATCGATCTCAACCAACCAATTGGGGTTTCATATTATCCAGGTCATGGCCTTGAGGTGATGAATATGAATACCACAGAAGTGGACCATCCGAAGAAGAGACAACAACCAAAGGGAGAGTATACTAGAAAACCACTTCCTAAATAAGAGACACAAGACCAATTCCAGAAGAAAAATCAATAGAATTCATGGGATAAAAAAATCCATCTATTAGAGACTTTTTTTATCCATGATAAGGTCACGAGGTAAGGAAGATGATGGAAAGGTTAACACCCCATCTTGGTTGGAAACTTTATGACCTGTAAAATGAATCTTATAGAAATAAATATGATGACATTGATGATAGAAAATTGTATATAAATAAAGACTATAATTAATGTGTATGTTTTGATTCCTATCATAAGTAGAACCATAATAGAGATCCAAAAAACATGTATAGGGCATTGATAAATCAATCTCCACATAAACATGACTTTATAGAACATTATCCATAAGAAGTTTTGCATCCATAGTCATAATAAACAATACTAGAGAATCGCCAATTAACTTATGAAATATAGGACTATAAAATGGAAGGTGGAACCCTAAAAGACTCAACCACAATACTATTATTTAAGGATCTCTCATGATGTGACAATCCAATGACCATCTAAATAAATGAAAAGTAATGTTCCCATATATCCTACCTTCCCTCACCCCATTTTTTTAAAAAATAATCAATTGATAATAAAAAAAGGAAAAAATAATTCATTTTTGGGGGATACAAACATCAAGGTAGAGAGTCCCCATAAAGAAACAAAATTATTGAACAACACCAGAGATAGTCACGCTACAAATTTTTTGGCAACCATTTCCCACTGGTGGTAATCAGATGCATCATCTAAATATTCCAACAAAAATTATAGTGAAGGAAATCCATCAACCACTAAGTCATTTACAAAAGTTATAGACAACATAGTAATAGAGAGAATAGGGACCTCAACTAATAGGGGACCAACACCATGCAGAGATTCTTGGAAGCATTTTAAAGGCATTGAAGACTAAATAATACTAGAAGAATAAGGTTAGAGAAGAGATATTAAAGAGGATGATGAAGGAAATTCTAGTGGCCCATCATCCATGGTTGAAGGAAACACTATAGGAGAAGTAGAAATTCATTTGACTGAATCAATGGTCAAAAAATTCAAAAAAAGGAGAGGCGCGTTAGGGGGTACTCAAATTTTTTTTATAATGTCATCTAGTCTATCCCATCATGTAATGAAAATAATACATATGTGTACCAAAAGATCATAAAACATTCATTATATCAAATATCATGAATCCAAATGGAATAGAGAAACATTTCACCGTAATAGGAACTCTGGAAATGAAATAGGCATCATAATCATTTTCTAAAATCCTATTCCATTGAAAAAGTAGCAGGATTCATAAGCAATTTTTAATGGTATAACACATAGAATAGAAACTTGTTTCATTAAATTAGGGTCATCATAAACACAAATGATACAAAGAAAGAATCAATTTTTTTTCATTTGATCATATCCCTTTTAAGGATAATATAAAATCAAATGACGTTATCTTATATGAAAATTGATTTTGAAAGAAAAATCACATGGAACAATTCATGATGAATCTATCTTTTATTTGAAAATCATAATTTTAAAAATAAAAATTAATACTACATTATGGAAATAACTTTCTTTGGAAATAACCCTGAAAGCTTATAATTTAATATTAAAATCAACTAATGGCCACAAAATCATGAGAATCCATTCATGTCAAACAAGTTAACAAAATATTCTTTTCACATTTTTAGTAAAATCCAAATGGGCCTTTCTGGGAAAATTACATGGATATTCCATTCAATTTTTTTAAAATAAAAAATGAGTAAACATTTATTCAATATATCATTCTAATAATGAAAAAAATAATTTTCTAAAATAATTTTAGAAATTAATTTTTTATAAAAAAAGTAGTTTCTGACTGAAGAGATAAATAAAAAAATTATTCAAAACGTTATTTTGGTCTCCTTATTGAATAAATAGAAAAACAGTGAATTGAAAACATGTATTACAATGAAATAACCAAAGGATAGGTCAAATTAATGAGTTTTTTATGAATTGATGCTAATATTTATCCATTGGAATCAAAGTCGTAAATAATTATATTCATGATATATCATGTCCAAGGGGGTGTATATTCACCTCATAAAGGAAAATATGTGTGTAACATAACATATGTCCCAAAGAAGGAAAATTGAGACAAACAATTATTACCTTAAGAATCGACTTCTGTTATAAACATTAAAACCTATTTGATAATAAATATTAGTTTATTATAAATATATAAAATTACTGAAATTATATATATCATGAAATATATCATTTACCTATTACCTTTTGTTTCTAGTTTATTAAAAATTCCATGGTAAAGTCATGTTTCGGGCAGTAATTGCATTGTTTTCAGGTATGTTTTCAATTTTTTTTGGTCATATTAAATTTATCATCTTTATATCATATATAAAATTACAAATTTGATATAAATATCATATATATATATATTAAGTTTTTATATAATTTGTGTATCCAATTAATGTTATACCTAGAAAATGAAAGATGCCATTCATGGAGATGGCATGCCGTATATATTCATGAATTTCATTTCCATTTCCATGACAGATTGAAATAATGTATGGAAAATAATATATTTCTCTTCCATAATCATTTATATACCATATATATCACATATTTATTTAAATAATCCTTATTTCCTTCCATTCAAATCATGAATGAATTACATCACTCCGCAATGTAGTAATATTCCTTAAACATGAGTGATGACTTTAATTCCCATTTGGACAAAGAGGATATGGATATAGATGAGAGGAGATTGGGTGTCCCTTTATAATTGAGGTGAGGGGTATACTTTTAATTTTTGAAAAAAAATTTGTATCTATATTTTTCTTATGAAAAAAGGATAAAAAATTTCACTTCATCAAACCTCATAGGTTATAATGTAGAAATATTTCCATACAATGGGTTTTTTAGATGTTTTATTTCATATTACTTATTAAATATTTAGTTTCAACCCCTCTAAACCCATTTCACCTCAACCACTATAATTAATTTTATATGTTTTTATTCTTCATAATGGTAATAATTTAACGTCAACTTATAATAGAATATAAATAACTTTTATTCCTAATATGTAACCAATTTTTTCAATTTCTATTCTCATAATTAAAAAAAATTAATGTAAAATACACCCGTTGATGTGATCAGATGTGAGTTATCTAACGAGAAAATGTTCAAATGTTTAAAATATTTTCATATCAAAATTCAATATGAAAATTATTTTAATGACCTAAATTGGATTAATAGATATTAAATTAAACAACTACTACTTTTAATAGTATTTTTTATAAGTAACCTTATAAATTCATTAAACGAAATGACATTTTTTTTAAAAAAAACCAATATTTTTCATTATTCATTAAAAAATTAATATTTTTTAAAAATACCAAACATTATACATAATATTATTTTTATATGACTATTTCCAAAATAAATTATATATTTTTAAATTAATTTAACAAAATTTTGAAAAATTAATTTTAATAATTTTCACAACAATAAATAAGAAAACAATTTTTTTGATAAAATAGTATTATCGAAACATATAAAAACATTACCAAAATAATTTTTTTTATCTATATTTTATATTTATTTAAAACCCATATAATTAATATTTAAATTTTTTATTACCATTTATGATTACAAATTTAGCATCTGGGTAATAATGTTTTTGTTTAAATAACAATGCAAACATTTTTTCATTGTTTGTTTAAAGTTGGTGTTCTGTGTGACACATGCTACCAATGAAAATAAAATTATTAAAATAATAATAAAATATTGAGGTTTTAAATTCGAAACACTTTATAATAAATTTCTCCCTCATTTTTTTTAATTTGGTACCAAAAATTAGGATACATATGCCCGATTATATAATAATGTTCCCACATATCTTCCTCAAACTCGTGGTTTTGCTATAATACATTGACTAGGTAAGTGGTCCAGTTTCGTAGAATTTATATGTATGATCCAAAACATTCACCAATTGTTCCTCATAAAAAATATTATGCTCTAATGGTACAACCATTGAGTTCAGTACATTTCATGGATCATGTATGTATATCCTCAGGAGAGACACATAAAACACATCAGGTACTTGAGAGAGGTTTGGTGGAAGTACCAAAAAATAGTATTACATTCTAATATGATAAATAATTTCTAGGATACAAATATATATAGGTCTTTGTTTACCTTTCATCACAAATCTCATTAAATTATTCCATAAATAAATTCTTAGAAACACATTCTCAACAATATCAAATTCCATATCACACTAGTGATTATAAGCATAAAATTTCTATCAATCAGGTGTCACTCTAAGGTGTCGTTGAATGTCTCTAACATTAAAATACATTAAGTAATCTATCTGTGGTCTCTATAGATATCCATAACCAAATAAAATCAAGCGTGATGGAGATCTATAGTTGTTTCTAAAGACTTCTTCATAAGGATCCATTTACAAACTTATGTGAAATAGATTATTGTATGAAAACTCCTCATGAGGAGGTTGGGACTACTGGAATTTGACACTTTACCAATGGTTGTAAACCATTGGTAAAGGCCTGGAAATCATTGGTATATAGTATACCAACAGTTACATCAACCGTGGGAAAGTAAGGCAGGACAATAGGCTTAAACCAACGGTTCTGTGAAAACCGTTGGTATAGGTGTCAAAATAGAAGGTATACCAACGGTTTTCTACAAACCGTTGGTATATGTGTTTTAAAGTATAACATATACCTACAGTTTTTAAACCGTATGTATATGTCTATTACACTTATACTAATGGTTAGAAACCGTTGGTATAGAGGGCATATGGCAAGCCATAAGGCTATACCTGGGGTTTTGTAATAAACGTTGGTATAAACCTATACCAATAGTTATAACAAGCAATTGGTATAGTTATATTATAGTATCTATACCAACGGTTTTGAAACCGTTGGTATACAAAATCTCAGCTCCACAGCAGCAGGCCGCTCTTCCCTCTCCAGACCTGCAACAAGACAACAACCCCTCTCCAGAACAGCAACAACACCAATACAAAATCCCCATCCAAAGTATTCAAAATTTAGAATTCATTCTAGAATTTAGAAAGTTAATAATTAGAAATTCAAATGCAATAACACCCATAAGAAAAAAATCGTACATGTTATTGGAAATGAAATAACACCCATAAGAGTTTTCCAAATTTAGAATTCATTCCTCACTCAAACCACAACACCAACACACATAAGAGTATTCAAGATTTAGAATTAATTCCTCACTCAAACCACAACACCAATACACACAAGAGAAAAAACCTACATGTTATAGGAATCACATGGTATGTTTAGTCATGGTCTTGGGTTTAATAACTTAAAACCAACAAAAAAACATGGGTAGAGTGGAAAGGATCCTGATACCCCTATGATAGACAATGGTAGTGGTCATGTGGTTGGACATAAGATGAGTTATAGGAAGCACATGGGATGTTTATATTCCTCTAATGATATGTATCCATGTATAAATGGTTCCTGATGTGTTAGTGGGAAACATTGGCCAATCTCGACATATGAGATGGGTTACCGGAATAGCCTACATTTTTTCCATAGACTTTTCAATTTGAATAAGGGGTATGTGGCTAATTGTAATTTTCTCTCCAGGGTGTGATGTGAAATGAATCCCTATCTTGGGTAGTGGGTATGACTATTCAATTAAGTCTTTGCTATTGGGTTCCCATAGGGACTTTGGTTTGGTCCTAGAACCCACTATTTGAGGATGGGATTGAAGTGATCCATGGGGCTATGGTGTCACTATATGTATTCATCCCCATTGGGGTATTTTTATGAGACTTTGAAACTTATTTTTCCAGAATCTATGTGTATCCTTGTTGACCAATTTGTTATATAGTATGATTGAGTATTCATAGGTTTCATATGAAATCACTATATGATATTTATTTGTTGTTTGTTATTGTATATAATGGACAACCCATGATTGAGAATTAGAACATGAGTGTTGGTGCATGTTCATGATGGGATGTCGAGACTCATTCTTAATATATGCTAAATATTAAAACTAAGTTAATCATTGTCGATTTGGAGTGTAGAACTAAAAAATTGATTGACATCAGATGGATCTATAGGGAGGAAGGAGTTCCCAGTCTGGGTAAAGAGAGAAGGATCTATTTTAGACCAAATTAATAGAGAAAATTTAAAAAATAGATGAGTAACATTATGACTTACAGATTAGAACTAAATAATTTAGTGGGGGGCTGTTCGGGGGGTGGGGGCTGTCCGGGTGTTGCGTGGTGCTGTGTGGGGGTGGGAGGGGTGTCCGGGTGGTGCAGGGGGCTGTCCGGGGGGTGGGGGCTGTCTGGGGGGTGGGGGGACATCCAAGGTAAGGGGGGATTTCCAAGGGGTTGGGTGACTGTCAGGGGGGTGGGGGCCATCCAGGGTGGGGGGGCCTGCAGTCCGGTGGGGGGGGGGGGGGGGGGGGCTGTCCTGGGGGTGCAGGGGGATATCCGGGGGTTAGGGGGGCTGTCCGGGGGGGGGGGGGGGGATGTCCGGAGTGCGTCTTCGGCCACCGCGGTCACACGACACCTCTGATTGACATGTCGTCTGGCCGACCATTTCACAATTAACCCACTCTTTGTTGTTGTCCAATTTCATGATTTTCCGATGTGATGCCCCGACCCCAGTAACCCAGAGTCGGTGAATTATTACATAACATTAGAATGATCCCAAGAAAGATCAAATCTCGAAAGACCGATTAGTTTAGTAGCCTTGGAAATACTATATATATTCATAAAGTTTTACATTACATCATGAAAATGAAAACTACAACAACATAGTCTCCATAGTCCACACTCTTATCCGCTAATACTATCCCTGCAGGTCATTCATAATTTACATCTTCACATCCTGGGAAAAATAAAACATAGAAAAGGGGTGAGCTCCAATTCCCTGTAAGGATAACAATATAGAAGAAACTTTTATAAATTAGAATAAACATTTAAGGCAATGTATAACTAAAACAAAAGCCTTTTAAACTTGAACTTAAACATAGTATAGAAAAAATAAAATTAAATAATTGCATTAATTATTCACATGGATATTCTACTAATCGAATAATCACATGCAATATCAATAACCACTTTCATAATGATGGATTGCATAATTCCAGACGATCATAACCACATAGCCAAGGCCTTGTGCCAAGACTATAAATAAGATTTTGTCAAGGACTTGTTCCAAGACACTAGTTTGTCTCATGAGACCTACCGATGCATCAAGGAGATATAGCGGGCTCCACCCATCACATATTTAGTCCAATGCATTCCCATATGAAAAGGTTTAAACATAACATAAACATTCGCATTAAAACTAGCATATGAAATATAAATACTTCATCCATAAACCAAGAATGGTATAAAAATAACACATCCATAGTAAAACATATCAAAAAACCTTCAAATAAAATATAAAAGTTTTGTATCATAATAAATAAACTTCAAATAAGCTTAAAATCCATCAAAGGATGTTGACATAGATGAAATCAAAACTCTTTTTAGAGAAATATCTCTTTCTATTTTGAAATAATTTAACAGTCATATATCTATAAAATAAAACATTTTCTTCGAAAATATTCTTATAATCGTGTAAGGGAAGCTCTGACGATTTTATAACGGCTGAAAATAGCCACACCTGCTGTATAAGTTAAAAAAACATTTTACCTTAATTCTGTCGAAAAGGTTAAAAAGGACTTTGTTTGGAAAAAGACGGAAAGATTCCTTTATAAACCACTTATAAAATTCAACAAGGGTATAAATGAATTTAAACCATATTCTAGTAAATAGTAAAAAAATGTTTTTGAAATACATTTTTAAGAAACAAGGACGTGGATGATAAAGAAACCCCAGTAGATTATTACGTATAAACAACCTCAGATAATAAAGAGATTGCGAAATAAACCCTTAACTTGTACTTTTCCTTGGGTGGGGTAGGTTAAAATCCTGTATAATGGTGAACTAATTGTTATTAAATTATAATAGAATCATATATATTAATATGATATCATATATGATCTTTTAACATTGCTTTCTTAATAATATTTTAGAATTATTGTCATTTCGGGTGTTAACTTACTCATTTTATTTTATATGTTTTTTAATGTAAGCCATGTTTTTTATGGATATCCATAATGATATTATGTCCTTAAACATTATTATTAATCTTCAAATGAGAATTATACTTGAATGGATATGATGGAGAATGAATCTCATCGCGTTCCTGGAGACGATTGTCCGTACGTACGCACGAGCGACAATATCATTCTTTTGATATTAAAATAAGATTTCATTGGATGGTATATCATATATAAAGAATAATTATCATTTTATATTTATTATTTACATGAATTAAACATCATTATTATAACCATCCAAATAATAATGTTTTGAATAACAATTACACCACGACGTGGAGACGGTAAGCCGTACATACGCACGTATGGTGACATGTCATTCAAAGGATGGATAGAATAATGAAATATGGTTGTACCATGTTTATAATAACATCACATTATATATAATATAATGGAGTTATTATTTAAAATGGTAATAACAAAGATAGAAGAAGTGTAATAAGAAAGGAACTTGAAAAGGGGTGGTGAAATCATTACCTCTTCTTTGGGTTATTCCATTTGATTTGATCAAAAGAGCTCCATATGTTGGATTTATGACTGAAGGAAGGCCTCTAGGATTAAGTGATATAAGTTTATAGAGTATTTGGTCAGAGTTTGGCTGATCCAAATGGATTTTAAGGTGTTAATTAATGAGAAGGGGGAGTGCCCATTTATAAGAGGGGTGAGGGGCACCTTTGGCAATGTTAGAAATATTATTTTATAATAAATTTATATTCAGTTTCTAATGGCTCAAAAGTGGATTATTTAAAGGTTAAGGTGAGTATGGGTCTAAAACCAATCAAACAATATAATTTCGATAGGTTTGGGTCATTATATTAACCTTATATTTTAGTTTTAACTCTTATTTAATTAGTTTGACACTTACCATGTCACTTTGTATTTTTATATTATATAGTTAATAAACTTACTATATACCTCCAAGAGACCCCCAAGTGGTCCATTAATGATACACTTATCATGATATATGTCTATTGGCCGAACCTTAGATTTTTAGGAATTGAATATAAATTAATAATATAATATTTATTTTAAAAACTCTTTTATGTCAATTTTGACACTATTCAATAATTGATTTTTATAAAACTCATAACAGAATAATTACTTCAAAAAAAGTTAACTAAATAAATCCTAACACGTCATATTATCCTAGAAAATTATTTATATTTATAAAAAGTCTCAAATTACATTTATTTGGGTATTTATAATATCAATTATTCTAATTTTTCATTAATTAGGTAATTACTGCATCGCCATTGTGTCATAAATAAATTAAATTATATAATGTCTATAAATTATAAATAAAATATAATTATTTAGGAAATAGTTTTATCTTTTTAATGAATATTTATAGTCTAAAATCTAACATATATAACCTTATGTAAAAATTATTTTTCTAAAAGATATATGCTTATGTCATTTTTCTATTTATTTTAACTTAGTTAAAATAAAGTGTCCCTATCACCTACAAGTGGCTCCATGGGGTCCCAAAATCAACCCAAAGATGACCATGGTTGGTAATGTATCCAACAATAAGGTTAGGACACGTTTTAGGGTAATTTAGTATTATTATAATATTATTTATTTAACCCTTATTTACCAGATTTACCCTTTAACACTATTAACTAAAATATTTACCGAAGTAATTATTCAAAATGTATAAAAATAAAAGTTAACTATTTCAACAATTTAGAAATACTGATTCCAAATATGGAATCCATTTTTCAAAATTCAAAACAGAGAAGTGGCAGAAATTAATTTAAAATTAATTCCCGCCGTCAAAACAAAAAGCGTGTTTTTAAGATATAATAACTATCAAAAGATTGATACTTGTTTATGTCTGGTTTAATTTTGAAATTATGTCCAATGACCAACATTATATTAAATGGTAAAAATATATTCTAAATATTCTTTAAAACCACTAAATTCATAATTTATCACTATTAATTATTTTGATTAAAAAATATGTTTTTAATTAAAATTTAGTAATTTTCACTATTCATCAAAATATTAAAGTTATCCGAAAAGTACCAAAATTTCACCTTAGGATAAATTCGATACTCCTAATCCAAAAATAAAGTCCATTTTGGGAGATAAAATTTCTAAAATTTTAAAAATTAGGCATTACTATTCATAATGGTTAGTTTGATCGGTTGTGGTGTTTGTTAGAACTCGATGTTGCGTACAACACATGCTATTGCATTATTCAAAGAGAAGTGTACCGTAGAAGCTTGGGGTGTTACATTCTCCCCTCCTTCAAATAATTTCATCCTCGAAATTTATAGAATACTACCGCATGAAAAGACTCGGGTGGTTCTTCATCATATGTTCCTCGGGTTCTCACGTTGCCTCTTCCATCTTATGGTTTATCTATAGAACTTTTACCAGACGAGTCGTCCGGTTTCTCAGAAATTGTTCTCTCATATCAAGAATCAGGATGGGCTCTTCGCAATAAGACAGATTAGGTTCCAGTTCTAATTCCTGATAGGTGAGTACATGCGTTGGGTCAGGCATGTATTTCCTCAACAGAGATACGTTGAACACATCGTGAACTTTGGTGAGACTTGGCGGAATTACCAATTGGTAAGCTACAACCCCAATTCGTTCTAGAATTTCAAAAGGTTAGATGTACCTGGGACTCAATTTACCTTTCTTACCAAAATGTATGACTCCCTTCCATGGAGATACCTTCTAGAAAACATGATCACTGACTTGAAATTCCAAATACTTCCTTCGATTATCGGCATAGCTCTTCTGCCTACTTTGAGCTGCTTTGATGTGGTTTTGGATTACCTTCACCTTTTCCATCATTTCCTCCACCAGTTTTGGGCCTAAAAGTTTTCTTTCACCAACCTCATCCCAATAGGTTGGTGTACGAAATCTCTTTCCATATAACGCTTCATATGGTGCCATCTGAATACTCGAATGGAAGCTATTGTTATAAAAATATTCTACCAGAGGTAAATATTGATCCCACATACCCTGAAAGTCAAGTGAGAAGGATCTCAAAATATCTTCTAAGATTTGAATAGTTCATTCTAATTTTCCATCTGTTTGAGGGTGGTAGGCAGTGCTCAAATGAAGTTCAGTATCCAAGGATTTCTGATGACTTTTCAAGAATCTTGAAGTAAAACGGGGATCATGATCAGAAACAATCGATAGGGGTACTCCATGAAGTCTTGCCACTTCAATAATATATATATTTTCTAGATGTTCCAATGGTAGATCTTCTCTTATAGCAACAAAATGTGCTGACTTGGTAAGACGATCAACAATAGCCCATATGGCATCATTCCTTCTAGGAGTCTTTGGTATCCCCATGACAAAGTCCATCGTAATATTGTCTCATTTCCACTTAGGTATGGGAAAAGGTTGCATGACTCCTCCAGGCTGTTGCCTTCCAACTTTCACTTATTGAAAAACCATACATCTTGACACAAAATCAGCAATCTCCACCTTTAGGTTGTCCCACCAAAAATGTTCATTCAAATCTCTATACATATTGGTGCTCCTAGGGTGTATATGAAAATTAGAACTATGAGCATCATCCAGCAATTCCCTTTTTAGATCAGGTATATCTAGAACACAAAGTCTCTTCTGGAATTTCAAAATTCCATCTTCATACACAAAGTCTCTCAATATCCCATCATTCACAGCTTTAATCTTGTTTTGAAATTTTTCATCATCGGTATGAGAACTCTTAATCCTTTCTAGTAAAGATGGTTGGGCAACCATTTGAAAAAGAATTGATGTTTCACCTTCCCTGGTTATTCCCATGTCCATATTCACTAGATCCATGAAAATTGGATCCCTTTGAATTATCATATTGTTCAAAACTCCATGATCTTTTCTGCTCAAAGCATCTGCCACCTTGTTTGCTTTCCCTGGGTGGTAGTGTATCATACAATCATAATCCTTGAGTAATTCAAGCCATCTCCTTTTCCTCATGTTGAGTTCTTTTTGTGAGAAAATATACTTCAAACTCTTGTGGTCAGTATAAATCTCACATTTTTCACCATATAGGTAGTGCCTCCATATCTTCAAAGCAAAGATCACAACTGCTAACTCGAGATCATGAGTAGGATTGTTTTGTTCATGAATTTTCAACTGTCGTGATGCACATGAAATAACCCTATCATTCTGCATAAGGACACAACCAAGTCCTTTCTTCGATGCATCACTATAAATAACGAACCCATCATTCCCCGATGGTAGAGTCAATATAGGAGAATTTACTAATCTTATCTTCAGTTATTCGAAACATTCATCACACTCTTTTGTCCAATAAAATTTAACCCCTTTACGTGTGATCTTTGTTAATGGGTTAGCCAACCGGGCAAAATTCTAGACGAAACGTCGATAATAACCTGCTAAACCAATAAAACTACGTACCTCAGTTATACTCGTCGGTGTAGGCCATTCTTGGATTTCCTTGGTCTTAGATGGATCAATAGAGATTACATATTTAGAGAAAATATGGCCAAGAAAAGAAATATCCTAAAGCTAGAATTCACACTTGCTAAACTTCCCATATAATTCATGTCTTCTCAATGTCTTCAGGATAATGCGCAAGTGATTTTCACAATCTTCGTAGCTTTTGGAGTATACTAAGATATCATCAATAAATACCACCACATATTCATCGATATATTCCTTGAAAACTCTATTCATCAGATCCATGAATACAGAGGGTGCATTAGTCAATCCAAAAGGTATTACTATAAACTCATAATGCCCATACCTGGTTTGAAATGCTGTCTTCGAAATGTCTTCCTTCTTCACACACAACTGATGGTATCCAGATCGAAGTTCAATCTTTGAAAAGTATTTATCTCCATGTAGTTGGTCAAATAAATAATCAATACGAGGTAGGGGATACTTGTTCTTTATTGTTATAGCACTGATCTACCTATAGTCGATACATAACCTCATAGATTCATCATTCTTTTTAACAAAAAGAATAGGGGCTCCCCATGGAGAAACAATAGGGCGAATGAATCCCTTATTACTCAATTCCTCTAGTTGACTCTTTAGTTCAACTAATTCTACAGTGGCCATTCTATAAGGGGTCTTCGATATAGGCCTTGATCCAGGAATTAAATCAATGGAAAACTCAACTTCTCGTTCTGGAGTATGTCCAGGTAAATCTTTCGAAAACACATCTACATATTCCTTCACAATAGGTACATCCTCTATTTGAACATTACTTTCCTCACCCACTGTAATTTCATCCTCTTCCTCCCCAATAATTTAATTTAGTTGAGCTACTGGGGGTGGATCTAGATAAGAATTAGGTGGTGAATATTTTGCTCTAAAGATAAGGTGTTCCTTATCATCATCATCAAAAATCTTAACCTCCTTATTCTTACAATAAATCATTGCATCATGGTCAGAAATCTAGTCCATACCGAGGATTATATCAAACTCAATCATAGGTATGATGATTAGATCAGTAGATAAAGAACATTTATGTGCTCTAATGGGGACTGATTCACAAAGCTTTGTTGCAATGACACTTCCCGTAGGAGTTTTAACTGACAACTCCCTTGTTAAATAAAATTGGAAATATCTAATTTTCTTATCAAACTGGGAAGATATGAAACAATGCGATGATCTAGAATCAAATAATTCATTTGATAAACTTGAGGCAACCATTAAATTACCTGCCACCATGTCTTTCAGAGCTTCTACCTCAGCAGTAGTGATAGCATAAGCTTGGCCTTGATCCCTTGGCCTTTTCGGAGGTAAGTTCCCCTAACGCTTAGGACATTCATTTTCATAATGTCCCATCTCCCTGAAATTGTAGCATTGGACATCGGTAGATTCCTTCTTCTCCTTACAATCACGAGCTTGGTGGCATTTTTCACCACACTTGTAATAGACTCCCGTTCCTTTTAAGAAAGTACCAGGGTGTTTCTTCCCACATTTACTACAGGATGGATATTCAACTATTCCTTTATTCCCTTTATTTCAATTCCTAGATTGATCAGCAAATCACTTCTTCTCTTGCTTCTCTTTAAAGTCATATGACTTAGAGAATTCTTTCTCTGTCTTGATAGCACATGAGACAGTGTCTTCGTACAACGAGAAGGATTGTGAGACTAATTCTCGACGGAGAAATGGTTTTAACCCATCAAATAAACAATAAATCTTACTTCTTGGGTTACATATATAATCTCCATCATACCTTGCTAACCTTGTAAAGTTATCCTCATACTTTGTGACATTCTCATCCTCCTTTAGTCTCAGACTCAGAAATTGTCTTTCCATATCTGCTCGATGGTCATGAGGAAAGTATTTTTCTAAAAACAAATATTTCAACTCCGTCCATTCCATATTTGATACTTCATCATCTTCCTTCATGTTTTGAATCAATGACCACCATTGATCAGCATCTCCAGTGAGGCGATAAACTGCCATGATAACATTTTCCCTTTCACTACTCCCCAATGCCTGAAATATTTTCTCTAGGGAATTTATCCATTGCTCAGCTACTAAGGGATTTGTACCCTCATTGAACATTGGTGGTTGTTTCCTCATGAAGCGATCTAACATTGATCCTCCATGCTGCAGATTAGGGTGCTCCATACGTGTAAGGTTATTATTCATAACCCGAGTGAGTTGTCCCAGTATGGTGATTAGCTGATCGACACCAGTTGCATCACCAGCTCCACTATAATTATCTTGAGTAGGAGGGAAATTCCTACATGGAGTGCATGCACTGATACGGTTTCCATTTCTTCCACTAGGCGCCATTTCTAAAAAATGGAATAAACTAGATCAGTTTATGAATCAAAATACATAATTTCATACTTATAAAACACTTAACATAAATTGAACTATTTATGGATATAATCCATAATCATAATAATGTTTTCTTTGAGGAAGTATATACTCATAAACCCTTAAGAAGGATTTGTAAATAAAATGAGAGTTATCCTAAGCATATCCCCTGGGAGTGTCGTAACCAAGAGTGCAGCAAGGCCCGTTGTCGTGCACCAGTTCCCATTCGAGTCTAGCTCAAAGCGGTGTTTTCAGGTTTTACCCCTAGGTACATCTGTGCCAGAGCTGCCTCTACCTGCTCGTATCCAGACAAGGATGTATTGCTCAAAAAACTCACAAAATCACTACAATAGCAATATTCTAGGAAGTTCTTCTATACTAATCCTCAAAGTCCATATTAAATCTATGTGCTCTAATTAGAGTTTATCTAAATCTATCTTCCAAGGTTTGTACTAAACTTCCTCTGATACCAACTGTAATGCCTCGACCCCAGTTAACCAGAGTCGGTACATTGTTACATAACATTGGCATGATCACAAGAAAGATCAAATCTTGAAAGAATGATTAGTTTAGTAGCCTTGGAAACACTAGATATATTCATAAAGTTTTACATTACGTCATAAAAATGAAAACTACAACAAAATAGTCTCTATAGTCCACACTCTTATCCCCTCATACTATCCCTGCAGGTCATTCATAATTTACTTCTTCACATACTGGGAAAAATAAAACATAGAAAAGGGGTGAGCTCAAATTCCCAGTAAGGATAACAATGTAGCAGAAACTTTTATAAATTAGAATAAACATTTAAGGCAATGTATAACTAAAACAACGGCCTTTTAAAGTTGAACTTCAAAATAGTATGGAGAAAATAAAATGAAATAATTGCATTTACTTATTCACATGGATATTCAACTAATCGAATAATCACATGCAATATCAATAACCACTTTCATAATGATGGAATGCATAATGACAGACTATCATAACCACATAGCCAAAGCCTCGTACCAAGACTACAAATAAGATTTTGTCAAGGCCTTGAGCCAAGAAACTAGTTTGTCTCATGAGACCTACCGATGCATCGAGGAGCTATAGCGGGCTCCACCTGTCACATATTAAGTCCAATGCATTCCCATATGAAAAGGTTTAAACATAACATAAACATTCATATTAAAACTAGCATATGAAATGTAAATAATTCATCCATAAACCACCAATGGTATAAAAATAACACATCCATTGTCAAACATATCAAAAAACCTTCAAATACAATATATAAGTTTTGTATCATAATAAATCAACTTCAAATAAGCTTAAAATCCATCAAAGGATGTTGACATAGATGAAATCAAAACTCTTTTTAGAGAAATATATCTTTCTATTTCGAAATCATTTAAGAGTCATATATCAATAAAATAAAACATTTTCTTTGAAAATATTCTTATAAGATTGTAAGTGAAGCTTTGACGATTTTATAACGGCAGAAAATAGCCGCACCCACCATATAAGTTAAAAAAACATTCTTACCTTAATTCTGTTGAAAAGGTTAAAAAGGACCTCGTTTGGAAAACAATGGAAAGTTTCCTTTATAAAACACTTATAAAAGTCAACAATGGTATTAAATACTTTAACCCATATTCTAGTAAATAGTAAAAAAAATGTTTTTGAAATACATTTTGAAGAAACATGGATGTGGATGATAAAGAAATCCCAGTAGATTATTACATATAAACAACCTCGGATAATGAAGAGATTGCGAAATAAACCCTTAAATTTTACTTTTCCTTGGTTGGGGTATGTTAACCTCGTGTATAATGGTGAAATAATTGTTATTAAATTATACAAGAATCATATATATTAATATGATAGCATATATGATCTTTTAACATTTCTTTGTTAATAATATTTTAGAACTATCGTCGTTTCAGGTGTTAACTTACTCATTTTATTTTAAATGTTTTGTTATATAAGCCATGTTTTTTATGAATAGGTTGTATTTTATTCATATCTAGATTGATATTAATCCCTTAAACATTATTATTAATCTTCAAATGAGAATTAGACTTGAATGGATACGATGGAGAATGAATCTCATCGCATTCGTGGAGACGGTAGTCCGTCCATACACACGAGCGACAATATCATTATTTTGATATTAATATAATATTTAATTGGACGGTATATCATATATACAGAATCATTATCATGTTATATTTATTATTTACATGAATTACACATCATTATTATAACCATCCAAATAATAATGTTTTGAATAACAATTACACCACGATGTGGAGACAGTAAGCCGTACGTACGCACGTATGGTGGAATGTCATTCATAGGATGGATAGAATACTAAAATATGGTTGTAACATGTTTATAATAACATAAAAGTATATATAATATACTGGAGTTATTATTTTAGAGTGTTAATAACAAATATAGAATAAGTGGAAGAAGAAAGGAACTTGAAAAGGGGTGGTGAAATCATTACCTCTTCTTCGGGTTCTTCCTTTTGATTTGATCAAAAGGCCTCCTTAGGCTGGATTTGTGACTAAAGGAATGCATCTAGGATGAATTGAGAGAAGTTTAGAGAGTATTTGGGTAGATTTTGGCAGAGCCAAATGGCTTTGAAGGTGTGAATTAATGAGAAGGGGGAGTGCCCTTTTATAAGAGGGGTGAAAGGAACCTTTGGAAAAGCTAGAAATATTATTTTATAATAAATTCATATTCAGTTTATAATGGCTCCAAAGTGGATTATTTAATGGGTAAGGTGGGGATGGGTCGAAAACCACTCAACCAATAGAATTTAGATAGGTTTGGGTCATTATATTAACCTTATCTTTTAGTTTTAACTCGTAGTTAATTAGTTTGACACTTACCATGTCACTTTGTATTTTTATATTATATAGTTAATAAACATACTATATACCTCCAAGTGACCCCAAGTGGTCAATTAATGATACAATTATCATGATATAAGTCTCTTGGCCGAATCTTAGATTTTTAGGAATTGAATATAAATTAATAATATTATATTTTTTTTAAAAAAACTCTTTTATGTCAATTTTGACACTATTCAATAATTGATTTTTGTAAAAATAATAACAGAATGATTACTTCAAAAAAAATTAATTAAATCAATACTAACATGTCATATTATCCTATAAAATTATTGATATTTATAGAAAGTCTTAAATTACATTTATTTGGGTATTTATAATATCAATTATTCTAATTTTTCATTAATTAGGTAATTATTGCATCACCATTGTGTCAGAAATAAATTAAATTATATAATGTCTAAAAATTATAAATAAAATATAATTATGTATTAAATCTTTTTATCTGTCTAATTAATATTTATTTTAGAAAATACAACATATATAACACTATGTAAAAATTGGTTTTCTAAAAGATATATGCTTATGTCATTTTTGAATTTATTTTAACTTAATATAAATAAAGTGTCTCTATCCCCTAAAAGTGGCTCCATGGGGTCCCAAAATCGACCCAGAGATGTCCATGGTCGGACATTTATCTACCAATAAGGTTAGGATATGTTTCAGGGTAATTTAGTATTATTATAATAGTATTTTTAACCCTTATTTACCAGATTTACCCTTTAACCATGGTAAATAAAATATTTACCAAAGTAATTATTCTAAATGTATAAAAATAAAAGTTACCTATGTACAAAATTTGGACATCCTGATTACAAATATGGAATCCATTTTTCCAAATTCAAAACACAGAAGTGGAAGAAATTAATTTAAAATTAATTCCTGCTGTCAAAACAAAAAGCGTGTTTTCAAGATATAATAACAATCAAAAGATTGATACTTGTTTCTGTCAGATTTAATTGTGAAATTAAGTCCATTGACCAAAATTGTATTAAATGGTAAAAATATATTCTAAATATACTTTAAAACCACTCAAATCCATTATTTATCACTATTAATTATTTTTATTATAAAAGTTGTTTTTAATTAAAATTTAGTAATTTTCACTATTCATCAAAATATTAAAGTTATCTGAAAAGTACCAAAATTTCACCTTAGGCTAAATTCGATACTCTGAATCCAAAAATGAAGTCCATTTTGAGAGATAAAATTTCTAAAATTTTAAAAAGTAGGAATTACTATTCATAATGGATAGTTTGATCGATTGTGGTGTGTGTTAGAACTCGATGTTGCATACAACACATGATATTGCATTATTAAAAGAGAAGCGTACCATAGAAGCTTGGGGTGTCAAATCCGAGGTCGTTAGACCAGTTTTGACCACTCCATGCACGCTTTTCAAGTGCGCAAAACACCTAAAAACACATATTCTACCATGCCACACAAACCTCACCTTCGAATGACGTGTATTCTTTTATAACACCTCAAAAATAATAATTACGATGTTTTAAAGGGATTTCAAGTCATTAAGTTATCGTTTGGTATGTATTTGACTGTAAAACACATGTTTTGGTCATTTAAAACATGCGGAGTCTGTTATCAGAAACCGCAGTCACATGACATCTACGATTGATGTGCATTCTGCCTGACCATTTCAAAATTCAGCCACCTTTTTTTTCGTTCGATTTTAAGGATTTCTAAGGTCATTCGGCCGGTTTTGACCACCCCACGCATGCTTTTCAAGTGCACCAAACACCTAAAAAACACATATTCAGTCGTGTTGCGGAAATCGCACACCCGAATGACGTACCATCTCATCATACACCTCAAAATAATAAATAGGTTGTTTTGTGTTATTTCAAGTCATTCTAATGTCGTTCGGTATGCATTTGACCGTTTAAGGCATGTTTTGGCCATTTATAGCATGCGGAGTGTGTTTTCGGCCACCGCAGTCACACAAACTATCTGATTGACGTGTCGTCTGGCTGACCATTTAACAGTTCACCCACCCTTTATTTTTGTCCGATTTCATGGCATTCCGAGGTCGTTCGGCTGGTTTTGAGCACCTCACACACGATTTTCAAGCGCGCCAAACACATAAAAAACACATATTCAGTCGTGCCGCGCAAACTATGAGTCTGAATGACGTGTTATATATTTCTACCTCTCATGAATAATAATTAGGCTGTTTTCGTGTGATTTGAAGTCATTCTGATGTCATTGGGTATGTATTTGTCCATAAAACACATTTTTTGCCATTTACGACACACATAGTGCATTTTCGGCCACCACAGTCACACGACACCTCCGATTGACGTGTCGTCTAGCCGACCATTTCAAAATTAACCCACCCTTTGTTTTAGTCTTATTTAATGGAATTCTGAGGTCATTTGGCCAGTTTTGACCACCCCATGCACACTTTTCAAGCACGTCAAACACCTAAAAAACACATATTCTGCCGTGGAGTGCAAACCGCGCATCCTAATGACGTTTCATCTTTTCGTACACCTTAAGAATAATAATTAGGGTGTTTTCATGTGATATCTAGTCATTCTGATGTCGTTCGGTATGCATTTGATCGTTAAACGCATGTTTTGGCCATTTACGACATGCTGAGTGCGTTTTCGGCCAGCGTGGTTACCCAAAACCTTAGAGTGACATGTAGTATGGAAAACCATTTCACAATTCACCCAACAAAAATTTTCGTCTGATTTCATGGCATTTTGAGGTCGTTTGGCCGGTTTTACCACCCCACGCACGCTTTTCAAGCGTGCTAAACACCTAAAAAACACATATTCAGTCGTGCCATGCAAACCGCATGTTTGAATGATGTGTCTTCTCCTCGTACACCTGACGAATAAAAATTAGGGTGTTTTAGTGTGATTTCAAGTCATTCTGATGTCATTTGGTATGAGTTTTACTGTTAAACGCATGTTTTGGCCATTTACGACACACAGAGTGTGTTTTCGGCCACCGCGGTCACACGACCTCTGATTGACGTGCCGTCTAGCCGACCATTTCACAGTTCACCCACCCTTTGTTTTTTTCCGATTTAATGGCATTCAAAAGTTGTTCGGTAGATTTTTACCACCCCACACATGATTTTCAAGCGCACCAAACACCTAAAAAACACATATTCGGGCATGTCACGCAAACCACACATCCAAATGATGTTTCTTCTTTTCACACCCTTCATGAATAATAATTAGATCATTTTCCTAAAGTATCTACACAATCCCAATGCGTTTGGTTGGTTTTCTGTATGTCGGTTGTTGTTTTCACTTAACATTTTGTCCATTTCAAAGAAAAGTGAGACAGTTTGAGTGGTGCCGGCCACACCGCACCTCGTATTGAGGCGGTGTTGACTCGTACATGTCAAAAATGACTCATGGATCATTTTCCTAAAGTTTCAACATAATCCGAATTTGTTTGGTCAGTTTTAAGTATGCTAGTTGTTGTTTTCATTTAAAATATTGTCTATTTCAAATAAAAGTGATACAGCTTAGTGGTTTCGACCACACCAACCCTCATATTGAGTTGGGGTTAACTTTTACACGTCACATATGACCCATGGATCATTTTACTAAAGTTTCAACAGAATCCGAATGCCTTTGGTCGGTTTTATATATATCAGTTTTTGTATTCACTTAAAATGATGTCCTTTTGAAACAAAAGAGAGACTTTTAGTGGTGCCAGCCACACAGCGCCTCGGATTGAGGCAAGGTTGACTCTTACATGTCCAAAATGACTCATAGATCATTTTGTTGAAGTATCAACACAATATGAATGCATTTGGTCAGTTTTCCGAATGCCAGTTGTTGTTTTCACTAAAAATGTTGTCCATTTAAAATAAAAGTGAGACACTTTGAGTGGTGTTGGATACACCGCACCTCAAATTGAGGTAGGGTTGACTCGTACACATCACAAAAGATCCACGGATCTTTTTCCTAAAGTATTGACACAATCTGAATGTGTTTGGATAGTTTTCCGTATTCCAGTTGTTTTTACATAAAAGATTATCCATTTTAAACAAAAGAAGGACACTTTGAGTGGTACCGGCCACACCATGCCTCAGATTGAGGTGGGTGGGTGGGGGGGGGGGCTATTTGGCGGGCTATCCGGTGTCCAGGGAGGAGGGTGGGTGGCTGTCTGGGGTCCAGGAAGGAGGGTGGGTAATGTATCTAAAACTCAATCTAGGTATCATACATCGAATTCCGACAAGACTGTGAACTGCCGCGGGGTGTCATCCTGGAGCCAGGCCAAATCATGACATTACTGCGGCGTGACAGCAGTATGACCGCGGCCTGACCGGGGAGTCATGGTGGCGTGACCACGACATGACTGTGGTGTGACTGCGGCGTGACCACGGCGTAACCGCGACATGTTGGCCCGGTCCAGCGGCATCCGCATGGCAGCATCTTCCGGCCTGGATTCCAATTAAATCATATGTATTTGTCCTTCACATTATAGAAACTAATCTTCTGTCATAATAAACAAACTCTAGATTCGGGATTATGGTATGATAACGATATATATTTTATATTCGTTGTTTTTAAAAGTGGTACTAGGTAGTTGAAACTACTAATTTATAGTCAAATTATCACACCCTAAACTATCACTGTGAGTTTTCGCGTACAACACACCTCTGTTGGATGGGTTTTATTATAAAAACATGACTTTATTTATCAAATGAAACAATTATATTAAAGAAAACTTATTCAAGATATGCAATTAAATATAATTAACCAGAATTAAGAAAGAAGCTAAATTTAATTTGAAGCATTCTTAAATTAAAGAGGCTACCATATTTGGTCAAAAATAAAGAGTTATTATAAATTCAAAAATATCCATACCGGAGTGAAAAACCAGGTTCAAAAATAAAGAGTTATACTGAATTCAAAAATGTAATGGATCAATCTTCCCCTGATCACCATCACTCTCACCATTATCATCATCAGCATCATCCTCTCTGCCATCTCTATCCTTGTCATAATCATTTTCATCTTCCTCATCCTCTCCCTCTGTCCCATCCTCGCCCTTAGCCCCATCCTCGCCCTTGGCCCTTTCATCGCCCTCGTCCTCATCCTTGACCTCATCCCCTTCAGCATCCTCGTCATCACCTGGAACGCCATCATCCTGACCTCTAATAGAACTGTCGCATGGTGCATTGGATAATGCAACCATCGATTACATATATGTCCGAAAATCCGTGCTGGCCTATGGTGGAAGTGATGAAGACAAAGCTTTGACCAATTTCATAAATTCTTTCTCCCTCGTCTGAACCTGTTCTTCCAACTCTGTGACCCTTTTATCATACCGTCTTGCAATCCCCGTGACCTGTTCCAACATGGTGGTACTAGAATGGATACCTAGAGAGGACCAATACCTCGTTGGGACTATATTCTTACCAGGTCGGCAACGTACTCGACCAGAGTGCTCGTCTCCCAAAACCTGATATAAATGATCATGTGGTCCTAAATTGTCAGGATCCTGGGCACCAAGGACCTCTAAAATAGCCTGTTAAAAATATTAATAGATTATTAAATTTCTAAATAGATATTAAACTTTAAAATAAACAAATTAAAACTTACAATCCTTTCTTTTGTTGGTTCATTAACCACAATTTCATCTTTTTTCCTTCTACTCAAGCAAAACAATTTTACTCAAGGGATACGTCCTTCAATATTCAATTTGTGCTTCTTTGATGACATTGAAACAATATAAAGTGCAAGTATAATCATATATTCAATATTCAATAAATCACATAATTTATGTAGGACACAATAAAAGGGAATGTTCTAATGAATAATTATAAACAACTATATCGTACAAGCTGCCTCTCATGATCTGACATAGTTTTGTGCCCCAAAGTGTGGAGGTATTGTTTTGAATCGATGTTTTTTTTGTTTTTTTCAGAAGATTCCAAAATAATGTTTAATAACATATAAGATAATATTAATGCAAAATATGAAAAATATCATTTAAATACCTCAAATGGGATTAATACCTTAAATTTGGTAGTCTCCCAATGGGTAATCATTTGGCAATATTGCTCTATCAGGCAGTCATCCATGATAGGTAATGTCTCCAACTCCATGCCAACTCTATCACACCAGACAACATACAGCTTATGCTTATAAGCTATCCAAAGCTCTCCTAGATCCATTAAACGTGTTGGTCGTGCACCTTCTCCGTCAGGGAAGTAAAACTGAAACTGACACCCAATAGATTAATTCATATAAATAAATAAAAATACTAAATTAAATCCAATAGATTTTTTACCATATTTGTGTGCACTCATTATCCTTGACTTTGTGTGGAAGATGTCTCTAAGAGAGAGGGTTGACCGGAATGATGTCGGAGTATTTGGATAGCATCCCCAAAAAACCCCAACATTCCTACCCAGATTTATCAATAATTTGTCCATCAGCATTGTATTCAACAATCAACTGTGTCTAGCGGTTTCATACCACACACAAGTGAGTACGCCCCCTCCCCCACCTCTTATCAGTAGATGAATATGTTATTAAATAAAAAAATATCAGTACAAGTTATAATAAAAATAAATTTTTGTGTAAAAATTTGTTAGAGTTATATAAATATACCTGTGGTAGTCAGATCAATGGGCATCACTGGATGTGTGGAAGCTGAAAGAATATCCTATATAGGAGGAGTGTCCCTTAGTGTATGATTCTCAAGCACATACTGTGTCAGAGAAGGAGTCAAAGAAGGTGGAATATAATAGCTCTAAGATAATGAACCAGAAGAAAAAGAGGACGGAAAATATGCTTGGCCAACTCATAGTGTAAACTTCAGAGGCCTAAATATCTCATGTGTCCCTAAAGACACACCAAGATAAAAATGGGGCGTAGAAGATACGTCTGTGGTAGGGGAATTTTCCAATTGGTTATGAACAGTGGATCTTCTAACTCTCTCACCATGAGCACTCGTACCATTAGTATCAGTACTGGGACAACCATATGGCCGTATAACTCTGACACCACCCCCTACCACTGGCCTCTGCACTGAGAGCAATATCAGGCTCCTCATCAGATATCTCTCATCTAGGGGGTGGATCCTAAAAAAAAGTTTAACACAAAAGTAAACACATGATATTATAAGTTATTGAAATATATATTTGAAATAAAATACTCACAATAGGGATGAGTGGAGGAATTCCCATCTGTGTCATGTGACGATTATTTTCAGTCATCTTTTTCTGCTGCCTCTCTTTAATGGTTTTCATTTCCTCCAATAAAGACGAATATGGAAGTAATTATAAACAAATAACTTATGTGTATCCCAAAATACACAATATAGAAAAACCATTCTAAAAAAACATAAAGAAAAAAATGATTTATGGTGGTTTGAATGTATGTACTAGGATACAAACTCTGAATGATGTAGGTGAAACATGTAGGTGAGAACATGATTGTATTATTCTATATATTTCCCACCACAACTTCAGGTTCATAATCAACTCTGAAAATTGAGCTATTAGAGTCATCATATGTAATAAACGGATTTCTGCCAATTGTAGTAGAAATAGTGTCAACATCATCATCACCATCATCAAAAAAAGGAGTGGGATTTATATCAATAATTACACTGAATTTTGGAATACGATGATCCTTGACATAAAAAACTTGTTTCACCATTGATGAAAATACATATGGTTCATTGGTGGAAAGAGTGCAAGTCATGTCAATAACTCGAAATACACAACCATTAATAAAGGTGCCTTGCCTCATCACTGAATCAAACCATTGACATTTCATCATCTTGACTCAACCATGTGAGTAATAATCCAAAATTATTATTTTCTCCATGACTCCATAATAAGATACATTTTTAGAATGTGGTCTATTATCCGATGAACTGGCATTACAGTGTGTTGTGGCAGTTAGTATAATACCATCATGCTGTGTTCTCTTGTTTCTTTCTCGTTCAGTGATAATAAATTTGTACCCATTGATCACAAGTGATTTACAAGCACAAACTGTGATATTAGGACCAAAATCCAAAACTCTTATTTCCTCAGATTCAGAGTCTATAGGCAAACTCAATACCTAAAATATAAACAAATAGTAAACTTAATTAAATATTATTTTTATTTAGTTATTACAGAAATATTTTTACCGTCAATTTCAACCAAGAAGAAAACCATTTGCTATGCAAAGTATCTTTCCTTCTCAAAGATAAAGAACGACGATTTCTATATATAAATTCTTTATGTTCCTTGTAGATAAAAATAATAATAGTTTAACAAATATTTAATATTACAAGAGATAAGATAATAGATACATGTACAATTTAATTACTTGATATACTCATCGAACAAATCACAATTGAAAAACATTGTGCGATGTGTCATCTCTCGCTATTTAAGGCTTAATGTCTTCAGTGTATATGATCCCTGAATTCCTCCGGTCTAAGGAAGTGAAGGAAAACTGGGTTCAATTTTCTCATACTATTCTTCTACATTTCCCATTGGTCTGTTTATTCTTGTAGTATGATCAGACTAATACATTGAGCCGAAATTCATACATTCTTGAGCCAAGTAACCATTTACAATAGAACCTTTGGAATAATTCTTGTTCTGAACATATGATTTCAATGTGTACATGTTTCTTTCAGTTGGATACATCCAATGGAAAGCACAAAGTCCTCCAAGAAGTATTTTGGTCGGAAGATGGATAGTCAGATGCAACATGCATGTAAAAAATGATGGAGGGAATATTTTCTCTAACTCACACAAAATTAAAGGTGTCTTTGAAAATCATTTTTGAAAGAAGGATTTGGACAACTTCTTATCACAAAGATCTCTAAACAAATATCACAACCGAATAACTGAGACTCTTACATTATTGGACAAGAGATTACGTATTACTATTGGAATAAACTCTTGTAAAAGGACATGATAATCATGATTATTCAAAGATTTCAACTTCAAAGTTTTTTTGTTGACCCATTTTGATATATTGCTTGAATAGACATCAAGAACATTAATAGTCTCTAGCACTTCTAGAAATATTATTTTTTCAGCAGGTTTCATCACATAAGAAGCACATGGAACTTTCCATTTATTTTCACTGATACAAATAGGATGGAATTCTGGTCTAATACCCGAATCTACCAAGTCACAACGAGATCGTAAATAGTATTTTGTCTTCCTCTTGACATTTAGAAGAATATAAAGCAACATTTCACATATATTCTTTTCTATGTGTATTACGTCTAACCAATGACATAACAAGTTGGTTGACCAATACAACAACTCAAAGAACATTCTCTTCTTCTTTCCAATTGTAACAGGTATCATTGGAAACATTTTTCATCTTTCTAGTTTTCATTACACCCTTCCCAAATGAATAACAAAAATATTTCAATTAATTAAGCACATCAGTTCTAGACATACGCTGAGGTGGATCGTCAGTCTCCATGGTATTGTCAAATCTTTGATGATTGTTTCTATATGGATGGTTCATTGAGAAGAATTGTCGATGTCCCATAAAACTAAAACTACGATGACATTTCAGTCTTCTCGATCAAGTATTATTCATACATTAAGGAAATGAAATTTTTCCTTTTGTGCCCTATCCAGACATCATTGCATAAGTAAGAAAATCATTAATCGTCCACATAAGCGCAACACACATCTGAAATATGTCTTATGAACATGCATTGTATGTAGTCACACCCACATACCAAAGAATATTCAACTCTTTTATTAAAGGTTGCATGTACACATCTATATCATTTCCAGGATCAGAAGGGATAGATATCTGTATACTGAAGAAAGTGTAAGGGTTTTTCATACAAAACCATTGGTGAAGGTTATAAATGTGTATGAAAACTGGGCATGTGCTATGTGAAGTAATCATATTCTCAAATGTATTAAAACCGTCACATGAAAGACCCAGTCACACATTACACACGTCGGCTGCAAATTCAGGATATCGAGCATAAAATCTTTGCCATGAAAATCCATCTACAGGGTGAACCAACTCTTCATTATTCTTTTTTCTCTCAGTTTCATACCATCACATTTTTACTGATATTTCATCAAATATAAAAAGGTTCTATAATCTATAGATCAATGGAAAGTGGCACATTACTTTTTGTGGCACACCAGATGGTGGTCCATCATCATTTGGCTTCCATTGGGAGGTTCCAAATTTGATACAATCATTTCTTTCAGCAATTTCCTCCCAAAATAAGCTACAATCATTCGGGCAAGCATTATTTTTTTTGAGAATCCAAGTTCATCAAGTAACTTCCATTCCATATAGTTTTTTGAGGGAATATCTGCATCATCTGGATGTAATTCCTTCAACAAGGTAAGAATTTAATCGATTGTAGTATTAGAAATCCCATACATAGTTTTCCCATGAAACAATTGGATTAAAAATTCCAACTTTTTCATTTTACCACATTGCCGATATACTGGAGTCGTCACTGCATCATTAAATTTTTTCACCCTATCAATAACATCATTTTCATTGGATGCATCATTTGTGCTTGTATCGAAATGTTTTTGGCTGGACATTCTTTCCTTCTCATGATGCTAAATAAATGGAAACCGATCATATATCAAACTCTCCAATTCATTTCTATCATTTGGATCATCAACATTTTGATATTCCATTTTCTCTCCATTGTGATACCACACATAATAGTTTGTTTGGAAACCATATTTTGTAATATGATAGCTAACTACTTCACGACTCAACCAAGGTCTTCCAACATAATTAAAACATGGTCAGTGTATGCGACCACTATCTGAAGCCTTGTCAAATGAAAAATCCAAAAATTGGTTCAAATTATTTTTAAAATCAGTTGAAATATGATCAGTTTCGTGCATCCAACTTCTATCCATTCTGTAAAAAATTACAATAAGTCATTTCAAAGCAATTAAATAATATTGAAGTTCAATCAAAAAAATATTTAGGTAAATGACAATTGTTTACTTTAAATAAAATCATAACTGGCACATTACTCTATATGAGAATCATATTAAGAAATACTACAAAATATAGTGTATATAAGAAAATAAGATACAAAATTTATAATTATAATATTCAAGGATTTCCCAAAAATATATTGGAAGTGGATCAAGGAATAAAAAATCCTTAAGGGTCTTATTGAGATTGCATGGGTTTTATACTTTAACATTTTCAGGGAGATCAGGACGAGGAGTAGGATGATGATCACATCAAATGTAGTTATGGCCTCATCAAGTTTAAACATAACCATGTATTAAAAGATCCTAGGTTTGGGGCCATAGATAATAGGCTAGTAGAGTGTATTCATTGAATCATGTCCCAATTGATTTTTGAGAGGTACCATGAATAGTTATAGGTATGGATTTGATTATATTAATTCAATTAGTTCCCTAATGTACTACTCGATCTTCTCATTCATTTATTTCTGATCTAATTTTTTCTTTTTTATGGTTCTTGATAGATTTTCCCCCTATTTTTTAGGGCCTTAACACAAGCCTTTATAAGAGGATGGATCATTATTAGAAATGACCAATGTTTCCTGTAGTGGTTGTATGTTATAGACATTAATGGTTTATCATGATCCAATATATTAAGAACGTTGATGTTATTTTTGGTTTGATACAGTTTACATATTATAAATATCACATTGATTTTTATAATAAGTTGACTTATTTTACCACCCCTAATGACTTCGAGTACATTATTACTTGGGAGTGAAACATAGTGGTATGCAGAGAATGTCCATGCCTAGACATGATTGGGTCAATTATGGAATAGATGGTAGGTGTAGTTATAAGAAAGAGGAGGCACTGATGTACGAGGTCCAGGGAGGAGGGTGGGGGGCTGTTCAGGTTCCAGGAAGGAGGGGGGGGGGGGGGGCTGTCCTTGGTCTAGAAAGGTTGGTGGGGGTTTTATGGGGTCTACGGAGGGGGTGGGGGGGGGGGGGGGGGGTTTCCCCGGGTCCAGGAAGGAAGGTGGGGGGTTGTTCGTGGTACAGGGAGGAGGGTGGGGGGGGGGGCTGTCTAGGGTCCAGGAAGGAGGGGGGTTGTCCTGGGTACAGGAAGTAGGCGGGTTATCCTGGGTGGACCTCACAACACCATATGGGGTTCCACTCTATAGTTACGAGAATATATTATCCAAAGATACAAAAATTCCACCTGTAAACATGATAACTTTAAATCAGCGCCTACTGTAATTTCATGACATTTAAGGGATATGTATTTTGTGAAAAGCCTATAAATTATAGTGATGTTCATGAATGGTCATTTTTTCAGATATGTGTATTAAATTTAGTAACAAGGATGATTTATTCCATTTAACCAATGTTATAGTGTATGTTTAGGATGAATTCTTGCATTTAACCAGTGTTTGAGTTTGTTTTTAGGTAATGTGAATTAGAAACCAAGTTAGGCATGTCATTAGAACATGGGTTCTTCCATTTAACCATGTAGTCTTGTATTTTAGGGATTAAAGTGTTTTGACTGAGCTAATTACTACCCACTCTATAGTATGGCCAACACATCATGTGGGCATACCCATGAAATAAAGCCATGTGTAAATGGGACATTTTCAGAACCCCATTTGGCCTAACATACTTTTCTCCATAAGGGATAGGCCATGTATATTTCCATGGATATCCAAGTCATGTACTATGTGTACATTCCCATGTACATTCCCAGAATAGTAGATTATCGTAGACACCATGTAAACCATTATAAACAACATGTGAACCCTTATACCATTCATCATTATTACAACCATTAATAACAAATTTTTAAATAATATCACTTCTCAATGATAATAAAATTGAACATAAAACAATAACAATATTGGATATATCAAGTAAAATGATTTCATACTATATTACATCCTAAATGACCACCCACAACCATGATTAATGACCACAAAGATCCCCTTTTGGAAAATAAAAAGTGAAAACAACATCACTTGTCAAAGATAATCAAATTGAACATAAATCAATAACAATATTAGATATATCATGTAAAATGAAGTAATACTATATTACATCCTAAATAACCACCAACAACCATTATTAATGACCAAAAATATCCCCTTTCGACCATATAAAAGGTGAAAACAAAAACACATAATTACAGAACAAGAAAACCAATGAATCAATTACATATTTGAGGTGTAGAAGAAAAAAATTCCTTGATTGAAGATAGATAGATATGTGGAATAAGTTTGTAAGGAGGAAGATTTGATTTAGTTCACCAATCCAATGGAGCAAAACTGTAATCGAGTGGAGGGGGAATGGATGCCCGATCTGTATTTAGGGTAATTGTTTCCCAATGGTTTTTAAAAACTGTTGGGAATATATGTCTTTACCAACGGTTTACTTAAACCGTTGGTAAAAAAGTGATATGGAAGGCATTTACCAATGGGTTTTCAAAACCATTGGTAAAATATTGTATAAAATCATCTATACCAACGGTTTACATAAACCGTTGGTATACGTAGCCATTCCAAACAGTTTACATAAAATTTTGGGATATAAGTGTTGGTAAAAGTGGCATTTCTAGTAGTGCGGTGATCCCAAAAAATTAAAATCTATAGAAAATATTCTCAAAATATCATATAGGGTTTCAATTTTTTTTAAGACCGACCCACTATATGTGGATGATAAGTATTGTTGAAAATAAACTCTATAACCACATCACATTGATAATTTTTCCAGGACAACATGGTAAACCTCAAATCTTGATTTTATATAATGAAATGTGGAACTACTTGAAATCCTACCATTTTTTATGTATATCCTGGAAAGGGGATCCAATGTGACAAATTATCCCATAGTGATGAAGTATGCTACATTTTTATGGTGGTTGAATGAAAAAAATATACCATGGTGACCATTAGATGTTTTGGGGAGTCTGATGGAAAAATACATGGTGATGTTTTCCCATTTCCATTGTGGTATGGTTAATGGATGTAACATTCCATTATAAATTTGTCTCTCAGCCTAAACATGCTAACATAAATATAATTGAGCTAAAAACTCTATGATATATCTATTCCTTCCATCCCAATAATAATACCTTTTTAAATTATTTGTACATCTTTAAAATTTTAGGATGGATATAGAATGATGAAATATGAGCTTATTCTAACAAATCCTTCAAATCTGGTACTGAAAGAACACAAACATAGTTCCCGATCCTTATCATTCTGACATGATTATTGTAAAACAATTTAATATTTCTAAATTTATTTTATAGCTTTATATCTTCATTTCATGAAATATTAATCATCACTTTTATATATAGATGATCATTCCATCCGGCAAGATAATATGTCTCCCCTTCCTTCTTGATTTCTATATCCATACATTGAAAATCAATCAATTGAGAATTTTCTATGATCATCCTCATGGATAATATAGCATGATCCATTAGACTTAATGAATCAGACACCTTGTTCGTATTCTTATAGAGTTAATGTAATGAGTAGTCATAATATTTATAAAGCTCTAACCATATTCTATGGTGCATATTCAAATACCTTAATGTGATTATATACATTAAAATTTTATGATTGGTATATATTTTACACTTTTTTCTTTAAATATAATGTATCTATTTAATTAATTAAAATACAACAAAATCTAACTCTATATCACGAGTTGGGTAAATTTTCTCTTTAATATTCAATTTTCAGGAAGAATAAGTTGTAACTATGACATGATGAATGAGAATGCATCATGATCCCCTATTAGAAGAATCAATATACATTAAAAACCATTATCCACTATAGGGAAATGTTAAAATAGGTGCACTGATTAATCTCTTCTTTAGTTCCATAGAACATTCCTCACATTCATATATACAATGGAACATGGATCCCTTCTGAGTTAACATTGATAGATTTTAAGGCAATCATGTGAAATATTATAGAAACTATATATAATATCCAACTAATCCAAGAAAACGCTAGATCTTAGTCATCGTAGTTGGTTTGGGACAACTCTAATGAACATCTGTCTTTGATGGATCCATACATGTACCCTCTCTTGAGATTATATGGCCCGAAAATGAAATATTTAGGAACCAATGTAAAAACTTTTTAAATTTTTTCTAAAACTTATCTGGTCTTATGATCCTCAGTGAAATTTGGATGTGATATTAATACTCTTCCTAACACATTGAATATATAATACTTTTTCCAATATAATTCAACCAAAAACAGATCAAGGAAATAAATAATGACTACATTAATTAATTACATAATAATGGAGGGGGAATTTGTAAGACATAATGGCATCACTATATATTCATAGTGTCTATAACATGTATGGAATCTTATCTTGGGTATATCCTCTTTATTGACCATCAATTTATGACATCAATAGTGAAGGTATATATAAGAACTATATTAAGATATGCGTAGTTGTTCAAAAATGTATTTAATACGGGGTAGAGGATACTTTTTATTGATTGGGTTATTATTCAACTCCATATAATCAATGAAAATTTTCATTGATAGATAATTATTTTTATCAAGTGAATGGTTTCACATAATGGTGACTCAGTTGGTCGAATGAATCCTTTTTCTAGATTCACTTAGAGTTTCTTATTCAATTTCTACAACTAAATTTGTGACATTATATAGGGAGTGTATCAAATATGAATGGAACCATGCATGAGTTATATTGAGAAAATAACATCATGATTTGGTGGAAAACTGGGAATAATTTTCAAAAATACATCAACAAACTCTAGAAAAATAATAATACCATTGATATTGAGTTTCTACCTAAACATATAATATAATAAAACCTTTTTAATAGAAATAATCACACTTAAAATTGATCTAATTTCCACCAAATGTTCATATTTATCATCACAAAAATAGAAAATCAAATGTTTTTTTAGAATATAAAATATCTCTTTCCCCCATATAGAATTTATATAGGATTTATGTTGAGAATTAACATCTATTACAATGATAAAACAATTAAATAGAGAATGAATGACATGATTTGAAGTAAGCACATTCCCACAAACTTCAATAGAATATAAATCATATACATGAGATGATATCATTATACCATTAGGATTATTAAATAATAATTCTATATCTAATATTTTTAGTGAAATTTTTAAGCCCATATAAAATTATTCAAATATGAATTAATGAGTGCATCTAGGGTTAAATAATATATTAGAAGCACTAGAGATCATGGTAATTTTACATTTCACCACATCGTTATCATACCCCTTCTCAAAAAAAGTGATCACATGATATTTACCCTTTTACCTTGGCTTAATAGGTTTCTAACATTGATCATATTCATTAACCGTAAAATTTGGGCACTAGTTGGAATAGTTACCATACACCATTAATTTGATACACTAGAGTGTGGGTGGACCATTAATTAATTATTTTCCTATATTCACAAAAATTTGCTATTTTGTCACTAAAAATTATTCAGTGGATTAACTGAGGACCTTCCTTCCACCACATTAAATATTTACTATTCCCCATTATAAAATTTTCTCCATGTTTCTTACAACACATTGATCATAAAATAAAGCTCATATTATTCTCTCCATTTCACTTATAATTTCATTTTAATTACATATTTTTATTCTTATCAAAACCAAGATATTGTCCCATAATTCAGACATTTATTCCACCTTTATAGAACATGGAACACTATCATAATAGCTACTGAAGTCTCTTTTAGAAGATCCCTATAAAATACTTATTTTTAATCCACTAATGAATTGATTATAATTATATTCAGGTTGGATTATAATATTGGAATAATACCCCTCATTTGTTGTAAATTTTTACACATAGGAACCAACAAATTAACTATCTTTTTGGTTTATCTCAAGGAAATCCTTCTCTATCCTTGTACAAAGAATAAAAGGAATGTAATTTTTGAAAAACACGTTTTTTATCTCTTCCCAATCGATATATTCAATTTAATATTGTTTTTTCATATTCTTAATAAGATTGCATGACTGATATACCTCACCTTCCAAGTAGTATATGTATAGAATGGCTTTACAATTCACTGAACACTAGAGGATGTAAAATATATTTTTAGTTGTGTTGATCCATTACTTAGAAACTAGTGGATTAGAAGACCCAATAAAAGAATATGTACTATGACTCAAGATTGATTCAAAATAATGTTTTCCCCCTATTGATCATTTTTAATTATATTATGAATCATATCATTAGAAATTTGTGTGAGAATATCAATGATATTTTGAATTAAAACTCTAAAAACATTACATCTCTCAAGAGGAAAATTGTTGCATTGTCCTTATCTTTGGGTATTAACATGACTAATCCTCGTTCCATCTATTCACTAAAATCAAAAATCATATTGTGAGAAAAACTAATCAATGTGGAAAACCACATTTTCATGAAATATAATTTATGATATCTGAATCAAGATAATCTATTTTCAATATTTGACAACATTGGTTTAATATAGGTTATCCATGATCATCATATTTTAAAATCCATTATTATAATTCCAAAATAATATGTTATTTAAGGAAAGGATATCCAATGGGAGTAGAAAAATGGCTGTGAAGTAAGGCCCATTTTAATTTACCATTTACACAAGAGCTTCTCTTGAAAAACTTTTTGTGGAGTTATTATCCCAAGGTCAATCTATTCCATAACAAAATAAAATTTTATTATCTAGATAGGGATATATTTCAATTTAAACAAAATAATATATTCCTTAATAAAATATTAAGATGTAAAATTATACTTAGGTACATCCTAGGGGCTCTCAAAATACTTTTCTTGTCCCATTTTCAATTGTTTAACTAAATATATCCTATGACACCAAATATAGAGAGAAATTATTTTAATATATAGATATTAAATCATTTTTGAATAAAATTAATTACATTACATGTCATACACATAAGGATCATTAATACATAGTGCCATTGGATACATGAAATGATAAATGAGAGGATCATAATTGACCAACATCATCTTCCATGATGTTCTTTGTTACTATCACCTTTTATTAAAAAGTCATATATAATTTAATTCTTAATAAAATATTTAAATGAAAAATACTAGAAAGATATATCAACATATCAATAAGGTTAAATAACAAAGATACATAAGCATAACATGTGAATAAGTATATGAGAACATGATCATAACATTTGAAAACTGGACCGTTCATATAAAATATCATAATATTTGGTTCTAGAATAAAAAATTTTATTTTATAAGACATCAATCATAATGAAATCAAATAACATGAATCAAGAGAGAATAAAAATGGAATAAGACATGGAATTGTGGTATACACATAAGATTATATAATAACATCCTTATTACTTCAAGTCACATTGTCGAGACTATCATATGAATGGGTTACCTCTCCAAACCATTATAGTAGTCGATTTTCCCTCCTAAGAATATCATAGAGAATAGTTCTCTTATTTGACTGTGTATAACCCCCAATTATAGTCTTTGGTATCCCATGATATATCAACCTTAACCTAATTCATTAGTGGAATATATAGGTCCCACCCGTCATATAATGATAATAATATATATATATGTGTTCTAGAAGATCACAAACCAATCATCATATAAAAACCCAAGAAAATAAATAGATTTCCTAAAAATTTCATCCTGACATTACCTAATTAAAAGAAACATGTTTCATAATAATTTCATCATTTCATAAAAGTATGACCCATGGAAAAAGAAATAGGATTCATAAGTATTTTGTCAAGGTATAACCACATAAGTGATATAGGATTCATAAAAATCGTATCATCATAACCCTAAAATATCCATTGAAATAATAAATATGGTAACATTGGATCATATTAATAATAATTATTATGTATTTTTGAAGTATTTTATCTTATATGGAAACTGATTTTGAAAGAAAAATCACTTGGAATTATTGTTGAGGAAAACATCATTTCTTTAAAAATCAAATTTTTATAATTGATAATTTATTAAATATTGCGGAAATAATTTTATTTTAAAAGAACAATGAAAAATTATAAATTATGATTTAAATATAATATTGTTTGTGACATTGGGAAATTATGTTCATATCATATATGATAAACAAAATATTCCTTTCCCATTTTTAGCCAAAGCCAAACAAGCCTTATTTGGAAAATGGCATGAAGTTTCCATTAAATAAATTTAAAATGTAAAACATGGGTAAAATTTATTTAATAAATTTTTTGATAATTCGAAAAAAAATTTGGTAAATATTTTTAGAGAATAATTATTTCCAAGAATATGGGTTTTCAACCAAAGAGAGAAATGAAGATGATGTTTCTTATAAACATTTTGTTGCTCTCATGATTACATAAAGAGATGAAAACTAGGAGGAAAAAATTAATGTAATGAAAATACCAATAAATAATAATATTAATTACTTTATTTATATATTCATCATAATATTTCTTCCTCTGAATTTTAATCATAAAAAATCTTGATAAATAATGAGATTTTAACATAAAATATTTACCGCATTTGAATCTATTTAATCATAATTACCAGAAATGATAAAAATAAAATAGAACATTAAATATCATAAAAATGGTTATATTCATGATTTAAAAAATCAGAGGATCTCTATATACACATCATAAATGAAAATAGGTACATAACATAACATATGTATCATAAAGTAAAATTGAGACAAAAATTTCTTACCATAAGTCTCAACTTCCTTCATACACATTCAAACAACATGTTTAATAAATGTTAGATAATTATAAATATATTATAAGACCACACACACACATATATATATATATATATATCATTCCATATAATATTTACGTAGGACCTTTTATTACATGTTTTTAAAAATTCTATGTTAACTTCATATTTCAGACAATAATTTTTTTGTTTTTTTGTGTATGTTTTGATTTTTATTTTTTGGTCCTCTTAATTTTTTCATGATGAAATCATATAAAAATTTTATCCATGATATAAATTTAATATATATTCATTATTTAACTATTTATGGAAATGAATGAAATTTATAGATATAAAATAAAATACACCGTTCATGGATATGGTAGGTCATACTTATGCATGACTATTGTTTTCATTTTCTTAATAGATTGTAATAAATAATTGTAAATAATATAAAAAAATTATATGAAACTTTAAATGTCATATATTTCATATATATATATATATATCACATATTTTTGTTAAACCCATCCTTATTACCATCAATGTAATGTGTGGACAAATCACATCACTTCATGAGGCGGTAGTTCATCATACACACAAGCGATGATTTTATATCCCATTTGATGAAAGAGGAGATGGATGTAGGTTATTATGTTAACATTAAAATATCTAAATATATTTATGATATATGATTTGTTATATCATAAAAGTTTAAAAATATTTAAAGGATTTCAGATAATAATTATAACAAAAATGCATTGTTAAAATCATTACCTCTTCTTCGGACAACCACTTTCAGTTTCACCTAAGTAATTCACAAATTCTATTTTTAATAATAACAACGCATATATAATATGGGGAGGGATGTAATGAATTTATTTGGGTATTTATTTTCTCATATAATGGAATTTGGAAGTGTGGATAGGAAAGGAGAGGGGCGTCCTTTATAAGGTGAGATGACAACCACACTTGTAATTATTTAATAGAAAATGGTATACCCACATTTTAATAATTAAAAATAGATTTTAAATGTATAATTATTGAATATAATATGTAATAAGGCCAATATATTCCCATAAAATGTTATCTGAAGATGTTTTTTGGTTATATTGATTTCTCATCTTTATAGCTTGATCGCTATTAAACCCATATTTATGTTAACTATAATAATTATTTTTTAATTCTTTTACTATTCATATTGGTAAAAAAATAAGGTAAACATATTAAAAAATATAAATTATTCCTATTTAAAATATGAAAACCAAATTTTCAAATTCCATTCATATAAGTGGTAAAATATAATTTAAAATTAAACCTACTAATTTGTCAATAAAGTGGTTTTCCAATGGAAAAATGTTCAAACATATACAATGTTTTTGAATAAAAATTTAATATGATAATAATTAAAATTAAATTATTTATGTTAATGTAAATTATATTGAATTATGTTTACTCTTGAACCTATTTTAAAATAAAATCTATCTGTATAAATTCCTTAAAAGAAATATTAGTTTTTAATAAAATTTGTTTTCTCACTATTCATCGAAAAAAATAATATTTTCAAAAGATGCTAAATAATTTACCCTCATATAATTTAGATATTTTTTATAATGTAAATTAGTAACCGGGAGATTTATTTTTGTTGGTTTTAATTTTCTACAATTATTCATGTAAGGTATATTATTCTTTTTTAATAGATTCTAATGTGTAGTTCATGGAGTCAGAAACATCCAACCATTACCTTATTCGAGATCATGAAACCACATTCCAAAGGCAGGTGGTTGATGAGAAATTACCTAAAATAGATTTTGATTGAAATTGGTCACAATGATGGTAGTTCGGGCTCATCATACTCTTTTTGGTTTGAATTGTAGCCTACTCTGTGACTCTCTTATTGATTTAAGATATATTCATGAATCCTTCATTAATTCTAAAAATTTATGAATTCCACCCTTGAATATAAAATCAATTAATATCATAAATGGAACATAGAATCATATATATGTAACCAAGGGTTTTCAGTGATGGTACCCTTTTTTGAATGGATTAGATATTATTTTGTCATTTTTTATTATGATGCTGGTTTGGAGCCACATAATGCGAGCTATGGAGTATGCCATTATATAGGGAGATGGGAGTTGTTTTGATATTGGGATTGGACCCATAAGATAGAATTCCTATGTATCCTCATAAACTGTATCCGGACCCACATGATTTGTTTACACAAATGGTACACATCATACCTTTTAATGTTAAGTGATATGGACCAAAACATGCAGTCTAACTTCATGTAGTGAGGATATTTAAGTGGAAGGTGACTAGTAAATGATTAGTGTGGGATTTATTCCAATGTAGACCCAGGTACCTTGATTGAATATGGGATCCTAAGGTAGATAATACCATAATGGTAATGTGGCCCATAGGGAATCATGTTTGATTTAGGGTTGTTGTTTTTGGACCACATTGAGGCTTCCGATGTAACACATTTGGATAAGAATCAATGACCACATAGTTTATTTATGAGGAACCACACCTATGGAGTCCCTATGTTGGTTTTTATCATAGTTGGATATGTCCATTTTAGAAGAATTATTTTGGGGATTACACTATATCGGATGACTCCCTGATAGTGGGGGCTGTGAGGAATTAATCTACTCTTGCTAATTTGATTGTTTTGTTGAGGCTTACCCATAGGGAGGATTCAATAAGTTATATTAGTATGTTTGGGTATTATACATTGTAAGAGGTAAAAAATGGTGGTTATATGGGGACATGGTTGGGGATTATACCAAATAGTATGCCTAAGGTTTTGTTGGAGATTGAACTTGAAATTATGTTGTTTGGTTTGGTATAATATATATGTCATGATCCCCTCCAACCTCTATGACCCTGTGTATTATACTTAGTGTAAAAAAAAGGAAACAATAGATATATGGAACCAAAAAATCTACTTTTTCTATCAGTGGATGATGAAAAGACCCAAATTGAGGGGGAATGAGAGTGAGATTTCATGTCCATCATCTCCCATCATTATACCCTATATAGTCACATCTGATTACCCATTTGAATATTTCCCATGGGTACGAAGAAAGAGGAAGGAATGAAGAAGGATAGGTCCTATGAGAGATATCAGTGGCTTACTATGGGAAATAATCCCTTATGATTGGTTCCTGGGTAAGACATGAGGATAAGAAACTACACCAAAATAGGAATTAAAAAAATGTTCCTATCTCTCTACACTAGGAACCAGAGGTCCCTATTTTTAAAGAGGACAAGGGGAGAACATCATAAAAGCTCTCACATCCATGATAAGAATATCCCAGACACTTCCCTATGGGGAGGGGTCCTCATGATTGAGGGTATAGATATCTGTATGCACCGTGATGACCCCAGCCATTAGGTACTATATGTTCATGACAACTTTGACTGAAGGAATGCATATCTGATTGGGAGGAAAATTGGTTTTTCCCTTACCATTGTATTTAATGTTTGTAGGGTTTTGAGGTCAAATAAATTTGTCCCCCCTCAGATGAGGGAACCAAAGAAAGAGGGGCCCCTCTATTGGTGTCTTGAACCATGGCTTGAGAGGTGGATCATGTTGGTGAAGGCTAGGTTAGTGAAGGAGATCTCATGCATGGTACACCTGAGTGTACTTAATGGGATTAACATAGGTAGTATTGGATTAGATAATGGTTTCTGGGAGATGGAAAACCTAGGAAATAACATATGGGGGAGTATTTTATCTTGGAAACAAGGATCTCTTCAGGAGTCCATGGAAGGATCTAACACATGCCCCATGTTTGGGAAAGGGCCATAACACTGGTGCTTATCCACTAGTGGAAGGGGTACTCACATAGTTACCTTGTATTTCATACCCTATAAGGATTTAATTACCCTACTATCCTTAATTACATCTTATCACTAGTTTTAGAGATCTACCTAAATGATTTCGGAATTTTTGGGTGGTGGAAAAATGATAGAAGAGTTTTGATTATTCTTTCACATTATTGTATTGTCCAAAATGAGAATATGAAGGGTTCTATTTCTAAAAACACATGGGACCTTAAGGGATAATTTTAAATCTTCCATGTGTCTTATGTTTTCTAATGTGTAGGTATAGTGTGTAGAATAATTTATTATAGTTTCTTTCATTGATCCACTAGGTGACCCGGCTGTCTGCACTTACGCATCAATAATGGATATGCAGATTATCACTACATGCTAATAATGTTTTGTTGGTACCTAAATAGAGGGGACTTGGTGAAATGCAGGCCTAATGAAATTCAACCATTCTCTTCTTTTATTATCATTATGATATTTTAATCTAATATCTTTTCATCTATATGAAAAAAAGTTACCAAAAACGAATCCCCCATAAGATTGGATCCTATTGAAAGAAGAGGTTTTGATCCCATGGTAAAGGGATAAAAAGGTCATGGGAGTCACATAGGTCATCTACACAGATCATCATCATAGGTTATTCAAATAACATCTGCTCTCACATAAACCATACTTAGGGGATCATACATCTATAAATAGAGTTCATTGTCTCAATGGATGCACTTCATTCGTTCGTACTATTTCGCTTATCATGATAGTCTTGCATGCAGACCATTTAATTTTGTTTCATTTTATAAATCTCCTTTAACATAGATAAGGTATAAACCGATCTCTAGGACATTTATATATGGTGGAGTGACCTATGTGATTTCACTTAGGCCAATAACCTATGTGATGTCACTTGGGTGAGTGACCTATATGAGGTCACTTGGGTGAGTACCCTGCATTAGCCCATGCCTTTTACAAATTTTTAAATCTCATAAATATTTCAAAACAAATACTTATTTGTTATATATAGCAAATTTATTCCTTTTAGGGTCAATGGAAACTCATTGGAATAGTTTTAATAATGATGAAACTAGAAACCACATCTGGGGGATGATCGACACAGTCGGGCCAAAATACTATGACGTACCGATACTACTCTTTCAGACATAGAAAAGAAATTTAAGAATTATCATCAAAAGTATATTAAGGGAATCTATCCATTGATAAAAATATATGGGGATCTAAATTAGGTCTTTATGTCAGATTTGAAGAATTATATCCATCATTCCCGGTCTAAAAAATATATTAACTTTTCAAATACTAACATCTTGATCATTGGTGCATACATTAATGCTGGAGCATCATGCATGGAATGTGTCATGGATCACTTCATATGTTATTCGGATTTGATATTGCATACACCTAAATCAAAGAATCAATATTACACATCCATTTTTTTTGATTCCAAGTCAGAGTTGTAGAAGGATAGGAGGGAAGACTAGGACCTCAGCTTGAGAGGGGGTTTTAGAATAGATTCGATGTCATAAAACTAGGTTTAATAGACCACTACTGATATTGAATCTAATATAAAAGGGGTGGGAAATTATTAAGTCATATGGGTTTCCCAAATATATGTATACAAGAATCCAAACATCATTCTAGAAAATCAATGTCAGTGGAGCCCGCAAACGAACTATTTCCATCTAATTCATGGAGAAGTTGGTATTAGTCTATGGGATGTTTAAAATATCTTCAAGGAATTGATCCTTAGAGATATGTATGAAAAATTCATCCCTCTGAAAGAGTCATTAGACAATTATAAAAGGATTCTTGTTTTGGATCATGAGATATTGGAGAAATCTCGATACAATAAGAATTAAGACCCACACCTGAGGGAGGATATCCATCCTAAAGAATGTGAGAGATTTTTAGTGACAAAGGGAGTGGTTCTCACATGATACCATCTTATGGGGTGTCCCATGATGGATAAATGGGGTGTCCCTAGTTAATTATAGCTTACCATGGAATAGGGTGAGTAGGAACGATGGTAATAAAACACTATATCTGGGATTCCTACAAATACACACCATGTAGGATTACTATCCATCTGGCTAGATATCAATATTTTTTCATGAATCTAATGATGGTTTGAAGTAGGTGAAACTTTTTATAGAAGAAAACATAGAATTGTGAAAGTGGATATGGTTAGTAGCTCCAATCATGATTATATTCAACAATTTCTGCAACATATTTACACAGGGAGGTCTAGTTTCACAATTACAAGTCTATTCTAGGAAATATAGAGATGAAATCCATCACATTTTGTTGTATATTCTGTGTTATGTGGAGTTTAAGTCCATGGATGATGGATTAAGCTATTTTTTCAGGTCATTTATAGTGTTCTGACCCAATTCTTGAAACCAAGTGGGACTGTGAAGAAGGTGAAATTCTTCAAAGGGATAAACATCTTTCCATATGGATATCCATCTACTACTACATTCCTTGATAATGGTAAAGATGGAAATGAGTGGATATCGTACATGATTTCTCTAAAAGATAATGGTCTAGTGATCCAAATTGATGGAGAGTGTATCTATGAGTCTTATTCTACTTATATAGTTTCATTCCAGTTCATGTGAAAATAATACATAACAGTATATCCACTGATACATATTCGATAAAAAACGCACCTAATGGTAGCCCGGTAACTGTGGATTCCAATTGTTGTAAATATTAATCAGGTGGTAATTAACCTGCCTCTAGTGAGTGCATCAACCATGTTATCCTATTGGTATACTATGTCTTGAATTTCACCATATCCCCTAGGGGTGTTAAAAAGGTGTTCTTCGAGTTAGGGTTGTAACGGTAGTTGGGCATGTGAAGTGAGGTAGATAGGTTATTCCCCCTCCATAAGGCACTCTTCCATATCTAGAATGTGATGATAATAAGTCCATATGCTAACCCAAATGACCCCTCACATGGTTTGATCCACAATTAATGATCAAAAGGGATATACCATTTGATTTTGAGCCTAGGTAGTCATTTCTTTATTGTCAATAGGGGACCCAGACTCCATTTTCTCATCAATAGACTACAATGGAGAGAGTCGGGAAGCCTGTGAAAACAATGATTACCATAAAAACTTTATAATAGGCCAGAACAACCTCAAAATATGTGCGACCATAGGTTGTCCAAATATGGAAGGGTGTTCTTTATTACAATGTGGATGTGTGTTTTCTCTTTCATGTCTGCATGTAGATTACATAAAATGGAGTTGTTTGATCCCTAGTATATATTTTCATAGAGGATGAACCTAGTGAGGTGGGAATATATATTTAGGAGTTTTATATTCTTATTTATGCAACTAATCACCAGACTCCTACAAAAAAGTGGTTGGAGGATATGTTGAAATGGGGGCCACTGAAGGTGTTAACCTCACATCATCTGAAGAATGAAATTACTATATCTATACAAATTAAGATGTGTTATCGTTATCTTGTATCCCATTTTAATATTAAATTATTTATTTTGAATGATTTATGGATACTAAACGAAATTTCACATTAATTTTCATTTGGAAAATGGGAAATCATCCATTTGATCGTAGAAGTATGGTATGACTAGATCCCCATCAAGAATATATGAATTAATTCCAAGATAAAGAGATATATTACCTAGCCCAAAAATTATGGAGAATGATTAGGATTGAGAATTTTCATTAACACCTCATACACCTCTATTTTATAAGGCTATTTCCAGCCTAAATCCATCAAAAGAGAAGGATTGGTGAAGAATAATTTCATTTTCTAATTGAATCGTCACTGATGGTATGTTCTCAAGGAATTATTTATTACTGTTTTGACAAAAGAAATTTTCTTAATCATGTATGTCATTGATGAATATCATTATCTATCATCTCTAAAGTTTCTTATAGATGAGCATCCGAGAACTGAGGAGGCTGCTCTAGACAAGACATAGATTCCCATTGGTGAATCAACTACTTTGGTTGTCACGACCCGTCCTAGTGGGGCCCGTTCCGTGACTCCCCAAGCCCGCCTCCAATAGGCCTGGGCCTAGTGACTAGCACCAAGTAGGCATATCACTAATCATGGGAGGCATTGCCTAAGTACCTGTATACATGAGCACATCTCCAAGCCCAAAAATGCTAAAATGTTAAAACACTAAGGAATAAAAATGTATAAATACAACTAAACCCAATCAACAGAGCATGACAGAAGGTAATGTACTAAAAGTAATCTGGGCCAGAATAGAAGCCCACCAAAACAAAAGTTTGAAAACTGTAAAGTCAAACCTGTAATCACAAAAGGTATTGGGACTACCGCTCGTAGCTATAGGAACGCCTTGGCCTGTAGGGAACTCAAAAATCTCAGTCTTGTCCTTGTCCGCCCTGGATTCTGTCAAATGGCTGATCGTCTACGTAAGACACGACAAGAGCAGGCAAAGCCCGCACATGGGTGAGTATAACAATACTCAATAGAGGACCCTGAAAACCACAAAGCAGTACAGAAAGTAAATTTACAGTCATCTATTCATAGTATATGTCAACAGAACATATAGAACAAACCGGATATACTCAAAACTCAGACCCGTAGTCTAGAGACAAGTCACGCAATCGAATACCCCCATCTAGGGGTTCAGTTTGAAAATTTCACGAAGCACTCATTCTGAGAGAACACACTCCACAAGTCTTATATCTATGATTAAGTCTGTCCAAGAAGTATTGTTCATCAGGAAGCGTCACGAGAGGAAGTTACACTCATTACGGGAGACACACTCTTGAGTGAGAAGGTTATGATAGATAGATGCACTCATTACGGGAGACACACTCTTGAGTGGGAAAGATCATGATACATAGATGAGGATCACTTCCGGGGCCATGGAGGATACCGCGAATCATCTGTAATTCACCTGCTAGGTAGAGGATCGACGCCCAATGGAGTTGGTCATGTCGATGCCAAACTCTACCTAGGGTCAAGAATGGATAGAGGATCTCGATCTGAGCCTCTCGGATGGATGCCTGACTCTATCATAGAAAGTCATGCAGAAGGGATCATACTCCTATAAAAGGAAACGATGCCTAACATTTAGGGGAATGAGAAGAAGGGTCACTAACCCAAATGAAGGATGTCTAAGATATTTTTAACAAGAGGACCATGTCGTTTTCCAAAAAGTACATGACATGTAGAAATGTTACACATCGTGTTGTCTGACCCCGGGTACTGCTCCTATACAACGGTTTGTGTCATAAGGCTAGTCGTGTAGAAAAAATGAGTACACTGCGTGTAGTACGGTGTACAGGCCGTGTCCTAGTGATTGGGGTTGGCTCCATGTATGCTGGCCATGTGCATGTACACAGTCATCAACCCGTGTACTCCAACCCATGTAATCGGTAGACAGGGTTACCCGCATTACAGGCCTCACCTGGCCGTGTGATGGGGTACACGGTCATGTACTCCATCATATGTCTGTGTACCCACCATGGATACACACTAAATCCTGTGTAGAGGCCTCTGCCATGCTGTACACGCCATGTTCTGAAGCCATGTAGGTCATCCCGTGTCTGTGTACATCCCAAAATACACTCAGTGCTTCGGGGAAAGTTCAACACATCGTGTGACCAGGGTTACATGCCGTGTGATTCCTCTCTAACCCCTGAAACCCTAGCCCCCACTGCCAGCACTACAAGGAGTGTTCTTCGGAAGTACACGACGTGTATTCTGGAAATTTCCAGAAATGCGGACCTCCACCATCGCGCCTCCAGCGATGCTCCGTTCATCAATCCAGTCATCCTATTGCCACAAAACTCCCAGGTTTTGGTCGTACCAACACCATGAATCCAATTACGTTGTTTTCGGACCTCCGATCAGATCCAAAAACATGAAACTATCTATCCACTTGAAGAACGCTTGATGAACGGCCCCTCCCGATCCATTATGATTCGTCATCCTCCATCTTCGTCGCACCTCCGCAAGGTCGTTGTGGTGTCGATTTTTCAATTTGGGATCATTGCATCACAAAAAAAATGCGCAATGATCCATTGTTCGTCACCCCACGAAGAACACAAAGAACGTATGGAGAAAGGAAAAAGGGAAGAAATCCAATAAAACAAATCGAGTAATGAACCTCTGTCGTCGTTCATCACAACTTTGATCCACTCTCGCTATTAGGCTTAAATAGAGCATAAATCAACAACAATAATCAACATAGATCAATTCCCCAAATCATCCTAAATAAAACCCTCCCATAAGAACTTACGCAACTGTGGATCAACTTGTTCGTGGTTGATCCGAGTTCGTCATTTGAAATAAAAAATGGGGAAAATAATTCAAATAACAAACCCCTACCTTTAAAAAAGGATCAATCATTTATTAAAGTTTCATGCTGCCGTCATCGTCGATATCCTTTAACATTGTTGGCGCTGCGATTTGTAGCTTCGATATGTCGTCGTTCATCGCTAATAATTTACTCCAATGCTACGCGGGTTCTCTAGAGATTTTTCTCAATCATCACCAATGAGAAAAAATCATATATCTTAATAAAAAGGGAAAGGTATTTGACATCCAATCATTCTATGGAATTAATGAGTCAGCATTGTTGTTTCTGAGTCATTATGTCATGACATTAATGACTGAAACAGGTGCCCCGTCGTTGTGCTGCAACAGATGTTTCCATAAAGAAATAAAATAAACTTGAGAATTTATTTTATTTTATTTTACTTAAATCATCTAAAAATTAACTTTTTTTCCCTTAACCCACGCCGGTCAAGGTTAGGCTCATTCTTAGGTAATGTCATCACCCATGACGCAACGGTGCCCTCAGATTTTTAATCTGGGTATCTGTTTGGATACTGCTACTACCGCACACCAGTGCCGACTCACATAACTTAAAAAAAGTTCAAACCACCATTCCGAGCTCACTGGGCCTGGGAATGATGTTCCATTTTCATGCCCAGTCTTGAAATAATTCCATATAATATTTAAAATTATGCACGGAAAATCCGAGACATTACATTCTCCCCACCATGGGTCTTTACATCCCCGAAAATCCAAAACAAATGCTACTCAGAAAGATGTGGGTACTGAGCACAGATTTGGGCCTCCTGCTCCCATGTGCTCTCATGAAGATTACCTTGATTCCATGATATGTGCACCAAGGGAATCTTTCACCCACGAAGAATCCTCTCCGGCCAATCCTCGATTTCCACCGGGTACTCAGCAAAGGTCACTCCATCCTCAATGTCCATCTCTCCCCAGTTGATGACGTGTGATAGATCATGCACGTACCTCTTTATTTGCGACATGTGGAAGTCATCATGTACCCGATGAAACTATGGTGGTAGAGCTAGGAGGTACGGCACCTCGCCAACTCTGCACAGTATCTGGAAAGGCCTGATGAACCTCAGACATAGCTTGCCACCTCGACCAAATCTTTATAACCCTCATCCAGGTGATACCTGAAGAAAGACGTGGTCTCCCTCTTCGAACTCCAGAGGTCTCTATCATCTGTCAGCATAAGATTTCTACCAGCTCTGTGCAGTCTTCATCTGCTCCCAGATGATTAGCACCTTCTTAGTGGTAGCTCACACCAATTCTGGACCCATGAGTGCTGACTCTCTGGGGTCGGTCCAGCAAAGTGGTGACCGGCATGGTCTCCCATACAAGGCCTCGAATGGTGCCATACCAATGGTGGAGTGGTATCTATTGTTTTACGCAAACTCCACCAGTGGTAGGTGGTCCTCCTAACTACCACCAAATTCCAAGGTACAGGCCAGCAACATATCCTCTAGAACCTGAATGGTCCTCTATGTCTGACCATCTTTCTAGGGATGAAATGCTGTGTTCAAGCGTAGCTAAGTCCCAAAAGCCTCTTGCAATCTCTTCCACATCCAGCATGTGAAACATGCATCTCATTCTGAGACTATTGTCGAGGGGACTCCATGAAGCCGAACTATCTCCTTCACATAGAGGCGTCCAAAGATCTCTACGGAACTATGCTCCCTAATAGCTAGGAAGTGGGACGAATTGGTGAGCTGGTCAACAATCACCCAGATGGAATCATGCCCCTTGGATGTATGTGGTAAGCCTGTTATGAAGCCCATCAATATTCTATCCCACTTCCACTCTGGAACTTCCAGGGGTGAGCTAATCCCGCTGGAACCTGGTGCTCTGCCTTCGCCTGCTGGCATGTAGGGCATCGAGAAACGAACTCTGCCACTTCCTTCTTCATTACTGACCACCAGAACTGTCGTTGGAAATCCTGGTACATCTTTTCCACTCCAGGATGTACCGCCAAAGGGGGATGTATGAAACTCACTCAGGACCTCCTCTTGCAACTCCACCAGTACAATAGTGCATCCTCTAAAAAGAAGTATGTGCTCCCCACCTTGAGAATATCCATCTGAAGCATGTCTTGTGTATAACTGAGCATGTAAAGCCACACAGTCAACATCTACTAGTTGTGCCTCCCTAACCCACTGTAAGAGTGGAGGGGTGACAACCATCGACTGCAAGTAGGCTACATCTTCCCTTTCCATGAAGTACAACTATAATGTGGCTAACTGCTGTGTCGCCTCACTCAATAACTATGAGCTCGACCATCTCCTAGAGAATTCAACACCTTGTTCCCCTTCCCAGGAGTATAGATGATCTTTAAATCATAATCCAGGAAGAACTCTAGCCAAGGACTCTTCCTTATATTCAGATCTTTTTACGAAAAGATGTACCTGAGGCTCCTGTGGTTAGAGTAGATGATAAACCGCTTTCCCATAAGGTAGTGTCGCCACATCTTCAATGTGAAGACTACCACAGCCAACTCAAGATCATGGGTCGCATAGTTCTGATCATGTGGACTAAGCTGGTGTGAAACCTAAGCAATCACTGCCTGACTCTACATTAGGACACAACCGATCCCTGTTCCCGATGCATCGTAGAAAACTATATACTCGACACCCTCCTTTTGTAATCTCAAGACTGGGGAAGTCATCAAACTCTGTCTCAACTGCTCGAAAGCCCACTTGAACTTCTCCATCCGTACAAAGGGTTTCCCCTTCTTAGTCAAGGTTTTCATCAGTGATGATACCTAGGAGAAGTCAGGAATTAATCTCTTGTAATATCCTTCCAATCCAAGGAAGCTCCGCACTTCCATCATGATCCGAGGTGGCTCCCATGCTAACACTACCTCCACCTTGACTGGGTCTACAGCTACTCCATCTGCTGAGATGACATTTCCGAAAAAGTGGACCTCCTGAATCCAGAACTGGTACTTTGAGATCTTCTCTTAAAGATTGTGCTACCGAAGTACATCTACAACAATCCGCAGGTTTCTCGCATGCACCTCCTCTGATGCCGAGTACACAAGGATGTCGTTGATGAAGACCACTATGAACCGGTCTAGGTACGGCTAGAAGATCTGGTTCATCAATCCCATGAACACTGTAGGGGAATTCGTCACACCGAAATGCATCACCATGTACTCATAGTGACCATAGAAGAATCTGAAAGTCGTCTTCAGTATATCCTCATCCCGTACTCGTAACTGGTGATAGCCTGATCAAATTTCAACCTTTGAGAACCATTGTGCCCCTCTCAGATGATTGAAGTGGTCATCGATTCTTAGTAGTGGATACTTGTTCTTCACTTTCACCTAGTTCAGGTGCTGATAATCCATGCATAACCTAAGACTCCTGTATTCCTTCTTGGAAAACAAGACTGGGGCCGTGTAGGGTGAAGCGATGGGTCTCAAGAAACCCTTGCTCTGCAAATCCTCCAGCTGCACCTTATGTTCATGAAGCTCTGAATGAGCCATCCGATATGCTGATGAAGAAAATGGTGTCATCCCAGTGTGTAATTCGATGCAGAAGTAGATTTCCCAGCTGGGAGGTAGTCCTGGTACATCTTCAAGAAAGAATTCCTCATACTCCACCACTACTGATGGGAACCAGGAGCTCACAACATCCACTGCTCTGAGGGAAAGGCTAGCCAACTCATGATCAATTGGCTGCACCCTCTTATGGATAAGCTCATTCTATACTGCCTGGGTTTCCCTTTCTCCGACAAAGGAAATCCTCATTCCATCACGGTGGACACACCACACTCTTCGCCTAAAAGAGTCAATCTAGGCATAGAATGAAGATAACCAATCCATACCGAGAATGGCGTTGTGAGGCCTCGATGCTTCCACCAAGAGTTTCCAACCGAAACTCTCACCTCCAAAGGTAATATCATAGTGTCTACAAAGGTGTGTGATCGTCAAGTCTTCTCCCGTAGGTGTCTCTAAGAATAAGGATCGAGACAATGGTTCTACCAGAATCTCGAGGGTCCGTACTAGACACATTGATATGAAGGAATGACTGGAACCTTTGTCTATAATTATGACAGCTAAGGTAGAAAAGACACAGACCGTACCTCAAATCATCCCGGGAGCCCCTGGGTTGTAAGCCTCGACTGCATGCACCTGTCCCCATCCCTGTCCTCCAGCTCCCTGAGCCTGGTGCGGGCCTCCTGGGGGTAGTGGTGGAAGTACGTCCAAACGTATGACACCACCCGCATCTCTACCTACTCCTCTTCCACATTCGCCACCTTGTGGGTCTGTCTGCTCCACTCTCTACCTCTGCCTTGGCGGTCCATCCACCGCTTCCTTATCAGCAGCTGGATGGGTTAGGAAATCTCTAGAGAGATGTATCCTACCGTCGCACGCATACAATCGTTTCTCCCTAGGCTAATTGGATCCATCATGAGAGCCCTGGACTGTCAATCCTCTGTCCTGGGTCCTCCTATGATTCCTCCCACATCCAGATCCCTATGTCTAATGCCAGCTCCCTACAACTAGTGTCTCCGCACCTGTCTTCCTACTGCTGACTGTCGTCGGATATCTCTCCACCACCAAGAAGATCTCGATCACCATGGCCCGCTCGAGCACTCCAGCATAAGTAAATATGCATAGATTCATGACACTAGCTCGGATGTCCTGCCGTAGACCTCACTCGAAGGTTCGAGCTCTGAAGTACTGATCCATGACCATATCCATCGAGTACCGGGCGAGGTTGGAGAACCTCGATGATTAGTCAGCTACTGTCATATTGACCTACTGGAGCTGGAGAAGCTTCTGTATGTGTACTACTCTCAGCATAATCGAATATAACTCCTCCCTGAAGAGTCGCTCAAAATCCATCCATGAAAGAGTCTCCTCATCATGTGTCTGTGTGGTCAGACTCCACCACCATCCCACCGAACCCTAAAGAAGGATCTCTCCTAGGATCACCATCTGGTCTGATGGTGTCCTCACTAGATGAAAAAATCTGGTCACTACCTCAATCCATTCCTCAGCCTCCTGAGGTTCAGGATCACCTCAGAACCTAAGGGGTCTCTGTCTCTAGAACTAATGAAGCATGCTAAGCCTCCGCTCCTCATCAGTCATTACCGTAGGTAATACGGGCTGCTCCACTGGTGGTGGCATAGCAGGTGCACCACTTGGTGGCAACGCCTGGGGGACTGGCCCATGTATCAAAGCCTCATCACTGAGGGGGTCGTCCTCATGATTGCGCTGCTGAATCTTAGCAGGTATGCATCACAGAGGCATCATGAAATGAAACAAGATGTACTATGGCCGATGAGCATATCTGGATAGATGACATAAAGGATATGGAAGACACAACCTATTCTTATATGATGCATGTACCTTTCTTTTATTTCCCCGCAAATAGTTTCTTCATGTACCGAATCAAAAATCATGTTATCAGAGTCCTAGTGTATGGATACGTCGGCCGCCGTACCAACACTGGAGTCTCTAGCCTGAAAGCCGAACTCGAAACGCATAACACCATTACCCTAAACCAAATCTCACAAAATCATGGTCCTAACGTAGAATTGACCACCTTTGAAACCACTTTGTCACAACCCGTCCTAGTGGGGCCCTCCGTTACTTCCCAAGCCCGCCTCCAATATGCCGGGGGCTGGTGACTAGCACCATGTAGGCATATCACTAATCATGGGAGGCATTTCCTAAGTACATGTACACATGCACACATCTCCAATCCCACTAATGGTAAAATGTAAAAACACTAAGGAACAAAAATGAATGCATACCACAAAACCCAACCAATATAATATGACGGGATGTAATGTAATGAAAGTAATCACGACCAGAATACAAGCCCACCAAATAAAAATTCTAAAAATTGAAAAGTACAACTTGTAAACACAAAAGGTACTGGGACTGTCGCTCATAGCTATAGGAACACCTCGGCCTGTAGGGAACTTAGAAAGCTCGGTCTTGTCCCGGTCTGCCCTGGACTCTATCAAAATGCTGGTTGTCTTCACAAGACACGACACATGTAGGAAAAGCCCGTGCAGGGATGAGTATAACAATACTCAATAGAGGACCCCAAAAACCAAAAAACTGTACACCAAGTAAAGGTACAGTCAGATATGCACAGTATATATCTACAGAACATATAGAACAAACCAGATATACTCAATACCCAGACCCATAGTCTAGAGACAAGTCACACAACAGTATACCCCTAGCTAGGGGTTTAGTTCGAAGATTACACAAAGTAGTCGTTCTAAGAGAACACACTCCATGAGTCTTATAGATCTGATGACATCCGTACGAGAAGTACTGTTTGTCGAGAATCATCACGAGATGATGTTTCACTCATTATAGGAGATACAATCTTGAGTGAGAAGGTTATGGAAGATATATGCACTCATTACGGGAGACACACTCTTGAGTGGGAAAGATCACAATACACAAATGAGGATCAGTGCCAGGGCCATGGTAGATACCGTGACACATCTGGAATTCACCTTCTATGTAGAGGATCGACGCCCAGTGTAGTTGGTCACGTCGATGCCAGACTCTACCTAGGGTCAAGAATGGATAAAGGATATCGATCCGGGCCTCTCGTATGGATTCTTGACTCTATCATATAAATTTCTGGTGAAGGGATCATACTCATGAAAAAGGAAACAATGCCTAAAATTTAGGGGAATGAGAAGATGGGGCACTAACCCAAAAGAATGATGTACAAGATACGATGAACAAGAGGGTCATTCCGTTTTCCGAAATGTACACAGCGTGTAGAAATGTTACATTTCATGCAGTCTGACCCCGGGTACTGCCCGTGTACAATGGCCCATGTCGTAAGACTGGTCGTGTAGAAAAATATGACTACACGGCATGTAGTACGGTGTACATGCCGTGTCCTAGTGATTGGGGTTGGCTCTGTGTACGCTGGGCATGTGACCGTATATGGTCATCAACCCGTGTATTCCAACCCGTGTAATCGGTACACGGGGTGACCCACATTACTGGCCTCGCCTGGTCGTGTGATGGGGTACACAGTCGTGTACTCCATCCCGTGTCCGTGTGCCCACTAGATACACACCGAGTCCTATGTAGCCACCACTGGCATGCTGTACACGCTGTGTTATGAAGCCATGTAGATCATCCCGTGTCCGTGTACTTACCAAAACACACGCCGAGCTTCGGGGAATGTTCAACATGTCGTGTGACCAGGGTCACATGTCGTGTGATTCCTCTCTGACCCCTGAAACCCTAGCCACCTCCTCCAGCACTACACGACGTGTTCTTAGGAAGTACACACAGTTTATTCTAGAAATTTACAGAAACACATACCTCCCCCATCGCACCTCCAGCGATGCTCTGTTCATCCATCTGGTCGTACGATCGCCACAAAACTCCCAGGTTTTTGTCACCCCGACACCACAAATCCAATTCCATTGTTTTTGGACCTCTGATCATCTCTGAAAACATGAAATTATCTATCTTTGCGAAGAATGATCAGAGAACGGACCATCCCGATCTAGTTCGATTCGTCGTCCGCCACCTTAGTCGCACCTGTTCAAGGTCATTGTGGGGTCGATTATTCAATTTGGGAATGTTGCGTTTCCAAACAGATGCGCAATGATCCATTTTTTGTGGACCTGTGAAGAGCATGAAGAACATACTGAGAAAGGAAAAAGGGAAGAAATCTAATAAAATAAATCGAGGAATGAACCGGCACCATCGTTCGTCACGATGTTGACCCTCTCCAGTTAGTCGGCTTAAACAGAGCAGAAATCAACAACAATAATCAACATGGATCAATTCCCCAAATCATCCCAAATAAAACCCTCATTCAAGAATGTACGAATCCGTGGATCAACTTGTTCGTGGTTGATCCACATTCTTCATTTAAAATAAAAAACGGTAAAATAATTCAAATAAAAAAAACCTACCTTTATGTAAGGATCAATCGTTGAAGAAAGGGTCATGCTTCTGTCATCGTCGAGATCCTTCAACTTCATTGGCGCCACGATTCACAACTTTGATCCATCATTGTTCGTCGCTAAGAATTTACTCCATCGCTCTGTGGGTTCTCAAGATATTTTTCTCAATCTTCACCAACGAGCAAAAACAATTATCCTAATAAAAAGGGAAAGGTATTTGTCATCCAATCACGCTGCGAAATTAATGAGTCAGCGTTACTGTTTCAGAGTCATTATGTCATGAAATTATTGACTAAAACAGTTTCCCCATTGCCTCAATGCAGTGGATGTTTCCATAAAAGAAATAAAATAAAATTGAGATTTTATTTTATTTTATTTTACTTAAAATGTCCGAAAATTACCTTTTTCCCTCGACCCACGCCAGTCGTGGTTGGGATCATTCTTAGGTAAAGTCGTCACCCCGGACACAATGATGCCCTCATATTTTTTATCTGGGCATCCATTTGGAAACTTCCACTACCGTGAATAAGTACCGACTCACTTAACTTAAAAAAAGTTCAAACCACCATTCTAAGATCACTGGGACTCAGAATGATGTGCCGTTTTTGTGCACGATCTCGAAATAATGTCATATAATATCTAAAAATAATACTCATAAAATCCAAGACAATACATTGGTTAAATAATAATTAAGGGGTAAGGACACATTATTTTCCCTTATTATTTTAGGGAGGGATGATGGTTCTAGTAATATCACATGTACATCATAAGGTGTCATATGACAACATATAAATTTTATTCCAAAAGATATTATAGATTTATCTCATTCACCAGAGGACCCTTTGGAGTGTCCTGCTGACCCGATGGTTGTATCTAAGGAATATGTTTGAGGACTAATGTCATCGGAGGGGGGGGGGGTGTTATGATAGGTCCTGATCCCATTGCCTTAGGCATCCCCACAAGTGATACTACCTTGAGACTGGGGGTATTATTACATGAAATGAGAAATTCAGATATCATATTTGGAGACATTATTGAAAATGTAAATATTCCTACATATTTAGAAGAGTGAGAGTAATTTAATATGGAGATATACGTACATGAGTCTTTATTTGCATGAAACTAAATTTTATGTTCAATGTTTTAATCATAAATTCTTGAGTTGAGAAGCTTTATCTATTGATAACATTTAATTGCTGACACATAAACATGTTATTGAATTCCACCCCGCTCACACTTCTAAGGGAGAACTGGCTCAAGGGGATCCCGATGCAATGAATCATCATGATACTCCCTTTCCAAGCACCATGAATACGCTGGAGAATTCCCCTAATCCAGAGAATCCATCCCAAATCACTGAGGGTGTGAATTTCAGGGAGGAATCCACCCAATCCACTTTTCTATCAAAGGGTGAGTTCCATAAAATGATTTAAACACATATTTTTCATTCCATATACTATCCTTTTGAGAATAAAAATGTGCCTTATCTATTATCTAGTGCCATATGGTTTGGAATTTAGGCTTGATGTAGGAGTTTAATGTTAATTCATCCAACATCATAGGGAAAATCCAATACTCTTTTAGAGGGAGTTGGGCAGGGTGCCTCATTGAATTTATTAATCCGAAAAATAAGTTTCACCTTATGTGAGTGTTTCTAAGTCAGATATAGAGACAAAAAATTTGATTCTCAGCACATGTTTTCCAAATGGCGGGACATCTGGAAGATAAAATTAGAGATCCCTCTTGAAGACTGACCATTGTGACTCAATCAACATTGAATTCATGTTCAGCATGCTATTATATGGTGGCCTTAATTACCATATGATTCATACCATCATGACGTAGATCATTCACCAAACAACGTAATATCAACAGCTACAGCAGCACCTCATATAAGGAATGATTCTTGTTAACTATAATGATCTTCATGAAACCCAGTCATAGGAGGAGAGAAAACATTCCAAGAAATTGAAAAAAAATTATAAAATAGATTAATGATAAGGATATCCAAATATCACACCTTGTGTAATAAATGGATTCTGCCTAAGTGGGCTCATGAAAGTTCTTCATTTCCTTTAAGGTGATCAAATTGTGGGGTCAGTTGTAATTGTGACTGGGATGGAAGAACTCCACTCAACCATGGAGACGAGGATATATAGTTAGTTGAGCATCTATAGGCTATTAATGGGGATTATTATGCCATCTAACAAAGGAAGTTTTATATTGATGAACTTCAGTATATTATGTCATAGATACAAAATCTTGTGGATGATCCTCCTATTTTTTTATCGTAAATGAAATGGACTTCATTTCCAATCATCTATGTATTTATTCATATTTTATATTGAAAATTATAAGATAACATTACAGACAGTTTTAATTGGAATATTTGTTTTCATCAATGATTCAAAACCATAGTGATATGGATGGGGAGACAATCCAATTTTTTCTTAGGCCTTTGGGCCTAGTGAGCGTAGTTTGGTTATTCCTAGGGTACCATTTAAAACGTTAAGATCATTGAAAATTTTGTGTCATTGAACTAATTATTTAATGTGAATATCATTAGATGTATTATCCGCTAAGTCTTGTAATTTTCTCAAGCTTCCCTTTGTGGGATTTTGACCTAATTTTTTTATTTATTAATTGATCAATGGATTCATAAACCATGCGGAGTGTAGGTCTTGTGAGCTGAGACTCAACTTTTACCCTGGGTTTCCTTTTGTGGTTTTTCAACCTAGTAAGTATTGTGTCTCTTTTTTTAGGATGATTAATGTGTTTAAAGATGGAATAATGTGATTAATTTTTTATAATTAATATATTTGCCCATGAGTTTTGTAATGATGAACAATGAAATGCTTGTTATCCAAGAATTTTATGACTTTATTCAGATACCCAAATTGGAATTTTGAGTCATGATTTGAGGATCTTCATATTTAGAACATTATGAATGACATGTATGGGATGAATGATCAAGGACCAAGTTATAAAAGAGTTTTACCACATACCATTTTTTAGGATTATGTGAATATTAGGGGTCTCTCATAAAGATGGATATGTTGATTTTTATAACCCATTTATGTGGGAGATTTATGCATGGCCCAATGTGGTGTATTATGGCATAGTTAAATAGTAGCATCATATGGATGATGGGCCATTTTAGTGGGAGTGTTACAAAAATCAAACCAGGGCATGTTATTTCATAGTCAAACAAAGGTATCCTCAATAATTATAACATTATATTATCAATATCTGGTAAATTTCTGAAGATTTGATTTCTCATGACCATGAATGGTGTTTTATAAAGGAAAGTTGCATGAGAAATAAGGAAACATATGTATTGAAATTTCCATAAATGGAAACCACTCCTACACAAATAATATCATTTAAATGAGGGTAAATTGTGTTAAATTATTGAGGTTATGGGGGAAGGCCCATTTCTAATAAGGTTGGAATCATCATGCAGTTTAATGTCATGAAACCAAGACATGGGACTTGTAGATTAATGTCATATAGAAAGGATATTTTTGTATAGTTAATCATATTGTGACTAGAATATTATGTTATGTTGTTTAATTTCAAACAATTAGTGCATTTGGGGACATAATTTTAGTACTGTTATCTCAAATTAAAATATTAATGATTTCCCCTTTCATGATAATCTGCCTAGGAATGTTTAATCATTTTTAGGTATGATACAGAAATCTTATGATCTATATTCCATCATTTTCTGATAAAAATAGTTCCATGGGGGATAGGGATTAAGGTGATATATGAGTTTATTCCAATTGACGAATGTACCACTTTTTGAAAAACCATTTTTGTGGGCGAGTTTAAGAATGACAAACTATAGTGTTTCACTACATTGTTAAATCGATGAATCATTTTTCTTAAATGTCTATTATGTGGGAAACATATTCGAAGACAACTGGTGAGTGTTACTTCATAGTAAGATGAAAAAGTTCTTAGGAATTCAAACATTATATTACCAAAGGACAAAAGAATATTATGAAAACTCATATTTCCCTTGACATAGATTATGCATTGTGGAAGGAAAGTGCCTGAATATGAGAGGATCATTTCAAGTCCAAAATAAACGAAAAATGGAGGGAATATGTTTCTATTGTAGGTATGTCCCAAATGTAGGAAAAATGGTTCCTACAGTTTTAGGTCGTACAACTAGGACCATAGTGTGATGGAAAGGATGAGTAATATAAGATCTACTAGACCAAGGTTGTTCCAAATACATTGGGTATGAGGGATGAAATTATAATCCTTGATCTTGGGGATTCTCAAAATAGTAGAAATTACATGTGAAAAGCATGTGATTCATTACCATGGACCATTATCAAATATCAGGTGTCGACATGATGTCATTCGGGCATAAGAAAAGAGAAGATGCTTCTCTAGAGGACGAAATGTGTCAATGGTTGAAAACCCCATTTTTAGATAAAGTTATGTAAAGATATATAGGGAGTGTTACTGCATAATCAAATAGAATAATCATCATGCTGACATCCCCTTTTGGTTGTAGAGTTATGAAAAGCCAATTGGGGTGTGTTACTACATTGTGAGAAAAATGATTTATCACGTATCATAAAATCTGTTTTCAGTAGTTGTAGAAATATTATGAAGTTATGAAATTTCACAATATTAGGAGATTATAATGTGGAATGAATATTTAAAGCACAAAAAAATCGGTCTTATATTGTCTATGATTTGTAATGTCCCTTTCATGGATCTAACTCATATATTGGAGGTGACATATTTGTTTCCTTGGTGGGCCCCTGAATGAGGGAACCCAAATTAAGATCTCTTGCTATGATATTTTTTTATATGTAAGAGGTGAAATTTTTCTTTTCCCGATGGCTAAGATTAGGTCCTAAGGTCTCAAATTCACTATGTATCTCACTGTAATGGGAATCAAGACACAAGTAGTTATTGAGGAACCATTTAGTTAAAATTCATGGAGAAAAGACATCAACATACAGTTTAATGTCATGAGGTGAAATTTAATGAGACATGACATGAAAAAAAAATATCATATATATTCTAATATGTAGGACCCGAAAAACACTACATATCTTATTGGTAAATGAATAAATACATAGGTTGTTCTAGAATTTATTCTCCTTATTTAATTATTTCTTATGTGGGGAAGGATTTTATTAATATGGTCTCGTGAATGTGGTAGAAACCCATGTTGGATCCTATCATGTAGATATAACTCAATCTTAGGAGACTGGGGACACTTCCCATTTTTGTAGTTGGACCATGATGTAGGTTCTAGACCTCACTGTGTATCTCGTTGAAACAAGAATCAAGATATTAATAGTTATTAATGAATCATGTAGTTTAAATTCATGTGGTCAAAGTCATATGATGTTTCTTTTATGGCCATTCAACTTGTACCATAGTAATACTAATGTTAATTGACATTCCTTACTAATTCCATGAACATTTTTACCAAAAATATTAATCCTACATGAGCTATGCATGGTGTGAGAAATAAGTAGTGGTAAAAGATTCTTCCACCAAAAAAAGTAAATAAAAGAAAAAAAATTGTGGATTTTAGATTTTGTGGTGTCTAATCCATAATGTAAGATCCAAGCATTTCTATGAATCTTATTACAATGAGAATAGAATCTTATGTAGTTGGTGAATGGTTCCCTATGCAAGTCGGGTCTGTTCACGAGGAAGGGGGATTTTTTTGTGTTGTAGATGGGCCCAGTATTACAGATCAGACAACCACTACATATCACATTGTAATGGGGATCAATCCACTAATACTTCTTGAATAAATGGTGTGGCTGGGTACTTGGAGTGAATACTATGATCTGTTCAAACATAGATCAAAATGTTATGAAGTTCTTACATCATGCAACAAGGACAAGAACCGTGCAAGTTTTTTCATATGGAAAATATGTTGTCATATAGTTTAAAATATTTTGACTAGGAAATTAGGTTATATAGTTTAAATTATTATAGCTCATACTATGTTGTATTTTAGTTTTGGGTCATATGACTAAGACCATAGAGTGTGTATTTTGAGGCCATGCATATAGGATTGTGATTCAATGTAGTTTAATGTCATGCAATAAGGATATTGGGTTCATATACTCTATCATATTGTGACGTGGATGGTATTTCAATATTTCTAATGGTGTGAGACAATGGCTGATTATGCATTTTAACTTCTTGTTGTTTAGATGTCATGATTTCTCTTCACATGAAGTAATTTTTAAAAAACATTCCATTATTTGGGGCCATAAGAGCTCTACATACATCATGATGAAGTAATATTCTCTGTTACTATAGAACTTGTGTATGTTATCTGTCACTTACTACATTGGATCAACATTTTTTGGATTATTATCAGGTATCATGGGATTTTGTAGGACCAATATGAGTACTACTTGGAGGAATGAAGAGAGGCTGACCTTCTTGTTAAAATCTAATGTTATCCGGTTTTGATGAACCTCCAAGTGATGCAAGGCGTGAAATCTATTCTCATCTGGTCAATGAAATTAATATAGTCATTTCTATGATTTCTTATCTATGGATAGTTAATTACATATGTAAACAATGAGTGATGGAAATTGGACCTTAATATATAGGACTACTTCTGTAACGTAGAAAAGTGAATAAGGTGTAAAAAAGTGTTGGTTAAGGTTATGGTTCAGCTGGACTCTAAGTAATACATGAGATTTTCAGGACACGGATTTTATCATTATCCACCATAATTATAAATATGTTTGATATGGTATTGCTGAAGGATTTTATCTTTATTTTATCCACTGAATGATATAGGGATGAATGTCTTAATTTGATATTATACTCTGGGTATAGCTTCTCCAAATCAATAGAACATAAATTTTTGTTGTTGGCCATTATTATTGTAAGTGGGACTCTAAATATGGTAATGATTTTGGATTTCAGAAAGTTAATGAGGTTTTTAGCCCCAAATGTTCTGAAGGTATTACCACTTTCCATTTAGAGAATAAGTCGGTAGTAGTTATGATGTATTAGATTTGCATTAATAAAACTGGAGGGTATATCCCCTCAAAATCCATTCCCCATATAGAATATGTCTAATTTTTTTTGGATATAATGTAGAAGCTTTAGGGGTTGATGGATGATGTTTTCATGCACTTAGTATGAAAGATACTTTATGGTAAAATTTGATTAATCCTATATCATAGTGTACCAATAACACCCATGCTTCATGATTTTATGGGAAATCATGAACCTTAACTGCTAGGATCCACTAGATATGATGTGCACATATTAAATTATATAAGTGGAATTTTCTCCATAAATTCTCAAGATAAAGACCCCATCAAGGTCTCGCTTATAGAGTGAATTTTGATGATTGTGCAGTCATATAGAACAAAATTAATTTTTTATCTTCAATGTTTATATTCCCCATCACTATTTGATGAAACTAATCCATTATAAAGTTATTCAAGGATTCGTATCATCCATCCAGTGGTATAAAAATATGCTTCATGGATAGGAAGGATTTCATCTCTACATTATGTGGTGACATGAGAAAAAGGAGAGACTATTCGTTGATGCCCAATGCTAATGATAATTTCATCCTAGTTTACATATTCTAATGTTGTAGCTACATTTTTCAATGCATCTACCTAATCATTCTATGATCATGTGAAGAGAGTTAGTTTTGTCTCTGAGGGAAACTCTTCCATTATCCGTCAAACATAGTTAGGTAGGGGAATTAACTTTTAATTTCTAATAGATTAATTCTATTTCATCTATTTAATTAGATACTATGAATCACATTTCACCTCTAGGTGACCCACTGGTTTTTGGTGTTCCAGTTCAAGGCATGCAATAATGTCCTCATAATCTACCTCATCGTTTGTACAACCTTCTGAAAATACATAGGGGTGAATATATGCTTCCATAACAGAGATTTGTTCATGACCCCTAACCCAACATTGTTAAGATTAGGGTCTTCAACTCTCATTACTATCAATCTTCTAGATGTTCCATCAAAATACATTTTCCAGGTTTAGTGTCCATCGTGAATAGATAATACCCCTTCATCTGGAAAGTTATTATTTAACAATGTTGTTTTTTCAAATGGGCATTCTATAGTGTAATATTCCAAATTCTAGCATTTCACTACATTCTGAGTCACAAACTATATATAAGATTATGGAAGGATAAAATCCCAAAATAAATAACCTCATGTCCACATCGGTTAGGTGAAAACATATTTGACCAGGTTATTATAAGAGACCAAATAGACCTCATGGTGGTTTTGGTAGTGCCTCAAATTTTGAATTGTGTGGATTAATTCCATTCATCACTTTTCAATTTATAAATAATCAGTATCATCATCGAGCATTGTTTGACTATGATAATAAATTATGTTTTCATTCACAACATCATTATTTAGTGAAAGGAATGTTCTTTGGGATCACTCGAGGTCTATCACATATAGAATAAGTGGATCTCCCTCAAGAAGTGGCATTATAACTATTGGGGTTAAGAGATATTTCATGAGGCTATTGAATGCTTCCTGATAGAAATTTTTCCATCGGAATTTAATACCCTTATTCCTCAAACAATTGATGAGAAAACAACTACCTCCATTGTTCTATATAATATGACAAATTTAGAAAAAATGACCTTAATGTCCACTCAAATAATTTAGATTTTCAATAGGTGAAATGATAATGATATGCTTATTTTCCTCTAGATTTACTTCCATGCCATGATTGAATTTGATTAAGATAAGAAATTTTCCTAAAGTAACTCTGAATGCACATTTCAGAGGGTTCATCTTTCAGTTATGAAGTCATAATTTCTCAAACATGGTCTTAATATCATCCAGATGGTCTGAAAATTTTTAGGACATAACTAATAGGGTTTTAATATAGAATCCAAAAAAAATCAAAAAGAAGGGTTTTAAGATATGATTCATGTAACATTGGTAGGTAGAACCACCATTCATCAACACCAAGGGAATTATCCTATAGATAAATACACCCTAGGGTGACTGAAAGATGTTCTATTATTAATCTTCCTCAGCCATTGAAATTTGGATGTACTATGAATCTTAATACATGAAGGAGAAGTCTTGATAACTAGTCATTACATCAATTAGAAACTCTATTATTAGAACTGAATATTCATATTTTTGAAACATCCAGTTGAGATTTATGAATTTTTTGTAGACACTAATTTTCCTATTCTTATTATTTACCAAGATAACATTGGATATCCATTTCAGATATTGAAATTCTTAGATAAAGCAGTCTATTATAAGATTTTCCACATCAACCTCAATTTTGGAGGTGCGAGCTGAGTGTGTCATTCAGGATTCCAGTTTATATCATCGATGGTCTTATAGATAGCCTACGTGATGAGTAGCCACCCTGTGATCTTGCTCTAGCACCACTACGTAATTCCATGAGGACAAATACCAATGTTTCTTTTGTAATGATGGGTAAACCTCATGCCCTTTAGAAGTAATGGTTGCACTAATCAATGTGTGATTCAAATTTTTCCAATACCCGAATTTATTTATATGAGTTCATAAATGGTAATAGAGACACATTCCTAAAATGTTGGAGGGGAATCCCTAAGGTCTCCCCTCTCTTTCTTCCTTCTAATAATGATAATTCGAAGGGGAAGTGGGTAATGAAGTGAGTTATCTAGATTTGGTTGGGGTGTCTATATTATAAAAATTTATAATATTAAGAATCTACTTCAGAACTGGATGATTATTTGAGGAAATTTCAATGTTCATAAGGGGGAAAATGGGACCCAGAATGGGCATGTTCATTTCTCTCTATGACATGGAAACCACTTCTGACCTAGATGATGAGGTATGTTTTTTATGTTTATGGGGTGGAATGTAGGAATTCTCATCTGAGTTTTTCTAATTATCTAAAGAGTTGATGTATTCTCCAACATGGATGGGTTTAGTTATTATTATTGATATCATAGATGTTTAATCATATGTTCTTTAATTTGGATCCAACTATTTTTATGATTTATTTTATGCACATACTCTACACTGAGCTTCTTAAAGTGATTATTTGGTGTCATTGCCAAACTTATTATGTCATTTATTGGTGAAATATTATCATTCATGGGATATTTACCTTCACTCTGGTATAATCCTACATCAATTTATAATGATTAAAATAATTTAAATGGGGGATTTATCACCAATAAATTTCCTTAATTGATCGTTAATGAAATATATGAGGCATTGGTGATATTATGAGGGATTGAAATCATGTTGGTACAAATCCATTCCCAATAGAACATTGAAATTCATATAAATTAGAATAACCAGAAATTCTAAATCAGATACGATATCTTGTAACTATGTCTTGGGATAGATCTCACTATGATTCTTTTTCTCACCCTTGTCATATCTCTATATCATTTTATTGGAGGGTGACGAGTGCGATTCATTATAAACCAACAAACATAGTGTTCAGACTAAAATAATATTGAATATAGAGACATATTAAATGAATGGTGATCAGATATCAACATCATTTATCTTTCTAAACATGTGACATGTTCTAATGTATCCTTGTAACATGGCATATTTATCATGGTCTATAAAATAGATGATTATGTGGAATTATATTTGATATGTTTCAACAATATATACATCAGAATCAACAATATAATCCTCAAATTCTAGATAACATTAAAAATCATTTTCATGTTCTCCCCAGAGGTCTTTTGATAGATTCAAATCATAAGAGATCAAAAAAATTTCCAACACCCTGGATAGTAGGTTTAAAATTTCATTCTTCCCATATAAAGGTTTGCACTTCCCAAGATGGGGTTTCTCATTTACATTAACTTTAGGAACATAAGTACGTGATATAGGAAAATAATTCCTTAATCAAGAGTAAAAGTCACTTATGTCCTTCGCATATTTTGTTTGGTTGGTCTACATACACACTGAGGTTGATAGGGCGATGAAATTTCCTATAGTTAGTTATATAGAATAATCGAGTCAGGGAAAAATTGAAAAAAAGTGGGGGATCGTTAATAATCTTAGTGAGAACATTGTATGGCTGTCGTATGAGTTTGGGCTAGGAAGATAGTTTGATCGGGGATTTTTTATGTGTAGTGACGTCTGGCATTAGGGTTTCTTCCCCTATATCCTCGCCTCTAGAAGCCCCTTCTCTGAATTAGCCAAATGGATAGAGGGAATTCAGTTTCTTAGGCATGCTCATCATATGATAAGGGATACATTAAGTTAATAGCATTAATGGAACTGAAGATCAACTCCTTGTCATATAAGGAATATGTCTAACAGGATGACTCTTGTTGTACTGTTCAATTGGAGAGCGCCAATCTTCCCAAGACTATGGGAATGAAGTCCAAGATAGTTAATGACAACTTCAACCTTTAAAAAGGTAAATATTCATGCGTTTGTTTCATTATTTTCCAACCATGTCATCTCATCAATTAATCTCTTTCAAAATAATATGACAACGAAGGACTTGGTTTTTTCATAACAGAAAATGAAGGGGGAACAATTAGTTGTTTAACATATTCTTAAAGGATTGAATGAGTTTGGTTAATGTATTTTATGACAATAAAAGAACTAAAATTATTCATACCCTTGATATTATGTTTGTTCAATTCATTATGCACCTGTATATAGGTGGTAGAAAAACATTAAACATGTATATGTGGATTTACTAGCTTCATTTCCTGAAGTTCACCATATTCTATAGGATATATTTGAAAAACAATCTTGGATAATGTTCCCCAATTCTCAATGGAAAGGGAAATAGTTTGGGAGATATTATTCACAATCATAATTTGTCTTCTTGGTCTTTGGAATCATGACAAAGTTATTCTCTAATGCAATGATGATGCAGCCAGGGAGTTTTTTATTTTGAAAAGAATACAATTTGTTCACCATATCCTCAAACTATTTTTACATATACCTCATTTTCACATATTTATGAGGAAGTAATTCTTTCTTCTGTCCAGGAGGGGACCACATAATGTGGTTTAGTGTTTGTAGCTGGACCCGGTGTGGGGCCTTGCTTAAGTGTACTAGTGGAATCCTCTAATTTCCCCATTATTATTTCTCGATCTGATAGAATTTCCAATGATATAGACATGGTTTGTGCAATGGGTTTTTCCATTATTGGATAATTGTTCAAGGATCATGAAACTATCCTATATATTTCATAGGAATGAGTGGTGTGGACAACTCATCTTGAAGATTTAATATAAATATAGAAAAAAATATTCTTTAGGAAGATGTAGTCTTCAAGAATATTTCAACCCCTTCCACCCTGAAATTAAATATGAAACCCTATCATTATATGTATTTTTTCCATTTTATAGGTCGAGTATGGTTGGATTATAATGTTTTATTCTTAATTGGAAGAGAAAATTCTGATAGAGATATTTCCGCCCTGTAATTGACTAGGCTTGCATGTTGGTGTAACATTCAAAGGCTAGAACCAGTAATGAATTCACGAGGTAATTAATATTAAATGCATATTATTTTTTTGGGTATCAATCTTGGGATCATATTTGGACATGAAATAAATAAAATGATTCTTGGGTTTCCTACATAAAAAAAATTGGAATTGTAGGATACCCAATGTTCGGTGGGGGAAGAGTCAGATCAACCCATTCGTGGAAAGGCTTCTTCAATAGATCTACCGGTGCACCCCACTCTTCCATACCATCCAATTGAGCCATTGGAAACTCAATAGTATTGATGAGGCCTTGAGGAATATTTGGTTGTCTAGGATCATGAATTGGGGATGTAGTAGTTAGGTCTAACTATGGTATCCTAGCTAGTTTCTATTGTTGGTAACCAATATGTGTAGGTCTATAAGGATGTACTAGGAACTGTTCTGGTTGTCTACCAAATGGAGGGAACTCTCGATCTTATTTTATGGGATCTAATAATATTTGTATTTTTTACCCCACATTGAGATGATTTTTTTCTTAATTCTAGTTTCTACAGAAAACCCTCTGTTGTGTTGCACTAGTTTTGATTGTTAGAAAGTCTCTATTTGTAGAACAGATATAGGAAGAATGTTTCATTTATTAGTTATGAATTGATTCATATCAATTAATTTTTCTCATCCTTTTACTATGAGTATGTTTCCTAAAGGGTTAGGGGATCAACATCTTCGGGAGGTGGGTAATGTGATTCTTTACATATACCCTCTCCCTATGTGGATACTATCTAAGGATGTAATGATATTTTGGCTGATGGAATAATGAAATTTAGGGAAATCCTTTGATTATAGGTACATACTCCTCCCTGAATGATTCCATTTTGTATCATATTAGGAACAAAAAAATATTCATATAACTCCTCCACATTTTCCTCATGTTCTGTATGGTCTATGGGGTGGTGTTAATGATATTCTGTGATGTGTAACACATTTCATGCACTTCATCAGTCCCATTGAGATACTTCCATTTTCTACACCATCTAGGGGATTTTTTTCTCATTTATTGGTTCACTTGGATACATTTGACATATTTTCATCTAAAGGGAATCTATAGACAATTTTATTATGTGCATTCCTAATAAGGATACCATATCACAAGATGGGATGAATTGAGTGGATTCATTCTATGGAATTGCCCCTAATTAAGAGAATACTATCTTCCTTTGAGAACAAGGTTATTTAGGTAATAAAGACATTTTGCTTAATGTATGGTGATTCTCTCATTCCACTTTGAAAAATCTTTGATCATGGTTTTATTTCCTTAATGATTTTGTTAAAAAAACACAACCTGATGGGCTAGAGTTTCTTCTATATTTTCATATATATTAATTTCATAGAAACATTATTGATTTTACCGAGTCTTTTAAAAAAATGATATCAATGAATCATTAATATTTCACTCAAAACTCATTATTCTAAATTCATTTTCACTATCTATGAAATTTACACTATCCGGAAAATGAATTCCATTAAGTGGGAGTCATGCTCAATATTTTCATATACCTAAAGAAAAATTAATTCAATTTATTTCTGTCATTAGTATCGATGTTAAAGAGAGTCTTACGAGGCCTATTTTTGAAGAGTATATCATCAGTTGTGAAAATAAAATGTTTTATAATGTCAGTGCGAAGCTATTACATTTCACTTTGTCATCATTAGTGGAATTTTATAATTTGGGAGTGTACTGAACTGAAATTATTTGTTTTCAACCCATCGTTTGATATAAACACTGGATAGGGAATCTTTAATAAGCTGAGGTAATTCTATTAATTCTTTGAGACATGTGTGCTAAATGGATCTTTATTTCTTCAACAATTTTGGATGTTGTGCACCCAAGACTATTGCCTTGATAATTGGAAATTTTATTTCATTTATTACCATGACATGAAATTGAAACACATCTTTGAATAATACCTATATCTTAAGATATGAAGTGTGTTCCATATGTTAGTTCAGATGTCATGAACACAATCATCTAGTAACACCTCTAGAAGGTTGTATTAGGGAATGGATAAATGAAAAAACATTATTGGTATGTCCCCAATAGAAATATGATTCCTTATGTTCAATTGGACTTTTTCATAATTCTATATAGACTAATTGATCTATTATAACAAATGTGGGTGCTTCCGTATTACTTTATCATAAAACAAGATTGTTAGGGGATTCCTCTATTAAATCGGAAGGAAGGAAATCCAAGCACGGTTAGAAGAGTGAGTGTCACCTCAGGTTGTCTTATGACTGAGATAATATTTTACTTTTCAATTATAAGGAATTATAACTAACATACTTTTTTCCCATGTGCCCCACATTAGGAGGTAATTCACATCATTAAATCTCCATGGGGAGGAACCTTTTGGAAAAGGGAATTCGAACAATGGAGAGAGATTTCATGTAGAATTAAATTATGGGAAAGACTAAAATTATTGCCCAACGTCTAACTACAAGGAGAATTATTGCAGCATATACCATGGGGAGGACCATCCGGTCAGATAAAATTAAACAGAAGACCTTCTATTTATTTGATCTTCTAGAATCATGGAGGGCTGTCTTGACTCTCATCATTATATTGTCTCTAATGATCGATTAGATCATGAACATGAATCAATCCTTAATTTTGATGTTTCAGGAATGAAAACTCATAATTACTGATATTGTTCCCATAATTTGGTAATGGGAATGTATGGTCTTGAGCTACTAAAAACAATAACCGGAGGGCTCCAAGAACTTTATAATTATATAGAGTGGGATTATAGATAAAATCACTATTTTCCATCCATCCTTAGTAAGGAATCATTTTTATTCTTCTAATGAGTGATTGGGACACATTTTATGAAGAGTGGTTTTCAGCTATGGAAGATTGTTTTACTACCATTCATGTCTCTACTAAAATGTTCAGATAGGATTCTATAATTTTTGTAGGGGTTAGTTCCAGCCTTTATTTTTTCCATTGGAATAGGATGACTACCTCTAGTTGGAATGGGGTTATGGACCAGATATAGTTGTTCCTATAACATGGGGGAGTTTTCAACATGACCCTCTTAGAAGGGATAAGACATGTGTGTCTAATCTAGAGTGACATGATGATGATTCACCCCATTTTTAGAGATGGAGTTGTGTATCCTCCCATATGGGACTATTGTTTCTATTATGATATTATGGTAGTTCTATAGGTCGTGGCCATGAATTTTTACCGGCCCTTTTACCATTACCAACATGGGATTGGTGACTTCTGTAGCTAAAATAAGAAAATATGCTCATTCTAGGTCTGGAGAAAGAATATGTTCTCACACCTATCCTCAATTTCCTATTAGTATATATTAATAGTACTCAGGTGTGGGGTTAGAAATTTGGGTATGAAAACTATTTTTTGTCATGAATTTTGGCTAACTTTTATGAATATAGATATAGGATACTATTGGATGGATTGATAAATATGGTTTGGTGTTTGTGCATAATCATTGTTTTATAACAAACATGATTATAAAGTTTTTAATAATTTCATATGAGGATGCTAAAAGTCATGGATAGTGAATCCAGGTGCTTTATCCTACTCATGCCATGTCACCGAATTTGATTGGCGGGATTCATTTGATGATTCTAGATGAGGCTGATAGAAAACATGGATGATGTAGGATGGTTATTGTTCGTTATCATTATTTTCCTCAAAAGTTTACTGGATGCCTTATATGGAGCGGGCATATGTGTATCCATGTTCCTTATTGACTGGTCACAACCCTCGATAAGAAATCATGCACGGGCGAGTCTAGATGACAGAGGTCAAACTCCCAAGGAGGCCAGCCTCATCATTTTTAGGGCTCACTATCATAATATTTTGTAATTGGTTATTTTTGTGTGGATCCCTTTGAATGAAACCCTAGGACATATGGGTGAGTCTATCAATTGCCTCTTGATCTAACCTCTTAGGATAAGGTATGAGTTGATTTTTGTGTTTTGGGATAAGATTTTGAAATAGTTAGAGATGAAAATTGGTGTCAGCTACTTATTGAATGTAAATTTTCATTGAGTGGATGATTGGAGGGAATTTGTGGGATGGAGGGTCTTTCAGAAATTTTCTAGGGTCGATATGGTACCATTCTAGGGGTACTCCAAGACTACTGCATTTGATAGCCATCTTTACAGATGTTGGGTCATTGATGGTGCCCTCTTCGTGGAATAGGAACCATCATGAACAATAGTTGAGGCATATATCTATGAAATCTGTTGTTACATCATTTGAATTGATGTTATAACGTATTAAAAGTTCCTCGAATATAGGTTAAAAACACAAACAAGAAAAACCGATAAAAGCAGTATCTTAATTGACAAACACATGTACAATTAATTATCCTGTTTTAACCACATCCATTTCTAGAGTGAAAGTGGGATGATAGGTAATAAACACTATCATATTGGTTAATAATTCATGTTAGGTTCTATATTTTTTTCCAATGAAAATCATTTTCCAAAGGATTTATTGTTGGGGGTTTCAATTTTTCACAATCATTCTAGTTAGGTTTACCATTCCTTTTGAAACATATTCCAACAAGTAGTTTATGGAATTACAAACACTAAATGGTTCCCTTACTCGAGATCAAGAAAATAATTTACAATGGAATTTCGTTATTTATAAATGGCCTAAAAACACTTAGGGACTCACATTGTTCAAGAGGATGGGATGTTTGGATTATCAGAACCTTTTGGGTGGGATTGTTTCATACTCCTGGACTATCTAATAGATTTAAGATATGATATGTATTCCTTTATTAACTCCCAATTCTTATGTAGGTAACCCTTTAATTAACAATAAATTATTATCATGAATGTAACTTAGAATCCTATGTATTTATATGAGGTTCTTCATCTATGGTACCATTTTTTGAATGTCTTAGACACTATTTTATCATTTATTATTACGATACTTGTTATTTATCAAACAATGGAGCACTATAGAGTGATTAATAATATAGGGAGATAGGAGATGTTTTGATATCATTATTGGACCCATGATATAGCCTTCATACAAATCAACATGAAAAGAATCATAACCCATATGGTTTAGGACCACATAACATGACACATCATAACTTTTAATGTCATTTGATTAGATCAAAACCCATTATTTTAACATAATGCGAAAAGGATGTGTAAGTGGAATGTGTCTAGTCAATTTTTGGTTTGGGGTTTACAATGAATTATCCCAAGGGATCTAGAAGGGATATGATCTCCCATGTAAGATAAGAACCAACTAGGAATGTGTCCTAGAGGAAATCAGTGTTGATTTTGGGTTGATGGGTTTTAACTACAAGGAAGATTCCTCCATATCTCGTTTGGCTGGGAATAAAATCCCATAAAGTTTGGTTGTGAGGAACCATGATTCTGGAGGACATATAAAGGTTTGTATCATTGGGGAATATGGACCTTTGAGAGAAATTATTTCTGGGCTCACACTATATCGGAGGACACCCTTATGGGTTTGTCCGTGAGTTATGTATCTTTCCATGGTGATTTGAATGTTTGGTTGGGACTTACAGCGATGGAGGATTCCCATATTTTAGATGATTATAGTTGGGGGGTTCTTAAATGTAGTAGGACCAGATGTTGGTTTTATAGTGACATTTTTGTTGTTTATATTGAATATAATTCCCAATGTGTTGTTAGGGATTATAGTATAAATGATTCTCCTTGTATTGGGATCGTACGAATGTAATAACAACCACAAACCACTAAAACCACATGAGTCATGATTGGTGTGAGAAACAAGGGAATGTGGTAGTTTTGGGGAACCACACAATATGTTTTTCATGATGGTGGATGAGGAAGTGACCCCAAGGTTAAGGGAAATGGAGAGGGATATGCAGCCCATCTTCTACTCATCATTGTACCACAAATATCTAGGTTTAACTACCCATTAAGATACATACCATGGGTATGGATAATGAGGAGAGAATAAATCGTGACATGTATTGCAACAAATATTAGAGGCTTACTCTTGATAGGATTCCCTAGTTTCTTGTTTCTAGGATAAAGATGAGGATAAGACACTACACTGATAAGAGAAAATAATGCATGATCCTCCCCCTCCAAGCTAAAAACTAGGGGTCCCTAATATTAGAGATGACAGAGACATTAAAATCACTAACACAACCCTCGGGGTCATGGTCCTCATGACCGAGGGGATACATATCTGCATGCACCCCAAGGAACCAACCCTTCATATAGGAATAGTCTGGGATACCTATTACTAATGGAATTCATATACAAATGGGATAAATGATGGTGTGACTCTTACCATGGTCTTTCATGAACATAGGATTTAGGGGAGGCTTCAATTTGGTCCCCCATAGACAAGGGATCCAAATAAATAGTGGGGCTGCCATTGGATTCTTCAAAGAGGGCTTGAGAGGTTTCTCACAAAGGTTAACGGTGGGTGTTTCAAGGAGTTCTCACATATTTAAGACTATGGAATACTAGAAGGGTTTTGATAAGGTAGGCCTACATGAGCTAATGGTATTTTATAAGTATAGCATGTGTGAAACAACACTTGGGAGAGACTTTGGCCAAGGCACCAAGAGTATCATTTGGTTTTACCAAATGGATATAATGCAGGTCCCCATTTTGGGAAGGGCCATTTATTCTAGTACATTTCATATAGGTGGAAAGGATTCCTCAAGAATGTATATGATATCCTGAAAGGACTTCAGTTCCACTATTCCCATTAATTCCCTCTACTATGGGTTTTAATAGAGCAACATAAATGGTTTTTGATAGCCTATGAAAAGGACTAGGGTGAGAAGAGATTGAAGACTTCTTTGATATTTTCTATTGTCCTAAATAAGGATCCTTATGATCATATTTAAAGGCATACATTGCACCATGGGTGATGATATTGGATCACATAGGTTTCTTGCATAGGCTAAGGTGTAGGTCTATCATTTAAGACAATGTTTGGGTGTGGCTTGTGATGTTTCATTGGGTAACCCTACTATCAATGCATGTGAAGCACTACAAGATTCTCAATTCATCCATATGTTCCGACATTGTTTTCTTGGGACCATCCTAAAGGGGTTTTAGAGAAATGAAAATTCATTGGAATTCCTCGCTTCCATTATGTTCTTCTCCTTAAGGTATTTTAATTTAATATATTTTCAACCATGATAGAAAATAGATTTTCAATAGACACGATGATATAAAAAAATATTTTTATTTTGAAAAAATAGTTTTTAACATATGCCCAAAATTATTTTTGTTGTTTTTCACAAAAAACAATTTTTTTTAAATAGTATTTTCAATACATATAAATACTTTACCAAAGATTAATTAATTTTTCATCAATATTTTTTCTCTATATTAAAACATTATATATAATGTTTAAAAAAAATCCCTATCCATTCCATGAAGTCTAATGAATATGTAGTAATAGTAATTTTTAAAAAATAATATTAATATATTGTTGTGTTTTGTTAAATCTTCATATTTCTTATAACACAATATATCTAAGAAATTAAATTTATTTGGAAAAAAAAAATCACAAAATCTCAGGGTGTTACGGTATTCCTCACATAGAAGGATACTTTGGGATTTCTCTATGGGCTATCATGTTTTATTTAGTGTGACTCTCGATTAGGTAATGAATGTAAAAAAATATAGCCCTACATTTTTTAGACGCTTAATGAACACTGAATGGGTTGGGATGGTGTCATACCATCTAGATCATCCTTCTCTCTACCGAGTTATGCCCAATGGGTTTCTTGTGTCTCTGGTCCAGAGGTAATTTCTTGATCTTGTACATATCATCGACTATATGGATATTTAGATGGATTATGATGCATCAAATTTGGAGAATCTAATAAAAATTATATATTGGCGTAAGAGATTCAATCGAGGGAAGATAGAGGCACGTGTCCTGATCTAGCGGCAACATGGACAGATCCTAGAGGAGATATAAGAGGGGGGGGGGTTGATTTTCATACTATTACCTTGTGTTATTTGAGGGTTACTGATATATTTAATTCAAACGAATGAGAAGTACTTATATGGATATTATGGTAATACTCAAAATTTTTAAATGACATTAAACCCATATTTAGTTAGTATTTTTAAGTGAATTTTTATGTGGAAGTTTAATTTCTCAATAAAAATGTCCTTATGAACAATTTCAAGGAATCACGTAAGGGTAAAATGGGGTTTAAAGGCCATGATTAATGGTGTAGGAGACTTTTAATGGAATTTTTTGGCTAAAAGCCAAGTATATTATGTTGTATATGGGTATGTCAACCCAGCATTAGGGTAAGGATGCGATGCATAAGGGTATCCCATGAATATAAGTGATGTGTAAGGGTTTCCAACACTTCGTAATGGTCATCCACAAATACACGAGGGTAATATGGTGTTTTTTAATGGTAGTCAGATATATAAGGTTATAAATGCTCTAAATAAGGGTATATACTCATGTAAGGTTAACTACTTTAGTGTAGGCACGCACCGCATAATGGTACAGAGTCATGAAATGGTATTGTATATGGGTAACCGCTAGATTGTAATGGTATTTTTAGGATAAATCAAAGCTATATATGGGTATTCTAGAATTTATTCTCCATGTAACGGTAATAATCATTACCCTTACATTCCACATATACAATGTGTAATATTATACCATGTTAGCATTACATAAAATCCTTTTTGGGACAAATTGTTTTAAATCCCACATTTCTTCTCTTCTTCTTTCCAAAATTCTACAATAACCTATTTCATTAGTTTTAAAATAAAAAATTAGTGAATTAAAATAATTTTATCTGTTCCCCTTTTTCATGTTAATTATATAAACTTAAATTTTCTTCCTTAATAAACTGGTTTGGAGAAAAAATGTTTTTCTAGTATAGTTGGTGGATTTACTAATATTGATCATATGTAGTTTCTTTCCAAAAAATTCTATTATTTTTGCTTCCACTATATTTGGATGATCCTTTTTCATACGTTCTACAAAGAAACTTTGTCGCATGTGTTATATTATGTCCTCCTGGATTGAACTGAGGCATTTTTTTGTTTTCAAGTGTAGAAATCTCTCTGTGTCCTTCTCCCATTGCTGGGGATGTTCTTTAGAGGGGGAATTTATAGGTATTTTCTATGTGATTTATCAAATTATTACATCATAATTCCTTTAACAATTTTGGGGATAAAGAATTCATAAATGATGAAAATATGGATATTACCAAAGGTTGATAATTTGTAATAACCCAGATTTTCCAGGTAATTTTTTTAATTATATGGGAATTTTACGAGTCCGAAAATATTGATGGTGCGTGATTCCGAGGCCCAGTGTGCCTGGAATGAATTTCTGAACTTTTTCTCATGTACATTAAACAAACATGAAAGTGGGTTTTTGTAACTTTTGAAACATTGTTCAAAATTGAAATATGAGGACACAGTTAAACTCGCAAAGTCAATATTTTCTTAAGAAGACCTTCACCTCGATCATAGTAGGTCGAGGGTGGGTGTTGGTTTTCGATACCTATTGGTGGAAAATAAAAATTAAAAAGTGGAAATAAAAATAAACTAACTTTATTTTTATTTAAATTTTTAATTATTTGAATTCTCGGTGGGGACAACCCGATCTCTTCAACCCTTTCTTATTAATTGTGCCAAATCACCAACATTTAATGACTTCACTAAATGATGTCATTAAACCTATCAATTAAGGGGGAGGATTTTCATCACCTAGTTTGGGCTCTTGGTGGTGGATCATGCTAGAGGAAACCCCCCATAGAGGAATAATTTTTTTTCCTTCGATGGTTTTCTCCAACAAAGAACTCCGTCAAAGGATCTCCAATGATGAACATATTCAAGGATGATGAACGGATGTCCGTCATTCCCTCTCCTAACCAACATCACCGAATCTTCGAGGTAGGGATTATTGCCTTTGTATACCCATTACATGTTCTTGTTGTTCTTATCAATTCAAGAACAACTATGTCATCTGCTACCATTCAAATACAGATAGTGCGGGCCAAACAAACATGTACCGACATATCCGCAACCCTTGTGGATTTTGGTGCTCTTTGTGTCTTGTTTTCCTGTCGATAAATTTCCAACCATGGTGGTTTGGAATCGATGGGGTCATCCCAAGATGAGTGTGGCAGTCTACGGAGTGAATAATGGGCCATAGGGGCGCGCTTGGTGACCCGACGAATCTCGCCGACAACCGATGATAGAGACCAGTAATGGATGGGATCAGGAGTGACAGCTGGCACTCCGGCTAGCTGCGACGACAGTAGCGGCGTGACCATGCCATCAGAGAAGAGCCATGGCCCATCCTCCACAACGGAGCAAGGTTGGCGCTCAGTGCTCGGGCGGCCGCGTGAAGGGGGTGGTAGCGCACGTCTGCGCTACTGGGCGTGCAGGGGTTGTGACAATGAAAGAGGGGTAGCATGATCGCTTCGACCGATGGTGGCAGCGCGGCACACGACCGCGACGCATAGGTGGGCAGGCCATCCGGCCAGCCGTGGAGCCGAGTAGGACACTAGGTCTTGGGTTCCAGCTACAAATGCAACATGGCGCCGGCCGGTCGGCCACCCAACCAGAACAACCAAGTCATTCGGGGTACCCAGGTGATGCCTCCCCCTTGGGTGGAAGCTAGTGTGGACCCCACCACGGGGCCTCCAAGCCGCGGGCCACGGTAGGCCACCATGTGGGACGGGCCTGACCTAGTGTGTCGGGCCAGACGTAGAGGGTCAGGTCGGACCCGAGTCAGACCGGGTCGGCCGAGGCCTGGTCGGGTCGGGTCGGCCCTGACCGTTTCGGGACAGGTCGGTCCGATTGGGTCAGATCAGACCCAGACCATCTTCGACCCCTTTAAACTCTCTTGTTAATATCTTGACCTACAAGCATTCATTTGAAAAACCATCCATATATCTGAAAACCATGCATCGAGACGGTCCTTTTGGTATAGCTCATTTGAGTTTTGGACAAATCTGGGGTTTGGAGATGTTGGATCAAACATGAATCCAACCAGGCCCTTGGGACTTAAAGGCCAAAAACTTATAGATTGAGCATCTGAATAACACACTGTTTGTTTCATTGAGACCCCTATTATGTGACTGTCCTTTGGGATACTTCTTTTTGGGACATGGTGACATTTGGAGTGTCTACCTATGGATTTATGTACATACCTTTCCAGAATCAAGCGAGCTTATTCCAGGAACCATGTGACTGGATGTAACATGAGAAAGGGATCCAATGTGTGTATGTGCCTTAGGATCCTATGTGGGTCTGTTCCTTGGGATCCTCTATGAGTCAGTGTTCTAAGATCCCACATGGATCTGCTCTAGGAATCCATGTGGGACTACTCTAGGATCCTAAGTGGGTCCACCGTATTAGGATCCGACGCGGGTTTGATGATTTAGGATCCTACCTGGGTCTGCCTCTCAACAGAGTAAGATGATTCAGTAGTAACATCTAATCTTCTTTAATACTGTACATAAGTTATACCTGGTATGAGATGAGTCCTTATCTTTGAGGTACACTTTAGTGTGATGATTCCTTTGTAGTATTTTTCAGTGTGGCATTACCTATGTGTAACTACCTTTTTGGTAATCAACTTTGTAGTATTTATTCCTTTATGGAACAGTTGAGATTTGGGCTTTGAGTTGGGCCATGTGTTTCTTCATGATTGAGATGTGTATACTCGACAACATATGTATATGTATGGGCATATATCTATGTAGGGTATTCAATTGTTTTCATGCTTGGTGGTTTACCCTTTTTTGATTTTTTGAGACCTTCAAGGGTCTTGGGATCCCTACTGAGTATCGTTATACTCACCCCGCCACAGGCAATGCCTGCAACTTATTGTGTTTGGTGCAAATGACGGACAGTGCTAACTGAGGATGAGAGTACTAGGATGGGAGGTAGCTCAAGATAGACATTAGTCGAGGAATACCATAGAGACGACCATTCAAGATCTGTACCTACCCTTCAGGTAAGATCCTTGGCAGGTGTTCACTGGAGCAGTTTTTAGTTTTACTTGTACTTTTCAGTTTACATACACTTTTCATTTGGGTTTTTATTCTGGACCCTTTTTCTTTATGTACACAACTAGTTTACTATATAGTTTTAATTTGGGATTGTATCCTACTTTTTCTTAGTTTTTTTGAGTTTACAGGTTATAAAGGCAATGCCTTCCCAGTTTTACGGAATACGCCTTTCGGTGCTAGTCGTCATCCCCTGGTTTATGGAAGGCATGCTTGGGGTAGTCACGGCACAGACTCCGGGGGGCAGGTCGTGAAAAATTGGTATTAGATGAGTCATTTATACCATTGAACATTGTAATATGGTGTTTTAACATTAATAGTGTTAAGTGTTATGAGTGTGGTTATCAGTTTAGGGAATCCAGTGTTTGTGCAGCAACCAACATATCCATACACCTAGAACCAGACTTCTGATTTCTGACTCAGTGCACAAAAACACTAATTGCATGTGTGTTTTGAAAAGTTTTCATTGTGATCTCTTTGAGTCAGCTCACCAGGTATATCTTATTGACCATGGAAAACCTATATCTTTTCAGGATGCCTCCACATAGACAGCCAGCTGGGGTTCCGAGTAGAGCATGCTGTGATAGCCCACCGAGTGACTATGCCTTAGTGCATGGACCTTTTTCAATAGAGGCACTAGCGGAACCGTTACCCATTAGGCCACCGGTGCCATCATCCCCAGCAGTAGAGAGTGCACCCCACTTGAGCGTGTTGCATGAGTTCCAGTGCCAGAGGCCACCTAGGTTCAGGGGTGAGACGGACCCATAGGTAGCTAAGGATTGGATGGAGGTCGTGGTGAGAGTCTTACGACTGGTAGGAACACTAATTGATCTCATGGTGATCATTGCCACCAGTATTCTATAGGAAAATGAAGGCAGATGGTGGAGCTTGATTATCCTGGTTCACGACGAGGTGAGATTTCTTTAAGAAAACATTGAGAGCCTATTTCAGGTAGAGTTTGTCCCAGCGACCCTTCATGAATTGCACATAAAAGAGGTTCTTCATCTATAGTAGGGCCACATGACTATGGATTAGTACTCTGTGAGGGTCACTAACTTCTCACGCAACTCCACTGATATGGTGTTGGAACCATACTTCAGGGCCCAGACCTTCAAGTAGGGACTCATGCGGGAGATTAGGGCTTCGATGTTTTCTCTTAGCATCCTGACACAGGAAAGGGTGTTAGAGAGAGCCCTATTAGGGGAGTGTTTTCTTGCTGAGCAGCCACCAGCAATGAGACCCACCCCTAGGAATCACCTAGCGGAGTCCTCTGCAGTAGGCAGTAGGATGATTTTATAGAGGTCCAAGAGAACCAGACCTACAGGTGGACGACCAGAGGATTCATGGTCGATTGTACCGGGCACCCAAGACAAAGACAATCAAGCTAGGAGCAGACAGTGTTATGCATGCGGTGGCCAGGGTCACCGAGCTCGTGACTGCTCGACCCGCCGTACGGATGAACATCAGATAGTAGAAGGACCACCCAGGAAAAGACAGAGGTTTGATCGTGGAGGTCCGCAGGGAGCAGGTGAACGTGGAAAAAGATCTGGTCGTGCATCTGGCGATGTGCAACGATTCTAGGTGTTACCGCCACCACCACCAGGTGGTCCACCCCGACCACAAGGAGCAGGTGGACAGGGGAGAGCTCAGCTCCTGGCAGCTAAGGTCTATGACCACGACACTCCTGAGATAATATGAGAGACAATCTGTGTCTACTCCACCATAGCAGCAGTACTTATAGACACAAGTTCCAGTCATTCTTTTATTTCCACTGCCCTTGTTTGGAGCACGGAGATTCCGATGGAGCCGTTGGCTCGATTTTTACAGCTATAGACTCCTACGGGAGAGGATTTAATGATTACACACTTGTTCCGGTAGTGTGAGCTTACTCTAGGAGGTGAGGGATTCGTCTGGGATCTTCTAGTAGTGGCATCGGGGCCTTACGAAGTCATCATGGGAATGGATTGGTTATCTACATTCCATGCCCAAATTGACTACATTAGGAAAAAATTGCGGTGTATTCGTGAGGATGGGAATATGTTTACCTTAACTGAAAAAAAGGATCCTTTGCATCATAGAATAGACTTACCCAGAAGAGGGTGCTACTGATCACTCATCTGTTGGCTAGCCTTACCCTCGTAACGGTTGATGTTGAGAGTCCAAGCTATCCTGTAGTGGTGGAACAGTACGCGGATGTCCTCCTTGATGATGTTTCGGGTCTTCCTCCTCCCAGAGAGGTGGAATTTTACATTGAATTGTACCCCGTGATGACACCAGTATATACACCAGCATATTTGATGTCTCCCGTGGAGATTCATGATATGAGGGTATAACTGGAGGAATTACGGGAGAAGCGGTTCATCTGGCCCAGTGTTTCTCCAAGGGAAGCCCGGATTTTGTTTGCCTAGAAGGCGAATGGGAGCTTGAGACTTTGTGTTGAATATCAGTGCTGAAACTTGGTGACCATGAAAAAGAAGTACCCACTACCTGGGATTGATGACCTCTTTGGTCATCTGAAGGGAGCACAGTAGTTCTCGAAGATAGACCTCAGATCAGGCTATCACCAGCTGAGAGTACTAGACGAGGATGTGCAGCAGACGACTTTTAGATGTTGGTATGGCCATTATGAGTTTTTGGTCATGTCGTTCGGCATGAACAACACTCCAGCTGTGTTCGTGGGTCTCATGAACATGATCTTTCAGCCATGCCTTGATCGCTTTGTAGTAGTATTCATTGATGACTTTCTGATCTACTCGGCTACCGAGGAGGAGCATGCCTATCATTTTGAAGTAGTTCTGGACACACTATGAGAGTACCAACATTATGGTGAGCTCTTGAAGTGCCGGTTTTGGATCCTAGAAGTTAACTTTCTAGGACATGTCATCTCGGAGGCAGGATTTGTGGTGAATCCCGTGAATATTGTGGCAGTATTTTCTTGGGAACCACCTAGGAGTGTGATGGAGGTACGAATTTTACTTGGTTTGGTCAGATACTAACGGATATTTCTACCAGATTTCTCCACAGTTGCAACACCTTTATCAACATTAACAAAGTTTGGGAAACCCTTCTTGTGGTCAGAGAGATGCCAGTGGAGTTTTCAGAAGCAGAGGCTGAGGCTGACTATTTCCCCCATCTTGAGGCTACCAAAGGAGGGAATTGGGTACGTTGGCTACTACGATGCATCAGGGACCAAGATTGGATGTGTCCTTATGAAGGAATGAGTAGTTATCTCATATGGTTCTCGATAGCTGAGACTGAATGATAAAAACTATGATACCTTTGAACATGAGTTAGTAGTGGTGGTCTTCGCCTTGAAGATGTGGTGACACGATCTGATGGGAGAGCGTTTTATAGTCTTCTCTAATTACTAGAGTCTCGAGTATATCTTCTCTCAAAAGGACCTGAACTTGAGACATCGGTGTTATCTTGAGTAATTCTAGGACTATGACATCGAGATACTCTATACTCTTGGGGAGTGTAATGTTATAGAAGACGCACTCAGTAGAAGATCTGGCATACATATTCTAGGTGACTTGACAGAGCTGCTGACCAATTTGCAGATATCCTTTGTGGAACGAGATGTAGTAGCTTTTCTTTAGTCTCTTACAATCACTCACCCACTTCTTCATCGATTTTTGGAGGCCCAGTGTGGGGACACTGATAGTAAGGCTTGACATGCTCATATATCCACATGACAGGTACCTGATGGATTTTCTGAAGGTGGGGAGCACGACATACTTTTCAGAGGATGTACCATGGTACCAGTGTCACTTCGGGAGGAAGTGATGAGGGTGTTCCACGCATCCCCTCTAGCTATACATCTAGAAGTGGCAAAGATGTACCAGGACCACCAACGACATCACTGGTGGATCTGAATGAAGAAAGAAGAAGCAGAGTTTTTCTCTCAGTGCATCACTTTTCAGCAAGTCAAGAAGGAGAATCAGGTACCAGCAGGCTTAGTTCAACCTTTAGAAATCTCAGAGTAGAAGTGGGAAAGAATATCCATGGACTTTGTAAAATGACATCCATGTACATCCAGGGGTCATGATTCTTTCTGGGTGATCATCGACCGACTCACCAAGTAGGCACACTTTCGATCGATTAGAGAGCATGGTTCAGTAGAGAGCTTGGGACGCCTCTATGTGTAAAAGATTGTGCAGCTACATGGATGACCCTTGAAAATTGTCTCTGATCGTGATGCACATTTCACTTCCAGGCTATGGAAGGGATTTTATGAGTCTTTCAATACAGAGCTTCATTTGAGCACTGCCTTCCATCCTCAGACAAATAGCCAAACGGAGTGGACTAATTAGACCCTCGAGGAAATGTTGCATTCCTGCGTCCTCAAATTCAGTCACATCTGGGTGGATCAAATTCCCTTGGTGGTGTTTTCATAAAAAAAAACTATCACTCCACAATTGGGATGGAACCATTTGAGGCTATGTATGAAATACCATGAAGATCGACTTTATGTTGGGTTGACCTAGGGGAATCAACACTCGTTGGTTATGAGATAGTACAGGCTACCAAGGAGAAGGTGTAGATCATCCAGGAGTGGATGAAGACTGCACAGAGAAGGAATAATTCTTATGCTGACAAGAGATAGAGACCTCTGGGGTTTGAGGATGGTGACCACGTATTTCTATAGGTCTCACCCTAATGAGGATTACGGAGATTTGGCCAGGGTAGAAAGTTATCTTTGAGGTTCATCAGGCCCTTTAAAGTCCTCAATAGAGTGGGAGAGGTGGATTACCGCTTAGCTCTTCCACATCAGTTACACCGGGTGAATGACGTTTTCCAATTATCTCAGTTGAGGAGATACGTGCACAACCCATCTAACATCTTTGACTGGGGCGAGCTTGGGATCGATGATGGGGCGACGTTTATAGTGGTTTCAATAGAGATTGTGTATTGATTGGAGCGGGTCCTTCGTGGGCAGTTGATACCATTGGTGCATGTATGTTGGAAGCATGGGAACCTTCAAGAGAGCACTTGGGAGCACGAGGCTCAGATACATGCTCAGTACCCGCTCTTGTTTACTTAGATTGTGTTGTGGCTTTCAAGGAGACAAATCCCTGAGGTGGGAAGAATTTGATGACCAAACTATTCAATGTAATTTTTCTAAAAATTATATGGGAATTTTATAATTTTTTGAAAATTGATGGTGCAGGATTCCGAGGCTCGGTGTGACTGGAATGAATATTTGGACTTTTTTTGGTACATTTAGTAAACATGCGAGCGAGATTCACCTAGACTACAGTAGTTCGAGGGTGGAATTTGGTTTTTGCTACCCATCAGTGGAAAATAAAAAAATGTGGAAATAAAAATAAACTAAATTTATTTTTATTTTGCTTTTGAATTATTTTGAATTCTTAGTGGGGAACACCCGATATCTTCATCCCCATTCTTTCTAATTGTTCCAAATCCCCAAAAACTAATGATATCACAAAATGAAGTCATTAAACCTATAAATTAAGGGGGAGGATCTTCATAACCTAGTTTGGGCTCTTGGTGGAGGATCTTGTTGGAGGAAACCCCCTATAGAGGAAGAACTCTCCTAATTTGAAGATTATCTCCAACGAAGAACTCCATCATTGGATCTCCATCAAGGAATGACTTTATAGAAGATTAACTGACAAACATAACTGCTTGGTACCATTCTAACACAGAGATTACAGGCCAAACGAACACAGCCCGACCTCTCTATAACCCTAGTGGATTTTGGTGTTCTTCGCAGCTTGTTTTTAGGTTGATCAATTTCTAACTGTGTGGTCTTCAATCGATGGAAATGTCAAAACATGAGAATAGGAGTCTACAGAATGATGAATCAGCCACCGGGGCGCACCCGGTGACCCGAGGAACGTCGTCGGCAACTGGTACCGAAAGGGCTCAGGAGAGGCGAACGACACTCCAATCGGCCGTGACGGTGGCAGCGGCGCGACTGCGCTGCTAGAGAAGGGCTATGTCCAGTCGGTTGCAGTAGAGCAAGGGCGGAAGCTGGCGCTCGGCCAGCCTCATGAGGGGAGTGGTGGCGTGTGTCTGCCCTGCCAGGCCTGCAGGGGCCGCGGTACAATGCCGCGGCGGCAAAGGAGGGGTTTCTGGCTCACAGTTGGCTGCCAGTAGAGGCGCGACGCGTGACCGTGTTGCTCAAGTGCGCTGGTCGTTCGGCCAGCTGGGGAGGCGAGTGGGTCCTCGGGTCCCGCATGCCAGATGTCGGCGCCATGTGGTGCTGGGCGGTCGGCCAGCCGTTCAGGGTACCTAGGGTGTGCCTTCCCCTTAGGTGGCGGCTAGGGCAGACCCCACCATGGGTCCCCCAAGCCCCGGGCCATGGAAGTCCGCCCATCGTGGGCCGCACAGCGGGCCAGACCAAGCAGGCTAGGTTGGACTGGGTCGACACAAATCGGGTGTGGTCGGCCCAGGCCATGTAGGGCTAGGATGGTCCGACCCAGTCAGATCAGACCCAGACCAGCTTCAAACAATATTCACTCCTTAGGCTATAACATGACCTACGAGCATCCGTTTGATGAACCATCTAGGGCACTCGAATCCTTGGATCGAGATGGTCCTTTTTGTACTCCCCAAATGATTTTTGGATAAAGTTGGGGTATGACTGGGTAGGATCGAACATGAATCCAACCGGTCCCTCAGGACTAATAGGCCAAAAAAGTATATACTGGGCATCCGATTGACTCACTGTTTGTTGTGTTGAGACCCCTATTACCTGGAGGGGATTTGGGATACTTTTTCATGGGACATTGTGGTAGATGGAGTATCGACATGTGGCTTGAGGAGAAGACCTTCCCAGAATCATGCGAGCATAGTGCGGGAACCCTGTAACTAGATGTAACATGAGAAAGGGATATTATGTGGGTCTGTGCCTTAGGATCCTATGTGGGTCTATGCATTGGGATCCGACATGGGTCTGTGTTGTAGGATACAACTTGGATACACTCTAGGAATCCACATGGGGCTACTCTGGGATCCTACGTGGGTCTGTTGTATTAGGATCCTATGTGGGTTTGATGATTTAGGATCCTATGTGGGTTTTCCTCTAAACAGAGTAAAATGATTCTATTGTTACATCTAATCATCTTTATTACCATACCTATGTTATACCTGGTGGTAGCTGAGTCGTTATCATTGTGGTACACTTGTGTGTGATGATTCCTTTATGATATTTTATAGTGTGGCGTTAACTATGTGTTACTACCTTTGTGGTAATCACCTTTATGGTATTCCTTCTTTTGTGGAAGAATTGAGCTTTGGACTTTGAGTTAGGCTGCATGTTTCTTCATGATTGAGATGGGTATACTCGACAACTTAGGTTTATGTATGGACATATACCTATGTAGGGTAGTCAGTTGTTTTCATGATTTGTGGTTTATCCTTTGTGGATTTTATCAGACCTTCGAGGGTCTCGGGGTCCCTACTGAGTATTGTTATACTCACCCCTACATGGGCTTTGCCCGCACTTTGTTGTGTTTGGTGAAGACGATGGAAAATGCTGACTAAGGAAAAGAGTACCAGGACAAGAGGTAGCTCGAGGTGGATATTAGTTGAGGCATACCACATAGAAGAACATTCCAGAGCTGTACCTACACTTAAGGTAGGATCCTTGGCGGGTGTTCAAAGGATCAGTTTTCAATTTTAATTGTACATTTCAATTTACTTGTACTTTTTAGTTGGGTTTGTATTATATCCCCTATTTATTTCCGTACCCTCCCTATTTACTATATAGTTTTACTTTTTTCTGGTAACCTACTTTGTGCATAGTGGTGGGATTTTACAGGTTATAAAGGCAATGCCTTCCATGTTTTAGGGAATACATGTTTCGGTGCTAGTTGTCAGCCCCTAGTATATGTAAAGCGGGCTTGGGGTAGTCACAACACAGCCCCGGGGGACGGGTTGTGACATAATTGATTTTTTATCCAGTCTTATCAATGAAGAATAAGAAATATAATTAAGGATAATAAATAAATGATAATAATTATTACCCAATAATACCAAAGAATAAAAATTATTGATTATTAAATGAAAATTATTCTTGAGAGATAATGCATTATCACATATGGTTAATTATTATTATTTTAAGAGGAAATTATTAGAACAAGTGTTGGAATAACATTATAATTCAAAACAATAACAAGAGAGAGAAAAATATATGTAGTTAGTTTATTTAATTATTTATTTATGAAATAAAATTGTTGAATTTGGTTCTGGAAATCACTGATAAACCTTTATAATTGATGTGTTGATTACTATAATAATAAGGCTCTATAGGTGGTTTTCATTTTAAATAAAGGTTTACACTGTATATTTTGAACTAAATAGGGTGGTTATCCTTGAAATTGACAACAAACTTTAGGTGGGATCTTCATTACATTTCAAGGATCTCAAATACACATGTTTCTTGATTTAGTTTAATAATTTGAAGACATGATTCACTATGCTTATTTATGATCACATGTGGGTTTTTCTAGATCCCATGAAGATCGTTATGATTCTTGATATCAAATTTTTTTTCTTATAGTTTTTTAACATGTTTGATTTTCCTCATATATATATATTTCTCTATTTATCATGTTGAATTTATCACATAGTAACCTCTATAATTTTATGTATGATACATTTCTTATAGGTAACATTATTTTTTCTCAGGAAAGGTATCCCATTATGGAAAGAATATCCATTATATTGGGATTGTTATTGAATAGTTGCTATAGAGATGATGGACCTGAGAAGAGGGTGGAAATTTGATGATACCATGAAATGCCATGTTGGTGATTCACTTTTTTTTTCTTTAGTATCATGTTTCTTGATGACTTGTTGAATACCGAGTAGCATGATGCATTGAGAAAGTTCTTGATAAATAGTTAATTTGAGAGTATCATTCCATAGAAAAGTATTAGGAGACTAAGTGACATGTGTGCATGATGCAATGAGGTTTTTGAGTGAAAAATTTACTATCCTGGTGCCTAGTTTCATTACATCTGGCTTCTGATTGTTATCTTTATGGCATGGAGCTGATGTAGGTATGTCTTGGGATTAGTGAAAGAACTACTACAAAATAGGCATTTAACGTCGAAGGTACTTATCAATGCAAAAAAGAGATGACAAATGGCATCTCCATTTATGCTAAATAATGTGCTAAACAATTTCACCCATTATCACCTCTTTTTTTAGCCCTCATAATGGATACCCTTTATCAGTTCAAAATTCTTAGTGCTTATAAGTTCCTGAATAAATAAAATAATATAATTAAAAAATAATAAACAAAAAAAGGGTTAAATAAAAAATATTACAAATTTTATTAATTAAATAATTATCGATAAAAATGAATAAATTCATTATACCATATAATAATTATAAATAATAATAAATATTATGTATTGAATATATCAATAAATAAAAAATAAAAAATATAAAAAATATAATTAAAAATATGTAAATTGGTAAAGATATTAAACATTATATTAGTATGATTATTATTGATGATGTTAATAAATAGTATATATCAAATACATATAGCTATCTTAATGTATGTATATATGATTTATATATTAAAAATATTATTTATGACTAAAATTAAATAATAATATATTTAGTGAATCATGGTTTATAATTAAAAATTAATAAGAATTAAAATAAATACTAATTGCATCAAGTAATGGATATAATTGAATGTCGCTAGATTTTTCAATTTATTACATAGATCAAATATATTATATTGATTTACCTTATATGTAATTAATAAATTTTTATATACATACAAACACATAATTTTTTTTCGTAATTTAATAAATTTATATTATATATATATTATGTTTTAATATTTTAAATATGTATTCATCTATATTTCAATATATATCCATTTTTAATGAATTATATTAATCAAACTTATAGAAATTTTCAATATTGTAATAATTTTTAATTAATAAAAATTAGTCATTTTTAACACCCATGAACTTATGATTAAATATTCATTAATAATCTAAAAAATGAAATTGTAAAAAAATATTTATTAATAAGTAAATTTAAAAATCAATATTTATTGTAATCAAACATTTATAATTATAGATAAATAAATAGTATTTGTTTAAAAGATATTTATATAATTATAAATGAATAATTATTAATGTATAATAAATATATTAAATAATGAATATATTTACACTATTTATATATATCTATATCTTTATAAATATATATATTGAAACAAATATTATTTTTTAATTAAATATTTATATAAATATAAAAAAAAAATATCTATTGAATGAATTATAAAAATAATAATTTCTAAAAAAGTATAATATTATGTTTTTTAATTATATATTGTAATTATAGATTTTTTTAAAGTATTTCAAGTATTTATCATCTCTTGTTTAGTGTTGATAATGATTTATTTTGTCATTTTTTAATAACATAATGATGATAAAAGTGTCACTATCTATTTTAAGAACCCAAATGATCACAAAACTATTCAAGATATTTGAAACTCTCCATGGATGTGACCTACAACGGGTTCTCATTATTGTTGAATATAGTCTAGAATCAAGGCTATAACTATTCCATGGGTTGAATCATTGTCTCGGGTGATTTAATGGTTGAACACTACCAGAGCTCAAACGGAATCTATGTTTCTAGATATCTCTACTTTCCCACAGTTATCCATTGAACCTTATCATGACACATCTATGAATCCCAACAAGTCTAGTTGAACTATCCTATAATAAAACAACCCAAAATTCATTGTTTTTTTGATATATTGAAGTATCATCTTGCACGATATTGTGTGGGTCTCCATGGGAAAACATTAGTATTGAGCGACTTGAAATATATCAAACCAAATGTTGGGACATGTTAGTTATAATAGTCTCTCAATACTAATTTTCCTTGACATATAACTTTTCTCAATCATCTAATTTTTAAACATTCATCCATATAACAGTTGGGGTTGTAATTAGTTCAGAATATTTCATTGAAAATCACATGGATGATGAAAAATATAATAGCATTGAGATGATATATTATGTCATGATGAAATTGGAACATAGAGGATTGAGTGAGGAAGAATTGAAATATAGGGATATCCCATTCTATTTTAAAGTTTATTCTAGTTCTATTTTTCCAAATAATGGTTTATTAAATATCATACACATGGGAAAACTATATAATGAATTTTTGGTAAATCTTTTCCAAATATAATAACCGATAAAATATGTGGTAAAATTAATGGATTTAGTTAGGATGGATTTGAACTATTTTAACATACTTGGGATAGATTTAAGGGGTACTTATGAAATGTAACAATCAAATCATTATGGTGCATGTATAAAATCATATATGAAAAATATTATATATGTTCAATTTTTTGTCATAATTATATTACTACTTATCAATAAAAATATAATTTTTTTCATATTTCTTTTTGAAATATATCAATATGAATTTAAATAATATGACATAAATTCTATAAAAAAATAAAATAAATTGAAGGCTCTACAATCCTTAGACTTTACTATATTGGAAAACAAATATTGAGATGATTTTAATTGAAATTGAGATTTTGGTTGTTTAAATATAGTTAGAAAATAAACAATTAGAAATGAGTTAGTTTATAGGAAAAACCTTAGAATCATTGTTTTTTATCAAACAATATATTTTTTCGTTACATGGTGTAGAAGAAGAGTACATTGTTTATAGAATTTATTGTAGTTAATCTGTTATGATAGATCAAAATATTTATAAATTTTATAATTCCATTTAAAATTAACTTATTTAATGAGAAAATTAAACTATTATTTAAATTTTAAATATTATTTGAAAGCAGTCAAGAAAAAATCTTACATAGTTTGATTGAACTAATTTTGATAAAATAAATTATTAATATTTATTGATGAAAATTCAAAAAAATAGTTTTATTAGAATCTATTTTTTTTTAAATAAAAATTATTTTCCATGGATAAAATCATTACACATTTAGAATCCCACGTCAAGTCAACTTTATTATTTTGGATTTAATAATTTAATTATCTGCTATTTTCATAATGGGTTCTTCATTCTATTTAATTTCAGGCTTTACTAACATATACTTAAATCCATTTTTATGTCATTATTGTGGTAATATGATGTCCCATCGATGTGACCATCGCAATTACATGACATAAATAATATTTCATTACAATAAATTTCCATGACATTATATTTTAAGTGTTTCATAAAACTAGATCAAAAAAAATTAACTAAGAAACTAATGTAATTTTAAACTAATGGACATTTTATTGGAATAATACATACCACAACTTGATTGCTAAAGAACCTTAATTGTTCTTATTCAGATCAATATATTCATTTTACATTGTTCTATTTTGGATCAATCTCTTCATGCATAGATTTTATCCAATTATCATCCTTGTCAACCTCTCCTAATGATTTAGTATCTACTTGGAAAAAATGATCTTTTCTGTAGAGTCTTACTCCTTAGAGTTTCCACCAAAACATTCTGATCACTAATGATGAATTATTCATTTATTTCATCCTTTCTAGTATTGTTTGTAGTTGATAAAAATGTATCTTTATTTGAAATGATAACCCACTCATTAATACTTCTTAAAAATCATTTCATTTCTTTCATCACACATATAATAAACAATATTAATGTTTTACGTTATTCCATATAAAACCATATCATTATTTAACATTGTCTATTGTTTCCCCCTTTAGAAATCTGTAATTACCATCCATGTAATTCTCACAAATGGGAGGTATTCAACTTTGATATTGAATATCTTATGTATATTTATTTATTTATGGTAAAAGATTAATAATTTTTAAACCCAATTGTATATCTATACATTCTCTCAAAAAAATTAAAATCATTAATTAAATGTATATTATTTTATCTTCATTTTCATCATCCATTGATTGATTGTTTGGAGAGATCTATTTTCATTTTTCATCACCATTCTTTCTTTACTGTCGCCATATCCCTATGGTCAACATTTTTTTCAGAGTAAAATAATTATCTATAGAATAAATATATTGTTTTATATTTATGTTTAATTTATTTAGTTTTATAATTACTCATATAGCAATTGTTTTTTTATAGGTGGTTATTCTTTTCAAGATTGGAAGGGTTTTTCATGCTAGCGAGGGATTCGACGTCGAGACTACAACTAAGATAATGATAATAAAGAAACCTGTCGATGATGCATAAAACCATCAGAAAATGGTGATTTCCTACAAGACATTTAATTGATTAGTCCATTATTTTATATACTATTTGTAATTTAATGTATTTATCATTTTTTATAAGACTTATTTATTTATTTTTCATAGATCTTTTTGGAAGTAATATTTTTCTTTCAACCATCTGCAATAATTGAAAAAATATATAAAGTGATTATTTCTACCAATATAAACGTGTTTTCCATATTCATTTCCTTTCATTTTATAACTACAAACACTACCTATTGATTCAATTTTTTTAGTTGAAAACCACTCTCATTGTTGAAATAAACTACTCTTCTGACATTTAGAAATGAGTAATTTCATTCAGCTAAGAACATTTAGTAAATAGGAATTGTTAGAAGTTCTACATAGAAATGAAACAGAAACATGATATCATTGGCAGATTGGATTGTTTTGTGCCTTTGGGATGTGAATCGGTCACACCTCAATCTGACACATGGAGTGATCAGTATGAGTCCGTGTTCTTATTTTAATTTAAAATTGATAGTAATTTCTGTAAAAAGGAAAATGAACATACTCAATATCGATAAAAAAATATTTTTATTGTTTTGATACTTTAGGGAAAAGATCTATAAGTCATTTTGTACCTGTATGAATAAGAATCACCTCAATTCGATGCATGATGTGGCTTTTATGACTCAATGTTCGCATTATTAATTTAAAATTTAAAATTTAGATAAAAAATGACAATAATTGAAAACAAAGAAAACACACTCATATTTTTATGATAATTTAGGAAATCCATTCATACTTAATTAATGACATTTTGGAATTCACCTCAAATGAATCCTATACATGATGTGATTAATATATTCCAAAGTGTGCGTTACCATTTTAAAATGATAGTATAGTAAAACCCAAATGTGACGTACACAAAACCAAGAATTTTTTTTGGATTGTTATGATAGTTTATTTAATTGATGCATAAGTCCTTTAAGACATGTATGAGTCATTCGTACTTGAATTTGACGCACGGTGTGACCGTTATGAATCCAAGTCAATATTTTTATTTTAAAATGACATCAATTTTAGTAAAAAGGACATGTAACATACTCACAGCAGAGAAAAAAAATCATACTGTTTTGATACATTAGTAAAATGATCTATATGTCATTTGAGATGTGTCGGAATCCTTGTTACCTCCATTTGATGAATGGTGTGACCGGTATGACTCCATGTGTATCTTGTCAATTAAAAATGGCATTAATTTAAAAAAATGGCCATCTGACCTACTCAAAATAACAAAAACACATTTATATATGTTTTTAATCAAGGGAAACGATCTAAAAGTCATTTTTATGTGTTGTAATTAGAATCACCTCAATTTGTTGCACAATCTTCCTGGTATGACTCAGTGTGTTTGTTATCAGTTTAAATTCGACAGTTTTGTTCAAAAAAATTAACTCACTGAAAACCAATATAAGAAAATTATATTTTCATGAAAATTTATTATGTTTATTCATAATTTATTTTTGGCATTTTTTAATTGGTCTCACATCAAACCGATACACAATGTGAGTAGTATGATTCAAAGTGTGTGTTTCTAGTTTAAACTGAAATTTTAGTAAAAATGACAGGTGACTTTCTCAAAACCAAGTAAAATCATTCATATTTATTTAATACATTCTAAAAAAAATACAAAAGTCATTTTATACATGTATGAATTATTCTCAACTCAATCTAATGCATGGTGTGACAGATATTACTCCAAGTTTGTCTTTTTATTAAAAATTGACATCAATTTTAGTAAAAAGGACTACTCACCTAATCAAAACTTGGGAAACACATTTGGACTAGTTTTATAATTTAGTAGAATGATACATAAGTAATTTTTGTATTTATGAATTATCCTTATCTGAATATGACACTCATTGTATCTGGTATGACTCAATGTGACTGTAATCATTTTAAAATCATCATTTTAGTTCAAAAAGTCTCACTCGCTTAAAACCAATCGAACACACTCGGATTGCCATTATAGATTTGGATAGTGATTCATAATAATTTTCAACATTTATGAATCATTATAATGACAAACCAACACATTATGTGGCTGATATGTGTCAAAGTACATGTTTCTTGTTTAAATTGACATTTTAGTAAAAAATACAAGTAGCATACACAAAATCCTGAAAACACACTTGGATTTTTTTATACTATATGAAAATGATCCATATGACATTTGAGATATGTATGAATCAATCAAACCTCATTCCAATTCATAGTGTGACTATTATGACTCCAAGTGTGTTTTTATATATATAAGTATCATTATAGTTTAAAACGTATATCACATCACCAAAACAGATAAAATGAGCTTGTATTGTATTTCTTAATTTAAATTATATATTTGTACTTGATTTTTCTTATTTAATGGTGTTTTTTGTGTTGTAGTGTGTTGTTACAGCACACTGCACTGGTGATTCCATGTTATTTTACAACACACTATAGTATGCCCCTTTATCAGTGATCCTATAAGGACTGATAAAATACATGGGATTTTAATATCACTCTAGTAGTCAACACTTATCTAGAACCAATAAAGGCCATTTTTAGCACTATTAATGGCCAATTTTGTGGTAGTGTGGCTTAGTTATTACAAAAAATCTTGGTTTTGTATTGTATATTGTCATATTTATTACAAATTTAACATTTAAATTGAATATTCCTATTAATCTAGAAAACATTTGGTTAAGGACACATTGGTGGTACCTAATAAGACATATACTCACACCAAAATTATGTATTTCAGTGAACATGTAGATTTCTTCTTTTGAATTCCGAGCAAGGGCATGAGGACCAAAAAAGTTGGTTGAGTTATGGACTATGTAGATGGAGGTGGTAATTGGATATGCATTGGGGATCACCACAATTTTTATATTTATTTCTAAGTCATACGATAATCTATGGTTGGGCTTTCTACTTTAGGGGATATTTATTATCTGTATGTAATGTGTACATTTTTCTTTATTTATTATCCACATGATTAATTAGATTATTCATTTCAAAAATTATTATTACTATTTCTCTATGACATGATAATAATGGTATAGTATCCCAATTGATGAACTCATACCATTATTAAAAGTCAGAATCCTGTTCTCTATGGGGTGGTGTGCAAGAGGTCATGTGGCCCTCTAAATCATAATTAGTTGTTTAGGATAGGTTTTTACAATAATGATGAATGAATCGGAATGTGGTAATATATTTTCATCCCATTAATAATAATAATGCTTCATTTCATAGTTTTGAAAATAATTTCAAAAATAAAACATTTTAAAAATGATAATAATATTTATTTAAAACATAACAAATTAAAGTACATTAGAATATACCATTATAAATTTCTTCAAATTAGATAATGAATTTCATAAAATATATTTTTATAAAATGGATATTTAAAATTAATATTCTATAACGAACATGTGAAATAAGGTCGGATATTCTAAAAATGATCATTTATCCTTTTTGAGAACTAATGTGGGGGGAGGGGGTGATTGAAATAATACTAGAAAAATATATAAATAAACATATGTGACGAAAATAGTTGAGGTTAAGAGATAAATAATATAAAATTACCCAATTGTAAATTAAAATATATAACATTCTTATAAAAAGTTATATTGTATCATAAACTCAAATATCAATCATATTCTTAGTTGAGCACACTCTGACATATTTTATAAAAAATTGGAATTTATTATTAATCAATATTAGAACAATATTTATTTTTATATTAATAGATTCTATTCACTATTAATGTATTATTACCTATATATTAATAATTCAATGTCAAATTCAGTATTAGGGTGTTAATTATTTGGTTTCCCATGCATGTTTTGGTTCAACGTTTATAGTCACCACACAAGGGTCATGGTTTCAAAATCATAATCATGTCATAAATATAAAATTAAATTATTATATTCACTTTTTTAGTCATAAATAAAACATGTTTATGAAAAATTAAATACATAAAACTATGGAGGGAGCAGTTTATATGTATACATGAGTGATGAAATCCAATAATATAATCAGCAGAGTGAGACACTTATAAATATTAAAAATGATTAAATATAATAAATTTAATTCTCAACGTAACGTGAAAAGTAAATTGGAATATTTTTTCTGATAGGATGATTTAATTTTGAAATTCACTCATCTAATCCAATTTATAAAGGTTTCAGCAATATTTGTGTCCTTATTTCATAGTTTAGAGATTTACCTCATTTAACCATAACCACAATGTGTATGTTTTTACCTAGGTAACAGAGTTTAATGACCAAAAAAATTGACCTTATAATTAAATATGGAATTTTAAAATCTAAATATATTAACCATTTGATTATATTTAATTTTAATAGGTTGAATAAATTAATTATAAAACCATCTCAAAAAATTACAAAATCAGTTTTTAGAAAAAAAAGTATATATAAGTATGAAAAATATTTCATTCACACAAAATGTATTATAAAATATGTTATATTAATGTTAATTTACATTATTAAATATATGAAATAAACAATTCAATGAAATCATTCATTTATAATTATTAATCCAATTAATTAAATTAAAAAAATACATTTTACACATAAAAAGAGTGTTCATATAGATATATAATTTTACCATCAACTGATTTTATCTTTACTTACATGTATTTCATAAAAAATTTATGAATAAAAATTATTTATTATAAATGTTTTTTTGATTATTTCAATTGATTTTGTGTATCGTGCATATCGTTTCCCACATTCATACATTCCAATGGCGGGAAACCTCCTCCACCATGTTGGTGATGTCCTCTCTTTGATCAAAATAGAATAAAGATATTTATATTCCTCCTTCCAAATATTACTTCATGTATATCATCAAATTCCCTTTGTATTCATAAAATATATAAGTTAGGTTCATGAATCTCATTCCCAACACCATATTATGGTGGATTCCAGATAATTACATAGCTTCTGTCTTGACAAGGAAGCACACATTTGTTAGTTTAGATCATGATAGAGAGAATATCTATGAATCTCAGGACGTTGGAATTGTTGGGAAACTATAAATTATTACCCTTTTAAATTTGAAGGAATCCCATATGTAAGGAATTTTGGGTATAAACTCCAAGGCATTCTATTTGGGCCACAGGGTAGTTGACACCAAAGGCATAACCAAATTAGGCATTTCCCATGTTTATATCATGAGGTAGAGATTCTTTTCATGTGAAACATAGGTTTAACGTCTTATGGGGATAGGTAGGTTAGAGATTAAACATGTTTTGGGGATAGATTGGTCAAAGGTTTATCATATTATGGGGATATGTTGGTCAAATGTGTAACATATTGTGTGGAAAGGTTGGAAGGTGGGTTTATAGTGTGTTCATGTGGTGAATATGATCATACCTCAAGGGTATGATGGTAATGATATAATCTTAAAAAATGGATGGAAAATTATCAAACTCTAATTTTTAGTGTGTTACTGTGGGTAATATGATCAAATCTTTGTATTTCATAGTGGTGAAGAAAACAATTAAGCATTTGGGGGACATGATCACCCTTAGGTATTTTATGGTGGTTTTAGAATGTGTTCCCCTATAGGGGAGATGATCAAACATAGGGATTTTATCAGGACATGAGAATGTGTTCCCCCATGGGGGAGATGATCACGCTTAGATAATTGATGGTGATGTTGATATTTTGTGATTAAACCTCAAATAGGTATCCCATATTTATTGAGATGTTGGGATTGAATCTCAGGGTGGTGTCTTATTTACCCAATTATTATAGAGTGGTAAAAACCACATTTCTTGATGACATAGTTTATGGTCATGACAAAAAGACTAGTTTATATAGTTTAATGAATTACGGTATAAAATCTCATGTCATAGAGGGAATGTTATTTAGTGATGGTGTGGTAATTTTTATAGGAATAATCCCAATGTATGAGGATCATTCCGTGGTAGGGGAGAAGGTGTAATCCTTGGATGATCTTACATGGGGCATCCTATGATCATCATAGTGGTCGGGACTACAATTTAATTTTATCTACTAAGGATGTTGTCATGTAGTTTAATTGTATATGAAATGGACATGGGATATGAAATTTTACATTATGAATCATTTTTTTTGGGATTTACATCTTGGAAGAAAATTTCCATAGAGAATAGGATGATCTGGAATAATTCCTGAGTACCAGAAGAGGTCAGCAATTCCGCACAATGATTCCACCTACTAGGATTATATTTCTACTGCTCATGTGCCTATATATAGTGAATGGTGTAAATACCACCTTGTAAGTGTGGAAATATGGGGTTCTAATTTTATTATTCTTATTATTATGAAAAATATGATTTAGTTTTCCTTTAACAAGGAGAAAAAGGAAACCGAATTTTCTATTATGTACATGAATTATAGAGGGCGTAAAAGATGATTGATGATACCAATCATGAAAAAATATGTGGTGTGCCTGAGCTAGTCCAAATGGTTATAAGGAACATACGTACAAAACAGGAATGAAGTTAGGTTTTTGTAGAGGTGAATTATCATATAGTTAAATGACTATTCGTAAGGTAATTTGAATGAGGTTCTCTCAACCATAGGCTAACACACACTGGGGCCTATAAGAGGTCAATCGTTCAAGTTCTCTACCATTGTAAATTCTAGGTATTTGGAATTTATTGATTTCATGGAAGAATTATTTTTCCATGAAAGAGATGAGGTTTCAACTTCTAGAGATCTATCCTAAATGTGGGGGTGAGGTTCATTATTATTGCTAAAATGGTTGTAAATAGGCATGATACCCTTACTGGTTTATGAAACTGAGGTGCGTGTTTCCCATTCCTCTGTCATTGTCGTGCGACCATTCAAGTGGATGGTTTAACATCACCTTTACTACAAAATAGGACATATTTCCATTGATGGGATTGTGGAAAAATTTCTAATGTTGAATGTATGACATTAATACAATTTTTAGGGGTCTCTGAGCATACCTTAATGTTTATTTTAACTATCACCTTTTATGTGTATGTGGGTGACGTGAGGGATATGAATGTTCAATGCAAGTAATTAATGTTTTTCACCCATTTTCTATTGGATCTGGATTGGAAATTCAATCTGACCTTAAATTCATTTTATAGATATCATACATTTTTTAGGACTGAGTTATGTTTTTTCTACCACCCCCTCATAATTCAAGCTAACAGGGAACCATAAAGTTGGGTTTTGAGGGAAAACACTGAAATTCAGTTACAATTTACACAATGTTGCACAACTCGACTGTGATATCACACAAACATAGGGGTACCATATATATATCTATATGGATTGGTGTCCCTTGTATGGTCACCTGAATTCCATTAATGATAAACAGTCTATCTTTCATGGAACATTGATCTTTGAGAGAATTCTTGAGCCTCAATCCTTGTGGTTAATTTAACCCCTTCTTATGTAATTGCACATTCTCGATCACATAATTACATGAATTATGTACTCATAATTTTCACAATACAGTTGTTTTTTCATGAAGAATATCCAATTTTATTGAAAAAAAACATTGTGTTTTATTTAAATGTATAAAAAATCGCCAACCCTGTTGAACAAGTAGGTACAAATGCTATTGTATTCGGTGTTATGGATGAAATGGATAAGAATACTAGAATTCATCATTCTAGGAGATATTTTTCTAAGAATACTGAGATGATGAGTCTATAGAAAGAGGTTCACAGGATATAATTGCTAACTGATAGGCTACCATTGTAAAATTTCAGGCTCCTATATGATGTGGCTATCCTGGTCATGGCGGAAAACACACAATGGTTTTTTTGTCATGTTGAATTTTATCATTGGAATACTAATTATTATGGCCACCCATTGAGGGATCATGAAGATTTTGTGATATACACCCCCATTAAAAGGACATGGATAGTGATGGGGGGAGAATCGAGTAGATGAGGGGTTCGCAACCCACCATAAAAGAGTTTTTTAATCTTGTATTCTGAATAGTATCATGGGATACAATGGGGACAAGGAATAGCGAGTTATGTGAAAATTCATTTAGGAGTGGTTGTAGTCATACTGGGTACACATCACATGTAAATAGAATGGGGTTTAGCTATGAAATATTGGATTATTTGTGGTAGTGTATACAACCTAATTCAACATCTACTATCAATAGGGGATACAGTTGGAGGTTCTCTACCAATAGTCCCTCAACACATACACATTACACCTTCATCATGGGGAGGTTTGGTTTTATTTACTAGACCCCCATTGCATTTGAAGAATTCCAATTATGGGATTTAATAATGTTTATTTCCTCCTTTTTCCTAGTTTTAGGGGTATATAAGTCACACCCTCATCTAGGCATAAATTGTTTTAGATGAGATTACCTAGGTCAGGAGGCTTCAACATGATTTTGATTTGGACATCACCTTCACAACTTGGTTTTGATTGTTTATTAATGTAAATTCTATGAATATACAAGTTGTGTCATGATAGAGGAAATGTGTTGGGTCATACAACATGATTCTAGAGGAATCTCGCTACCATGAATAGGTATATAGTGTGAAGTAATTGACACTAGTGATTAGAAATATAGTGTTTCTAGCCACCGTCTTGAGTAGTTGGATACTACCAATCAAGTATTCCTATATGGGCCTACATCTAGAGTCACTTGGAAGGAATACCCTCCCAGAATCTTGCAACCAAGTTAACATAGGATTCTTGGTGTTGGCTCATGTCTAAATCCAACTTGGGTATGTTTTTATGGGAATAATTCACTAGTAAATTTGTGATCTATCTCAATTCTTTAATGGATGTGTTTCAATACATTTTTTTGGGTTAAAAGATCAAAAATTATATTACTCCACTGAATTATGTCATATGACCTTCGGTCCCCAAAATTTCCAAGGTTCTACCGGTACCTCTTGATGAATCATAGGTCATGATCAGCTTTGGAATTCAAGGGAATTTTAATTTTTTAACCACTCCCTCCCCATATTGAGGATGTGGTTGATAATCTAGAGGGGATGATGGAGTAGCCGGAGTATGTTTTTTCTATCAATGGTGGAGTGATGGTTTAGATATTAAATGACAACATCTATTCCCAGTCGTACACTCCACCTTTGTTTTGCCTTTAATTTATATGAATTTAGTAGTCATGGAAGCTAGTATACATAGGAATCAATGAATAAAGGAATTCCTATGTTCATCATAATCTTTTTTAACATTCATTTCCGAATGCATGGGGAGGTTATCATGTTGCCATAGTCCAATATCAATGAATTCCTCACTCTAAATTATATTGAAAATTTATTAACAATGTCCCTAGGTGAAATACTATGATAGCATGTGAGGAGGTTTGATATTTTATGTGAATCATATGAGTATACGGGTTTTAGATGATCTAATCTTCAAAGTTCCATCTGGGCATCAAGGACTCAAGTAGGAGTAGTGGCGAGGTCCACTCAATGTTTGTCTACACCCCCACCCACAAGTGGTTTGGGGCTTAAGGAGAAGCGATAAGAAAACATGTAGAGAGTTATTAGGATGGGATGATCTAAACTGGAGAGGATCTAAGGAAGAAGCAATGATACCTATTGTATCTGGCTATCAATGATACTTATCCCATGTTCTATGTCTAATGGGGAATGTTGAGGTTTTCCCTGACGGTGGAGAATCTATGGAAGCGGTTCATCTGAGATAGGCTTGAGATAGTGGATGTTGGGCTCTATCAAATAATACCCACATTGGGTTCCATGGGTTATTTTCATATATATATAGGAGATGAATACATTACCATGCTGGTGCTGGTAGATCGATCCTCCCACCACCCTGATATAACTGATTTTTAGGTGGTCCCTGTAGAAACAGTATACACTGAAACGTCATCTCATGATTAATATTCCCCATGAGATGAAGCATAGGGCTCTAATGATGATGAGTATTAGGACACTAATACTAGCCAAAAAATATATCATGATATTATAGATATCACTCCTGAAAATGATAGCATGGATAAACTCTTGTTTGGTTTGGTACGTTATTTGGTAAATTTTCAACCTTCTTCAACCTTTCATTATTTTCAATGTTTCTAACCTGATATTTTATCATATGTAGTAATAAGTAGGGGAACCCAAGAGGCCTTGGATGAGGAAGCCAAGAGTGCCTCTATGGGGTTAAAGGATCCCACATAATGGGATTATCCAGTAGTCTTGGAAGGATTGGTTCCTATATATGGTGTCAAAGTGGAGTTTCCTAATTCCTTGGCCTTTCCAATCATCTACAAGACATCACACCCTAGAATTATGATAGTGGTTCCTACTCTTAGTGAGGCTGATATCCCAAGGAAACTCTTTATTATAATCCGCACATCTTAGAGTTATAATGGATATCAATTGTAAGTATGTTTTATTTGACTCAAACCTTTTCTATGTTCATCAAATTAACATGATAGTTTGATTAATGCAGATTCTGTCAAGGGAATACTAAATAGTCGAGTGTCGTCCATTGAGGTTCCAGCTGGTGTTGAGGGGTCCCTAATGGTGGAATTCCAATTTGAGACATTAGGGAAGTATGTAATACCAAATATAAACTCTTCTTAAGTTCAATGGTCTTACAAAAAACGATGATATCTGTTCTTCTTTCCACAGATAAAAATGAAAAAAGTTATTCTGTTTGAAACATCTCCCTCAACAGTGTTTTCCCAGCAAACAAATTCATTTGTGGAACTATTTCCTACTCTCTAAATTTATATTCCAACCCTTAGAGAGTTGGAATTTTTGGGTGAGCTGGTTTTAATCCTAGGATGCAAAACCATGGAAATAAAAAATGTTGATATGGGGGAGGATGAACATGAAGCCACTGAAGATGTTTTTACCAGTGAATTGTCATATCATAACTGAACCCCTCTCAACAAAGATCATATTATATGTAATATGATTCTAGAATGAGACCTTGGTTCCACTAATCTTGTAGATTTTTCAAGGCATTATCTATCATCACTCAGTTAAATAGAATATATTGTGTATGCTGATTCCAATGAGAAAAAAATTGAGCATAGGGAATGAAGAATCATGTGAAAATTCATCATGCACACTCCAAAGCTAGAAATAGTGTTCCAAATTGGATATTTCCATCACTAGATTCTGAACCACATTACTAAATGGGTGGGCTCATGTTCCCCCATGCATTGTTCCCAATATCCTCTCCAAGAAGATTCATGCCGAAATTTAAATTTTTGAAGAATCCTCGAATAAGATAATATGTAAGGGAACTAAGAAACTCAAGAAAGTTGAATAAGAACATATATTGATATAATGGAAAGCTCATGGGCATACAACCATCTCTCAAGTAGATATTTTCAAATAATTATGGGTATAGATTGCAATGATTGAGGCTATGAATGTAGAGGCAGAATTAAGGATGGATTTCTACCAAGATGATAAGGTCCATGTGTGAATTAGAGTTAATGACATTTTCCCAATAGACATGGAGGAAGTGATTATTATTTATGGGATAAATATTATTTGGAGTCCACTCTCCATAGGAAATCCTAGTTGAAGTACTCAATTGTTGAGGCATATCCCTAGAGGGCACTATTTTTGTTAAAATAAATGAGAGGGGCCAATATATGGGAGGTCGACTCACACATTTTATGTTTTTCTGAATTTAATACCATATGTCTTTAAATGTGGTTTTTATTCATATCTGGTCATAATTACATGAAAACATACAATAAATCCCTATGCCCATGTGGGTGATGATCGGTGTTGGAAATAATGGACAAAATGAATATTTCTAATTTATATGATAATTCCATAAAGGGATCAAACACTCAAGGTCTAATTTTTTTATTCACCACTGGGAGTATCTGGACCATGAAACATTTGGTATGAGTGTGGGTCCCTCCGAAAGAATGATTTTCATTCTAAAATTGTATTTATCTATGAATGGGGTAATGATAAGGGTGTCGAATTCTAATAAATCATTGGGGAATCATGATTATCATGAATCATGATGCATGGGATTTGGAACATAAAATGGGATTACAGGGGGAAATAAGGTAACTACTACCCATGTTCAAAACATGAATTCCACTATCATTTTTCTATGCATGAGGATATAAAAATGGAGGTCAACCATTGAAAATGATTGAAACACATGACCTATCAATATGTTTTTAGATGTCACCCGGGGAATGTTCATTGGGTTGTAGAGGATCCAGTGACGCCAAGAACCATTTCCATTAGGGGTCCATTCAGATATAAAATATGATAGGGATCTAAATCTGTTAATACATGATGTATGTGGTGGAACTGAGGGAATCCTTGAATAGATTTAAAAAATCATGAAATTATGCCACAATGTTTATGAGAACATCGGGTTTGTGTATTAGTCTAAATGAAGGCCAGAATCATCTTCTCATTGGGCCGTCATATCATATATGTGGAAGTGATTATTGAACATTAACGGTGTGGTAGGTGGAAATAACTAAATGTAGAAATGGGATTCTCAATTTAGGGATTAATATGATTCACATATTTATGTCAGGCAATGTGGATGGAGGGTTTATAATTTGACATCCAGTAGTAAGGATGATGAACACACAATTTAGTTAAATATAGTGGGAAAAATATGTCATAAGGATTAATGTATTGTGATTAGTATTCCCATTATATTATTTATAATCTTTTTAATAGGACATTTGAATCAATTCGAATAAGTCCTATCATATTAGGGTAGTGAGATGCATGAGAATGAGACACAATTAGGGAACCTCATAGAGAAGATTGCGAGGAAAAGAGAGTTGAAATTTGGATCTAACATTTTTCTTTAATTGATGGGGTCCAATGAGAATATCCATGTTCTTTTTGGGGTTCATGGTGGATCCCAATGGATTTATAGCTTCTAATTTACACACTAATTTTTTCCATGTTGTACGAGCGACCTATGATGTGGGATTTTGACTTTTCATGAGTTTTCCCCAATGGGTTTTCAAACTGACAGATTCTCGTGCCACTGTACTTCAGTATTTTATAGTCATACCAGTATAACAAATAATTCATAAATAGTTTAATGTCAAAATAGATGGAATATGATATTTTAATAATATAAGTTCATAATTCTTGGTCCATGAGTTTCAAATAGTTTGAGGTCATAATTTTTGGACCCTAAGTTAAAAATATTTCATGTTAATAATGCATCGACCATTAGTGGAATGTATTTAAGGAGTGTGTATGGTATATAAGAGAGGTAACCTAAAATATATTTAGGCCCAAAGTCTACTAATGACACAAAAACTCCTTTGAAACAAATGATAAATAGTTTAATCTCATGATGTTTGTACTTTGACTTCTAGTTTAAGGTGATATGTTTAGACTAAAGACATGATTCCCTTATTTAATGGACACCTATGTGTCTCAAACTTCCTTAATGAAACACCTCCATTACTATTATGCCCATGTGATCCATTATTGGTGTGAGAAATAAGGAGTGGAGTGGAGTTACAACTCTTTTCTAGAGAAAAAAGAACAAGGGTATAACATGCCTAACATGGTAAAATCCCAAAAGTTGTCATCATACAGAGTCATTGTACACATATTCAATGGTTTATGAAACATGGGGTGTTAAAACACCCACCATATCATGGTGATGTAGAATGGTAGTTAAAGCATGACTTCTACAGCCTAGATTGTAAAAGTGGGTGACTGATGGGTAGGGAAAACATCAAACCATGTTCAAAACACATGTTTCAAAACATCACCAAATTATAATGATGTAGGAAAATATGGGATCTACCACTAACTATATTCAAAACATGGAAACTGTCATCTAAATCTAGTCATTTTCAGGCATGTTCCAAGGATAGTTGGTTGGATAGTGTGGCTAGGAACCATATAGATTAGGTATATTATACATATATGGAGGATCATTATGATCTAGACTAAAGGGAGCGAGTTATTCATGGGGTTTGACCCAAAACAAGTGATGTGGTAGCACATGATATCCCATAAGAATCAGAATCTACATGCACATAGTTATTGGAATTTTCTTTTTAGGGGATAAAATATGGATGTGTAGTGTCCTTTATGGATAGGATTATGTATAATCTCACAATTACAATTTGAGTAATCCTACATTAATCACAAATTTTAAAACTATATTTTAATGTCGTGTTTTGGGGAAGTTGTTTTGTTCATCTGATTCTTTTCATATGGGGCATATCATATTTTTCATATTGGGTAATGCTAAAATTTAACATCTTGTACTGAGGAAGTAAATTTTTTTCATCTCACATTTCTTATGTGAAGCATGCCATTTTTTAATATATGGTAAGGCTTTAGTTTTACATCATGCACTACAGATGTTGGTGTTTGTTAATATTGTATTAGCGATGTTAGGAATATCATATTTTCTATATAGTTTTTGTCATATTTTAACATCATTTTATTAGGATGATATTTTTTTTGTCTCATATTTTTCATATGATGCATCCTATGTTTTTTACTTTTGGTAAGGCTGGAGTTTAACATGAAGTGATAAGGATTTAGGAATTTTTAGTTTAGAGTCATATAGTTCAAGCTATGTTTGTTGTTATGTTAATTTAATGGATCTAAACCCATAATGGAAAGTGTCATAAAGAGGCCAATGTGAAAAAAAGATGATAACTTGGCACGTAAAGAGGACCAAGGAGATCGACTTCCATGAAAAATTCCAAACACACTACAGAGTAGATAAATTCATTGTTATGAGGTGGAAGAACAAAGAGTGAGTTGACAATGGGTTATAAACTCATAACATTATATCTATGGGTCAACATGTATCCCATGTGAATGGTAATAATTCCACATGTAGTTATGGAACATGATTTTGTGGGAGACCGACGTTGGTAGGGGAGTTCTCTTGAGAGATGATGGGATTAAAAAGAGATGATGTTCAAATAGTTTATGGTTATAATTATTATAATTAATGGGTTATATGTACATAGTGGTGTTTAGTTAGTGTAAATTAGTTAAACATAGATGTAAAGTTGGGGCCTAGGATGCCCTGTACTATACAAATAATTCATGAAACTGTTATCATATAGTTGAAGATCACTAGAATTTTATCTGTGGGATGACCCAAAATAGTTCGATACTAATGATAGGGATGGGATGTTAGAACCTAGAATCCCTATTTGTCTCATCAGTTATGGGAATCATTACATACATAGTTCTATAAAATAGTGTCTTAGATGATTTATGTCATAAATTTGGTGTCCTCTCTAGTAAGGACATGGAATCATCTTATATTAGTCATATAATGAATCTTATGATCATAAAATAAGTTAAAGATATATTTTAATGTCACTTGTTATGTATTTGGGATTTATTCTTCTCAAATTTTTTATATGAGGCACCTTTTTTTTTCATATAGTGTAAGGATACAGTTAGGATCATGTGATGAGAACTTTGGGTTTTTTCATCTCATATTTTTTATATGAAGCGTGCTATGTTCATCACATAGGGTAAGGTTATAGTTTAACATTATGTGATGAAGATGTTATTAATTTTAGTGTAGAGTGGTATAGATATAATTATAGATGCTTCTAGTTTAATGTCATTGATCTCAAACTATAATGAAATTTGTTAGTTTAATTTCATCCATATCAATCCATGATGTGGAATAGTTTATGTTCATAATCCATTCACTATGATCATTGACATGAAGTTCTATTTGAGTAAAATGGCATTGGTATGAGTTATGATGCTATCTCTATCCATGAAAATTAAATAGAATTATTCATTGGAATATAATTTATTAAACATTTTAGGACCTTCCTATTTGGGGTCCATCATTGATGGATTTTTTGTGTATCATTTTCATTTTGATATCCAATACCATGATATACTGAAGGAAAGAGTAGAGGGAGAGCTTGTTTTTGAAAACATGTGATACACTTTTATGGCCCCTCTCAATGTTTTGGACGTCCATAAGCGTAATTTCTTAAGGATTTTAGAACATATCTATATGGAATTATACAATTCTATCTATTGTAGGCCAAACATAAATATATGATCTGAGTGACAAAAGCAGACCCTAAAGAGATAATGCCACTTATCTTTCATACATAAGGGAGTATGGGGCCACCTGGGTTGAATTTTGAGTTTTCATCCAATTAGACTAGAGGGAATTATTTATTTTTTCATGGTAATAATTCTTATTATATCCCACCACTCTTTAAAGGATGTCAAAGAGGGTTTTTATAATGCATAGATCTATCAATTTTCCTATCTATTCTAGTAGGATTGGATGTTTTACTTGGAATAAAATTTCATCAAATAATCATGTAGGGAACCACAACATCATCTCCACAAAAAATAAAGTGTCATGAATACATGTATATGTAGATAATATCTAGCTATTTATTTACTAAGATGGTTTGAATCTAACAAACATGAAACTTCTTAAAATAATCAAGAAATTCTAGAAATAGAGGGGGACAGAAGTAACATAACCGATAAATTTGGTGGGATAGATTTAATGCTTCTTGATAGGAACCATAGAATCTAGCATGGTCCTCTTGCATAGCGTAAGATGATTCATTTCCTTGGACTAAATGGTGAATGATTCCAATGAATGTACTCTTTTATAGGTATTCTAATGGTTACAAACACTTTGGAGTATGAATTATACTAAACCCCCTAGAATTCTATCAGGTTCAGTTTTCCTTGTAGAAGGATGTAGTGTAGGAGATACTGTAAAATGATAATCATCCAATTAGGTGTTTCGTTAGTCATGGGAGAATTTTAATCCCCTGTAATCGAATCATCTGTATCATGTTGGTATACCTTTTTATTTTCATCCTCTTTGGTAGTGGTTAGGGTGATGTCCCTTTGATGTGCCACATGAACGAGGAGGTAATATTTATCAGGTTCTATGAGGGACATGTATAATCATTCTATAGAATCACTTTATCTATTTTGTGATTATGAAACATGTGTTTGTTTTTTTTATGTAGGGAACCATGCCATCAAATGATTTTTTATCTAGTAGGGGAACATGATGATTATTTTTGATGATGTAGTCCCCCATGATCTTATTGAATTTGTACTCAGAGTATCCCTTAACATATTTATTGGGGACATCAATCTCAATGTCCAATTAAAGACTGGTGATGATGGCCTTGTACTCTACCACATTATTAGTACAACATTCCAATAACAGGAATGAGTACGATAGGATGGCATGTGTCAATGTGATGAAGGAAATTTCTAGGCCCAATTTTTTGTTATTAGATATTTTGTGCCTTAAAAATCTTGAAATCCATGAGATACCAGGAAAATGAAATTTACACCATGGAATAACCAAATCCATGGAGAGAATAACATCATCTAGGAAATCGACAACCGCATATAATTCATCCATTTTCATAAGCATGGAAAAAAATTCTATAAGTGATTGGATATTGATTACATTATATGGGACAATCATGATTTCAAAAACTTAGAGGATTAACACCCAGCATTCCATTCACTATGTCAATATAGGCCCATATATGATGTACATTATTGGGTCATCTCGTGACATTAGTTGAGTCCCATGGTGCTATAAATAATGAAGGATCCTCTACACTGCATATAACAACATGAGGTAGATCTTCTGAATGGGGGTGTATTTGGCCTCTATGTTAGGGAGCATATGACTAAAATAATATAGGTAGTTTTCACATTTGTTGACACTACATGAAAAAGTAACCAAAAATAAAGGCAACCTTTGGATATTTCAAAATCCCAAAGAAAGATTCAAAGAGTACAAGGAAAAAAATTAACAAATACTCCCAAATATCTACGCAATGTTGTATCATTCATAAGCTTCGTGACCGAGCTATATAGAATAGCTTTGAGACAGATATACATGGCTCAACATTGTGACCAAGCTATGCGGCTCAGCTTCGCGACGGAGCTACGTGGCTAAGCTATGCGCGAGAAGATTTTTGATTTCCCTACGCAGAGCACCTTTGTGGAAAACCTGCGTGAAATACCTGTGCGAGAAATGTTTCTTCGACATGGTCCATCCATGCCTATAAATAGAGCCCTTAGGCTCCCCATGTATAGACTGAAAAAATTTGAAAGACTATCTAAAGCTCCCATTGCGTAGCTCCTTCACCTGGATCCCTCAAATAGTCTCTGGTAATTATCTTAACTACAAAAGAAGGGATAATTAAAATGGATAGGCATGTTTTGATGTTCTTACCATTCTGCAGTCCTCATCCTTACCTATGTGGTGTATCTGCGTGACGAAACTACGCGGTACATCTGTGCACCACACCTGCGCGATAGGGAAACACGAGGTACCTACGTGGCATACTCGTGCGAAGTACCTATGCGACCAGCTCAGCTACCCTTCTTTAAATTTATCCATGGCAGTGCATATTCTTCCTTGTTTCCCTTATCCGAAAGGGGCAATGTTTAAGCGTCCACCAAAACCTCTTGACTTCTCAATCCTTTGGGTAAGGCACATCAACATGACTCTAATTTGGGTTTGTATTTCCACAGTCAGAGGTTTCCCACATTCATTTCACAAATGGGTTATGATTAATGGGATGTTTTTTGGTTTGTATATCCATAGTCATATAGAATTTTCTTCCAGAAATAGTGTTTGGAATTTCCCAGTGTGGAGGATGGTTGGCTACCAGCCTTGCCATTTTCAAAGCTGTGACCCAGGACCTCATGTCTCTGGTAGCGAAGGTACACTTCTCACTTTCTATTCTGTGAAAGTATAGGAGATGTCTTCCTCCCCTACCAGAACCAATTTCAGGGCAGCCATCCTGGTATAATTCCATTACCTTCACTCATTCTTCCTTACATTGGACCCTTGTTCAATGTAAATAGAACAGAGGGAAGGCTCATCGCCTAGCCCTCTTCCACGGTCGACGTGCCCTCTTCCATCAGTGGAGGAGGAAAAGTGTGAAGTGTCATTATTGAATATTTCACATCCTCTTGTCTCTCTCACCGAGCATGACTCACGTGGGCTTAGAGATACATCATGGTTGCAATATGTGTACAAACACTCAGCCAATGAACTACGAGAACTCTAATTTCTATTCAAGCTAGGATACGTAGGAAGCCTATTCAGGGCCTAAGCTCATCCAACCCTAATTCTCCCAATTTAGGCATCATCCTTAGGAAATATGCCCTAAATTCAATCCTCAAATCATCAAGGCATCCTTTTTCAGGAAGTAAGCCCAAACTCATCTTTTTTAGAGGACTATACTATCCTATGAGACTCATCGAACTATGTGGGATTTGATTCCCATTAATATGGGATACGTAGGAAGCCTCCTTGAGGTTCAAACCCAATACTTCAAATCAACCTTTTTCTCCTTGGGCCATATTCCCAATAGGGTCTGATTCTACTTGGAAACTCATATCCTTTCCAAGTTCTTTGGGATGCTTCAGCATAAGTCCCACACTAAGTTTTAACTAATAACCTTTCGCTTAGAGGTCCTTATCACATGAACATAAAAGGTATGATGTGTCATATTAAGCAGAATTGAACTACGAGGGTTCAGATTCTTTCACAAGGATGCGTTAGTAGCTCATTTTATGAGCACGATCCAAATATTAAAACAAAATTTTGTCTCCCTAGATGGCAATAAATTCTAGAGTTCCCCACTGATTGTCTTAAAAACCAGTATCATCATAATGATGATTAAAATAATCTCTAATCGGTATATTAGAGGATACCATCGATGGAAAACCTCAAACACATACATATGTTTCCATTGATGAAGAACCATGAATGCATACAGATGATTCTAAAATTATACACATGTTAATAAATGATTGTAAATTTTAAGGGGTACTTATGATATACTTGGTGGATTAAAAAGGATTCATGAAAATATTTTAATTTTATAAACAGAGTCCCGAAGTAGACAATAATTCCTCCCAAAAGGGTATGATGAGTCCGACCTTCCATCCTATCAACCAATGAACATTCTTAAGTAACATAATGTGGAAGAACTTAATTAATGTCTACCTTTGGAAAGTAGGTCCTCTTTGGATAATGAACTGTTGGAAGTTTCCAGTTCCATCAATAAATCCAATGGAAACCTCTTTGAAATAGTGATTCTCAAATCTAGAACACACTTTTCAAGGAACCTAAAAATAAAAAATGGTGGATCCAACGTGAATCCTTAACCAAGTTAATAATGTTACCCACATGTTAGGCCCATATCAATTGATAAAGGATGGCTAGAAAAGTAATTAATCACTCTTTTATCCATTTAAAAAGATGTTGTTTTAATAATGTTTTCCATTGTTCTCAATTTTCCACAGAACTCCCTTCAAACCAAAGAATGGCATTCTCTAAGACAACATCTGTGAACTTCCTGACTGCAACTCAAGCTGGATCACCATCCATGGGGAGGAAATTATCACCAACCCAGCATCTTCAGCACTATGTCCCTAATGTGCTGATAATGGAATATCACCAGCACTGTACAATCCTAACTTTGTACGCTGCTCGAAAGGCCCTACAAGTCAACAATAATCCCCGATCATCTAGCCAACAATGACCAATGATCAAGAATCAAACTTTGAAAACCACCGTCTTCAACCATTTCAGGTCTTTATCCTTAGAACAAAGCAATCAAACTCCCCTATACTATAGGGAGGCGGATCAGGACGTCACTGAAGGCCTCAATTCATGAATAAAGGAGTCCTTCCTAAGGACTCCCACCAGCAATCACCACTATAATCATGCGGTAGTGTATCCCCAACATGATGGGGGTGTTGCCTCTGGACGTTTGGCCCAGGTCTCTTAGACCTGGGCACACAATACAAGCCACCAGGGACAACATCCAGTTAACAAGAAGTAGGTTCTCACCTCTTCCTCCACCGGAGATGTCCATCGATCAAACTCGATGAAAAAAACGAGTGGGAACATACAACCGTTCATCCTAATTTCATTTCTCAGAAGTGTCATCTGACAGCAACCCACCAATCCCACCAGATAAACCTGGTGGAGTACTGTGAACATGAACATACACCTATTTACAAGTTATCTGTTAGACAGTAGGCTCGTTTGACTACATTTAAAGAGACCCACCAATCTAATATGGTAGAAATGTGTAAACATGAACATAAACCTGTTTACAATCCCCAATTATTTCAACAGTCTCGTCTAGTAGTATTGAATGAAGACCATCAACCACACTTGACGGAAAATATCCCACAGGCACATACACCTGCTATTGTTCATCAAGAATGCCAATAGTCTTGTTTGGTAGCACTCGAAGAAATCACTCAGAAAGCTCCGACGACAAATTTGGGGCAGACTCAACTCTTTACCCCTATGCGTGAGTACTGTCAATATCCATTAAAAAGAAAATGAGGATAGGTGAATACACATACACCTACACCAAATATTGAATGTATGTATATACCTATTTCGGTGGCTGAAGTCACTAAACACGTCTTATCAATGGTGAAATGACAGACTCATATCAAAACCCATATTCTGGAAGCTTGTTAAGATATTTTAACAACTACTTCAGTAGTATCAGGGGAACAGATACATGAATCTGTCCCCACACATGGGATGACTCATCGGCATGCCATACCAAAGTAGATACACACCTATGTTCCTGTCCATGAGGGTCATGGGGGCATACTCACCCATATCATATGGGAAACAATATCGAGAACATACACCCTTTCCAATTAGAGGTAACATGTCTGTTCGGGTAAATAATACAAGGAAGGCACATATACCTTCCAATGATAACCACATTTCCCAGCATGTGACCCCAACTATGTATAAGAGAACATTCAAGAAGAAATCTTACCAAATACCATTGGAAAATCAAGAGTCAAGATGTAATTTGGATATTCTTAATACTGGAGTTCTTGAAGCCTCAGACATTTATCTGTTGTTGCTCAAGATCCTACCCACTCATTTCCAAATTTTGGGAGTGGCAATTGTAATTCTAAAGTTTCTCACCAAACACATCCTCAGGAAGGCTTTCTTCACGAAAATTAGGTCAATATAGAGTGTCTATCTTTGGATGAGAGCCACAGAAACCCTCCGTGTGTCCAAAAGACCAAGGACCAGGAAGATTTATCCCTTGCAGCAATCCATCATAGTGATCCTTCCCATAATGGCATTCACTGCGAAACTTCTCTCCACAGTAGTATTTCACATTGTTAAAAAAATTCTATAATTGACAATGTAGCAATAAGAATGTCCTCCTATCTCGAGGTACTTGCAAGCACACAACCAGTCATGTCTTATGCCATGTCATTTACGGGTGAAACACTTTCTTAGTCAAAAGACATCTTAAGGGAACAGTCATTCTCCGAACCTCCTTTAGGTCATTTATCCTCTAATGTAGAGCATCCACTTTGGTCAGAACAAGTGGAGAAACCACTAGTAGAAGATGATGAAGACATGTTGAACATGAGGAAATAGTTAGATAAAGGAGAAATACCAGTCATGTGGTGGCCTTCAGCAAATTCTCAGTTTGATATTTCAGAATTAACTATAGAAGATTACATTCTTGATATTCTTCTCAACTTATGGAAAACTATTCATCATTTGAAAACTAATGTACTACCCTATCATGAATATGAAAATCATATAAAGGTAATAGAAGGGTTACAATACCATATTGACTTGACATCTCTTTCAGTTTCCCAACATCCAAGGGTTGAAAAACAATAGAGAACTCTTCAGAACACATGTATCAATGTTTTAAAGAGGCTATTCCAATTAATTTCTGATTCCCCATCAAATTTTCGTATCATAGGATGAGGTGCATATGGAGCATTGCATTTCTCTACACTACAAAATCATAAATGTCCACCAAAAGTGGTATCGTGCAATGTTTTTTCCCACAGACGACCGTAGTCAATAGGTTTTATGTGTAATCAAATATATGCTCAAGAACAGGCCCCTAACAGTTCTCATCAAAATTAGGCCCAAAGAAAAGGAATTGTCTAAGTACTTAAACATCAAGTCTCTACGAATCTTCAGCAGGCGTCCTGTTCAGAGGATTTCAGGCATCAGAGGATGAAAATTTCTGAAATAGCACAACGATCTTCTGAAACAGGTGATTTAAGTAATTGTCGGATGTTGCACCCAGCTAATGTCTGAAACAAAATCCAAAAAATCAGAAGAGAAGTTGCATGAATTTCAGTTGTAGCAGTTCAAGAATCACCCTAGCTTGCCAGGCTGGGGGATCATTTAATGCATCTTTCAAATTAATTAAACAATGTTCAATGATTTGAAGAGTAAGAACATGATCAATACCAGCCGACATGGCTAGGGTCTTTTTCGCATCTACAATCCCCTCCTCAACTAAAGTCAGTTTTCTCCCGATTAGGGAAGAAGACACAAGGAAAGTGTACTACTAAAATATCCCATGATTACCTTCTTGTTACTTTCTGCCAAATAGTTCTAGGGAATTCCTCATAAAGGAGAATAGAGTTTCGTTAAATAAAATAAGGTAGATGATCTACCAGAAACACTAACAGTATGCCACTAATGTGTTAGGCCTCAGTTAATGTTATCAATACCATTACAGAAGATCCTCCAGAAAATAATTCTAGTTCAAGGGAATCAGAAGATGAAGTTCTTGTCCACAATGCGGTATACACCGTGGCAAATGAATAAGGTGTGTGTACTCGAAATCAAAGGCCTACCCAGAATCTAGGTATGCCTTCAAATAACCATCAAACCCCTCTCCGAAAGGCATACAATAAGGGGAAAGGGAAAAATTCATATTTCATCTCACTTTTCTGCTAGAGAAGGTCAATCTCATTCACTTGTAGAGAGACTTTCACAGTAAGAAGAGGAAATGAAGGAGTTGAAAGGACTCAATATAGAGTTGCTTCAAAACAACATTTTGCTAGACATACTCCCCAGGAAAGTCCTCAACTTGAAAATCCTATAGGATCTCCTCATTAAAGATTAATTTTAGTAACTACAGATGCAGAAAATGAATTCCCTCCATTGGGTACACAATCAAGACAAATATCAGCAGCATCATTAGTGGTCTTAGCGGTTATTGGACTAGCTCAAGTTCTGGTTGCAATAACTACACTGAATCTACCTCATCCATATATTCCCCAAAAACATATGAATAAAATTGAGGCATTAACGACTTGGTTGGAAGATATGGAGGAACGATGTGCATTAGTTTAGCCATAAAAGAGATCTTACCCTGAATGGGTGGATGCAATTCCTCGCCCATCAAATTTTTTGAATACCACATTCTAAATTTTTAATGGTTTGGGAGATCCGGAAAAACACTTAACACCATTTCTTTCTCATTGTGATATTATGATGGGAACTCCTCCACAACAAGAATTAGTTAAGATCAGTTGTTTTGGGCAGTCATTACAAGGACCTGCTTTTGTCTTGTATACAAGTTTCCAATCTCGATCAATTATTGGGTGGGAAGATCTCCGTCATAAATTTCTTCTTCAATTTAGCTCATCATTACCAAAGACAATAGTTTTTTATCTTACCAATTGTAAAAAAAGGAAAAATGAAAGAGTTTCAGATTTCATTGCTCGCTGTAAGGGATTAACTTATTTCTTAATTATAACACTCCCTAAAGAAGAGTTGCTACCAACCTGTATCGTAAATCTGAATGATGAATTACGCACACCATTGATTTTTTTGAAACACATAGGAGGGTTTCCAGATGTTACTTCAACCGCTCAGTAGATACAAGAATCTATAATATTGACTAAGGATAAAACACATGTAATTCAATCAGTTCCAGGAAAGAGAATAGAAAAGCCAAATGCTGCTACAATTACACTCAAACAGGAACATGTACCTGCTTCTACTTCAATACTTTCATCATACATCGGGGCTCCACTTCCTGAGCATCAGCAGCAATGACCATCTTGTCAAGATGATCAAAGTGATCAAATGTTGAAACACTTTGAAGAATTAAAGACTAAAATCTATTCTTTCGGGAAGGAGAATGTTCCTAGACACTTTATCTCAGCCTTAGAAAACAATTTTGGTCAGTTTCCAAGGCCGAAGAAGCCAAATAAAGATGAATATGAAGACCATCCAAATTATTGTACCTTTCATAATATGTTGGGACACCCCATTCAGGAGTGATTTGTTTTCAAATACCTTCTGTAAAAGATGGTAGAATCTGGACAAGTGAAATTGAAAAGTTCATCAGCTCAAGTAGCATGTGTTACTACTACCAATCCAAAAAAGTAAGGAGAATGTTAAGAGGTTAAAAGTAAAAATATAAAAAAATATTCTGGTTGGATGATCAGGAAATGATCAAATGAACTAATGATATTTTACGAAAAGAGTTGAAACAACCAATTTTGTCTTCTACCACTCCTGCCACAGAAAAAACATCTTTATCAATGGTTCATTCCTCCATGAAACAAGGTGGTCATAAGGATAAAGAGAAGTCAGAAGAAAACAAGCTCAGATCAAGGCCAAAGTTTTCCGTAACCTTGACATATTTCATTCCATATTTTTCAAAATCACGGGCACTGACCCGTCAAACGGTACAGCTAGAAATAACATGTTAGGATGAATCTTCATCAGATGAAGAATTGATTTTTGGTTTCGTTAATGTTATCCATTCAACAGATAATTATGCCAATGGTGATTCTAATTGTACTAATCCCAAATTCATGGTTCCCAATTGGGGAACTAGAGGAAGAGGCCAAGGTCGAGGATATAGGGGAAGACATGGGAATTCTAGAAACCATCATTTTATCTCTACACCTTCTCAAACCATATATTCGGCGAAAACTCTTGGAAGAGCCATTTTGTGAGCTCAACAAGAACAAGGGGTTTATTCCATGAAAAACAAGTATAGTTCTAGAAAAATTATCCTGGAGGACCAATTAAAAGATCTACCATATTCTTCTTAGTAGATGAATATGCTTAGTCAGTCTAATATGGAAAAGTCAGCTGTATTTCCCACTTTTGTTTTGACACATAATACATCTGCAATAGAAGCATAAACTTCCCAAGCATATGAAAAACCACATATCCATGTTGGGAAGAAAGACCTTTGGATGAAAATTATGATGTCTTGAAACAATTGGTCTAAGTACCAACTAAGTTATAAATTTTGGATTATTTGAATCTGTCAAAAAATCTTTGATAAGCACTTATTGCGGCCCTGTTATGTCCTCAAAAATTTCAAACTGAACATGTTGCAGCTAAAGTTTTCCATATAGAGAATGATTCTGCAGAATTTCATGTAGTCATATCTTTTACTGATACAGATTAAGACCATGTGGTACATGGACATATCAGACCGTTGTATCTATACAGAAAGGTAAATGACATGGATATTCGATGAGCCTTCATTGATAATGCCTCCTAGGTCAACCTCACTCTTATTTGTACACTTTGTTGATTGGGCCTGACTGAATCTGACTTATCTTTTTTGACTTTAATGTTGCAAGGATATGACAAGAATGAACAGGAACCTCTGAGTGAAATTACACTAAGAACTTAGTTTGAAGATCTTGCATCTAATTCAGATTTCATGTTTGTTTGTCAGGACACAACCTTCAATATTCTAGATGGAAGGCCTTGGTTGCATCAACATGCAACCATACCTACATCATATCACCAATGTCTGAAATACTATATCAATGGTCAAATCAAAACATTGTATGGTGATAAGGCTCCATCCAAAACATGTGAATCTCAATACATTGAGGAAAAGTTTTATCACACAAAAGGAACGGAGTCTAAGACAAAGGATATATCCAGAGTTAATGTTCCAAATGGATTGGAAAATATTTCATAAAATCTATTCATGCATTTGAGTATATATTTTGTGCTACCCATCAATCATGTTGAAAGGGTAAAGCCAAATCCATGCACTCGTCCAATAATTCCCATAATGTCAATTGTGGCAATTGAGCCTGATAACATGGGAGAAATTGTTGATACACCAAGCAATGATGGAAACCTAAATGGAGATGTTTTCATTTAATCTTCTGAACTACAAAAAGTCTATACTTTTTCAATAAATGTAGAAGAAATTCTAGAAATATTAGAGGGAGAAAAAGATGTTGATTCTCCATCCATCAATCCCTCTTTACCATGAAAAATCATTTCGTCATCAGTAGGGTCAGATATAGTGGCTTCTTCTCCAAGATGTTCAAATACTGACTCCTCCCCTAACGTTGTGAGTTTTTCCTTGTCAACTACCATGAAAATAGAAATAGAATAAGGGGTACATAATGAAGAAAAATAGGAAGATCTCGGGGATTCTCATCTATCATTTGAAGAAGGTGTTTCTACCACCATGGATGAACTCATAGAAATAAATCTTGGTACATTAGAAGATCCACGCCCCACCATAATTAGTGCGGCCATGACCTATAGGGAGCAAGAGGTGTATAATTCCATTCTATAGAAAAATTGAGATATATTTTCTAGGAATTATATGGAAATTACAGATCTTAATCCTGATGTAGCCACCCATCATTTGGATATTCCTGAAGAAAATTGTGGGTTCAAGAAAGCAGTAAGGAGAAAACTCCAAGCTCATGCCTCTAAAATTGAAGCAGGAGTTGATAATTATATAAATTCTTACTTCATCAGGGATGTTCATAATCCCAAATGGTAGGCCAGTATTGTCCCAGTGAAAAAGAAGAATGGGAAAATTAGAGTCTGTATTGATTTCAGAGATCTTAACCCACATTGTCCTAAAGATGGTTTTCTAGTCCTGATTATAGAACTTCTAATTGGTGTAATGACTAGATATGAAGCTCTTTACTTTATGGATGAATATTCTGGGTAAACTCAAATATTAAATTCCCTATAGGATGAAGAATCTACAGCCTTTAGAGCACCTCAATGTGTGTTTTTCTATCGGGTAATGACCTTTGGCTTAAAGAATGCAGACATGACATTCCAACATGCCATGAACCATATCTTCAAACCCTACTTAGGGAAATTTGTTGAATGTTATGTGGATGATTTTTCATTCAAATCCAAAAAAATTTCCAATCACTTGGAGGATTTGGGAACCATATTTCACATACTTTGGAAACATAATTCGAAGATGAACCCCTTAAAATGTGCTTTCGGGGTAACCTCAAGAATTTTCCTTAGCTTCATTGTACACCATCGTGGTATTGAATTTGATCGTGAGAAAACAAAATCAATCCTTGATATGTCACCACCTAGAAATTTGAATGAATTGAGAGTCCTTCAAGGACACTTGGCCTATATTTGGCGCTTTATCGCTAATTTGGAAGGAAAATGCTTATCTTTCACCAGATTAATGAAGAAGGGAGTCACTGATCAATGGACTGAGGATTTCCAAGAAGCATTTGATATACTCAAGAAATATCTCTTGATTCCACCAGTATTAATGCCTTCTGTTGAAGGAAGACCACTAATTATGTACATGAAATCTTTAGAGAGATCTCTAGGTGCCTTCCTCACCCAATAGAATGATACTGGAAGTGAAAAAATCCTTTATTATCTCAGTCACACTATGATTGATGAAAAAAACTCGGTATTCAAGTGTTCGGAAGTGATGCCTAGAATTAATCTTTGATGTTCAAAAATTTAGACATTACTTGCAACATCATGAGGTCCAATTGGTATCTTGTAATACCCTACTCAAATTTATCCTCATTCGTCCTATGCTTACAGGATGTCTAGCATGGTGGGCCGTTATTTCTCAGTCATTTGATATCCAGTTTGTGTCTTGAAGGGAAATACAGGGCCAACCTCTAGCTGATTTTCTTCCTAAGAATCCATCCGTAGAAGATACATCGTTAAATACTAAAATTCCTGATGAAGAGTTCTTCCCTATTCAAGATAATTCCCCAACATGGGAAATGTATTTTGATGGTGCTTCTAGAAGTCTAACAAGGAAGAGACTGGAAAATCCAAAACTCAACAAGGTTGGATTAGGAATAGTTTTTATTTCCCCAGAAAAGGTAGTATTGCATTATTATTTTCTATTATCGAAAGGTGGCACCAACAATGAAGCAGAGTATAAAGCTCTCATCACATGTTTGGAATTGGATATTTATGGGAAAATGGATCATTTAAGGGTAAAAGGTGATTTAGAATTGGTAATAAAACAAATTAATGGGGAATAATCTATCATAAAAGAAGAGTTAATACCTTTGTGTGATTATGTCAGAGAGTTAATGTCGAAATTTCCCTTAGAGCTGACATTGTCCTATGTCCCGTGATCAAAAAATTTCCAAGCAGATGAATTGTCTAATGTAGCTACATTCCTGGAATATCCAAATTCAGTTGGGATAGTTATCAACATAACCCATTAACTAGTGATTCCACCTTTTTTCAAACAATAAGGGAAGAAATTAATGAAATTAGCCCTAATTTAGAACTGTATGGTCATACCACTAGATTAAGAACATTCATCATGGAATATATTTAAAATGGGATACTTCCATAAAATAGGGCTGAGAAGGAGAAGATCCGATGATGAGTGGCTAATTGTACTCTTTATGATAGTCCAGACAACCAAGAGATTATTTACAAGAAAGGATTTGACAGCATTATTATCATATGAATTGATGGAGAAGAGAATACAACTATTTTTAAAGAAGCGCATTCAAGAGCATGTGGTGGCCACCAATCTGGGCACAAAATCTCCAATCAGATCCAAAGGATTGGATATTTTTGTCCATCAATGACACAGGATTTCACATACTTCACAAAAAAATTTCATCCCTGTCAATTGCATACCAACTTCATTCATCAACCCCTAGAGTTGCTACATACAACTAAATACTCCTGGCCATTTTTCACATGGGGAATGGATATAGTAGGTCCTTATCCTCCAGCCACGGCTACGTTGTTCAAGTATATTCTCACTGCTACTGATTTCTTCTCTAAATGGGAAGAGAAAATACCTCTAAAGGATTTTGGAGCCAAAATAAGCATTAGTTCTTTCAAAAATAATATCCTCACCCTATTTGGAATCCCTCACACTATTTTGATGGAAAATGGTGCCAATTTTTTATCTGCTGAAATAAAGAAGTTATATTAGGAATATAATATCAAATCTAACCATTCATCTCACTATCATGCGATGAACAATGGATAGATAGTGGATTTCAACAAAACCATATCAAATATACTCCAGAAGATGGTGGATAATGATAAGAAATCATGGAAAGATAAACTCTTGAATGATTTATGGGCTTATCATAAAACTATCCGTACGACCACCAAAGAAACTTCTTATTCATTAGTATATGGAATTGAAGAGATTTCTCCAATTGAAGTACAATTTACTTCACTTATAGTTGAAATCTGTGGTCAGTTATCTACATATGAATGTTCTCAAAAACGGTTTAATGAGTTGGAACGATTAGATGAGAAAATAATGCATACTTTGCATCATCTATAAGTTAATGAGAATAGAATAGCACAGGATTTTAATGAGAAAGTTAGCCTTCATTCATTCATCCAAGGAGAATTCGTATTGCTTCTTAGAACTCTAATGAGACTAAGAAAGAAACCTCTAAACCATGAACCAAAATGGGAGGGACCTTATTCCATAAATAAGGTCTATTCAAAGGAATCCTATGATTTAATATCAATGGATGGAGAGCACATATCAAATCCATCCAATGTGAGATTTTTGAAGAAATAATTTGTGTAATTATACCCATTAGTATTCACTATAAGACTTTAAACTGCACAGTACAATGTCTTTTCTGCAAGACATTAAACCACATAGCAAATAATGCCCTAGTTGCAAGACCTTAAACTGCATTACAACCATAAGCATCCATGTTGCATGACATTAACTGCATGACACCATATTTAGAAATATTTTGTTTCTCTGTTTAACATTATAAGCTTCCATATGAAAATTTCATTAATATCATCACTACTTCTTAGTAGTACATGAGTCCTTGCTTCCCTTTGTCAGAGTCAGATCTGTATTGAAACCATGTTTCATGAACTACATATGGCTTGATTCTCATTTTCAATGAGATGTGTAGAAACGCCTGAATCTCCAATTCGGTGCCTAGCCACAATCAAAAAAAAAATTATTTTATTTTCTCCTCCTATATATGAATCATATCTATACATAGTATTTCTTTAAGATATATGATTTGGTCTTTATACTATTTCATGTCTTAAAATTTATCATTCTTTCATAACATATCAAAAGTCCCATTCCTCATATCAATCCTAGCGTGCAAAATGATTGTCTAAAGAACTATGTATGGATTGATTCTCATATGATTTGAGATACGTATAGATGCCTAGATCTCCAATATTGGGCCCAACCACAATAACAAAAAAGACCCTTTATTTCTTGTATAAAATCAAGTCACCATAGGTAATGTTTGAAAAAACAATGTATGACTTGATTCATTCCATAGCAAGAAATATAGTAATACTTGTGTTTTATCCCTTAATCTAGTTCCAATATGTCTTTCCTTTCATATCAGTTCATTGTCGTCCTTACGTCATGACGTTACACTGAATGAAAATCTAATACCCTATTCTTCATTTGCATCACCTTTGCATTATAAAAGAAACCCTTACTGCTCCTTGTTTCTCACACCAAGCATAGATCACATGGGCTTAGGAATTGAGTAAATTGATTAATTATATAAAATGTTTTAATTTGTTATGGGGTTACTAATGTCCTTACAACATTACTTGAAACTGCATAGTATAATGTCTTTACTGCACGACTTAAAGCTGCACTTTACCATATTCATTCAATGGAAACAAAGAAAGTCGACATTTTACATATGAGTCAGATCCATGTAAAAGACAACAAATTTGTGGTGAATATTTATTCAAATATTTCACATATACAATGAGCATAACCCCTTTCCATATCTCACACTCTTAATCTTGAATTTTTCTTTCAGGTTTTCATAATCTTTCTTACAGTTTCTAGTGACAAGGTTTCCAATATCTGAGAGCTCTTTTTCCTGACTAAGTCTCACATGCCCTTAGGTGGCCTTGCATAAGTTGCCTACATAACAGGCCTGTCAGTCAAAGGATGCCACTATTTGGCTATGCAACATATGCACCAGTTGGCCCTGTATAATAAATCCCCCATCACAGGTTTGTCAAAGAATGGTAACTTTGTTCTTGGTTATAGTATCATTGTCCCCTTTAATCATTTATGAAAATATACAAGAATCTTTATTTTTAAACAGTCATTCATGTATACTTGTCCTATTATATTTCTCATAGTCTAAAAGTCTTCATGACCATGGTTTACACAATTCCCACATCAGGTGTTCGATAAACTATGAAATAATCTTAAAATCACTTGGCAACATGTTATATATTGTTTCCATTTCTAGTCCTAGCTGTATAACCTAAAACTACAGACACCATATCTTTTGCATTTGGGTTGGACCTTTGCAAATGTCCTATTCATCTAATTCTTTAGATATCCTGATTGGAAATACCCTTTCTTTATTTAGGTACCTTTCTCCATAATCCTACCTCTATGATTTGAAAAATCTTAATATCCATAAACATTCTTCAACTTTTAGCAATAGAATGTAAATATTTTGAGAGCTCTTTTGACTGAAAATGTAGCAGGTTCCCTTAGGTATCCTTGAATAAGTTTCCTACATAACAGGCCTGTCAGTAAAAATATGCCACTATTTGACTATGCAGTATATGCCCCAGTTGGCCCTGCATAATAAAGCCCCCATAACGGGTTTTTCAAGTAATGGTAACATTTTTTTAGAAAAGGATTATTCTAATTATTCTATCCCTTTTCCCATACCATTCCACTGTTTCAGAAATTCTCAAAATCATAGTTTACAATTTTTTCTTTCATACGTAAATATGATAGTATATTTCCAAACAAATTATCATGAAATTGAGAATGTTTCAAACTTTTAGTCAGATCTAATGACCTTAAATTAAATCAATGCCATGTCCTCACTACATGACTTAAAACAACACAGTACCATGTCCTCACTGCATGACTTAAAACGGTACAGTACCATGTTCTCATTGCATGACTGAAAACTGCACAGTACCAAGTCCTCACTGCATGAAATAAAACAACACAGCACCATGTCCTCAATGCGTGACTTAAAACTGCATATTACCATGTCCTCACTGCATAAATTAAAACTAACCAGTATCATTTCCTCACTGTGTGACTTAAAACTACACAATACCATATCCTTACTGCATTACTGTTGGTTTAAAATAACCCTTTTAAATCTTAAAATTTATTTCCTTGAAAAAACCTCCCACTGTGGTATTAAATTTCCAAAATATTATTTTCCCCTTTCATTCTACAACAAAATGTTAAATTCCGAAAGTTCTCTTTTTTCCTGACTATCCATCACATTCCCTTAGGTGGCCTTACCTATGTTTCCTACATTACAGGCCTGTCATCCAAAAGATTCCACTATTTGGATATACAGTATATGCCCCAGTTTGCCCTGTATAATACAACACCCATAACAGGTTTGTCAAATAATGGTAACTTTGTTCCTAGAAAAGAGACACATTATGTTGATACAAGCATTATGTTTTGGTATCCATAAAAAATCATGGCCTAATATTCCCCTTGGAAATGTTTAAAAAATATTAAATAAATTCTTAACCATAGTGTTTTTTTGGGATTTAATACAAATTTTACATTCAATGTTATTTCAACCATAACTATTAGCCCTTTACAGTCCAAAATTCATGACTTTAAACTTCCTATAACAATGGACTCAATACTAATTATATTTAGAACTTGCAAGGGGAACTCTAAAAAAAAGTTGAGTTCCAGCTTAGTAAACATACATTTTTTTGACTTAGGTAATATTGAGAAATAATAAAAAAATGTCAAAAGTCACAAAATTTGAGGAGTTATCCATATAACTCCAGAAATAGTCAAATTATGATGATTAGGTCCCTCAAATTAATATAAATTTTTTGAGCATTTCCTTTTTATTATTATAATAATTATTGTTTAGTATAAAGGAATCATTATCATCATTTACCTTTCATATCACTATCATGAAAAACAGTAATGATGATTTATATGATTGAAACCCAAATTTCTATCATTTATATGAAAATACAGGGCCATCCACAAAATAGAGCATCTCTATCATGTTTCAGAATAAACTCTCAACATTATTTTTCATTTGTTGGACTACATAATAATCTCTATCAGCTTCATGTTGAAGATGAGATAATTGAGAAACTATAGCCTTCTATACATGATGAAGTTCTTCCTTCATATTTGAAATGGTAGTCATCCCCTTTAATTGGGTTCCTCTTAATGTTTGATTCATTTTTTCAGGTTTTTTATGGACAACATCTGGTTTTTTTGAAGAGATAACAACACCTTCGTGGGTTTTTTTATTTTTTTATAATCTCAATTGATTTATTGTTATGATTTTCCTCTGCCTCAAATACTATAGCATGAAATACCTTAATATTGATGATTCTTTTAGCCTCTTCAAAATTTTGTCACAGATTATACTGCTTCTCCCATCGGCGAATAATACCTTTCATGGCATCGTAGACTGGCCGATAATTAAACCTACAAAATCCCAAAACGCAGAATAATGCTGGGAGTTTTAAAAAATTGGATGATAATTCATTTAAAGTCTTTTCTGCAATTAGGCTCCAAATATTCCACAATGACTTTTTATGTTCTATTCCAAGAGCATATTGAATCTCTAAATCTGAGTCTAAGTTGATACCATGAGGTAAAATGTACTCTGGAAACATGTCTCTTAGAGAGTTGTCTTGTTCTTCTTCTCCTGGGACAGTTGAAGCTTCCCCTTCTGATCTAGGAGATGATAAACCTAAATAATATATCATGGTCATTATTAGTTTCAAATGAAGGAACAAATATGTTTTAGATGGCGGATTATATTTACCCAACAATAAGTCAACTACTTGATTGGGTACATCCCTTGTATTCTCATCTCTAGTGTTTTGAGAAGATGTTTCTTGAGATAGGGTATTTCCATGAATTTTCTCAATTATGACATTTGTAGGCTCTGGAACATCTTCTTATGAATTATCCTTTATGGGTATTTCTCCAGCTCTAGAAGAAGGATAATGTGGAATACCCTGTTCCTGAAGAGACTTTGCGACATTTTCTACAGATAAAGTTGCATAAGATGATATTTTTTTTGATGTGAAGAATCAAGTTGGATAACAAATTATGTATGGAAAATGCAAGAATAGGGGCTTACTCCCTTTAAATTCCTCATGAAAATCACTAAACTCCTTGATGGAACCTCGAATATCAAAATTTGGATTAAGGGTCTCCATTATTTCAGTGTATACGGTCTGAAATGTTACAACATCCTCACCATTTAAGGTATCCAATAATTGATGGTTGATTCCCAAATTGGATTCACTGACATTTGGTTTCATTGGATCTTCAATTAATACAACAACATCAGGTCCATCCAGATTAGGGTCAACATCATCATCTGTCATAGTTTTCCCTAGATCTTCCTTCCTTTCATCTGAAGCGATAAGAATATGAGTGTTGATTTTTTCATGATTCTTTGAAAAACACCACGGAGGAATGTATTTAATATTACCATGGATTTACACTCTCTCAATAGAGATAGGAGCCAGTATAGCTGTGTTGGTACGAGTAGATACTCAAGAGGGGGGGGGGGTGAATTGAGTTCCAATTAAAATTTTTGTTAAAAACATTATGATAAAAATATCCCAATTCATTACAGCCCAGTCAATTAAGGTAGTAGAGATATAAATGTTTAATTGTCAAAAACTTTCTCTAAGTTTGATTAGTCCTCAGTTGAATCAATGTAATCACTAATTCAACATTTGAAACAGGTTTACTAATTTAAGCATAAATACACACTAACCAAAACTAACTATAAAAGTTAAAGTAAAAATAGTTTTCTGTATTTAAAAAATATAACCAGTGGATAAAACAAAACAGAGTAATTGAAATGTAATACAAAAATGTAATCGAGAGGTTTAGTCTCATGCAGAGACATAATCCTCTCCAATTGGTGATCAACTGCCACCAAGCTATTTAAATACATAATATTTTGATCCACACCCTGGATCGGGGTTTACAACAACACAAATGGTTGTCCAGGTCACACTTAACCCCTACCATAGTTATTCATGGTAAACAATTGTAATATGTGATTGAGTATGAGGATAGTTTGATATCCTCCAGTTATGCTCAGGAGACAGTGTGTGTTATATAAACAAATATACACACTGCTCCAATAGTGAATATAAAACACAATAGAGTTAAAATATAGAATAGAGTTAAGAATTATCTGTGTGTTGTGAAGTAATGATCTAGAATCAATGAATGTTGAGAAAATGGTATTTGAGTCTTCTTTTGGATGTTTTCTTCAAAAAATAATATCGCAGTTTCTGTAATCCAGCTTCGAGGAGTGAAAAGGTTCAGATATTTAATGTCAAGATTTATAATGAGATTTTTTTTGGAGAAGGTAGCTTGTAAAAGTCTTCTTGTAATATCAAGTGCTTAGTTCTTCTCTATTGATATTTTCAGGGTCTATGTCTCAACATGTACTACTTCTTGAACTGCACTGTGTGCTTCATGTTTTTTAACGTGAAAGATGAGGTCATTTTATACTCCAGGATCCTCTAGGCATAAAGATCTTCGCATGTTAATGTACTTCATATTATCTATGGATTTTCATGCCTAGAACATTAAATAATTTTAGAAACATTAATTTGTCTAAATATGACCGTTAGAAATAAATTTGAATTAATAAAAAGGAAATAGTTATTTATGACTATCGGTGAGTCATCTTCAGTCTATTGTCTTTGGTTGGATAACATTGGTTAGTCATCTTTGGTGTGTCATCATCGGTCTTCCGAACTTTGGTCTATCAAACTTTAGTGTGTCGACTTCGTTGTGTCATACTTCGGTGTTTCATTCTTCATTGTGTCGATTTCAGTCTGTCATAATTTGGTTTCGGTGTTTCGATTTCAGTTTCGGTGTGTTGACTTCAGTTTGTCAAACTTCGGTTTTAGTGTGTCGAATTCGGTTTTGGTGTGTCGACTTCAGTTTTTCGAACTTTAGTTTCGGTGTGTCGATTTTGGTTTCAGTGTGTCAAACTTCGGTGTTAGGGAATCCAAAAAATATTAGGAAGAGTCTGTCTTGCATATACCATTACAGGACGAAGTGTTAATCAAAAGTACATGTAAAAATAACCTTGTAAACATATTTATTCATGACTATAAGAAATTGAATTATTAAAGTATATATTGTTGTATGACATAATTGATTTTCATAGAGATATTAAAATTGCATGAAATAGTAGAATCTGTATATTGACACTATTTTTTATTTTGAAAACTACAATATCATGGAGTGTCCAAAAATCTACCCCTTTTTTATAATCACAAATTATGGCATACATGAAAATATATAGATTGAAGATTTCTCAACATAGTAGAATGTAATTATCGAATATAACTTAAGTTTTTCATTTCTAGAATTTATTTAAAAAAAATATCCCCCTCACTAAATGGATTAAGGAGAGTATATGCCATCCTTATATACCATCCTTATTTTCTCCCACTTATGGGATTAATATAAATAGAAAAGCAGAAAGGATAAATAAGATAAAAGAAAGAAACCACAAGAATTTTCATTAAATGTCATAAGAGTACAAGACGAACAAAAAGACCAAATCCCTATAAAAAACTATCCATCACTAAGGGGTTGGGTGCATATGAGCTTTTCCTTTTTCTGATGGATCCAATGGAGAAGGAGAAGTTTTCAGAGTGGCAGAGGATGGAGGTGATCAGATTACAACACCAGGCAGAGTGACACCTATAGGAATAGTAGCTGTAAGGGTAGGCCTTCTCTCTGTTAGGACACAACTTGGAGACTGCTCAGTAATGATCAGTCGAATCTGAGAAAGAGCTTGAGAGATAGTCATTGAAGCAGGAGGCCGAGAGGTTGTACCAATTGAAGCAGCTAGAGGGACCACAATATCCTCGACATGAACAAGCAAATAAGGTTTGAGTAGGTTGATGAAGTCACTAATGATTTCTCCTCCATATTTATTGGCTTTTTTTAAAGTCATCCTTATTCTCCATAAATTTAATCAGCAAAGGTGTAAAATCTTTCAATTTTAGAACTTTCTGTTTGAATGATTCTGTGACTGGAAGAATTTGATGATTTTCTTCCAGAAACATGAAACGGTTTATATGGTAATGCTTGGTATATATCTTAGTGAAATACTTATCCACTTTATCCTGAATTTATTTCATAGCTATAGAGGCTTCATTGGTGCACTATTTGACCATATTGTATACAAGATAGGTATTACGACGTACCTTTTCAAGGGTTTCTTTATCTGAAACAATCTAGAGTCTTTGAATCTCCTCTTCATCACAGCCTTGAGAGACTCCAAATCAGCAACAAAACTTCTCCCACTCCAGGAACTAGATGGGCCAGTCAACATTTTTTCAAGCTATTCTTTCAACCTTTTTAAATATACGCTGATTAGATGAGTTACCATGTTCCTAAGAACTTACAGAACAACACTAATGGAGGTCTTGAATTTAGAGGATAATGAATTCAGCTCATTGCTCATCTTTCTTACCTCTTATCTCAACAAAGTGTTGTGTCTAATAATGGTTTCTACTGTAGTAATAAAATTCAGTTGAATCTCTTGAATCAAAATTCTTGATATCTTTTTTGCATCTGCATCTGAGATACTTATTGAGGTGGATTCATTTCTGGATCCCATTGAAGCTATCACAGACTCATATAGATCATTCTGAAACATTTCTAAATCAGCCATAGTGAGATAGTCATTGTGCATTGACTGAGCAACTGGGCCTACTATTGGAGATGAATCTAGTGGAACAGGTGTAGTATGTTATGGGTCAGCATGTACTTTTTGAATAGGAGGAGGAGGGAACGTTTCCTCTTCTAAGACATAATCTAAACCAAAATGAATGTATCCTGGATTACTATTCTATTATTTATTATAGGTCCAATCTTTTGACTCAATGGTATCAATTCCTACCCTTCTCCCCTAAGGCTCAGGAATAACATCAATATCATCAAGTACTTCATCTGAGTCTCTGGCCATAACAACTTGTCTGGGAGTAGGAACCAACCGAACTTTAGGTTCTTCCTGAGCTCCAGCTTCTTCAGCTTCACCAGGTACATCCTCAATTTGAGGCATTGGAACTAAATCTTCTTCCTATTGGCCAGTATTCATAAGATCATTCAATTCATGAATGAGCTCTCGGTTTTCAGCATTGGGATGGATTGGGCTGTCTTCATGTCCATCGTCTCTATGATCATCAGCCTCTTGATCAGCAGGCTCAATTCCATCACCAGCTCCACGAACAGATTCCTCACTGGGTCTGTTAACCACTTGTTGCCCTACTTTTAGAGAGTCACTCACATGCTCAACACTTCCTCTATCATTATCATTTTCACCACCACCACCATCATCATCATCATCATTATACTCCTCATCTGATTTGCTAACATAACATTCAACTCCGGTAACTTCAATTTCTTCCTCTTCTTCATCACCTAGAATAATTTCTCTTGAAGGAAATTCCATAGGTGGACAAGCATGTCCATAAGTCATATCCTTGGGGATTTTAGCAACATCAGGATCACTCCAATCGTCAAAAGGAGATCCTTCTTCCCTAAGCACTTCAAACTCAGCTTCCTCATCAGAATAAACCATGACTTCTCATGGTTTGAGACCTGGATCAACTTGATCCATTGGTTTAGAAGGATGGTCATCCAGATTGAACTCCTCATACAACCTTTCATCATATACTTCCCAACATATCTTCCATGGGTTCCAAAATATTTTTATCCTTTTACAAATGTCTCTCTAAAGACAAGAACTACTACAGGTAGTTATAACTTCATCTCTATCTTCTACGCAATCAAATTTTTTCAACATGGAAGAAATCATCCTTGAATAGTATAAGCAAGTTTCCTTTTCAGATGGATTAATCAAATAAGGGATATGCACCATAAGATATCTTCCCATATTCACCTTTATTCCATGTTTCAACAAAAATATCATGAAGACATCTGGATATTTCACAACAGAGAAATCTCTCTCCCTTGGGTAGATTTGATGCGGTATGAACTTAAAAAAGAAATCTCACTTATCCATTAAATTCATTTACAATAGTCCTTATGGATTCTTCATTTCCAGTAAGTTCCTTCAGATCATCATCATAGGAAAACAAATTTGAAAAAGGTGGAATATTACCAGGATAGGCGGCATAGACACCTTCATTAGGTACCTCTAAGCATTCAGCCCATTCCATAAAAGAAAAATCTACTTCCTTTCCTTTTACCAAAGACTTCATCTTTGCTGCCTCAGCTTCATCTAGTGATATACTCAAATGATGATATAACTCATGCACTATCTGGGGATAATAGGGTATTTCATTGTTGGTAATCCAATTAAGCCATCCTTGTGATTCTAACACTTTTAACAGAAAATTTTTTCTTGAGAGAAGCCACCCAACAGACACCTCATTTTTAGCTATAACATCTCGGCTTTCTATGCATGGTTTTGCAGTCCCACTAGACTCACCTTTGTGAAGCTTAGGAGAAGGATATTTTCTAGGTTCTTCCATTGAGTACTTAGTCCTTTCCATGACAATGCATCAGATTCCAATTCTGTTGGGAGGTCGAGATTCGAGAGAGAGAGTGACTAAATGTAGAAGGATTTATGGCTATGGAGAAAGTGAAAGGTCGGGATGGATTGAACATAATATATCATTTAGGGATTCTAAATTGTAAAACGTAAAATATAAACTCGGTAAGTTAAAAGAGATAAGAAAACATCGTTTCATTTAAAGCAGGCATAATTTTAAAATCATCCCTTAAATATATCAGTGAAAAAAAATCGGTTTCAATAAGATCAGTTTTAGAAAGATTGGTTTCACAGAGATTAGTTTCACAAAGATCAGTTTCACAAAAATCAGTTTCACAATGATCGATTTCACAAAAAGTGGTTTCACAAAAATTGGTTTTAATAAAATTGGTTTGACAGAATTGGTTACTGATTTATCATTCCTAATTCATGTTTGATGTAATTCATTCTCTCAGAATTTAAGGGTTTATTGAATATATCAGCAAGATGATGTTCAGTCCCAACAAACTGAAGAGTTATATTACCTTTTTGAAAATGATGTCTCAAAAAGAAATGTCTTACATCAATATTCTTTGATCTAAAATGAGATATTGGATTTCTAGGAATGTTAATAGCACTTGTGTTGTCACAGTTAATGGAGACCTGTTTGAATTGATATCTATAATCCAATAAAGTGTGTTTCATCCACAAAATCTATGCACAACAACTACCAGCAACAATGTATTCTAGTTTGTTAGTAGATAATGCAACAGAATTCTGTTTTTTACTGCACCATGATACTGGTGACTTGCCTAACATGTGACATGTCCCAGAGGTGCTTTTTATATCTAACTTACAACCAGCAAAGTCAGCATCGAAATAACTTATTAAATCATATGGTTGTCCTCTTGTATAAAATAGTCCTATGTTGGGAGTATATTTGAGATATTTGAAAATATTTTTAACAACATTTAAATGATATTATTTGGGATTATCGTGAAAGCGAGAACACATGAATACACTGAACATAATATCAGGTCTGCTAGCACAAAGGTAGAGTTGACTCTCTATCACACCTCTGTAGTTGGTTTGATCCCCTGATTCTCCATCTTCATCAGCATCCAACTTATAATTAGTACTCATAGGTGTATCACTACCTTTACTACCATCAAAACCAAAACGTTTTAAAATTTATTTAGTATATTTATTTTGATTTAGAATAATAACATCTTTATTTTGAAAAATATGAAATCCAAGGAAAAATTTATGTTTTTCCATTAATCACATTTCAAATTCTTTTTACATTATTTTTGAAAGATCAATACATAAATAAGTTTTAGAAGATCCAAAACTTATATAATCTACATAAAATTGTACTACCAAAACAACTTTTTAAATTCTTTTAATAAACAATGTAGGATCTGATATTTCTTTAGTAAAACCTTTTCAAATAAGAAAGAAACTATTTCTATCATTCCAAGCTCTTGGAACTTTCTTTAAACCATATAACTCTTTAGAAATCTTAAAAACATGGTTTGAAAAATGGGTATTTGTAAAACCAGGGGATTGTTCAACAAAAACATCCTCAACTATATACCCATTTATAAAAGAACTTTTGACATCCATTTGATAAAGATTGAAATTAAGATGAGCTACATAACCATGTAGTATCTTAATGGCCTCTAACCTAGCAACAGGTGCAAAGGACTCCACATAGTCTATTCCTTCCTCTTGATTGTAACCTTGTGCAACTAACCTAGCTTTGTTTCTAACTATATTACCAGAATCATCAACTTTTTTCCTAAAAACCCATTTAGTGCATATTGTCCAAGTGTCCTTAGGTATTTTAACTAGTTCCCAGACTTGGTTTCTTTCAAATTTTTTTAATTCTTCTTTCATAGCCATCACACAAAATTCATTATTGATAGAATCATTAATATTTTCGGGTTCATGCTGTGAAAGAAAAGCATGATGTTCAACTTGGTTTCTCAGAGAAGCTCTATTGTGTGTTACTCAATTAAATCACCTACTATATCATATAATGGATGATTCCTGAGAGTTCTAATACCTCTAGAAAGTGTTGAACTAGACTCCTCATGAGTGTCTATTGGTTCAGACTCAACATGTGCAGATTTTAGAAGATTCACAGAACTGGTTACTTTTATAGGGGATTCAATATCATTATCATTAAGGTTTAGAATTGACATATCTTCCTCAAGATATTCAAGAGAGGTTTTGGATTCATGTGGATCCGTCTCATCAAATTTTATGTGAACAGACTCTTCCACACATTTGGTTTTCTTATAGAATACTTTATATGCTTTACTCAAGATTGAGTAACTTAGGAAAATTCCTTCATCACCTTTGGAAGCAAAATTTTCAAGATTGTCCTTAGTGTTAAGGATAAAGACTTTGCACCCAAAAACACTAATGTAGTTAACCTTATGATTTCTATTTTTCCAAAGTTCCTAAGGGGGATTATTATGAATAGGTATAATCAATACTCTATTAATGGTATAAAAAGCTATATTTACAGCTTCAGCCCAAAAAATAGGTAGATTATACTCACTGAGCATATTCCTAGAAATTTCCTGAAGGGTCCTATTTCATCTTTCCGTGAATCCATTTTTTAGAGGTGTTCCTGGAGTAGAGAAATTGTGACTATAGACATTATGTGAGAAATAGGATTAAAACTCTTGATTTTCAAAATCATGACCATGATCACTTCTCAAGGTCATAATTCTATGTCCACTAAGGTTTTCCACAGAATCGGAGTATTCGATAAAATAAGAACGAGCATCACTTTTTTGATCTAGAAAGTATACCCAAATGTACCTTTACAAATCATCTACAATAACATAATCATAGTGCTTCCCATTTAAAAATGAAACTCATGATGGTCTAAAAAAATCCATGTGAACCAACTCAAGCGGTTGAGAAGTAAAAACATATTTCTTTGGTTTTAAATAAACTTTGTGTTGCTTTCCCATTTGACAGGGATTGTACACTTTGTTATATGGGAATTATAGTTTAGGTTAGTCTATAACTAAACCATTCCTAGTCAGTTTCCTAAGTGAGTGCACATTGCAGTGTCTTAATCATTTGTCCCATAGCCATGATTTCTTATAAAAATCATATAGGCGAGAAACATTTTTCTTAGATAAAGAGTTTAAGTCAACTACATACACATTATCATTTCCTAGAGCAGTAAATATTAAATCATTTTTGGAATTAAAAACATTACATGCATTATTTTCAAATTTGACATTGAATCCATCATCACACAACTAAGAGATGCTGAGTAAATTGTACTTTAATCCATCAACAAAAAGTACTTTGGAAATTAATACTGTATTAGGGTTACCAATCTTGCCTAGGCCCATGATTTTCCCTTTAGAATTATCACGAAAAGTTATTTGTCCACCATCAACCTTGATTAGGCTCTCGAAGCATGAGTAGTATTCTTTCATATGTCTTGAACATCCACTATCTATGTACCACAGAGTCTTACAGAAAATATTTAGGAAACATACCTACAAAATAGATTAGACATGGGCTAACTTTGGCTCCCAGGTTTTCTTGGGTCCTGAGAGGTTAGTAAGTAAAACTTTGGGAACCCATATTTGTCTCACAGATTTCTTATAATAAGAAGATATATTTTGATACATAAACACTTTTTCCGGACATTTAGATAATTGTTTTTCAAGAAATGGTCATGAACTTGAACTAGCTGTGAATTGTGCAGATTTTGGATTAAATTTAGTTTTAAGGATCCTTCTCTGTCCTGGTTGATATCCTAGACCAGTTATATATTTTTGGAGAAATATATTTTCCTAGAAACTAAGTCAAGGTATCTTTACCTACAGTAAACTTCTCAAGATCTCTTCTTAATTTTTCATTGGATAATTTACGTATAGTGTTTTCCTTAAAATGTTGGGAGAATTTTTTTATTTTTCAATATCCAGACTTGACTTATAATTTGTATTTAAATCATGTTTTCTATTTAATGATTTATATTTTTCCTTGAGCATAGTAAAGGTATCCTAAAGCATTTCACAATATTCAAATAGTTCATCCTTAGTCATATATTCATCATTATGTGGCTCACTCTTATTCCCAGAATAATAGGAATTATGTATAGGAGAGTTAAGTGTTAACTTATATGTTTGTGTCATAAATCATAAGTTGGCAGGATTTTTCTGTTCACTATCAGAAGAATCAGATCCACTGGAGCTTTATTCTGAAGCACTCTAGGTAGCTTTCATAACTTTTTGTATCATTTTCCCTTGTCATAATATTTCTGCTTAAATTTCAGCTTGGGACAGTCTACCTTCACATGACCTTATCGTTTTCACTCATACCAGATTATTTCATTTGAGTTATCATTCTATTTTTTGTCTTTATTTCATTGTCCTTTACTATCATACTTTCCCTTGTAGTTTGACATCCTCAAGAATCTCTTCTTTCTGTAGAACTTTTTGAATCTCCTTGCAAAATGAGCCATCTCCTCATCACTGTCTGAATCTAACTTTTCACTAGTGGAGCTGTCTACAGGAACATGAACTTTTTCTTTGTTTTTTCTCTTTGAGGTAGTAGTCTTGGATGCTACATATTTTTTCCTTGGTTCCTCATCTACTTCTATATTCACCTTAAGTTCTTCTTCATACATCATAAATTTTCCAATTATCTCTTTCACTGGTAGCTTGCTTATGTCTCAAGATTCTCAGATGGAAACCAAAGTTCCCCTCCATATATCAGGTAGGAATCGATGCAGTCTCAAGATTTGGTACTTGTTGTCCACTGGTTTTCCAAGAATACTCATAGTGTTGAGTATTTCGATGAACCTGAGATACATTTCAGAGATAGGTTCATGAGGATTCATTTTAAAATTATCATATTTAACAGTGTATGTATTTAGTCTCATTTCTTTAACATTAGTTATTCCCTCATGAGAAATAGCTAAAGTATCCCAAATTTCATATGCAGTTTTACAAGCAGATATTCTATTGAATCCATCATCACCTAGAGAACAATTCATGGCATTCATTACTTTACAATTATTATTATATATAGCTTTAGTCAACTATGACCATGTGTCCCTAGCATTAGTAGGAAATACAAGTTTCTCTTCAATTGTACCCCAGATTTTAGGTCTCATACTCTCTAGATACATTTTCATTTTTAATTTCCACTGAGCATAGTAATTACCATTAAAGAAAGGTGGTCTATTAGTAGCAACACCCTCCAATATAGTTTCCATAGTTACATAGAATTTAACGAACTGAAATTTTAGACAAGACGAAAATTTTAGGATCTTTAATATACAAATAAAATCATAGCTGAAGATAATTTGAAAATATTGAAAAAAATAACCCTATGATATTAAATGTTAGTTAGAGTGGATACTAAAGAGGAGGGTGAATTGAGTTCCAATTAAAATTTATGTTAAAAACTTTATGATAAAAATCCCCCAATTCAAAACAGCCCAATCAATTATGGCAGTATAGGTATAAATGTTTAATTGTTCAACAAATTTCTCTAAGTTTGATTAGTCCTAAGTCGAATCAATGTAATCACTAATCTAACATTTCAAACAAGCATATTGAATTAAGCATAAATACACACTAACCAAAACTAACTATCAGAGTTAAACTAAAGACATTTTTCTATCATTGAAAAATATAATCACCGGATAAAAAAAACAGAGTAATTGAAGATTGGTACAACAATGTAAACAAGTGGTTCTGTCTCAAGCCAAGACTTAATCCTCTTCACATGGTGATCGCCTGCCACCAAGCTCTTCAAATAAATAAACATTTGATGCACACCTTGGATCGTGGTTTACAACAGCACTCCCGGTTGTCCAGGTCACACATAACCTCTAATACAATTATTTGTGGGAAAGAAATGTAATAAGTGATTGAGTATGATGATAGTTTGATATCATCCAGTTATGCTCAGGAGACAGTGTGTGTTATACATACAAATATACACACTGATCAAATAGTGAATATAAAACACAATAGAGATAAGACGTAGAATAGAGTTATGAATTATCTGTGTGTTGTGAAGTAACACTCTAGACTTAATGAATGTTTAGAAAATGGTATTTGAGTCTTCTTCTGGAAGTTGTCTTTAGAACAGAGTATCACAGTTTCTGTAATCCAGCTTCAAGGAGTGAAAAGGTTCAGCTCGTTAATGTCTCGATGTATACTAAGATTTTTTAGAGAAGGTTGCTTGTTAAAAGTTTCTTGAAATCTCAAGCGCTTAGTTCTTCTCATTTGGTATTCGTACAGTCTGTGTCTCAACAAGTAATACTTCATGATCTACACTGTGTGCTTCTTGTTTTTTAATGTGAAAGATGAGGTCCTTTTATCACTAAGGGAAGAACAACCTTTTGAGACAGATTATTTATGATGGGATAATATCCCGTCACAAATAGTTAAGTCCAGAGAATATTTGCGATGGGGGAATCGTCCCGTCACAAATACCTTTTTATTTGCGATGAGTTTTGGTGGCCCGTAGTAAAAGGTGATGCACGGTTTGGCGTTGATTGTGTGCCGAACCGCTAGAAGCATATTTGCAATGGGGGGGGGGGGGAATATTCCCGTCGCGAATAGTTTGTCACTCGTAGGTATTTGCGACCGGTCCCGTCGCAAATACCCGATGACTGTAAATGGTTTTTTAGACGAGAAGGTTATTTGGGACCGGAGGATTTCCCCATCGCAAATGGTTCTTTGCTCAGAAGTTATTTGCGACGGGTCCTGTCGCAAATACCCGGTGGTGGTAAATGGATTTTTGCGACGGGATGATGCCTTATCGCAAAACATGTGTCGGCAAATACCTTTTGCGACAAGGCCTGTCGCAAATACCCTTTGAACCACCGACATCAATTAATGTCGGCATAGGTATTTGCGACGGGCCCTGTCACAAAAGGTATATGTTGTGACGGTAGTCCCATCGCAGAAGGTCCCATCAGAACTAAACTAAAATATATGTACCCCTCATCCATTTTTTCAAATCCTCCTCTCAATTCTCACTTTCTCTCTCTCTCTCAACCCTATTTTCAGAGTGAGAATTAGTTTGAGTTAGTTTTTTTGCCAAAAAAGTTTTGAAGTCGTCTACATCAATAGAAGATCAAGTATAAAGTTATTTATATTTTATTTAATTTAATATTTATTTTATTTTTTTGATATTTATTTTGTTTATTTTAGATTTGTTTTATTTTAATTAGATTTAAATTGATTTGTTAATAGTAGTTATTTTTAATAATAAATTGAAAGTATTAGTACTAATTTTTAATAAATAGGAATAATTAATAATAAATATGAATAATTTGTAATAAATAGGAATAATTACTAATTATTAGGAATAATTAGAAAAAATTAGAAATAATTAGGAATAAATATTTATAATTAGCAATAAATAGGAATAATTAGTAATTATTTGGAATAATTAAAAATAATTAGGAACAAATATTTATAATTAGCAATAAATATGAATAACTATAAATAAATAGGTATAATTATAAATAAAAAGTAATAATTAGGAATGAATAGAAATAAATAGGAATAATTAGTAATAAATAAGAATAATTAGTAATAAATAGGAAAAATTAGTAATAAATAGGAATAAATAGTAATAAATATGAATAATTAGGAATAATTAGGAACAAATAGTAATAATTAGTAATAAAAAGGAATAATTTGTAATAAATAAGAATAATTAATAATAAATATAAATAATTATTAATAAATAGTAATAAAGTAGAATAAATAGTAATAAATAGGAATAATTTGTAATAAATAGGAATAATTAGTAATAAATAGTAATAATTAGTAATAAATAGGAATAATTAAAAACAAATAGGAATAATTAATAATTAATAGAAATAATAACCAATAAATAGGAATAATTAAAATAAATAGTAATAATTACTAATAAATATGAATAATTACTAATAAATATGAATAAATAGTAATAAATACTAATAAATAAGTATAATGAGCAATAAATAGGAATAAATACTAATAAATAGGAATAATTAATAATAAATAGGAATAATTAGGAATAATTAGGAATAAATACTAATAAATAGGAATAAATACTAATAAATAAGAATAGTTAGCAATAAATAGTAATAATTAGCAATAAATAACAATGATTAAAATAAATAGGAATAATTGACAATAAATAGGAATAATTAGCAATAAATAGTAATAATGAGAAATAATTAGTAATAAATAGAAATAATTAATAATAACTAATAATAATAAGTAATAATTAGTAATAAATAGAAATAATTACTAATAATTAGGAATAATAAGTAATAATTAAGAATAATTAGGAATAATTAGGAATAATTAGGAATAATTAGGAATAATTAGAAATAATTAGGAATAATTATGAATAATTTGGAATAATTAAGAATAAGTAGGAATAATTAGGAATAATTAGGAATAATTCGGAATAATTAGGAATAATTAGGAATATATAAGAATAAATATTTATAATTAGCAATAAATAGAAAAAATTAGAAAATATTAGTAATAAATAGGACTAAATAATAACAAATAGGAATAAATAATAAGAAATACTAATAAATATGAATAATTAGGAATAATTAGAAATAGATAACAATTTATAGGAATAAATAGGAATAATTAAGAATAATTAGAAATAAATAGTAATAAATAGGAATAATTAGTAAATAATTGGAATAATTAGTTATAAATAGGAATAATTAGTAATAAATAGGAATAATTAGTAATAAATAAGAATAATTGGTAATAAATTGGAATAATTAGTAATAAATAGGAATAAATAGGAATCTTTAGTAATAAATAGGAATAATTAGTAATAAATATGAATAATTAGTAATAAATAGGAATAATTAGTAATAAATCAGAATAATTAGTAAAAATAGAAATAATTATTAATAAATAGGAATAATTAGTAATTAAAAGAAATAATTAATGATAAATAGGAATAAATAATAAAAAACAGGAATAAATAATAATAAATACTAATAAATAGGAATAAATAATAATAAATAGTAATAAATAGGAATAAATAATAATAAATAAGAATAATTAGTAATAAATAAGAAAAATTAGTAATAAATATGAATAATTAACAATAAATACAAATAATTAGAAATAAATAGGAATAATTAGCAATAAATAGAAATAAATATGAATAATTACGAATAAATAAGAATAAATACTAATAAATAGAAATAATTAGGAATAATTAAGAATAATTAGGAATAATTAGGAATAATTAGGATTAATTATGAATAATTAGGAATAATTAGGAATAATTCAGAATAATTAGGAATTAAATATTTATAATTAGAAATTAATATATATAACTAGAAATATATTGTAATATTTAGAAATAAATAGTAATATCTAGAAATAAATAGTAATAAATAAAATAATTAATAATAAATAGGAATAAATAATAATAAATACTAGTAAATAAAAATAATTTGGAATAATTAGTAATAAATAAGACCAATTAGAAATAAATATGAATAATTAGAAATAATAATATTTTAGGATTTTTTATATTTTTTTTAAATAATGATAATTTTAATATTTTTTTATATTTTTATTATTTTAATAATATTAATATTAATTTATTATTAATCATAATTTTATTAAATATAATTTTATACTATTATATTTTGTAACGTTTTTTTATTTTACTAATAATAATATTTTTTATTTTATTATTATTTTAATAATAATAATATAATTTTTCATTAATCATAATTTTATTAATTATTTTTAATTATGATTAGTATTTGCGATGAGAACTTTTGTGATGGGATCCTGTCCCCAATAATATAAATATAATTCTTTATAAATAGTATTTATGATGGGGCGCCGGGTCCATCACAAATACTATTTCCGACGGACCTGTCTTAAAATATTTATATATATATAATGTATATAATTTGACTGTTGTTTGCGACAGGAAAATTTCCCATCACAAATAATATGTGCGACGGGCCCATCGCAAATGGTTGATTGATATATAATGTATATAATCAGAGGCTTATTTGCGATGGGAAAAAATTCATATCGCAAATACCATGTTTGGCGACGGGCCCATCACAAATAAATGTATTTGTGACTCTATTTTCTACAACTAGATGTTTGCGATGGGCCCTCGTCGCTAAATCCTATTTACGACGGGATCCCGTCGCAAAACGATCATCTCAAATATGTATTATTCTAGTAGTGTATACTCCAAGATCCTCTAGTAATAAAGATCCATGTACGTACATGTACCTCGTACTATCTAAAGATTGTCCTACAGAGATTAATAAATAATACCAGAAACAATAATTTTTCTAAATATGACCGTTAGAAATAAATTTGAATTCATAAAATGGAAACAGTTATTTATGATTAGCGTTGAGTCATCTTCATTCTATTGTCTTTGGTTTGATAACATCGGTATGTCATCTTCGATGTGTCATCTTCGGTGTGTCGATCTTCGGTCTGTCGAACTTCGTTGTGTCGAATTTAGTGTGTTTTACTTCAGTGTGTCATAATTCAGTGTGTCGACTTCGTTCTATCAAACTTTTGTTTTAGTGTGTCAATTTTAGTTTTGGTTTGTTGAATTCAGTTTTTCAAAATTCAGATTTGGTGTGTCGATTTCGGTTTCGGTGTGTCGACTTTGGTTTGTCGAACTTTGGTTTCAGTGTGCTGATATCAGTTTTGGTGTGTCGAACTTCAGTGTTAGGGAGCCCAAAAAATATTATTAAGAGTCTGTCTTTCATATACCATTACAAGATAAAGTATTAATCAAAAGTACTTGTAAAATTACACTTGTAAACTAATTTATTCATAACTATAAGCAATTGACTTATTAAAGTATATGTTGTTGTATGACATAATTTATTTTCATAAGGATATTCTAATTGCATGAAAGAGTAAAATCTGTATGTTGACACTATTTGTTTTTATGAAAACTACAATATCATGGAGGGTCCAACAAGATGAATCTGTTGATGATTTATCTACTAAAATTTTAGATTCGTCAGTATGATCCTGGGGTTCCCATGAGGATTATTTTTCTAGTCTTAAAGAATTAACTCTTAATCCATTGAGTGAGAAGAGAGACATAGATCCTTCAAGAGAATAAAATGTGGTTACCAGAACATCTTTAGCAAGTTGTATGACCTAAGGATTTTATACATACTTACTCTTTTAGAGAATTCCTCGAAGCAATATCATTGATCTTTTGTGATTCTGTTCAAAAGCTTGAGGATAGATTGAAAAACTTCTCTTAGTAGGGGAAACTTCACATAATTGTTAGGTATTATCTGTCGCCATTACCCAGTCATGATTCTTGCTCCTGGAGAATGTTCTGGAAACTTGGGAGGATCATTCGTTGAAATAATGGGAGAACCTGCAGGACTATGCTAAGGGGATTCAAGAACTAGTTCAGATATTCCTTCTCTACATTCAAGCTGAAGCAATATATTTTCGTCAAGATTAGTGGTGATAAATGATAAAACAGATTTTAAACAAAAGAAAAAGGGAAATACATTCTCAGTATTGACATAAATGTTCCAATCCTCCCTAGAGTCGATAATTACCCCTTTGCGAACTCCTAAGTCCAGCATATGAGATACTCATTTAGAGGCTAGGATTTGTTCACTAGTTTCATATTTAAAAATCTGTAACTCTACAATATACTTATGTACTTCAACCAAGTTATTTTCCGGATTACAATTAGAAGGAGCCTTGATATCACCAATCTCAGGTATTCGAATTCCATTCTGAAGAAATGTCGAGGCGTCCCTAAGATCACAGGTTATACTCACCCAATTATGGATGGACTAAGGTTGCACATAATTCGATCTTGGTCTGGTTGAGTGTGGAAGAGATTCAACACCTTCCGATTGAAGAAATTCCTCTGACCTTTCATCCTTATAAAGTTCCACAGATGGAATAGGAATATCTTTTTGATGGCAGCGACTAGATCGCATTGACATATAAGGTATTGCTTCTCTATCCTTGGTCTTCTGAGTATAATTCATGCGAAGACTTCTTGAGGGCTCTGAAACGTATCAATTTTTTGTACCATCTCCATCCTTGGACTTCTTGCCACAATTTCCACATGAAACAGTCGCTGTAGCCACCACTCGATATACTCCTTTTTTCAGAGCCCCTTGAGGATATGAAGAAACCCAATCCTTGGCATACCCATCTTCCAATCTGATTGATGCATCTGGTGGAGGTAATGTAATTGAAAATTTGAATACCTTTAAAGTTTTTATAATCCATAATTGTTGCGCTACCATTGGGTGCTTCTCATGTCTAACATATGTGGGTGGGAAAGTATTTTATTATTGAAGACATCTAAACTGACAAGAAAACCTATAGGGGACATAAGCCTCACATATAATTTCACCATAAATCCTGGTTGATAATACATCATCCCTAAATTCCATCATATAAGATCTCAGCTCATAATTATTTTCTTTACCATCATCAATAAAGTTTATAGTTGGTTGATTACCAAAGGGAAAGAAGTTGAATTCTCCTAAGACATTAAATACCTTCAGTACCTCGTCAGGTCTCAATTTTAGAGGCATAATACTCAAAACTTTCTATAAAAATGGGGTGAATTTACCATTAGGAACTCTGACTAAGTATAACACTATGTGTGAAGAAAAATATGATACAATCCACCCCCACAACAATTGGAATGGCCCAAAAATCTAAATGAAGCCTTACCACTGTATAAATGCAGAAGTAGAAGGTAATTGCATTCCAAAATTGGATTTTCTAGCCCAATATACTTCCCCTGTACCAATTTAGCTGCAATGATAAAAGTACCTGATCTTACACCTCCTCTGGATTCATGGATTGGAAAAAAATAAACACTTATCCACATAGAAAGGGAGGAATCTAAGCATACTTTTTCATCTATATCAGGTTCGACTTTATAACCCCGGTGCTTGTAATATTCTATTTCCAATGTAGGCCAATTTGTGTATGAAATGCCTCCGTTATCGGCAGGACATACAGTAGGACATCCACAGGTTGGACCTTCATCTGTAGTTTGTTCTAAAAAGGATTCCATCCACCATCTAGCATGAATATCTTTATTGTCATTGGGTAAATTCTTTGCTATCATAAATTATTCATGGGCCAGCAGTGGTGTTCTTGTAACATCACCCCATGTTGAAGTAGGCATGATGAATTCATCATACATTTCACTAAGAATATGAATTCTAGATATTTGGTAATTGTCCCAGAGACTAATACCAACTTCACCATGCATCAAATTAAAATAATTCATTTGTGGACTCCATTGGCTCATAAATTTAGGAATGAATTAATTTTTGTAAACATAATTCTGCCCCATCCAGACAGCTTCATAGATATGAATGTCTGATAACTCTTTTCTGAATTCTTCATAAGTCTGACGTAGCCAAAATGCCCACATCCACTCATGTTTGACAACCCCTCTAGAGAAAAGGTCCCAGTATCCTTTCTAACCATTATATTAGTCTATTTGAGAATCCTGAAAGTGGAATCATAACAATGTGGTCTTGGCTCTACAACATGATCCTTTATGTCTATATTGCAACCACTACGATGAAAGATGCAACTAATAGGGAACATGCCTTCTTGTATTGGAACTCCCTTGCACTAATATTCATCCAGTTACAATTGTAATACTGATGAAAACAATTCTTTGGAAAGTAATTCTTAACTAATGGAACATGGGAATCTTGCAAAAGTCGATGCCCGTACAGGGGTAAGTAAGAACATTGTGGACAGTCACGCTGGTAAGGAATTAGACCCTTCCATAACCTAGGGAGAGTACTCTCAACAATTTCATAATAGTCTGGCCTGCCGATCCTCATCATTTCATTTTGTGGAACCTTAGCCTCTTATGTATGTGTCATCAAATGAGTCATTCTTTCATGAAAAAAATAATTAATAAACTTTCAAGTTAGATTTTAAAGAAGAAAGTGAAATTTTTTGGCAAAGGACACTATTCACATAGGTCCATCGATAAAGCCCTTCGACAAGGTCCTTCAATGAGATCATTTGCGTAGTTCCTTCAACAAAGATCCTCGCACAACTCTATCGATGAAGTCCTTTTGGCATAGCTAAATTGCGTAAACAATTTTACCTTGAAGAAATTTCAAGGGAATTATGCGAGAGCAGAACACGATGTATGTGGGCGAATGAGCTACACAATGAGAGCTCTAAATTTTGGAGAAATCACGGGTGAAGAAAAAAAATTCTAAAGGTTGAGACCTATTTATAGGCAATAGAATACTGACATGTCATGGCTGCATGCCTTATCTGCACGACATACCTGCTTGAAGTACTTGCGTGACAAACATGTGATATTCATTAATCTATCCTTATTTCTCTTTTTCCCAGAATTTCACCTCAGGACATGACCCTCTTTTTATATTTCGGATCCAATCTTAAGGGAGGATTTTGTTTACACTACTTGAAAATGTAACAAAAAAGATAGGAAACCATTGGATATTTCAAAATCCCAAAGAAAGATTCAATGTGTTCACGGAAAAAATCAACCAATTGTCCCAAATATCTATGCAATGTAGTAGCATTCAGGAGCTTCGCAACCAAGCTACGTGGCATAGCTTTACATCCGAGCTATGTAGCTTAGTTTCCTGATCGAGCTTTGCAGCTCAGCTTCGTGAAAAAGCTACATGGCCAAGCTACGCGCGAGAAGATTTTTGATTTCCCTATGCAGAGCACCTTCACAGCAAACCTGTGCGCAATACCTACACAGGAAAAGTTTCTTCAACCAGGCCCATCCATTCTTATAAATAGATCCCTTAGGCACCCCATTTATGGACTGAAAAAAAGTGAAAGTCTCTCTGATGCTCCAATTGCGTAGCTATTTTGCCTAGATCTCTCAAATTTCCTCAAGTAGTTATTTAAACTACAAAAGAAGGGATAACTTAAAGGGATAGGCATGTTTTGAAGTTTTTCCCATTATTCAGTCCTCATCCATACATATACGGTGTATTTTCACACCGAAACTACATGGTATATCTGTATGCCACACCTGTGTGATAGGGCAATATAGGGCACCTACGTGGCATACTTGTGCAAAGTACCTACACGACCATCTCAAGTAACCATCTTTAAAGCCATCCATGAAAGGGTACCTTTTTCCTTGGTTCCCTTATCTGAAAGAGGCTAAGTTGAAGCCTCCACCAAAACCACTTGACTTCTCAATCCTTTGGGTAAGGCACATCAGCGTGTCTCCAATTTGGGTTTGTATTTCTGTAGTCATAGGTTTCCCACATTCATGTCACAATGGGGTTAAGATTAATGGGATGTTTGTGGGTTTGTATATCCACAGTCATATGGATGTTTCTCCAAGAAATAGTGTTGTGAATTTCCATATTTGGAGGATGGTTGGCTACCGGCCGCGCCCTTTTCAAAGAGGAGACCTGGGACATCAGGTCTCTAGTAGGGAAGGTACACTTCACACTTTCCATTCCACGCAGGTATAGGAGAAGTCTCCTTCCCCTACCAGAACCAATTTCAGGGCAGCCATCTAGGTATAAGCCCCTGAACTTCAGCCATTCTTCATAAATTGGACCCTTGTCTAATGTAAATAGAATATAGGGAAGGCTCATTGCCTCACCATTTTCCATGGTCAATGCGCCCTCTTCCTTCAGTGGAGGAGGAAAATTGTGAAGTGTTATTGTTGAATATTTCACATGCTCTTGTTTCTCACACTGAGCATGACTCACGTCGGCTTAGAGATACGAGATGGTTGAAATATGTACACAAACACTTAGAAAATGAAATATGAGAACTCTGATTCTTGTTGATGCGAGGATATGTATGAATCCCTTTCTGGGCCCGAGATCATCCAACCCTAATTCCCCCAATTTAGGCATCCTCCATATAAAATAAGCCCCAAATTCAATCCTCAAATCATCAAGGCATCCTTTTTCCGGAAGTAAGCCCAAACTCAACTTTCTCAAAGGACTATACTCTCTTATGAGATTCATCAAACTAAGTGGGATTTAATTCCCATTAATATGGGAAATGTAGGAATCCTCCTTATGGTTCAAACCCAACATTTCAAATAAACCTTTCTCTCTTTGGGGCATATTCCAAATATGGTCTGATCCTACATGGAAACTCATATCCTTTAAAAGTTCTATATGCTGCTTTAGCATAAGTCCCACACTAAGTTTCAACTAAGAAATTTCTTCTTAGAGGTCCTTATCATAGGACCTTAAAAGGTATGATGTGTCCTATTAAGCGGCACCGAACTAGGAGGATTCTGATTCGTTTCACAAGGATACATAGGTAGCTCATTTTCTGAGCACAATCCCATGATTAAAACAAACCTTCCTCTCCCTAGATGACAATAAATTCTAGAGTGCCCCATTGAGTGGATTAAAAACCAGTATCATTATAATGATTATTAAAAGAATCTCTAATCGGTATATTAGGGGACACCATCGACGGAAACCCTCGAACACATACCGATGTTTCCATTAATGAAGAACCATGAATGCATACTGATGATTCTAAAATTTTACAAATGTTAATAAATGGTTATAAATTACAATAGATACTTATGATATACTTGGTGAATTAATAAGGACTCATGAAAATATTTTAATTTTATAAAGACAGTCCTGGAGTAGACAATAATTCCCCCCAAAATGGTGTGATGAGTCTGACCTCCCATCCTCTCGACCAATGCATGTTCTTAAGTATCGTAATGTTGATGAACATAACGAATTCCTGAATTTGGAATGAAGGTCCTCTTTGGATAAATAAATATTGGATGTTTCCATTTACATGAATAAATCCAACAGAAACCGCCTAGAAATAGTGATTCTCAAATCTAGAACACATGTTTCAAGGAACTACGAAACACACATCCATCATTTTTTGGGATAAATGAGAACTAATAGTTCATTCTGAAGTAGTAAAATAGTAGAATAAAGGCATTTCAGAGATTGGTGGATGAAAAAAATAAAGGACTAATTAGATAATACTAAATATTCGCAAAGGCTATCACTTTTACTTCTAAGAGGTAAACGATTCCTTTCTCTACGATCCCTGATAAGGGATTACACTTTCTAGGAATATTTGTAATTAATCAGTTAGTATAGGTTAATTGTCCTTAAAGGACCCATAACACCTAGAGGATTCCTGGAGGAAACATTTTTCAGATGGACTTTGTTTTATTTTGACCAATCTTGAGATCTTTATATATTACGATGATACAAAAAAGGATTTTTGCATGTAACATGATTTCACACTTAAAATGGTTCATTTAAATGTGGTGGAAATGGAGGAACCAAAATTCATTCATGGTGTATTTGATATGGTCATAATTCGGGTCTGATTTGACCACATAATACTTTAAAAACCCATTACTATATATTTTGAGTATTGCTTTGATGATACAGTGCATTTTCCTTTATTATGTTGGTACAAAATTTTTCAAACTAAAATGTATAGCTTGATAGTATAAGGATACATAGATAAAAATGAATGTGGTTTATTCATTATCCTATAGTTTTATATTTATCTAATTTACCCATATTATTCATCCATAAACAATTGGCCCAAGAATATAGTAATAGGATCAATCAAAAACTCTTTTACCATAATGAGAATTTCATCCTTCGAAAGAGGTGGTTGCGGCCATAGATGTTGAGGCAGTCCCTTATTTTGCAATTTTTCTTCCAAAATAAGATAATGTTGGATAGAAAAATAGGTTATGACACCTCAATAATCAATTTTTATTTAAAGACCTTGTAAACTTTATCCTTAACCATAAAAGCTTGAGATTGGTATATTTTCAAGGAATTTGTTTAAACCCACAGTGACGCCCTGGGAGGAAATGTCCACTGATGTAAACCTAATTATTGAGGCCTATCATCTCAAAATATCTCCAAAAGAACACATAATCATTATGAATCAATAAATCCATATAATGTTATTATTCTTCTAGTGACATGGATGTGTTGATGACCATAAGCCTCAAATTTCTTCACTACAATGATTTACCTGATTTATCACATCAACATTTATGAAAACACCCTCTTCAAATATAGTAGGGGAATCTTTCTGATACAGTTTATCAAATACAATATGAGGATTAGAGGGAGGGATTAACTCTTTGGAATCTATATATCTGGAGAGTGAATCATAACATTGTATAATGATAGAGGAGTCTTCAAAAATGAACTCTTGCTTGGAGTATATTATAAGAACAAATCCTAATGAAATAATCCCACATGATTTCTAATGGTGAGATACATTATTGATGTATAATAAATAACGATGGGTTGAATAATGTCATTTAAAAATAATTTTTTAGAATATTTAATAATTTTTTGGTTGGTGGACATGGGGATAACTTCTATGTATATTAGAGGGTGAGAGTTTTATGGTATCAGTTAGGCTATCCTAGTCTATGAGTATATCATAATCTATGGGTAATAATTTTTTTGGGTACATTGAAACAACCTACCATGTCTGGTGTAATGGGATATAACTAGTGAATTGGGATAATAATTTTGTCTTTCAAATATTTATAATTATATATTATAGTGGATGTGTAGTCATTAGGGAAATTAATGTGTTCATCCCAACATTTCTATATTTTTTCCTCCCATCTGCAGTGACTAACATTATGATAACATGCCTTAAGGGAGTCTAAGAGGGATGTGTTGCCTCAAAGTACATCTACATGACCATCAAAAGAATATATGAGGTACTAGGGAGGAAATAAGGGACCAATGAATGAAAATGAATCTAAGGCATTCAATAAAAACTGTAGGCACTATCTTGTGAGAATACCATAAATTTAGTTATTTTTATTATGATCTTAAACAGATTCTATAATTGAATATTTCAACACAACATCTACATGTTCTTATAATACATTATATATTTCAAGTTAGATGGAGTAAAATCCTCTCCTTTAAGCCTGAGATTATAGAGAATATGGGTTGGGATAAGTTTGATCATAGAGAAAATATTCATGATCTAATGACACATTTCTATTCCATTAAACTACCCTACGACATATAGTATGAATATGTTCCCCTAAATGGTAACATCCTCATATTCAATATAAAAATAGAATATGGCCTAATTTTCCTCTCATTAGGTCTCTTATATATAATATTCCTTGACATATGATACCTAAATCCCAAAATGAAGGGGGGGGGGGTCATGGCTTCGACAAGAGCATCTTGTATTACATTTGAACGTCAAAAAACCTTGAGAATCAAGATCCTCCTAAGAATAGTGGTATAGTGATTCCACACATCATCTTACTAGGAGAGGGTCATTTTCCCCATAGAATTACATTTATTAGTAGGGACCACAAGTGACATTGTTTACTGGGCATATAACACCCCAAGATTTTTGTAAATATATTTTTGAATTAATTTAATCAATTTCATTCTTTTAATTTCATGCCACACTGGATATTGTTTTTTTACATAAAATAACTAAGTTTATATTGCATTATATGAAAAACAAAATTAATACCGAACTATATGCAACACAAATATTTTATTGTGGTACACATAACACTATTGTTTCCTTTTATTACACACAATATTGAGTCCCGTCAATATATTTCATTAAATGTAAGGTCAAATATCCACTGAAATACAATATTCTATTAATATAATTATTAATACATTTTTATAGATACCCCCTAGAACATGGAATGAATGTTTTGAATAATATTAACTATGTTTTAAAAAATTATTTAAACATGTATATAAAATGATTCATTTGTTTATCAATTATTATATGTGAATGAAAAAACAATTTTAAAATTATGAACTTATTTCTCTAAGATAACTAATTTTCAATGTATAAACACAAATTTATCTCAATGAATTAAAAAAACCATTTTTGGTTAATATTTTCAAAATAATTTTTTTATTATAAATTCGATAAATATGTTTTTACTTACCCAATATATTTTATAGGTATAATATAAGAATAAATCTATATTTATGAATAAAAAAATATTTTTTTAAAAGTAATTTTACCACCTTTTAATTGTGAACTATTTTCAAATCTAATTATTTAAACATTTATTATTTTTACATTAAAAATTAACTTCATTTATAAAATTTTCATATGAAAATTTATATATGTCAATATTGTGTATTTTTATGAGAAGATTCATTTTTAATGAATATTGAAAAACACTAAATTTTAATTCAGTTTTTCATATAATTTATTTATATTGTAAAATTAAGCATTAAATTTGTATAAAAGTTTAATTAGATATATTATAAAGAAATTAATCCAATATATGTAATTTGAACCAATTTCAAGATGAATTTTTGTTTAATAACATTTTAATTTTTTGGACCTTTTCGCTTTAAAACCCCAGTTTTTCAACCCGTCTCAAGGATTAATTTCAAATTTTTTTCGGCTACTTCAATAATTATAATTTTTAAAAATTGATTCCATATCATGAAAAAATATAATTTATAATGTATAATGAGGTCAAAATATATTTTTTTTTAAAAATATAACTAAAATTGGTTATAATTAATTACAGCGATTAAGAGAAAAATTATCTTAACAAATGACATTGCCTAAAAATTAATAGCCATGATGACCTACACACTGGTCTAAAATGTATTTTTTTTGTTTTTATTTCAACCCTATAATACGTTTTACCAAATTTTGCCAATTATTGGAAAAACATTACAGGGAAAAAATGTGGGGGGAATTGCCTTTTAAAATTTTCTGAAGAATGTCACTCCTCTTGCACTATAAAAATTCACTCATCCCTCCCACTTATCTACACCACTATAACCATTTGGATCACACAAACTGGACTCCAATATTATCTTAAAATCAATACATTAATCATAGAAGACTCTATTTGAGAATGAAGCCATCCAATGTATCTCGTTGGTGTAAAACCAAGAGGAGTTATCCAAAGAATATGTAACATCCATGTTGAAGTTCATTTATTTAATTTTCATTCTACAACCTGTAAAATTTTAATAATCCATTATTATAAAATTTTAAAAAGTATAATAAATATACTTATACATCTATATTGTAATTTTAATACATATAATTACTGAAAATTACATATAACGGGTAATGAACTTGTTTGTTCTTGTGTACAGAGAACTGTCGCTACTAGAAATGATGTTGTTCGTTTTTCCTTTACCACATTTCATGGCTAGGAATTATGATGGAAATTATGTATATATATTATATATATTATATTTAGGATTAATTAAATTATATTTAATTAGATATATAACTTATACCTCCATGCCTTCCATTTTTTTATATACGATAACTTTGTTTGTGGATGTGTGGACTACCGCCTCCTCAAAATGATGTGATTAGTTCAAACATTACATTGGATGTATTAAGGAGATGTTTAGTTAAAAGATATGATATATATGTACTAATATTTATAACATAATTATAATATATATATATATTTATTTGTGTGTGTTTATATATATTTCATTTTCTTTCTTTTTTTTAGTACGACAATAAAATGGAAACAACGTCCATGCATACATAAAACCCACTATCTCCATAAATAGTGTATTCCATTTCATATTTCTATGTATTATAGATTAATATAAACAAATATATTCCTAATATATATGATATTTTTATAATGTTAATAAAATATGTAAATCATGATCTAATTAAGAGGATCACGAATAAAAAGTCTAAACAGGTATGAAAAATGAAGCAGATAATACCTGAAGCGTAACATTAACATGGAATTGTTAATAAACTGGAAATATAAATTGTAATGGCCCGTACCTCTCCAGCCCATTCCTTTGTCAAAAAAGAAGTTCAAGAAGTGTTCTGGAGGGTAAACTGGACTTTTCCCATGCTTTCCAGAATTTTGAAACTACACGCCGTGTTGTTTGAGTACACGCTGTGTACCCCCTTTCCGGGTATACCCCGTGTCGTAGGCCGTGTCCTTGCCGTGTGAAGTAAATGAGTACATGCCGTGTAACACCATGCCAGGTATACCATGTGTTGAAGACTGTGTCCCTGATGTGTGGAATAATGGGTGCACGCCGTGTGTCCAATACTACACACCGTGTAGTCTTTCCCCGAGTACGCGTTACCGATCAACGACTGTGTGCCATGTTGGAGACATTTCATTGACATGTGAAATAAATGGGTACGTGTCGTGTGTCCAAACTAAATTCCGTGTAGTCCCTCCCCTCATATACATTACCCTCAAACCGTGTGTTGACCAGTCAATGACCGTAGAGCCGTGTTGGAAGCCGCGTAGAGACTGTGTGAAATAACCGAGTACACGCCATGTACCATAAAGTACACGCCGTATAATTTTTCTTTTCTCACCTATAAGAGGAGGGGTCCCCTCCTCGTTTTCAACTCACTCCTCTCCTCTCCATTCCTCTGAGCAGAGTTCTCCCAAGAGACTCGAAGGGACTTTCTTCCATAACTTCTTTGTCCGAGCTCCGATTTACGATCCGTCAACGGCCACAGGATCATAACGACGAGGAAGAACTTCTGAGCTTGGATCCGTTGTCTTTCCTTCGGCCATTACTTTCCGAATTCCACCATAGGTGGTTTTTCCGGGACCTGACAGAAGTGACAGATGCCGACAGACTTCTTCTAAGGTTGATCCGGGGGAGCATTGCGATTAGAACCTGTTGAGGTAGGGATCTTACCTTCGTCTCTCTAATGTGTGCATCATGCGGGGTGGTTATACTCTTGTTTTCATGAGAAACAGTTGAACCATTATATAAAGATAATAACTAGTTAAATAACAGGGATGGGAGAGTTGTTATGTTTATCCTTGTTTATTCTATTGATATGTTGTGAATTGAATAGGCTTATGCCTACTGAAAATAATGGTCATTGGGGGACTTTTCTTGTGCAATTAAATGTTTCCCTATATTTCTAGACCATTTTTTTTGTGGATGGAATCTTCGTGGAATGTGGAAATTGGGTAATCACATAAAGTGGCTGTTTAAAATTTGGAACCCTTGTGTGATCGCCCCGGTTGAACGAAATGGAATAATGAACATGTGGGTGTTTTCTTGGTTACGTGGCATGTGATGGGGATGTTTTGTGGGTTGTTGTGGATAGGGTGAGCAGTGGGACTGCGGTTGGATTGGTGTAAATTTTATGTTGGTAACGGGCAGCGGGGCTGCGATAAATGGTATTAAAGGGATAATGATGTACGGTGCGGTTGTAGTTATGGTGGTTGGCAGCGGGGCTGTAGGGTTGGGTTTTAATGTGAACAGACTATGGGTTGTGAATAATAAAAAAAGTGTAAGAGTTAATGAATGGTGGGTCATGGTAATGGAACGAGGTTAATAATCAATGGGTTGGTTGGTTGATAAGTAGGACTTGGTTGTGTTGCTTGTGTTTTCCTAACTTGTTTTGTGGATGGCAGAGATATGTTTTACAAACGATCGATGTGGTTGGTTGTGGATAATTGCCCAGTAGTGAAGGAACTAAATAAACTAATTCTACTGAAACGTGAAAACCTAAATGGGGTTGGGGTTGTTTGTTGTATGCATGCTTCGTAGTAGCAGTGCTGAGGCACGTGCTCAGTTTCTCTATTTAGAAGCCATAGGTTGGGCTGTGTGTTCGGTATAAATATATATCTATATCTTTTGTGTTTTATCGCACCCCACCCATGTTGAGAACTTAGTGTCTAACACTCTCATTTCATGGGAGAGGGTGTTTTTATCTTAGTTACTAGCTCCTTCTCCCCTTGGATGTGATGGATTGAGGCAACCTTACACCTAAGACTCTTCAGGTAGGTTTCGATTGGGGTGGTTTTATCCCAAGACTCTTCGGGAATGTTCTACTTTTTCCCAAGAATCTTCGGGATGAGTCCCAGGTGTGTACGGGCGGGATATGTGGTTGTGAGGCCCTGGTGTGTGCGGGCGGGATACGTGGTTGTGAGGCCCAGGTGTGTGCGGGCGGGATACGTGGTTGTGTGGCCCAGGTGTGTGCGGGCGGGATAGGTGGTTGTGAGGCCCATGTGTGTGCGGGTGGGATACGTGGTTGTGAGGCCCAAGTGTGTGCGGGCGGGGAGAGTGTGGCAGCGTCAGGACGTTCGCCGTTAGGAAGAGCAGCTAATTAAAGGGAAATAGTGCGGGTACCCAATACTCTTGTTCTTATATACTACTAACTGTGGTGATTGTGTTTTTGGTGAGTGTTCTTAGTGAGGTTGGGTGGATAGAATTCCTTGCTAGGTTTCTGCTGTTGTTCTCACGGGACATTATGATGTCTCCCCACTTGTGCACGAGAGCTTTAGGTTTCCCTACTGAGTATACTTGTATGTTCAACCTATGTTTACTTTCAGGTTTCCAGGAGGACTATCGGGGCCGTGAGGGACCCTAATGGTCGGAAAGTTGGAGTTGTTGCAGTTGATGTACTCTTGTTTTCTTTTGGTATTGTACCTTGAGCTTTCTTGTACTTGTACCTAGTTTTAAAATTTGTTTAAACATGCATGTGGGATTGGTTTGGGTTTATTCATATACACTTGATCTTTTCCTTTTTGGTGTTTGACTTGTTCTATTTCCCGATCCTAAATAATAAAAAGGGTAATGCCTCCCATATTTGTGAAAACTCATACCCTTGGTGCTAGTCGCCACCCCGAGGCCTACTGGAGGCAGGACTCGAGGGGTCATTATCTCCCTTTCATCATTGCTATCTCAGAAGGGGCATCTTTGGTGGGAAGGGGTCGTGAAAAATTGGTATCAGAGGTGATGGTTGAGAGATAGGATGGAGTCTGGAGTTAGGCACAGTGAGGATTGCATGGGATGGTAGGGCGACAATGTTAGTTAATCATGGTGTGTGACATAGGCCAGGGAAGACCGGCTAGGACACATGATTTTAGGGCCCCCTGTGATCCGATGCAAGGACTCTGAGCCTACCGAATAACCACGTGAGGCTACATTGATTGCATTGTAGAGACCCTAGGGAAGGTACATTCATCATCATGATTGTGTTTTACTTGATTTGGGTGTTCTAGGAAAGAAATTGAAATAAAATGATAAAATAAAACCTTGAGTTTTTCATTACTACTTGGGCTTAGGAGATCCTTGTTTACCATACAGCTATGGCACCAGGACGTCGTCCCCGGGTGGCTCAGACGGCCGAGGCCCAGCATATTCTGGTGTTCGTTCAGTTGAGGATTGACCGAGAGGAGGAACATAGCCAGTGGCAGAAGACTCTCCGTTATTTCCAGTGGCAGACCCTCAAGAAGTAAGAGGGTAGTACTTCAGATACAGAGACGTAGGGGTGGCTTGAAGAGCTAGGGATTTCTTTTACCTTGATTAGTGCTCCGAGGGAGTACTGGGTTCCCATTGCAGTCAGTCAGCTAAGAGTTGCGGCACGACAATGGTGGATGCTCTACCTCGGAGAGAGGATAGAGGTATCAGTTCCATGGGCTGACTTTGAGAAGGAATTCCGAGAGGAATTCCTTTCTGCCATGATCAAGGCATAGAAGCGACAGGAGTTACTCTCCCTTCAACAGGGGAGTATGTCAGTACGAGAGTTGGGGATCAAGTTCAAGGATATCCTATGCTTTTCTCCAGATCTCTTTCTGGATGAGGAGTCTCGGGTGAGACGTTTGGAGGAGGAACTTCGTCCTTCGCTCCAGTATGCTGTCACCCTCTTCACCCTTCCGACATACATGGTGGTACAGAAGATGGAAGAGGTTGTAGAGAGGATGCACTCGCTGGGAGGTGCACCCTGAGAGGGTATCCATCCAGGCTCGTCGAAGGGGAAGGCAATTAGCAGCAGGTCCCCTGCGACGGGACCTTCCAGGTTCAGGCCAGTAGGTAACCGGCCCCAGCAGTTCCAGTTCAGATCTTCGGGTCCTCGTCCATTTTTCACGAGCCCAGGACTGAAGTGTTTTTCTTGTTGAGGTTTCAGGCATGTTCAGAGTCGGTGCCCGACCTGAGCTCAGTACGGTGGAGGTGGTAAGGTTCAGCGCCCACTTAGCAGCACCAGTTGTCGGTGAGGCCTTTCCAGCAACAGTAGGACCATGCTCCTCCGAGGTCAGACTTTGCGGGAGGAGGCCGACCTCAGGGTGCCCCTCAGGGACCTCGACCAGGGAATGGTTGGGGAGGTGGACAAAATTAGAGAGGCAGTGGAGCTGGGTGTGGAGAGTTGAACGTAGTAGAGTTGACAGCTCCGACAAGACCAGAGGTGGTGCGAAGTACAATTTGTTTGTTCATCACTCTTATTTCTACTTTGTTAAATTCGGGAGCTTCACACTCCTTTGTTGCACCTGATCTATCCCATGCTTTGGGACTAGACGTAGAGAGACTTTCTATACCACTGGTGCTGAGTACACTAGTTGGAGGCCAGACCAGCGTATCTTGTGTTTGCTGGATATGTGGGCTGATGTTGGGACCACATCAATCTAGTGGGGACCTTCTTCTATTACAGATGCAGCCATATACGATGTCATCCTAGGCATCGAATGGTTGTTTTTTGTTAGTGCCGTTATCAACTGCTTCTGGAGAAGATTCATGTTCTCCGACGTGGATGGGCAGCGCATATCATTTGCTGGTGAGAGGAGATATCTGGTGGGAAGATGGCATATGAAGCCTCTCCTTTACCTGTTAGGCGGGTTATCAGTGGTTCCAACTGATATAGAGATGATGGATGTCCCAGAGGTTGTTGGGGAGTTCCTCGATGTTTTTCCTGATTAGGTTGTGACTCTACCCCCCCGACGTGATGTTGAGTTCGGGATAGACTTACAGCCTAGTGACCACCCAATTTCAATGGCTCCTTATCGGATGGAACCTTCAGAGTTGTGGGAGTTGCAGATTCAAATTTTTGATCTGATGGATAAGGGTTTTGTTCAACCCAGTGTATCGCCATGGGGTGATCCGGTTTTGTTCATGAAAAAGGCAGATGGTGGTCTCAAGCTATGCATAGACTACCGAAGGTTGAACCAAGTAACGGTCAAGAGCCGTTACCCCCTTCCAAGGATATACGATCTCTTCGACCAACTAAGGGGACCAGGTTGGTTTTCCAAGATTGATCTATGATTTGGATATCATCAGCTGAGGGTAAAGGATAGTGACATCTCAAAGATGGCTTTCAGGTGCAGGTATGGGAACTTAGAGTTTCTAGTGATGCCGTTTGGAGTTACGAATTCACTGACTGTATTCACGTGACTTATGAACTTTGTCTTCCGAGAGTTTCTGGACCGGTTCTTCGTTGTGTTTATCGATGACATCCTGATCTACTCAAGATCAGAGGAGGATCACGTTGAGCATCTCAGTGCAGTCTTGGAAGTCCTTAGACACCACCATCTTTACGGGATATTGTCGAAGTGTAAGTTCTTGACCCAGGAAGTACACTTCCATGGGAACGTGGTGTCTCAGCATGGAGTGTCAGTGGACCCGTTGAAGGTGGAGGCAGTTGTTTCTTGGGCAGCACCCAAGAGTGTGGTAGAAGTTGGTTGTTTCCTGGGGTTAGCAGGTTACTATTGGAGGGTCGTTTTGGACTTCTCTCGAGTTTCTACTCCATTGACATATTTGACGAGGAAGAACCAGGTCTTCCTATGGAGTGAGCAGTGCTTGAAAGCTTTTTACTAGCTGAAGGAGAAGGAATTTCCCAAAACCCCGTGTTCGGGTAGTGTGTTGGTTGTGCGGTGTTAGGGGCAGTGTAAGTTGGAAAATCCTAATGTATGAAAGTGGGAAGACCCAATTCTTAATCGAGACGCATTAATGCGGATGCGATTGAACTTGTGCGGGTGAGTCAGTGCCGCTTAAAGTGGATAATATCTCGACATATGAGAAGTAATTTCCCAAAACCACGTGTTCGGGCAGTGTGTTGGTTGTGCGGTGTTAGGGGCCATGTAAGTTAGAAAATCCTAATGTATGAAAGTGGGAAGACCCAATTCATAATCGAAATGCATTAATGAGGATGCGATTAAACCCGTGCAGGAGAGACAGTGCCACCTAAAGCGGATAATATCTCGACATAGGAGAAGGATTTCATAACACATATGATTAGGGTTGTTGGTTGGGTTCCTGTTATAACGAGAACCATAAGAGGTATCTTGTTGGGTTTCCTCTGGGTTGGTTTTTGAATTCTCATGGATGAGAATGTTTTAAAAGGTATCTGATGTAATGGACCAAACCTATCCGGCCCATTCCTTTGTCAAAAAGAAGTTCAAGAAGTGTTCTGGAGGGTAAAATGGACTTTTCCGATTCTTTCTAGAATTTTGAAACTACACGCCGTGTACCCCCTTTCTGGGTATAACCCGTGTCACAGGCTGTGTCCTCGCCATGTGAAGTAAATGTGTACACGCTGTGTAGTGTAACTACATGCCGTGTACCACCTTGCTGGGTATACCTTGTGTTGAAGGTCGTGTCCTTGCTGTGTGGAATAATGGGTGCACGTCGTGTGTCCAATACTACATGCCATGTAGTCCTTCCCCAGGTATGTGTTACCAGTCAATGGCTATGTTCCGTTTTGGAGCCGTGTCCTTGTCGTGTGCAATAAATGGGTACACGCCGTGTGTCCAAACTACACACCGTGTGTCCAAACTACACGCTGTGTAGTCCCTCCCCGCATATGCGTTACCCTCAAACCGTGTGTTGACTAGTCAACGGCTGCGGACCCGTGTTGGAAGCCGCGTCGAGGCCGTGTGAATTAATCGAGTACACGCCGTGTACCATAAATTACATTCCGTGTACATTTGTTTTCTCGCCTAAAAAAGGATGGGTCCCTCCTCCTTTTCAATTCACTCCTCTCCTCCCCATTCCTCTGAGTAGAGTTCTCCCAAGAGACTCGAAGGCTCTTTCTTCCATAACTTCTTCGTCCGAGCTCCGATTTATGATCGGTCAGTGGCTACGAGATCCTAACAACGAGGCGGAACTTCAGAGCGTGGATATGTTTTCTGTCCTTCAGCTTTTACTTTCTGACTTCCACCCGAGGAGGTTTTTCCAGGACCCGACAGAATTGACGAACACCAGCGAATGTCTTCTAAGGTTGATCCGGGGAGAATTGCGCTCAGAACCTGTTGAGGTAGGGATCTTACCTTCATCTCTATAATTTTTGCATCATGCGGGGTGGGTATCCTCTTGTTTTCCTGATAAATAGTTGAACCATTAAATAAAGATAATAATTGGATAAAGAACGAGGATCAGAGAGTTTTTATGTTTATCATTGTTTATCCTATTGATATGTTGTGAATTGAATAGGATTATGCCTACTAAAAATCACGGTCGTTGGGGGCCTTTGCTTGCGCAATTAAATGTTTCCCTATCTTTCTAGACCATTTTTTTGTGGATGGAAACTTTGTAGAATGTGGAAATTGGTTAATCACGTGAATTTGGCTATTTAAAATATGGAACCCTTGTGTGATCACCCCGGTTGAACAAAACGGAATAATGAACCTGTGGGTGTTGTCTTGGTTACGTGGCATGTGATGGGGATGTTTTCTGGGTTGTTGTGGATAGGGTGAGCAACGGGGCTGCGGTTGGCTGGGTTGTGGTTTAGTGTAAATGTTATGTTGGTAACGGGCAGTGGGGCTGTGATAAATGGTATTAAAGGGATAATGATGTATAGTGTGGTTGTGGTTATGGTGGTTGGAAGCGGGGCTGCAGGGTTGGGGTTTAATGTGAACGGACTATGGGTTGTGAATAATAAAACAAAAGTGGAAGAGTTAATGAATGGTGGTTCATGGTAATGGAACATGGTAAATAATCAATGGGTTGGTTGGTTGATAAGAAGGACTTAGTTGTGTTGCTTGTGTTTTCCTCACTTGTTTTGTGGATGGCGGGGATATGTTTTACGAATGATCGATGTGGTTAGTTGTGGATAATTGCCCAGTAGTTAAGGAACTAAATAAACTAATTCTGCTGAAATGTGAAAACCTAAATGGGGTTGGGGTTGTTTGTTGTATGCATGCTTCGTAGTAGCAGTGCTGAGGCACATGCTCAGTTTCTTTGTTTAGAAGCCATAGGTTAGGCTGCGTGTTTGGTATAGATATATATCTATATCTTTTGTGTTTTATCTCACCCACCCATGTTGAGAACTTAGTGCCGAACACTCCCATTTCATGGGAGAGGGTGTTTTTCCCTTAGTTACTAGCTCTTTCCTTCTCCTTCTCCGCTAGGCTGTGATGGCTTGAGGCGACCTTACACCTAAGACTCTTTAGGTAGGTTTCTATTGGGGTTGTTTTATCCCAATAATCATTGGGCATGTTCTACTTTTTCCCAAGAATCTTCAGGATGAGGCCCATGTGTGTGCAGGAGGGATACGTGGTCGTGAGGCCCAGGTGTGTGAGGGCGGGATACGTGGTTGTGAGGCCCAGGTGTGTGCGGGCGGGATACGTGGTTGTGAGGCCCAGTTGTGTGCAGGCGAGATACATGGTTGTGAGGCCCAGGTGTGTGTGGGCAGGGAGAGTGTGGATGTGTCAGGACGTTCACCATTAGGAAGAGCAGCTAATTAAAGGGAAATGGTGCGTGGTACCCAATAATCTTGTTCTTATATACTACTACCTGTGGTGATTGTGTTTTTGGTGAGTGTGGCTGGTGAGGTTGGGTGAATAGAATTCCTTGCTAGGTTTCTTCTGTTGTTCTCACGGGACATTAGGATGTCTCCCCTCTTGTGCACGAGAGCTTTAGGTTAACCTACTGAGTATACTTGTATGATCAACCTACGTTTACATTCAGGTTTCCAGGAGCACTACCAGGGCCGTGCGGGACGCTACTAGTCGGATATTTGGAGTGGTTGTAGTTGCTGTACTCTTGTTTTCTTTTGGTATTGTACCTTGAGATTTCTTGTACGTATACATTGTTAATAAATTTGTTTAAACATGCATGTGGTATTGGTTTGGGTTTATTTATATACACTTTCTCTTTTCCTTTTTGGTGGTTGACTTGTCCTATTTCCTGATCCTAAATAATAAAAAGGGTAATGCCTCCCATATTTGTGAAAACTCATACCCTTGGTGCTAGTCGCCACCCCAGGGCCTACTGGAGGCGGGACTCAGGGGTCATTATCTCCCTTTCACTATTGCCAGCTCAGGAGGGGCATCGTTGGTGGGAGGGGGTTGTGACATAAATACATAATAAAAAATGGTAATATATATAATAATATAGGTATATACTATATGTATGGTAACCTAAAATTGTTATATATAATTTTTTGAGCATTACAAGAGTCAGGACATAAGGTAATGGTTATCTTATCTAACCTTTATTTTCTGTGAGGCATAAGCCATTTTCACCACCTTTTTCTTATTTTTGGTTTGTGTACTACCCATTTATGTATTATATTATCATTATACATAACATTATAGGTATTTAAACATCCATTTTATGATCTTTATTTCATGGGTATTATTTCTCAAAAGTTACAAATTGGTAAAGTAATTTTTTCTCAATTTTTCTTCATTGAGACCCATGCCTTTATATGATCCTATATTATTAAAAAAGCTTCATAAAATACCTTTTTACGTGTTTTCTCATAAATATAAATATTATAATCCTTTATAAATCTTAATGAAATTTCACTTTCATACATGGGTAGTATGATTCAAAATTTCCAAGTGGTACGAGTTTATTGCAATAATCTCATAATTTATGAGGATTGTTTATTATTGTGATTTCATTGATGAAAAATTATGATACATATATCAAGAAAACTCAAGAATTTTATTTTATAACGGTTATAAATTATATCTTCGAATGTTTGTGACTTTTGATCATGGTTTGGTACTTAAGATAATTAATATATTGTTTTTTTAAAAAACACATCTTTATCTTCGTCTTCAGTTCATAATCTGTGTTCCTTCAAAAAATTGTTTTTAAAAAATAAAAACTATTATACTAATCTCTTATAATAATTTACATATATTTTAAACCATGTATTTTTATTTTAATCAAATGGTTTAAATTAAATTAATCATAATGTCAATTTCAGATTGAGGAAATTTTCTATACTTTCTATGATGCAAAATGATTGTTTATTATGTATGAATTTATCTTCTGTCATAACCGTACTTTATTGAAGTTTCCATTGAAATTTTAAAATATAAATTTTTATGAATAAATTTCCTAATATTCTATAAAATCATTATTTTTAATATTATATTCAATGAAAATGGTTTTAAAATAATTATTTTGATTTATTTATAGGTTTTCAAAGTATTTTTAAGGAAAAAATTTCAAAAATATTATCAAGATTCATTTATTAGTTTTAGATAACCTTTTTCAAACTTATTGATAGTTATTTCATAGGATTCCATGGTTATTTTTAATGAAAATGCATTGAAAACGTATTTATGTTTTAAAAAATATTTCAAAGAAGAATAATATTTTCCTCAAGAAATGATTTAAAATATTTCTCAAAAAGCTTGTTCTATATATGAAGAAAAATGATGGTGTTACTTGTGACTTTTTGAAGAAATTATACAAATATTATATTATTATTATTTATCTGAATGGTTTATGACTCGATGGCATGTGGTTTTTGAAACCCATTTCTTTATTAATAGTTATGTTTTAAAAAAAATAGTTTCTATGTCATGAATTATATATTTATGAAACCCATTTAAAATTCACGGGTTTTATGATTATAAAACTTGTGTCTCTTTCCTATGTTATATTTTTATGAAACACCATTCACATTCATGGGTTATATTCTTATGAAACCCTCTTATTTTCTTGGGATATTCATCGATAAAATGATTATGAATCTTCTCCCTTTTCTATATGTTTTGATATGATTATATGTTTATGATTCCCATTTCATCTCATGGGTTATGATATGATGTGTGTTTATGATCTAGTAGAACACATATTTATGATTTCATTATGTGATTGATGGTTCCTATATTTCCCTATAATTCATTGATCAATGAGTAACATCTCATGAAATAGAAATTTCTGGAATAGGGTGTGAACTTGGTTCAATAGTGGACTTCGACTGCTAATATGGTCTTGGGTGTTACCCTTGACTACTTAAATGGACATTAGAGTAAGACATGACTACATAGATGGTATGTGGAGAAAACCCATACTACTAAGATGTACTTTAAAATAATTCTCAACTACTATGGAATAAATATTATATGATAATGTGTATGCCAAAAATTCTATGTCTTCTTACTATGTTGTGATCTCATGGATTATGATCTTTATTCAATTATGAATCATGTATTAATAATTAATAATATTTATGTTAGGATTCATGTTTATATTATTTGATATGTATGTTATAATATTTTTCATTGTTATTCATATGTTCTCATACCCTATTGATTATTTTATTGTTACATTTCACATTTGTTTACCCTTACTATGAATCTGAACTCACCCCTTTCATAGGTTTCCTTTCCAAAGGTTCTGAAGAAAGTAATTATGTAGGTGTATTAAAGGGGGAAATATTTAATGGATATTTTAAATATCTTTCACCATGTGAGAAGATTATGTTTCTATGTTTCAAAAGACAAAACAATATTACAGTCTTTGGAGACGTATTTTTATAATGTGATGACTATTCATCTAAAATGATGTAATATACATGTATGTTATGACTGGGTCACTATAGTTGGTATCAAAGGAACGATTTTTTCAACTATTGGAAACTAGGATAAGAACACCATAGTGATATCCGTAGTTATATTTCTAAATATATGTTTAGGTAAGTCTTTATAGATAATCATTAGGATTCAAATAAAGGGTTCATTATTTTGACATCATAGAAGTGAATTTTATTGATTATGTGGGTTTCCTCTATAATAAGTGATTCTCACACTATGATTTTCGGTTTTAATTAATAGTTGAAACTATAAGGAACTAGGTTAATGTTGATTTTGAGATACCATTTATTGATGTCCAATCAAATGGGATGATCATTGAAGTGACAGATTGTGTAGTCCTGACTAATCTATTTTCATGGAATATGATTAACAATGTGTACCTTAACCAATTATTGAACTCATAAAATAACATAATTGGGGATTTTGTTGAGAATTTGGGTAATGAAGTCCACAGACAAAAATATATTCATCTTCCTATGTGCCATAAATATGGAAAGAATCACATGAGTGAATATCTTAGAGGTATAAGAAGATGTTTTAACTATGGACAAGTAGGAAACAAATCATACAGATGCAATGAAAAATTTTAGTGATTGTTTATTACAATAGATGCAAATATGGTTCTCACAAATAAAAAATCAAATGCTAAATAATTTTACTGTGGAATGAATTGTCATTATGAAAATCTATTTCCTAAGTGGAAAGCTCGTGAAGAGAATCAAGAAGGTGGTATGACTAATGGTTATATTATTGATGATGATGTGACTATGAGTGAAAAATAAGAGGAAATAGTTATTAAGTAATATGATTAGGTATCATTGTAAATGGATTTATGAAGCAGTGGAATAATCAAGGTTTCTATGTATTTGGATTCATTAAATTTGTTAAATTAATGATGAAATATATAAGGATTGTTTAATATTTGTTTTCTCACTAAGGATTTTGAAGAACATATTGAATACTTATGATGAACTATAAAAGTTATTTAATATCAAGGTGATGTTAATGGGAATCACATTATTATAGTAAATATTATCCTTAATATGTTCAGTATTAAATGATAATGATGTTTAGATAAAGATATGTTTGGTATGAATATGTAAATTGGATGGTACTGACTACCTTGTAAAAAATTAAGGACTTTTTGACAGGGGTTTTATGGTATCATTGATGAAGTTTAATTTTTTTTTTGATTTAATTAATATATCAAATAATAATTTGAATAAGGAAAATATGGTTCGGGACCATGCATGCCTTCCCCCAAAGTTTGTTAAAAAACTAAATGCAAAGCATTATAAGAAATAGGAATAATCAAAAAACCCAAAACCAAATAAAAATTTATATTAAAAGGGTCAAAATCATCACCATATCCCCAATGAGAAGCTACAACAACTTACACTAACTCCCATCTAGAGTGGTATTTTTTAGTTTCTTGATAATTGGATAATACATATCCCTGAGCCTTTTCTGTTCCAAATTAATGCGAGCTTTGGAAAAGTAGTTATTTGAACACAATTACTTTGGATTGGAATCATTATTTTTAGAATCCTTATAAGAGGACGGAGTGGATAGAGTCTTTTCCATATTGTAATAATCCCGGCTCATCCTCCTCTTTGGTAGAGTAGAGATGAACCACTGAAACTCCATATACCTCAAATGCGTGATGACACCACTGTCCAATGGCTTATCCTAACTCGATGCATTATATTTACTAATTTCATCGTTGATTTCATCATCAATGAAATCCTTCCATCTATAATAGATTTGTGAACAACTATGGAGTTTCTAGATTTCATCCTAGAAATTTACTTTTTTGTATTTTATTCCCATGATCCCCATCACCTGGAACATCCAATATCATATCCAGTCCACATGACAACACCAAACCACATCCTATAATATATGACTACACATTAGTGTCCTCCAGAACTAAATAGTGAGAAAAATAACATGCTCATCATAGAACCTTCAGTCATCACTATGTTGGTTTCATGGCTTGAACCTCCCTCTAATCATGCCGATCACAACTATGATCATCACCCATGACATAACCATCATAGATTTTTTTATTCCCAAATGATTCCTAGGATGAGCTTGATAATGCCCACTGCATGATAATTATAACATCCAAGTGAATGTCCCTCTCCTATGTCTATCATGATCATCATGAGCTAGACTATTGTCATCCCTATCACTAGGGAGACCCTATTTACAAGATGATATATTATTCGAAGAGGATGAATTTATATCATTTGAAAATAAATTCTTCCCATTGTTAAAAATTTCAATTATAACAATATCAATATTGTTCAATAGAGTAATGTACATATTATAAACTCCTAGATTTTGAGATTTTGTATTAGAAAAACCTAAATAGTGCCTTATCCTGTCAAAAATAACTTCAACCTTTTAACTCATCAACCATAGTCATCGAGCTACCTTTGGAGGAGGAACAAAATGGGCCTATCTTATATCCACATGGGAAGGGGAAGGTGAAGCATTCCCTCTCATCACACTACTCATTTGTAGACCCTTTATTCCTTTCTGGCATAAATGGAAAAAATTTCCAATATGAAAAAACTACTATCATAAGTTATTCTAGGATTCAAACACAATTTGTTTGTTCCATCAAAATTATCCTCATACTGCAATCCACACCCATTAAACTGGATGCCTTGAAACATAAAATTCGGAAAAAAATCCCTGGGGAAATTGAATGACAAACCTAACTGGTTCTTGAGTCAAAGCACATATATCATCCACCATGTTCCCATATATTAAGATTATATAAGGATTCTAAAAAAGAAGTTGGAGTTCATGAAATATTACCCATGGATATTTTTTTGGGAAATCACGATTCATATGAAGATCAATATAACATTTTATAATATAGAAGTGGAAACAATTTCAAGATTGAGGAGCTTCAAAATAAACCATCATCAAACATTACAATTATGATAATTGAATCATGGTATTCCATTTGTCATGTAGATATATAGTCACCCATTCTTAATGTTCACAATTTCTAAAAAACAATTATATTGAAGGTGTTATTTGATGGACATCATGATGTAAATTTAGAAACCAATGATTGACCATGAAGATAAATAATGAGTGAATTATGTGTTAAAAATCACCAGATGAGTATATCCACCTCTAAGATCCAAGACATTTGGGAAAATAGAAATTCTAGGGAATGGTGATATGAAATTAGAGTTCGAGAACAAAATGAATGGGGGAAGCTTCTCCGATGGGATAGGGTGGCCCCTCCCCACCGGTGAGGGGGGGTGGGGGAGAGGTAGTGGAAATAACTATGCCACCTATGTCATGGGATATGTGCACGATCCGAGAGCGCAATTCATCTTATTAATGAATCGTCACTTTTGAATAAGGAAATTAGCATTTTTTCATTAAGTATTTGTGATAATTTTGGTTATTAACATGTATAACGAGAAGACATGATGAATGTATTCAGATGATTGTTATGTGGAAAACATGAGATCACTTTTAGATATAAGGGGGATCAATGATATGTTGTTTTTGAGAAATTTACTAACCTATTTTCGAATGTTTTGGACTTCCATGTTTTTGAAGGTTTATAAGGTTAAGCATTTGTGGAATGGATTAATTTATACTTTCGATGATGTTTTAGGGATTCATGAATTATATTTCCATATAAGGATTTATTCATACTATATAACCAACACTATAAATTTTGTTGTGAGGTTAACTAAAAATAAATTTATTGACATAAGTTGTCTTCATTTTTTAGATATCAATGATGATTTTCAAGCCTCTCTGGGTAATGGATTTGTGACTGTTAACTTTATCATAACCATGATTTATATCACTCTCTATTAGAACTTAATAGTTATATTTCTCCTTCATGTAATTATTTTATCTTTCAACCTATGTTCTTCCTTGTGGAAACCTAGTTATGATTTACTTTGGGTAACCATCATGTTTTCAATATGTCCCTTTTTAAAGGATGTTTTTATACATTTTTATGATGCGAGTTTCTATAAATGGAATTTTTTGGTGTAAAACTCTTAATAACCTAGAAAGTTGAGGGTGGTATTCATTTTTAGGGGAATAGAATGTAACAACTTGGAATTTTGTAAAATATTTCTTTTTTGAATTAATTTAATCATTTCGATAATTATTATTTAACGCAACACATAATATAGTTTCTTTTAAAATCACTACGTTTGGATTACATTATATAAAACATCAAGTTTATCCTACACTCCACAAAAAACATATATTATCTTTCAGTACAAACAAAAATATGTTTGTCTTGTATTACGCACAATACAGAGTCCCTTTTATAACATGCAATACATGCAAGGTTAAGGGTTTACTAATCTACAATATATTATTAATATTATTAATTAAATATTTATTTAGCTACCAAATAGTTGTTAGAATGGAATTTATAAATAAGTTTAAGTAATTTATGAATATTTTATTTACGCATTTATATAAAATTAATCCTTTGGTTATCAATTAGTATAATTGAATGAATGAACTCTTTGAAAATAAATAAATAGTTTTTAAAAGAAAACTATTTTTCTATGTACCAATAGAATTTTGTCTAAATAAATGATACCAAATAATTTTGGTTAATGTTTTCAATAAAATATATATATAATATATTCAATCAATATTTTTTATAATCATCCCAAATCTTTGATATGTATAAGATAAGAATACATCCACTCTTAGGAGTATAAATATGTATTTTTCTAAAGGAAATTTTACCTCTTTTCAATGGAGAGAACATTATCAATATGACTTATGAAACATTTATAATTTAATTTCATAAAAACGAATTCATTTTTGAAATTGAGATATAAAAAATTACTTTGGTTGATCTTTTGGTAATTTCTTGAGAAGTTTTTTTGATCAATAATGAAAAACACTGAATTTTGTTTTCAAAAAATATGTTTCATATATGTTACTTATATAGTGGAATTATATTTTAATTATTTTTAAATGTATAATTATAATAATTATAAATATAAAAATCTAATTTCTTTCATTATAGCCATATTTAAAATGATATTGGATATAAAAACAGTTCACTTCTTTTTGATATTTTCACTTTAAAACCCCGCGTTGTCATTCCTTTTGTAGGATTAATTTTTAATTAATTTCCGTAAATTTTGTGATTGAAATTTGGTAAAATATATTTCTTTTTTGTAATGTGAAAATTTAATAATTTAAAAGAATTTCAAAATATTTTTAGATCAAAACTATCAATGAATGTGATTAAATTTAATTACAATGATTAATAAAAATTAGCTTAATAATTGACTAAGCTTTAATCATATGGAAAAAATGAGCTATTAAATTATACAGAAGCCATTAGATGTTCATATTTCGACCCTATCCTAAAATATATAAAATTTATACCATTATTTGAGAAACTTTACAAGGGAGAAACATTGTTCGAATTCCCTTTTAAAAAATTTTCAAGAATGTCACTCGTTCACTAAAAACATGAACTCAGCACTCCAACTAATTAACCCATATAAATCATTATGACTCACCCAAAATCAATTCAAATAATCTCTAAAAATATATAATATTATCCTAGACGCCTCTATTTGGGAATATATCCAACAAAGGAATCCCTTTGTAGAAAACCTAGAAGTGTTACCCAAAGAAGAGGTAACATCCTTCCTCACGCTCCTTTGTTATATTTTCAATCCCCACCCCCTTAACTCTTATTATTAAATTATTATATAATAACCACAATATCATGAATATACAAAGGATTTATTATTATTATTTTTATGCCAAACATTACATAAAATTTCATCTAATGGGTAATTAACTTACATTTCTTGGGTAGGATGAACTAACACCTCATGAAATGATGTTGTTCTCTTTTCCACTACCACCTCTCATGGTTGGGAATTTTTATGAAAACTATGTATTTATATTATATATGTTAAATTTATTTTTTACTTATGCTTCTAGAATTATTATATAACACAAAACATTTTTCTTTACATTTTTCGTAATTACGATGACTTCATTTGTGGACATGTAGACTTGCACCAGATCATATGATTCACTTTTTTTTCACAACTACATCATTGTATTAAACTAATTTTATATTGTAAATTACATGTATAATATGAAATTTAACTTCGTGTTTTTTTAAATTAATTAAAACTAATAAATATTAAAAATTGAATTTTATTTTGATGATTTTATTCTTAAAGGAGGTAAATTGGAGGGATAATGATGATGTAGAAGGAAAAGAGGTAAACTGCATGGGATCCCATGAATGCATGTACACTATTTTACATGTTTTTGTAAAATATGTGCATCCAAATGGGATGATATTTTTTGAGCCGATCCAAAAATATGTGGTATATAACTCATTTGAATAAACTCAAGCCCAATTATTCAATCTGATGGCCCATCCGAACTAATCTCTCCAGCAGAATGAATCTGCACTAATTCAAAAGTAAGGTTTGATATTTTGAAAATATTTCATAATAAAGATTTCCAATGGCCATAATGGTTTACAAAAAAATCGTGCTTCCATAAAACAACTCTACACTTTTTTAGATCTTGTTATATGGCCTTTTAATTGTGAAAAACTGAGATATAATTGGTATAACCAAAACAGGGTTCCCAAAACCAATTCTCATTTTTTCTATAAAAGGGAACAATGAGAACCTCATTTGAAAGATCTAAAAAGGAGTGAAATTATACTATTTTTTATTTCTAGAGGATTCCTTTCTATAACATAGATGTTCTATAGAACCATACCCTCATAGGGGGGTCAATTATGAAGAAAGAGATTCACCAGAACATCCTCCTCCTCTCAGTGTTATGCTAAATGGTTTGTGTTCATTGTGTGCGAGATATACATATTGTAAAGGTATTTATGTAACATTTAATGATACTGGTTTGATTTATTTTGATTTTTAAAATATTTTATTCAATAAATCATACTTTTATTCATTTTTGAATTCTTTTTTTTGATATAACCGAATGGAATCCTCTAACTTTCTAAATGATCAGTGTGATGTTTAAGTGGATTAATTATGTTGTTCCAATTGGACAACACAAGAATAATTTTCTTCCATGATAATTTTATATTTCAATTAAATTTGGATGTTATTATATCTTGTATAAAAGTATCATCTTTTAGACATTTTTATTAAAAATACACATCAGAAACCTCCAAAACACATTGATATTTGAACAGGGTATTCTCTATGATATATATAAACATAAAAAACAAAATCAATTTGACATTTTATGACATATTGTTCAAATTTTGGTGTCATTGATGGGTAGAACTTTAGTTTTTAGAGTGTGTTTTTGGAATGATTTCCGAAAATTTAGTGATTATTTTTTTTCATCTACGTTTACATTTATTTTTTATTATAATTTATTTCTTATATAGGTTCTCTGCTTGGAACGTTCATCTTTGGGATATTTTCCACCATTCAACCCTAAACTGAAGATGATCCTACATCAGTGACACTGACAAAGATAGGACTACCCTTTGAAGGAGGACACACCACACCGTCATACTTTTATAAACCATATTCTTCTGGAAAAAAATATTAAAATGAAGATAACATGTATTATATGGATGGAAATAAAAAAATCTTTATGAACTAACCACACATGATGTATACATCCATCCCGCATATTTTCAAATAAAAGGATAAAAAACCATATTAAAACATAAATCAAACTTAATTATCATTTTAACAAATTCAATGGACTCCTGGCACAAGATCCACATAAGAATGTTAATAAATTTCACATTGTGTGTTTCAAATTATAGTATATTAGTATGGATGAAGAACATTTATAGCTTACGGTATTTCATTTTTCTTTAGAAGATGATTCAAAATATTGGTTTTGTTCTGTTAACTCCCCAAGAGGCCGGGTGGACATCAAATTCCATTTTCATGAAAACACTTCCCAACCTCTCAAACTGAAGCAATAAGGAAATAAATTTGTTATATAAGAAAATCACAAGGGTAAAGACTCAATTAATTCTTGGAAAGTTTTAAAATTATTTTTTCTAGTTGTCTAGATCACTAAATAAGTGAATAAATTTTAATATAGTATTTTTATGAATATTTAATTACTATTGATCAATACATTATTGATGTTGGTATAAGTGGAGAACTATTTGAAAAAACCACTATCACTGTAAGGACCCTCTTGGATAACATGGTTAAAAACACTCAATAATTCTGTTCAAGGTCCATTTTACACATTCTTGGTGTCCAGGAGGTGCAATTTTCAGAGTTTAAGAAAAAGGTGGACATGAAATTTAAAGAGAAATGTGAACTTATCCAAAAATTTCTCTTTCCAAAGGTAAATACCAATTTCATCCTCTAATACATTATGGAATCTATTCTTCCTACACCCGCAATTATAAAAAATTCATTCAACTGAGAGAAACTTCGGAGAGTTGTGAGGAAATATTCTTTGGCTGCCCCTATAACTAACCAAATAGAGAAGAACCCTATTATCCATCCAACCTTGGGTGGAAAGAAAAATTGTTCTACAAGAAAAGGGGGTAATCAATACAGCCTAAAAAAATGAAACCAACTAGGGTAGTGGAATCATCCACCACCAACACCTATAATTCCTCAACTACCATAATGTCCTTTCTAACAACAGTCTACAAAACCCAATCTTAGACAAGAATAACTGATGATATAAATGAGGAAAAACAATATCCAATTCCAAATATCCACCAAAGCTGCCATACAAGACCTCAAAACCTAATTAGGCTATCTCTACATCTCGGTATGTGAAATCCAAAGTCATGGGTCAAATAGACTACCTTATTAACCACTAGTCAACCCTAGGGGCATGGAAAAAGTTAGTTCCATCAATATTTGGATTGGAACCCAAAATCAAATCCAAATCTACCCCCCATTAGTGCCATCCACTCTTGATTAAACTTCCAATAAAACCATGATAAATTATCCAAATAATAAATATCCACCCCTAAGATAAATACCACTAATGTATAGAGTGTGTATGTTGATGATTTTCCTTGACCAACCAATCCTCTTATATTTCCCCCATGGTCCATAGAATCATAGAAAACAATAAACTGAATATCAATAATAAATCTTGGAATCATTCAAAAAAATAGCAGGTTAACACCCCCATGATTGATTTTTTAATAAAAACTCCATGATAAGAATTTTTTCACAAGGATATGTGTACACACAGATGTTGAATTTGAGGTGATGTAAAATTAGGTATGGAGAGGAACATATTATCATTAATAGAGCCATGACTTCCCAAAAAATGAAATTATCCTATAAAAATATTTTTTCCAAGCACCATAGTGGACTATAACTTTTCCAATTGGATGATTTGTTTAGGTGCTTCTATAAATTTTATGCCTCACTCAATTTACTCTTCATTGAATGTCATGTAAATGTAGCCCACTAGAAATTTGTTCCACTATATATTTGGATTACATAACATCATTATGCTGTGTTAGAGAATGTTATTGTTAGGGGGAAGAATTAAAAATTTTTCTACTGGATTTTATGTGGTTAAAATGGAGGAGGATAGGATGAATGGACATGCCTCAATTATATTGAAGAGACCATTCTGAAAAACAACCAAATACATATTTAATATTTGTAATAGTACATTATCATTGTATTTTTTGGGGGAATTTTCCAATTCAATATCTTTGATGCCATTAACCACAACTCGGAAGAACATTTCACTCTCTCTAATAATTTAATTTATATAGTCCCTTTACAGACACTTCATTTTACTCCCCTAATCCCCTTATTGAGTTTTTAACATTCATAGACATAATAGGAAATTAATCATGCGATTAATGTTCTAATGGACTAGAAAAATGTCATGTATGTTTGATAATTGATGATTTCTTGAGAACAGAGGATTCCACAACCATCGATGATACTAAAAATATTTTAAAAGATCATTAATCATCTACAGATGTTACTATTGAGTAGTTATATGAGATCCTTAGCCTTCCACATACACATAAACCCCCATAAATCCAAATTACACGTGAATTGTAACATAAATAACAACCTTCAAATTTAAAATATTCTTATCTTGAGAATAGAAAAATGATTCCTATCATAATTTTTTGTTTTCTCCCTCCAGAGTATGAATTCAGACCTGATGAACATTTGAACAAGAATAAAAAAATATTTGGTATAAACACTTTCTAAAATTCTTAGTATTATCACATGAATTTACACACATTATATATTGATAAATGATGTGGCCAAACTAGTGAGGAATCAAAAATGTCGACTGATCCAAAATCTCCAAGATAGGTTTAAAAAAAAGTAACAATATTATTGGCTACTAGAATCATTTACCAAATCTCTAACTGCTATAGGGTCAGTCCAGTGATTTTTTTCCTTAAAAACTAGTCTTACTATAATTAAAAATGAAAATAATGAATTGGTTCCAACCTGTGTGAATAATAGTTTTTGTGTCTATATTTACTATCTCAAACTAAACCAACACACTAAAAAGGATCATTTCCATTTCCATTAATTAAATTGATTATTGATAGGTTAACAGGGAATTCCCATTTTTGTTTCCTTGATGAGTATTCTGGATAAATTAATATCTATATTTCCCCTCCAAGGATCTTGAAAATACAACCTTTAGTAGTCCCTTTGGAACATTTTCTTATATGAGGAAGCTATTTGGTCTGTATAATGCTCTATGATATTTCTGTAAAAGCATAGTTATTATTTTATTCAGATTACCTAGACAATTTCGTGGAATTATTCATGGATGATTTCACTTTTTATGTATCATAATTTGATTAATTCTTGAGTAGTCTTGGTTCTAAATGATGTTGTTGTATTAAAATGAATCTTGTTTTAAATTACGATAAATGTCATTTCATGTTACAACAAGTTATAGTACTTTGGAATTTTAGTTATGGGTATGGTATCCATGTTGATGAATCAAAAGTGGATATCACTTATTTCCTACCATTCCCCATAAATGTGCATAATGTGTGGTATTTCATAGTTCATGCTGGATTTTACCATTGTTTCTTTATGACTTAGTAAGATTGCACTCCCCTCTCCCACCTAGCCTAACATGAAAAAGAAATTTTTTTGATAAATAATGTAAGGAAGATTTTAATAAATCTAAATATAGTCTCACATCACCCTCGACAATCCAACCACCTTGATGGGATCTACCATTTGATCTCATCTGTGATGCCTCTAACTATAGACTTGGGTTTGTCTTAACAAAAAAGGTTAATCAAGCTCATCATGTCATTGTTTATACCTCATGAACACTAGACCATACCCAATTAAAATACACAAAAGAAGTAAAATAATATTTTTATATTGTGTTTTCCTTATATAAATTTTGGTTATACCTTGTAGGGGCTAAATTCATTGTATTCTCAGATCATGCATCCCTATGGTATCCCCTTATGAAACAAGACACCAACCCACATCTCAATAATTGGATTCTCCAACTTCAGGAATTTAATATAGAAATTATGGATAAAAACAGTTCCTAGAATATGATGGTTGACCATATCAATAGTATCCTCCCATATAAAAACATTGAATCATCCCCCTATATTTCTATAAATGACATTTTTATGATGAGCAATTATACTGAGTGCAAGATGTTATTCCTTCATATGCATAAATTGTAAATTATTGGCTAGCATCTTGCATTCATAATAATTTCAACAAAAACCAAGATGACTATATAAAATAGGAGCCTATTTTGTGCATTTGGGGTGCCCCTAACTATTGGGGCACATGTATTAATCATTTACTCAGGTGTTGTGTTATACATATCTAGATTCACTTTGTGCTTAGGTTCTTCCACACTAGCATTTGGGGTCCACATTGGTCCTCAATAGACGATTCATAATGTCTTGAATTCTTGTCTCTTTTGACCAATACTAGTTCGAGATCCCCAGGATTCCTATATATGTTGTCCTCCCTATCAATGATTGAGGAATATCTTTAAAATAAATGAAATTCCACGAGAACCCTTCCTCTTTCATAAAAGTTTCATATTTTGGGTAATTTAATTTATGGGACCATTCCCCAATTCATTTTGAAACATCTAGATTTTTTGGCAATGGATTATGTTTCAAAATGGGCTAAGGAACGATCCACAAGGACAAATGACTCAAAGATAGTTGCAGACTTTTTGAGAACCCAAATTTTCTATATGTTTGGTTTAACTATGTTCATCATCAATGAAAAGGGTTCTCATTTCTACAACCAAAAAATGCAATCATTTTGCGTCGGTATAGGATTAGGAGTCATGTGTATACTGCATATCACTACCAACCCCAGGGTCAAGATGATGTGCCATAAAGAGATTAAAAAATTTCTTGAAAAAACGTTTAAACCTAATAGAAATGATTATAGTCTTAGTCTTGATGATATATAATAGGGTTCCCATACTTCCTTTTAAAATCCAATTATGATATGAAATTATAAGATCATTTTTGGAACATTTTTTGACCTCTGTATTGATATAGAGCATCAGACTTGCTGGTACATAACACAATGAAATTCTAATCGTTCAGTTGTAGGCGGTCACAGGAAGATACATGTTAAAAATATGGAGGAAATGAATATAGATTCCTATGAGACCACATGGATTTATATGGAGTAAACAAAGTCTTCCCATGACCATATCATCCTTTATCATAAATTCCAAATTGGGAAGAAATTCCTCCTTTACAATTCAAGGTTGACGTTGCATCCATGTATGCTTCATTACTGCTGGTTTAGTCCACACACTATTATAAATTCTTATCCATTTGTTGTTTTATGGATACTAATGAAGAAAACAAAGAGACCTTCACATTCCATGGATATCAGAAGAAGAAATTTCACAAAGCCATTCTGGAGTCCTTGATAGAGGAACTCCATGATCAAGAAGAAAATTAAAAATGAAATCTACCAGGTTTTATCCTTATTTCACTCATTCACATTTATAATAGTGATGACACTACACACTCTTGGTGTGTGGGGATGGGTGTATTTTTGGGCTAGTTTGGATATTTCATCATATGTTTCCTTTCTTATCTTCTTTTCTTAATGTATCACATAGTTACCTCCCCCATTCCCCCTTCACTTTTGTGCTGGAATATTCCTTTTGATACCAAAAAAATCATTTAAACTGATTCCCACTTAATAATAGAGGTTATTTAAAATGGATGTTGAATTTCCCAATTTTATGTTCTTTTAACATTTTATAAAAAATTCACTAATAGAATGCGTGTTTTGGAATAAATTTTAAATTGAGGTGTGACTTTTCTATAAAATTATTTTATTTTCAGTCACATAATTGGTTGTATCACTGTGAATCCATTATGATGAATAGTACCCTTTATCTAAGTAATTTTTTAGAAAATTATGTCACTAAATATCTCCACACGTCATTGCACCTAACCATGTTGTATGAATATTTATTACTAAATAAAATTTGAATATTAGATAGGCTAATATTTATCAGCTTTCAAAACATGATTTTTCTAAACACTTGTTCCTTATCCAATATTATTCATTACTATACTAGAGTGACCTATGTGTTTGTAACTTTTATATGTCTATTATACTCCATAAAATAACTAAAAAATTTATCAAATTAACAAAATAAATTTTTGTGTCATAGGATGGTAAAACAATATGCTTACTTTTCCTTTGATCTTTTTATAACTATTACAATTAGTGTTGTGGGGAGATCAAACAAGTGTTGAGAGATGTGTGTTATATTTGTTCCAAATGAAACTTTTGAAAAACTACACAAATAATAAATTAGGGGAGTGAGGAAATGTACAAAATATGGGGATATCTTGGTTAAAATCTCATGGTTTGACTTTTAGGAATGATTATGTGTGTGGGTCTTGAAATCTTATTTCAATGGATGTGGGGTTGGTTCAGTGGAAAAAATCCTTTATTCAATTTTTTTTAAAGTAACCTAATTTTTAAGGATAGAAATTGGGAAGAATAACTTGAAATGGTTTTCACACAAACTCTTGGATAATTAGTGCATGGTTAACTACTTAATTACATACACATATTGGTAAATTTCATGTCATATAATTTATTTCTGATATAATAAATTTTACATCGTTTCCCATGATCACTGAGAATACCTCCACGGGGTGATTTTTCTCTTTAATCACATTTCTATCATGGATTAAATTTTCAATTATTTTTAAAAATTTAAGATTTTTTTTAACATCAGCATGCATAATTTTTGTAAATGTAAATTTACCTAAGAGTGAAATGTTTTTGATGTAATGGTGTGATCACTCCGTGATTCACAATTTTAATTCACCCTTACACCATTGTATTAAAATGATTTTTTATTATAAAATCTAAATACAATGAAACATTTAACTTCATGTATGACTATATTATTTATTATTAACCACTATTAAAATGGGAAACTAATTTTTTTTAATGATTACAATGAAGGAGGAGGTGATTTGGAGGGCTGAAGAAGATGCGAACAGAAAATGGGATAAACTGCATGGAATCCCAAGAACACATTTCCCCTGGAATTCACACACCATATAATTCATGCATCAAAATATGATGATAATTTTTTATCAAATCATTGAGCTCTCTGGGATATTACTCTTCTCATGAAACCCAACCCCAATCCTTCGATCTGGTGTACCTTCTGAACTAATCTATATAGGCGACTAAATGAATACGAATTCAAACTTTAGTTTTAATATTTTTACAATCTATTGTAATAAAATTTAAAATGGACACCAAATTTGACATTGGTCATGTAAATATATTGTTAAATTTCTCTATTATCTTTTCCAAGTTGTTATATGGCCATTTACTAGTCCAAAATTTAGATACAAGTGGTATGACCCAAACTCGGTTCTTAAAACCACTTCACAATTTGGCTATGAAATGGAACCATGGTCACCTCATTTTCATGTTGGAAAAATGGGTTAATCAATTCCATTTTTAGTTCCATATGAGTCCTATTTATATCCAAGTTATTCTAGAGGCCCCTCACATCACAGGGAATCAAGGATGGAGAAGTAGATCCACCTGAGCTTCCTCCTCCTCTCAATATCTGTCTAAAATAGTTGGTGTTAATTATGATGGTGTTACACATCTTTTAAATGGAGTTTCAGAACCTGTACTGAAACTAGTTATATTTATTTTTGGATTGAAGAAATTTAAATTAATTATTTTATTACATTGATTCATGTTTGAATGATTTTTTCATTAAACTGAATTGAATGCTCTTAATTTTTAATTGATTGGCGTGAAGTTTTGAGTCTATGACATGGGTTTTTTTGATTAGAAAACACAAGAATCTTTTTCTATACCAATTATAATGATTTAAATTTTATTTGGATGTTATTATAACATACATAAGATCTGGACCATTCCAATATAATTGTTATGTCAATGTTAGGTTTAACATGCATTGGTATAATTTGATGTTAATTAATCCAGATTTTGATTAATTCCATGCGAATAAAATATTCAATACTTAATTAATCTACAAGAATAATTAACATTAAATGTTTGTAGTTAACTCAAAATTATCACTTTTCATCATATTGTTCAAAATCAATTTTTCTTTAACTATGAAACACTTTGAATTATGTTTTTTAATATTAATTTTTTTTTCAAAACCACCCACTTTGTTAGTACTTTCTATTATAAAATCACACATAAAAACTCCAACACACTTTGAGAGATGGCCTATGGTCCTAAAAATTCTATAAATTGTCTTTAAAAACACAATCATCTTGACGAGCAATGATTATGCATTGACCACCTCCTTAGATCAATTCGATTCATTCACACATTACAAGGAATATATTAAGTATGGGTTTAGTGAAATTATATGATATATATGACATAATATTTCCATTAGAATTTTGTAATATATATATATATATTATATGCTTACTTTTTTTAAAAACGTTAGTAAAATAGACACAGTGTTCACGTGTACGTATGACCAACCATCTCCGTGAATGATGTATTCCATTTCATATTACTATATTTTATATATTATAATAAATATATATATATATATGGAATATAAATTATATTTAAATCATTTAATAAATTTTTTAAACAATCAAATCATGATTTAAGTGAGAGGAACGAGAATATCATGCCAAATAAAGAATGAAAAACAAAGTCGATAATACCTGAAGCATACCATTAATATGGAATTGATAATAAATGGGTAATATAAATTCATAATCAAATCATATATGGTATTAGATATTAGAATATGTTTGATAATATATTTATAATAAACTTATACTTATTTTACCAGAGTTTTGTATGAGTGTGAAGATAGTGAAGACATAAGATAATGGTTTTCTCATCTCACTTTTATTTTCCCTCAAGCATAAGATTTTTCCACATCCTATTTCTTATATGTAGTGTGTATAATAAAAATAAATTATTATATTATTATTATACTTAAATTAATGGCTATTTAAATATCCATCTTATTATATTTATCACTTGGGGTTTATGTTTCAAAATTTACCAAATTGGTAATGTAATTTTGTATCAATTTGCCTTCATTAATACACATGCCTTGTTATTAACCTATATTATTCTATGTGGTGTATAAAATACCCTTTTAAATATTATCTATTGAATTTAATTCTTCAAATTATATATTATGCTTGACTTATTTTCATTTTCTTTCATATGGATTATAATTCAATGATACCATGTAATATGAGTTTATTAAAACAATCTCAACATTTATTGGGATTATTTATGACTAATCTTTCTCTGATGATCCCATATAATACATATTTAATGAACAATAATTAATTTTATTTTCCATTATTTATTCAATATATTTTGAAGTGCTAGAATCATTTTCCACCGTTTGGTACATATGATAATTAAGAATGTTTTCTTTTAAATATCCCAATATTATCTCACTCTTCAGTCAGAAATTTTTTTTCTTCAAAAAACATGTTTTCTATAAACGATGTTGAAATTGTTATAATATTATCCGATAATACATAAAATACATCTTTACCCATGGTTTACCATATAAACATAAGTATTTTTCTAAAATATAATCTTCTTGTCATTATCAAATTAAGGAAAATTTAAATAAAAATTATGGAGAAAAAAGAAAATATTTTATGTATGAATTTATTGTTCATCAGGACCATCTTTCTCTTTATGATTTCATTTCATGTTTAAAAAGTATCATTTTAGGAATAAAAATTTCCTAATATTTTGGACAACCATTTTTTTCAAATTATTTTAATATAAAAAGGTTTTCAAGATTTCTGTTTACATTTTCAATGTATTTTTAATGAAAATGATTTTAAAAACGTTTTATGCCTTATTTTATATGATTTCAAAGAAATTGGTTTCTAAAGGTTTGTAAATATTTTGTTATTATTTTTAGTGGATTATTAATGTAAAATGGTTTTCAATATTTTTTAATGTTATAAAAACCATTTTTCTCAAAGAAGAAGGATATTTTCCTCAAGAAATGAATTTAATTGATTTCATAAAAATTATATCCCCTATAAGATGGAATATCATGGTGTTACTCAAGAATTTATAGTGAAATAATCCAAAGGTTCCATTCATATTCTATCTCTGAATGTTTTATGTTTTGATCGTTAGATATTTATAAAACCCATTTCTCTTTCATGGGTAATATATTTATTAAACACATTTCACATTCATGAGTCTAATGTTTATGAAACATTTTTTTCTTTCATGGGTTATATTTTTATGAAGCCCATTTCAATTTCATGTGTTATATGCTTAAAAAACTGTCTTCTTTTCATGGGATATTCTTTGATTAAATGATTTTGAATCAAATATTTTTTCCACAAGTTATGATACGCTGTCATGTATAAGATACCCATTTCCTTTCATGGGTTCTAATATAATGAGATTTTATGAACTAGTGGCACACAAAGTTATGATTTCATTATGATATGGGTGGGTCCTATATATACCTCCAATGTGTTGGGTAAAATTTTATATCTCATGAGATAGAAATAGAAAGAATGAGGAGTGAACTCAGTTCAACAAAGGACTTGGTCCTCTATAATGGTCTGGGGAGAGATCCTTGACTATTAATATTTTCATTGGAGTAAAACATGACTACCATGAAGGTATGGGTAGTAAACTCATACTACTATGATGTCCATAGAAATAATCACTGACTACCATGAAATTAATTTTATATGATTATGTGTTTTTACAAAAATTATATATCTTGTTATGTTATTATGATCTCATGGATTGTGCTCTTAATTCCATTATGATTCATGACTTATGAATATATATTCCTGATACCATGATTCATGTTCATGTTCTTTGATATGTAGGGTGTTATTTTTTTTCAATGTTTTTCACATGTTCTTTATGCCCTATTCTTTTGTTATACTTATGTATCTACTTTGTTTATTCTTAATATGCATGGAAGATCACCCCATTCAAATGTTTCCTTTCTCCCGGTTACGATGAATGGTTATAAGTAGGATTAGTAAAAGGTAATATCTTTAAGGGAGATTTTGAATATCATTAACATGTTTTAAGATTATGTTTCCTTATTTCCAAATACACAAAACTATTCTGGTCCTCGGGCCTGTATTATTGTAATATGATGACTATTAGTCTAAAATATTGTAATATCCATGTATTTTATTCCTAGGTTGATATAGGGGTGTTGGGTCCTCTCGAGTGTTTTTGGTACTCTAGTGTTGGTTAGATGAACTACCTCCAAAAAGTTATGAATGATAAATAGGTGGATGTGGTCTGGCCATCACGAAATGTGGTTGATCAGAGGGGTTTTACGGCTATGTAATAATGTTAACAAGTAATGTTATCTATGGTAGGGAGCCCGAAAGAGTAACTTGGGAAGGTTATAATTACTAATCCCAATATATGATATGCTTCTCTATTTTAGTCAAATGAACAAACGTGATTGATGTGTTGTAATGGACATATTTTCTATTAGTGTGTTCTCTAACACCCCTTTTAATAGTGTCGACTAGAATTTCCTGAGTGGTTTTCATTGAATTACTCATAATTGAGCATTATGTAGTGATACACTTATTCAAATGTGTTCACAAATGTTTATTCTAACACCTCATCAAAGGAATAGTCCAAGACTGGATGATCCCAATGTAGGAATACCAATTCATAAGATATGAAATCACTTAGTGTGTAGGATTGGTTTGGTACTAGATGGAGGATTCAGTTTTATTATTGATGTGGGGGACTATTCCTTCTTTACATGGAATGTTGCAATGAATATGTGAAATTTTCATCTAGATGAGGTGTGGTGACCACAATAGGTTTTTGTTTTCTCATGTAAGCAAGGATAATACCATGGGAGCAAGAAACCATCTTATTAGCTAATTATTCTATTTTACTTCTTTTCTCAATATCCTATGTAAACATAGATAATCTAGTATCCAAAATTAGGTTCCTTACTTTATTAAAATTTCATAAGATATAAGGAATCAAATCCCAAAGGATCAAATCGTTTTTAGTCTTTATATTCTAGACACATATTTGAAATTAAAATTACATTTAATCATAAAATATAAAAACATTTTATTTGAGAACACCATTATACCCAATAGTGTATCCTTGTATATCAATCATAATAAACCTATTTGAAACATGGTGTAGATAAAACATTATAAAGGTCTATGATCAAATTCTGTGTAAGGGAATATATACGACATAATCTCTCATAAATAAGAATAAATGATTGGTAAGAGGTAATTACCAAAAACTCATGTCATTTAATCAATCAATGGATCATAATATGGTTGGGAAAAAATATGATCATTTAATTATATATGAAAAAAACATGAGAATGTAGATTAAACATGTATATTCTTCTATCGAATAATTACATGGAATATCAAAAAATATTCTCAAAATGAAGTCATTCAAAATGTGAGACATCATGAACAACTCGTTAAGGAATCACCCAAGAAATCATACATAATTGGGTAAGATATCAGCAAATAACTAAACTAGTTTGTCTCATGAGAGATATCGATACATTAAGGCGATATCATGGACCACACCGATCACATAAACATCCCAATACATTCCAAATATGATATGGTTGAAATATTAACAACATAATAATTCATATTGAAAATAAATCATAAGAAATGTGAGTACTTATAGAAAAATATGATGGATATCCAAATAGCCCATCTATAGCAAAAATGAATCATAAATCATTCAATAAAATATGTTAAATTTTATTATAATAGAGAAACCTCAATAAACATTAATATTCAAAAAAGGATGTTGATATAGAATAAGGTAGTGTAATAAAATCAATGAAAATCCATGAGAAAAAATTCTCCATAAAACCATATATAAATTCTTTATTATAAAAATACCAATTCAATAAAAAAATAAAAAAATTCAATGAAAATATCCCAAAAATATGATAATAGGTTTTTTATTTATGAAAATATATAATCATTCAATGGATGCTTAAAAAATAGTCATGACGGTGGGAAATTTATTTTCTTGGAATATGATAAAAATTGAACATTTAGTTCATTGTTTTTCAAAAAATTATATATTAAATACATAAAAATATTCCTTTCAATTCCATTGTATGAACTAAAAAATTTCCATAAAATTTTCTATAAAATTCATTTATATCTATATAAATAAATAATAATAATAATATCATGAATATTAACATGGAGAGAAAGATGAGTCCATTATATCTTTAAACATTCAAGGTGTACCATACCACATAGAAAATTTAAATCATAACAATCATGAAATAACGACACATAAAAAATTAAATTACTTGATAAAAATTATATTATATTTTTTATAAGTCAATGGTTCTGTAAATACACCTAATAAAAGAAGTTGCGTGTATAACATGAAATTATGCCTCAATAAAAGGATATTGAGATGAAGTCCTTTACCTTCAGTCTGATTTCTGTTGTATGTATATGTATCTTATGAATAATATTTTATTGAATATTATTAATTCATACCATATCCATATTTATATTGATGATATCATATGTTGTGCTCTTATATCATCTAATCATCCATCTATTAATAATATTTTATCATTACCCTTATTTATGGTGTTATCTACTTCATTTTACTATGCATGCCTTTTCATATAAGTCCCAATTCTTGTGTAGATGATATAGATATATAATCTAAATAATTATATTATGATTATATATATCATATTTATTCATTATATAAATTTTTATAATCATTTTTGAATGGGGAACATGAAAAATGAATCACAGCGTGTCGTGGAGACGGTTGGTCGTATGTACACGCAAGGGACGATATCATTCCCTTATTGGTTAAAAGGTAAAGAAGTTTATGGTATATTAGTTATTTTATAAAAATACCATTTCCTAATTATCGTATATATATTCATTATTTTCATCATTATGCTGATCCAAGTAAATTAATGAATAAAAATGGATTACAACATGGTGTGGAGACGGTAAGCCGTACATACGCACACATAATGCATTCATTTTTTGTAGGATAGAAAAAAGGTGGAATATTTTTGTTCCATAATCATAATAAAAACTATTAATATATATTATACTAGATATATTATTTTAGTAACTACACAACACATGAATATAATGAAGAATAATAAATGGACATGGATGAGTTGGTAAGAACAATAACATCTTCTTTGGTGGACTTCCATTAGATCTCTTCTTATGGGAGATTTGTCTGATATTTTTGGAAGAACAAGATAACTATAACTTGTATATGTTTTTTGAAAATATAAATTTCAAGGTTTTGGTCAAGATATAAGGCCAAATGTAGTGCGGAAAAGTGAGGGAAGAGGGTCCCTTTTATAATTGGGGGTGAGGTTCAGTTTTGAAACTTTCAAAATATTAATTTAATATAAAATATTTTCCATTTATAAATAGATGAAAAGTGAGTTATTTATAATAAAATATTATGATGGGTCTAAATAATATCATAAATTAAGTTATAAAAATTTTTAGGTTACATTCTTACAATTATAGTTTCATTTTTCCCTTATTTAAACCCTTTAACTATTACCGTGAAAACACGTGTTTTTACTCATTGAAGATTAATATAGATTTGAAAAAATTTAAAATAGACCATAAATGAATCATGGACGATAATTTAATCCTTATGAAAATATATTTTTTGTCAAAATTTATGTTTTTTATGAATTTTATATCATTTGATAAAATATTATTTAATTTAAAATATCCTTAATGTCAATTTTGAAATAATTCACTACCAGAATTTTGATAAATTCAAAAAATGGAAATACAAATTTGAAACAATTCTTCTAACACATCAACAATAAGTAAAATTAATCAATAATTTTTTTGGATGACATTAATTATTTCATGTTATTTTTATTTTCATATTTTTAATATTATTTATTTTGTCATTTCAATTAATTAAACAATTGTTGCATCATCATTGTATATGGCAGTAAGGTAATTATTTATTTATTAAAAATTATAAATAAATTTTCATATGGAATATAAAAATCATATATTCTTATGTTATATTTATATTCAATGTTATTTCCGGAATACCCATATATTAAAAATGTCATACTTATAAACATGCGTATGACATATTTGAATTTTCTTAAATTAATATATTATTAATGAATTGATGTCAGCAAAGTGGAACTAAGGCACCATAAAATCAGACCATGGATGTTTTTTGTTGACACTCTCTCATCCAAAAAAATTCGGAAATCTATTTGGGTAATTTTATAATAAATTTAATATTAGTTTTACACTAAATTTCTAGATTTACACTTAACCTTAGTAATTTAAATTACTAACATTACTATTTATATAGTTAAAAAGCATAAAATTTACCAAATTTGGACCTTATGATTATAAATTTGGAATAAAATTTTAAAAAATTAAACAAACATAATTTCCTAAAATAAATTAAATAATAATATCATTGGTAGGGTGAGAAAACAAGTTTTTAATGTTAAAATGTTCAAACTTTTTAAATGTCTTTATATCTAAATTCTATGAAAAATTGATTTCCAAGACCCAAAACGTATAAATGATATAAAATTGATATAATTATACTTAAAAAAAAACAAAATTTTAATTAACTCAATTAATTATTTGGATGAAAAAGATGTTTACAATTAAAATTCTATATTTTTTCACTATTCATCAAAACATGAAACATATCATAAATATACAAAAAAGCCATAAAAAGTGAATTTTGATATTATAATTTAATATTATACGTATATCATGTCAAATATAACTTATAAGAATTTAAAAAACAAGAATTAAAATAAGTGTGATATCACAAGGTAGTAAAACTGATTTTTTATAAAAATACATCTTTTATTCATAAAATTGCATTTTTTATTAAATCATATCTAAAAAAACTTAGAAATAATTTTAAACCATATATTGAATATATTATTTCTCTATATTTCATTAATATAATCCAAAAAGTTTGATTTTTTCATTTAATTGGTACAAAACTCACCTGTTCGCATTAAAATAGTTTTTTAGAAAAATATTTCCTTTTATTTTAAAAATATTTTTCTTTTAATTTTTAAATAAATTGCCACCAAATAAATCATAATATTTAAACATGTAAACCATATTTTCATTATTCAATTAAATCCTCTTAGTCCCTCCATCCTAATGACTATGTTAGAGTGATAACATTAAAATAATAATATTTAGTTATTTGTTTAAGCTCGATGTGATGTATCTTGTATGATATCAGACATAGTATTTCCTTTATAATCAGGGGATGTTTTATTATATTCAATTTATAAAATTGTGTCCTCGAAATTTAATCTTCGGATTGTAGACCAGGGGTTTGATTTTGTAAAATACCTTTTTTTGTAATACCATATCGTAAAAAAGAATAATGAAAAATCCACTTTAAAATAATGAATGGGTGGTACGAAGCACATATGAGATAACACATACTACAGTCACATGTAGGAAATAATAAACATAAATAAGAAAACTAACTATCATGATTTGATGGAGAGTGAAGAAGAACAATTACCTAAGACAATTAATAACCACAAAACCATTAATATGTGATGGGTTATACAACCATTCATTTTTTAATATCAAAAGTATACAAATAATGTTTTTTTAATTCATTTTAATCAAGTTAAGGTATTCATTTAATTACTAGTACAAGAATATAAGGAACCATAATAACATGAAAAGTATAGTTTCATCCGTTAATCAATTTCCATAACAAACTCATCTTGGTTATTTCAAATAACTAGAATTTATGATTAGTTTTTCATTCCTAAAGAATTATAATCAAATTATATCGATCAAAAAATCAACAAAATTATAAACCCATATTACTCATTTCTTTATACATTAACCAATACCAAAATTATTATGATAAGATATGATAATTTCTTAAAATGAATAAACATTTATCTGATAAAAAACAACATTATTCTTCAAAATTCAACATCAATACACAATGTTCAACATTTATCACTCTGCAAATAACTATCTTTTCTCAAAAATATTCTAGATTATGATTGAAACATAAGAATAAGAAATATTTGGTCACATATTTTTCCAAATAACATCAATAAATCTTAATATATTGTATCTAGAATATAATTTCTTAAATCACATAATCTTTAGGGTATGCTAACCATTTACATAAATAACTTGGATCACCATAATCTATAATAAAATACTAAATGAATCCCAAAGAGAATAGAACCTTTATTACTCATAATATTCTATATACCTTAATCTTATTGGATTCCAAAAATAGGAAAGTCTTATGAAATAATATGAATCAATTAATCAACAAATCATTTTCCAATTCCAAGGTTATCAATATGATAAAAAATATGTCCCTAAAATATAAATAACATGTATCCATTAGACATCTTAACTGAAAAAATATCATGAAAACTAGGAATTCTTGTAGGATAGTGGTATTCATTTCACCCTTTTCACCTTTCAGTTGAGGGTTCAAACCCTACAGCTTTTTTAGACACAACATGTTGAAAACCAACCTACATGTTATCATTTTTCCAAAATAATATTAGTATTATCCATATTTTTGATAAGAATAAAAAATATAACCAAAATATATTCAATATTAATTTTTTTAAACATAGGTTTTTTCTCATACGTTTCATTTTTTATTCCCAATAATATATTAACCCATAATTACCTTAAATTGTAATATCATATAAACCCTAACTGTTATCCATACCATTAATCTTATGTGGCCAAAATTTAGAGGTGTTATTTTATAAATAACTGTTTCACACACACTAAACCAGTGGATATGTTACCACATATGTTTCCCAAAATATACTTAATATTTATTAACTCAAATAACATTAATCCTGAAATTGGTGTTTAGGAACATTAAACTCATTAATCTATGATATTTTCTATAACTCTCAATTTAATGAAGAAAATTCCTTAGAAAATTAATGAATTTTTAAACCATAATACCACTAGTGAAATAATTTTTCAAAATCATTTTCAATCAAATATAATTTTAATCCAGTTACTTTTGGTTCTATCCATTGAATAAAACAAAAGAAAACAATATTAGAAGCACTAATTATAGTAACAACTCACATTTCCAAGAATAATCATTTATTCTATGTCATAATCATGACACTTTCTATGAATCCTTATGTTTATCGAAGTTTATATATCACCAAATACAAATGATGTTTTTATACATAGAATTATATGCAATGTCAAAAACAAGGTTATGTTTTCAAATCCACGTTTTCCTAAATATAGTTCCCAATGTTTTTACTAAACATGCTATGATAACTATTGTGATGAACAAGAATACATTATCCTAGAGCTGGTGACATGATTTATTAAATTCCTATAATATAAATGGAATCTCATCACAATGTAATGAATAGTTTAGTATTCATGTTAAACTAGATACATATATGAAATTCAAATAACATTTAAACATAATATAAAAAAACATTTTCTTTGAGAACCCCATTACTTCCCATAGTGTAACCGTGCACATAAATCATAATAAAAAATTTATAAAACCAAGTAAAATTAAAAATAAGAAATGGGTCAGCACAAATTATCGGTAAGGTTATAAATACAATGGATTCTATCATAAGTAAGAAGTAATGATTATGGATAGAAAATTAACTAAACATGTTCTATTTAATCAAAAACTAAACATAATATCACCAGATTGAAATTAATCAAATAATTACATATAAATATTCCCTTTATAGTGAAGAATAACTATGGATATTATTCTAATCTAATAGTCACATGTAATATCAATAAAAAAATATCATAATGAAGGAACGTGTAATGTGGAATATCAAATGCATACCATGATGGATTTTACCAGGACACCATACCCAATTGGGTAAGACATAAGAAAATACCCAAGATGATTTGTATCATGATATCTACCAAGGATTATAGGGGCTATAGAGGTCCTCTCACATTTCTTATTAAGTCCAATTAATTTATCATATGAAAGGGTTGAATCCTAAAATATATAAATATTCCTATTTAAATTCTATCAATCCAAATATTAATACATTAACCATAAACTATCAATGGTACTAAAATAGAACATCTATAGTCAAAATGAATTATAAAACATTCAATAAAATTTGTTAAATGATTTCATAATATTTTAACCTTAATTAACAATAAGATTCAATAGTGTATGTTAACATAGATGAGGATACTATAATAACATCCTTGAAAATTATTGAGAAAAAATATCTTGTTAAACCCACATGGAAAAAAATTTCATATAAAAATACCCATTTATTTTATAAATAACCATTTTTTGATACCAAATATTCCAAAAATAAGTGAATATGGGTTTTCATTTAATTAAATATGCTATATGTCAATGGAAGCTGGATATTATAGTCATTACGGTAGAAAATTTGTTATAGTTGTATATGTTAAAAATATAACATCCTTTTGTTGATTTTCGAACTGTTTTATATAAATTGTATAAACTAATTCCATTTTAAACCATTGAAATAAATTAAAAATAGACATAAAATTTCCTTTATAATCCTTTTATATACAATTAAATATATATGGAAAATAATATCAAGAATATTGACCTGGGGAAAAAGATGTGATAATTAATTCTTTCAACACTCAAGGTGTCCCATACCACTATATAAATTTAAATTATAATACACACCAGTGAATAAAACTTATCAATATGTTAAATAAAATAATTATACTTTAATTATGGACTTGATAAGTCAAATGGTTTATATATACACATTATAAAATAAGGTGGGTGTATCAAATCCAACTTGTATCAGTGAATATAGATTAAGAATAAGTCTATTACGTTATGTTAGATTTTCTTTTTACATAATTAAAAATCTTGTATAAATATTTAAATAATATTATTAATTTAAAATATAACAATATTTATTTTTATTATATCATATATCATCCTCTTATTACATCTTATCACCTGTTTACTAATAAACATTTATTATCACCCTAGTATTGTGTGTTAACTACTTCATTTTCTTATGCATTTTTGTCCTCAAATCCATGATTGTTATTCTATAGGATACAATTATTTTATCTCCATAATTATATTAATTTCATATATATCATGTTTATTCATTATATAAATTTTATAATCAATTTTTAATGGAGAACATGGAAAATAAATCGCATCGCATCGTGAAGACTGTAAGTCATGAAAACCAACGAGTGATGGTATCATTACCTTATTGTTTAAAGGGTAACAAAGTGAATGGTATATTAATTTTTAAATAATATATATAATTTCATAATTATACATTAAAACAAATCAAAAATAAAATTTAATTCTGCATATTATTCAGAAAAAAGTTCTTTCCAATTAGAATTTAGTATTTTTTAACTATTCATCAAATCATGAAATATATCAGAAAAATTTTAGAAAATTGTACTAAAGTAAATTTTTATATTAATATTTCAAATAAGTGGTTTATTTTATCATATAAAAATTAATAAATCGTCAAAATATAGATTTAAAACAACTTTTCCGTCAAAAGGATGTAAAAGTGTCTTCTTATAAAAATACTTCTATTATGTGCAAAATGGGATTTTAACTTTTATCAAGTCATGAAAACAAATATGATTAATGTTAAACATTAAATTGAATATATTTTACATATTTTATTAATATAATAAAAATTTGTTATTTACTAATTTTACTATAATAAATCAAACTTGTGTGCATTTAATAGTTTTTTGAAACACGAATTCCTTCCATTTTAGAAAAGGTTTTATTTTAAGTTATAAATAATTGGTCACCAAATAATTCTTCATATATAAAATTTTATTTTATATATTCATAATTCATTAAATCCTATTCACTCTCTCCATTATAATGACTAGGATATAATAGTGACATTTAAATAGTACTGTATAGTTTTTCCTTATGCTCAATTTTGCATATCATGTATGCTATCAACAATGGTATTTCCTGTTAAAACACTAGATGTTATAGATGATGGAATTATTCCACTCAAGAGATACTTTTTTCTTTTCTATTTTTATTGAGACAAGGTCAACCTATATTGGGATTTCTATCAATTATTTTAGGATATGATCCACTTGGTCCTAGAAAAAATCATTGAAGATAAATAATTCATTGATGTTAGGAATAAAGTGTTTGTGGTATGGGTATTTATTGGAACGATCAATAAATTTTTCCTCTTTGGTTCTCCAACATTCTATAAATTTTCTGATCCCCATTTCTAGAGTGCAGAAGAAATATCATGAGACATGTGTTTGATTAAAGGAGTAGGTTTTGTTATTTCCTTATACAAAAGGAACCTTGGGTGTCTAGAACCAACAATGTGTCAGGGAAGTGTTTTACAGATGAGGATTTGGTTGATGAGGATTAATGGGGTGAGGTTTCACTTTTCAAGGCTTTACCTAGAGGGGTCTATCTACTAAGGGGCATGTAGTTATATCATCTTATGAGTATATTTATGTATAGTGGAAGTTTTATATGATTTTATGGTCCTTATCATGGTAGTAAGAAGGGGAAATATGTGTGACAACGGATTTTCCTACAATAAGGATTCTTCCAAATTATGATCCTTTTCAAAGAACTCTAAAATTCAACCTATTTTATTAAGGGATATGAGGGTAAGAATAAAATAATCTTTTAAATATTCCAGGAATATCATGAGTGGTTTTTCTTGAGAAAATGACACGTCGAGTGAGTAAATGAGTCCTTTCCATGGGGTAATGAAGTCTGCAACATTCTCATCTGGCCTATTTTTGTATTTGGACAGGTTTGTGATGCAGGTCATATTTTCAGTAGATTTGAACTAATAGGGGAATATTCTATGAAGACACTTCTAGTTGGCAATGGATCCCATGACCAACTAGTTCTAAGACACCTACGTGGATCCTTCCTTGTTTTGTAAATTTTTTTGGAAGATTGTAGGTTCTATCTATTCTAATGTCTACATCATTCAAGTGAATAATGAAGTGAAGTGGTTTAGATGTTGTAGTAGATCACCCATACCATTGAATGTGGTGAAACTCATAATTCCAAATTTTGTTTGCAGGTGTATCTAGTCTACCCATGTTAGATACGACTTTTCCTTTGGTGGAATAGACACTTGTCTTGTTTCAAGGGCCTTAACATGGGAGGTGAATGATGCTACCACATCATCCTAGTGAGTCCTTTTTGTCACATATTCTATGACCGACACGTCAATCCGGTAGGCCGAACACCATTTATCTCTTGGTGAATCAGTGTTCCAGTTTGATAAGGTTGGTGAATCGTGTCTCATTCATTTTCAATTTCCCTGAGATTCTTCCTTATTCGGATATGTGGGCCACCTAGTTTAAGTCTATGTTTTTGGACAAGAAGGAATGGCTGTCAAAATGATGGATATATGGGGTCCCTTTTGTTATTTTCATCACATGGTCTCTACTTGGACATAAGATTTGTTGTAATACTCTTATAACCATGTATATATTGGAAATAATAGACCATAATAGCATTTGACTAATTATCTGATCCACTATTTGTACGATCAATATTATATTCATGAACATTTGTTTTTTTGATATATCATTGAGAAGGAAGAAATGTGTCATTGGATGGAATACCATTTCCGAAAGCCAATATTTGATGATGAGTAAGGGAACCTATCATGGGATCATTTGGGTATTGTATCACTCCCTAGAGTAGGTTTTATATTTCATTCCCTATGTCTATAGTCATATTTCTCAAATCCTTAGGGAATGGGTCACATATGAAATCATTAACCATGGTCTTTTTTAGTGAGAAACCTTCACTGTCAATAGACAAGCTAGACAAATGGTCTATTGGATATCATAGGATATGACTGAACTGGAGGGTAGCATACTAATGTAATTATATATTGTGAATGTTTTTATATGAAACTACCATGACATGTTTAATTATAGTAATGATATTGATGAATGTCTTCTTGGGAGTCTAGCGGTAACCACACAATTTGGGGTGCTGAGGTAATGGTATTGGACTAATGTCAATCATATAAATTTTTTTATGAATGTCATTGAAGTGCTAGTGGATTTCTAGTTAGTTAATATGATGGTCCCCAAGGTAGTTTAACATTTCACAAATATTATAGAGAAAAAAGATTTTGTATTCCTTATTAAAGGACTCTATGATGAAAAATGTACTGAGATGAATGTATACAGAATGTGATTGATAGTTGTTCCGAGGATAATAGTCTCTAAAAGTCTTCATGATTATTACCAGAAGGATGATCATGCTCCTGGTCAGACTAATCCTTCATTTATGCTACCCAAGACACAAGTGTTGGTACTAACAAAGATCTTATTTTATGTTGATTTATCAAGAGTGGTTTTTCACACATTCCTAGCATCCACTGAATAATGGAATGTTTGAAAAAGGAGGGGATAAAATCATGATAATATCCATATATATAGAATTTTTTAAAAACTCTTCATGTATAGGAGGGAAATAATTTCATTGATGTAAAGTGGAGTGCTCGCTATCAAATGATTATGACTTTGGCATTTCCCCAACAACTAGTATGGAGGTTGAGAGAACAAAAATAGATGGAAACATAGATGGTTTCTATATGAGTCCTCAAAAGGAGGCCATAACATCCTCAATCTATAGGTAATTTTTTTTGAATATTGGAACATTTGGGACCATTATTTTAGGGATAGTAAATGTCAATAGACAATCCTCTTCCCTAAGCTTTGGCTACTTGGGTGAAGGTTCCCCCAATCAGTTCATCGATCATTTCAATATCTGAGAGGTTAATGGTGAAACATTATATCCTAGGGTCCTACCTCTATCTGCATGATACTTATATAAGAATCTGTTGTTGATTGTTTCATGGTTTTACTTAAAACATGTTTCGACCTACATCACTAGAACATCCGCCATGGTCAAGAATGATCTTCGAAGTAGGGAATATATTCAGCGTAAGAAGGAGATATGCGTTGTTTAGTGGTAGTGCGAGGAAGAACTCCACTATGGTGTTAATAAATATTTAATGGTCCATAATTGATTCTATTTCCACGTATTACTGATATAGTTATCTCAACATTTCTGATAGATGGTTGGGGTATCAATCCCAAGTGGGAGAATATAGACCCCATCTTAGTAGTTGTGGAGATGTTATAGGATACTCTGGCGATGGAGGGAGCCACTGGAGTCGTATAAGGTTACCCATATTTGAAATTTTTTTGGTAATAATATATGTTTCAGAACTATGTGTTCTAGACTTGTTATTGAAGATGGGTATTGAGATTTATCTACTCATTGACCTATGGGACTGGTCGATGCAATCACTAACATGGCCTGGTAGGAGCCCTTCTGGGAAGCTCTCAAGTAGTTACCATGATGGGTATGGATTGAAAATACGCTACCACCCCAACATCTGAGATTGAGAGATCTAAAATATTATAGGACATGTTCCAAAAGTGTTTTACCATTGAAAGGTGGGTACCCCTTGTGTGTTTCTCTCAGGGGTAGCGATGTCGGCCATGTGTTGATGCATTGAGATCCTGATGGTTCATATACCTTGTTGGAAGGTCCTCTAATTATTTAGTTTGACAAAGAAGGTAATTGATCTCCCTACTCTAGAAGACATCAAATGGTGAGATGGGTCTTGGTAACCAAATAGATGATGACATGGTGTCAGTCATGGCAAGAAAGTGATCATCATGGATTTATACAGCAACATTCCTTCTACCCACATTCATGTTGGCTTTATATTTTGGATCTATTATAGCTTGAGTACTATATGGTTTAATGAATAAAGCATTAGTACAAATCCAGTGAAATTTATTCTCAATTCCCCAATGTCATCAATTCTTTCAAAAGTATAAAATGGATCAATTTTGAAAATCTCATATACAATGGTTTCCCAACATTATCTTCCCCAAGTCCCAGAATAATTTCATGTTGGGTCCACCAATCCTTTGGTTGGACATACAATCAAATAATTAGATTTAGAGACATAAAAATATGATGATTCTCCAAATATACTGGTATTATTATTTTAAGGATAAGAGACTCATATTGGGTTAACCATTTGTTTATGCTTTAAAATTTAGTCATGTGTCATGTGTGTGTATGCCCTGCATTCCTTCTTTAAAAATGCATACGACCTCCACCACCATGGTTAGTGATTTCATTTCCATGATTGAAATATGATGATGGGATGTTGGTTCCCTCTTTCATGGATTCCTCCTTGGATATCATCACCTATTATGTGTCTCCCTTAATGAATTAATAATTATTCATGAAATTCATTCACAATTCCATCTTGATGTGGATGCCGAATAATTACACTACTTCTATCTCGAAGGGAAAATTCCATTCAATTGTAGTATATGGTGATGGTGGGAATGTATGGTAATATTTATATATTATTCTTTTATTTCATAATTAATGACTTACCCATTTGAATTTATGGGAATCCCATATGTGAGGAATATTGGGTGTGGAACCCAAGGAATCTCATTTACACTATAGGGTAGTTAATGCTACGAGAATATGAATATATGGATTTTTATCATAGGCATACCATGTCGATTTTATGGGGTAGTTATTTTTTTTGGTGGACCCCAGTTTTAAATCCTTTTTGATATATGTGGTTCATAGTTTAAACATTTTTTGGGACATTCTGTACACATGGTTAATATCTTCTTGGTATAGGTCTGTTATTTGTTTAATGTCTTGTGGGGAAAGGTTGGATGGTGGGGTTCTAATGAGTTCCTATGTTGAAGATGATCACACCTTTAGGGTTTAATTGTAATGTGATAGTGTTACCTCTTGGGGGGGGAAATGATAAAATTCTTATTTTTTGTGTGTTCCCATGGGGAAGACAGTCACACATTTGGATTTGATGGAGGTGAGGGAAAATAAGTGTACCCCATGGGGGAATATGATCACACATGGAGGTGAGATAATGTATCCCCCCATAGGGATATATGAGAATACATAAGTATTTTATGGGGATGTGATAAAGTGTTCCTTAACTGGGGTATTTTATAATACTTAGATATTTGATGGTGAACTGGGAGTGTGTTCCCCCAAGAGAAGAGATGATCACACATTAGATTTGATGATGATGTTGTGATTTGGGATTAAACATCATGAAGGTATCTCATATTTGTTGAGATGTTTTTATTAAGTCACCTGGAGGTGTACTACATACCATGTTAGTATACTGGGATCAAAATACACATAGTATTAATTTATAGTTTATGGTCACATGAAAGTACTAGTTCATGTATTTTAACATTATGAATTAAGTATAATTGCATTGCAGAAGGAGAATAATCAAGGGATGGTGTGTGGCTTATGAATGGATGTTTCTCAAAGTTGTAGGATCATCCTATGGTGTGAGATAAGGTTAAATCCTATAATTATCATAAGTGGGGCTTCATGTGTTCATCACACAATGTAAGAATAAAATTTAACATCATGTACTTAGGACACTGTTGTGAAGTTTAAAATTGTATGGACATGACATGGGGATATATAGTTTTATTTCTTCCAGATCAAAAGTTTTTAAGATCAACATTTAGGTACAAATTTGGTAAGTAGAAGAGTATGATTTGGCATAAGGATTGCTAGCTTGGATAGGTCTGAAATTTCCCACGATGATGCGTGTCTCTTACTCATGGACATATGGTCAGAGAAAGGCATAAATACCATCCTTGAGGAGTGTAAATATGGGGTGTCGATGTTTGGGTTTCTATGATTATGAGAAATCTTCATTATAGTTATTATTATTTGGATAAAAGAAGTTTAATAGACAACTAAATAAATGAAACATAGAGGTAGTACATAAGGGTTGATTATATAGGTCCGACATAAATTATGGGAACAAATGATTCAGTTTGAGTACATGGAACATATGCACTAAACTCATACACAAAAAATGTTTATTGGTTAGAGGGATTAGATTAGGGACTTGAAGTTGGATGTACATAACTCTATAGTGTTACAAAAAATTTAGTTGTGTGATCTATGGTCTATAGCTCAAGGAAAATTTGTAGATCTCATAATAATTTATGTGTGCAGCTTTGGAGGCCGCAAGCATGTTGAGGTTTCACTGAGGTGACTTCTCTTGTGAGTACCATACTAGTATTAAGGGATGTTCAGAGGGAGATACAACCATAGTATAAGACACATCAGGTCCCATGGGAATTCAATTCCACATGTTTTATATCGTTGATATTCCAAGTAATATGGATATTCTTGATTTTGTGGAAGAGGATTTCGGGCAAGAGAGAGTTGATGATTTTTCTTCCAGAGAACATTAAAAAAAGTGGGGGTCGATGGAGGAGGTTATATTTCTAGAATAAATTGGAATACAATATTTTTTACACACCAAATATATCCCACAAATGGGTTGAGAACATACAATTCCTTTGCTGCTGGGGTGATACCATGCAAGTGGGTGGTTTAACGTCGCTATTCTCATGAAAAGGTATTTACACGCCATTGAAAGGATTGCGTGAAAATGTTCGATGTTATGCATGAGTTATTTTTCCTATGTCTTAGGGCTCTTTGAGAACCACATAATATTGATCACTATCATTACATGTCAGGACCAAGTGGTTGAACATGAGATGGGAATATTTCACACAAGTTATTATAATTGTCTTCCCTTTTTCTCTTGGTTCTAGAATGGCCATTCGGCCTAACGTGGACCATTGTTCTGGTGAAAATAAAACTTTTGTGGATCAACATATGTTTTTAATCTGGAAAAATTTATAAACAATATTATTCCATATGTGTAATCCCCAAAATAATATAAATCATCGCATAAATGAAACCATATATACATAAAGTTATATTTGAAAACAAAACATTTTTCATTTATCGAATAAATTTTAGACTAGTATTTATTTTAATTATATAATATTTACAATAATTTTATTATGTGATTTTATTATTTCATCAATAAATTTTATTTATAACATCCATAAAATTTATTTAATTCTAAAAAATAAATAATTAAACGTAATAGATGAAAACAATTTTTATAAAATCAATTGTATTTTCATAAATGAATTTTCACCCATTTAATTTAAAAAATATTCATCTTATCATTTTCATAATGCATTTCATTGTTCATTGGGTTTTTATTCTCCATGAATCACAAGTTATAGAACACATTTATTTATTTAATAGGAAATTATATATACTAGAATAAAGGGGTGTTACACGCCCTGCATACACACATGTGTGTGTTTATGTACATGCTTGTGTAGCTATAATATTTAATATAGGTTCCTAGATTCAAGATATTATTTAATTTATTTATATTGGGCCCCTCATGGGTGATATGAGATGTGTTGGCTATCCATGGGTCAAATGTTGGTGATCTTGAGGTTTTCTTAGGTATTTTCAAATGTTCATAAATCATCCAAGGTTGAAATTAATTTATTTGTATGAATAATATATTTTATATATTGTTATGTATTAGTTGTGAATGATATTTTATGTTTATACGACTGAGTTGAATTATATATATTCTTTATGATTTTTTTCGACCATTTATTTATTATTATTTTCTTAACTTAGTTTCCATAGATTTCCAACGTATAGACATCTGATGATGGGGTTTTTGTATATTTATGATTTCTTTCTTACTCTAATATAAGCAAGAAATTATTCCCATGGTGAATTTATTGATACATATACAATACTTTCTAGCTAGTGGTTATCTCGAACAGCCTTTAGTCGTAGAGGTAGGACAACCTAGGTTAATGGTGAGGTCAGTGTGGGGTTATTCAATACATCATTGGAGTTGGAGTGAAAAAGTGATGTAGGTATGAAAAATAGATTAATATAGATATTATGGGATATTTATAGTGATGTTTTTTATAAATAGGGGTACCACATATCACATGGGAAGAATATAATTCTAGGAGCATCCTTTACTACCATCTGTATAGGGGATTCTTCTACTACAATGATTTCTTCTCATGTTTTTATTTTTATTCTCTTCCTCTCATGACTAGAATGAGTGGGTATCATTAGTTTGTGGAATTATAATGAAGGGGATTTCTTTATTTGAAGTTTTATTCTATTTATGAGATTTATTTCAAGTTATTGCATCAGATTATTACCTAAATCTCTCCATAATTTAATAGAGAATAACAATTTTCTTTGGTATAAAGGGGTTCTTTTATAAATCATTATGTAGTGTTTATTTTTCTCCTGGAACATTGGGATAATTGGATAATTTATTTTAAATATGGTATCGAGTTACCAAATTTTTAGGATGAATAAAGTACATGACCAGAAGAAACTAGGAGTTTAGAGAGGGTAATGTGATTACCATGACTATGGGATTCACATAAATCTGATTCTGATAAATTCAGTAGTTCCGACAATCTATTTTTCTTCATTGTTGCTTTTTTAAACTTAGATTAACAATTCACTTATAGTATCTTCTTCATTATTATTACTTATAGGTTAGTAGTACGAATATCATTTTATTCTACTCTTAAATATTTATTTAGAGTGTTTCATACATGTTGTCTTTGTTGGATCGACTATAGTACTCACATTCCTAGACTAACTATAGGAATTTTAGTATTTCTGTCTCATGATTTATAAATTTCTAAACATAATAACGTGCATGATAGAATTATTCCTCACTAAATGATTATATTTTTTTTATTTAATTTCCTATGTATAGGATTAGTGGAAGGATTGAGTTTTAGTTATTTAGACAATTATTTTCCCTTAATTTTTGTTTTTGGTTTCAGATTACGTTTTTCAATTTAATTATTTCTATGCTCCTTGTAATTTTTATGTTTTTATGAAAGGTATATAATTTTATATAAGGGAACACATTATCCATTCCATATAATTTGTTATATTTAACCCCAATGTTATTAACCCAATGAAAATATCCAATGAAAAGGATAAGATTTAAAATAACCATTATTGAGTGATGATGAGACACTCCTTAATAAATTAGGGTATGTGGTCGAAGAAGCATGTCGAGATATAGAAATGGTTGAAATTTAAGGTGTGGAATCTAAGTAGGTACCAAAGGTGGAATCCCACATTGAGGAAATACTTGAGTATAAATTTTAGGGGAATTACAAGTTCATTGTCAAATCCAAGGTAACATTGAAGGATATAGTAAAATTTAAAGAATCTATAGAGTGAACTCTCATATCTAGTGGATTGGAAATATAATAATCATTGATAGAAGAATAAAAATAAGAATAAGTGGTGGTATATACTCAAAATATAAAGTGCATTGATGAATTTTATAAATATTAGAAATAAGATAAGGTGATGGTTGATGAATAATGTAGAATATATATGAATTTGAATAAATATTGTACAGAGAATATGCAAAGGAGATGTATTATCAGATTTGAACAATCTATGAGTTACTTATTAAATATATATATATATCCAAATTATACTATTCTACTCAATTAAAGAATAATATTATTTTATAGAGGATGAGGAGAAATTCAACACCAAGTGCACAAATAATTAAATCATAATTAAATTATTCATAGGTATCTTCTTATTATACTTCCATTTAGTGATACATATTGGTACAGTCATGCTATAATACTTTAAAAAATCTCATCATGGGTGGCAATCAAAAACATTTTTTTGACTTTCTATCTTTCATTATTTAAAATACATATTACGGGTTTAGAGGGAATGAATGTTATATTTCTATGTTACTGTAGAATCTTGGTCAGGTATAGACATCATAATGAATTTATACTAGAAGAGTCGTCGAAGATAAAAAATGTGTTGTTGAGTACACTCCATGAAAACTATTTGTGGAATAATAACATTTCAATAATGAATGTCCAATTTTATTCCATATATTTATTGTACATAATAAGACCTTCTTTTATGTTGTAGAAACATAGGCTATGATTTTTAACATGAGGCATTTTTATTTTTGGCATGCATGGTTCATGAAGTTTTTTACACTATAAACAAGTGGTTTACATAATAAATCTTTCATCCTAATCGGGATAAATTTCACTTTAAATTGGTAATCTATCACATTCATTTAGTACAGGACTCCCTCTAACCCTAGGAAATTTCATGCATGACTTGGGTGATCTTCAATCCATTCAAGTTCCTCTATTAAACAATAGATCTCCATGATAGTTGTGTTTTTTATCCCAAATAACCAGTCTTTCCACTTATTTATTTCCATTGGACACAATATAATTGTGGTGTTTTTTTGGATCTTTGAACCCTTTAGTGACATTATATTTGATTCCTTATAGGTCCGTTGTGTGATATTCTCACACAAGCTAATCCTCATGTTGGTTTTGGTGTAATGTTTGGGTTATTTGAGGTATGTTTCATTTTATATTGTTCAGGAAATGTTTTACTATTGCATTGAATTTGTCATATGGAAATAAATTCTAGGACATCCATGGTTAAATTTCTGTTCTTTCCATGTTGGTGGATCCTGGTGTGGAAACGTGACAACTGAGATTGAGGTAGGTGGTTCAATCCCTACCATGTGGTGGATAAAACATCATTTCGGATTTTGATAAAAAAATATAAATTTAATGGAATGATTGTTATATAGATTTGTGTTTATAGAAATAGGTTTTGAGAAAATATGGTTTTCTAATTGTTTAGTTAAATGAAAAATGTAGATTGAAAGGCATGTTATATAGATTTATTAACTTGTTTTCAAATCATTTTTTTATGAATTGATTTAAGAACAATGGCACATGGGATGCATTGGGTACTTAGGTGGACGGTATAGCTATATGCCTCATCTATTGATACTTCTTGGGGGTACACTCATGTGGTATTCCTCAAATACCATAGAACATTGTTCTATGGGATTGTTTGAACTATTGGGAGGTTCACTTAATAGGTTGTTCATGTTCTCTAAAGATTCCTTGCATATATCAAGAGACTTGACACAGACAATTGTCTAAGTATTTGTATGAATGTTCTAGCTATCCAAACATGTACTGATGCTTGGATTGATTTAAATATTCTTTGGTTTTTATTGTTTTTTATTTGATAATATATGTGATACATGATTTTTACTGCAATGATATATGTGATATGATTTGAAACTGTTTGACCATGATATTATTGGAAAAGTTGAAAAAAGGGAAATATTTTACCATGATTTTGACATAAATTTGGTTTAACTAATTATCATTACTTGTTTTATTTAAGGTTGATCATATTTAGATTTTTATAATGATACACGTTAGGGAACACATATGTGGGATACTACTATGAAGGTTTATCTCACACCGTAATCACCCATTCGGTGGTGCATAATCCTTATTATGCCCTTTTATGAAATGAAAGGAAATGTGTCATAGTGTGGAAATTCCATTTATTTTAATTGAATTTTGGGCAGATTGTGGTGAGATACGGAGGGTCTACACACAAATTTTTATATAGTAGTTAGTTTCTATTTATTAATAATTTTATTGTTGTACTAGTGCTTTGGGTTGTTATGATTTATTAATTTATATTGGTTCCACTATCGTCTTTTAGTGTTATGGAATATGTTTTCTTAATTTATCTTCTATTATTTATATCTAATTTTTATATATATGTGTTTGTGTTTGTGTGTGATTTTTTCAAATTGGAGTTATGTTAAATCATTCCTTCTAGTTATTGATGGATTCATGGGTTCTTGTGACCTGCCCTTGGGGGTCAGGAATGTCTATCGAGTATAAGACATGTCTGGATGGGTAATAGTTTGTGAGGATATGTGGGTCGGTTTGTCACAGTTCGGAATCAATGAGTAGTTATGATTAGTCATGGAATGTTTATAGAATTGATATAGGATGGTCAGGACATGAGACGAAGGTTAATGTGTGTTTTGGTCTAGTTCTTATCATCAAGAGTCTCATGATACCATAGGATGTTTGGATGTGTGTCATGTATTTTGAGTTATGGATCTTAATAATAATTTTTTCTTAAGTTTTTCTAATTTTAAAAGAGTTTAATAGGTTTTATGAATGTTTATTTGGTTTTTATTGGGCATTTATATCCCTATGAGAAGCCTTCGATGGGTCCCATAGTACGGTGTAGTAGATGCTCCTCAATGGGAATCCACATTGGGATCATAATCTTATAGAGACTATTGTGCTAGTAGGTCATGACAAGGACCAAAATGTACCAATATTCAAGAATGTAATTATTTAGAAACATCTTGTAGCTAGGAGATAAATGCATCAATATCAGGAGTTCTTACAAGGGTAACCACCTTCTTTTAGGGGTATTAAAGAGCCCCCAGAGGCAGTGGATAGGTTGGACAATATTTTTCTTATCTTTAGCATCCGGGACACATAAGATTGTATTAAGGTGAAGTGTATGGCTATCAGACACGAATGTCCCAACAATCGAGGATGAGACTCTATTATAGAGGTAGCATATCCAATAATATTAGACTATATGGGTTTCATGACTATATTGTTCTTGAAGTTCTATACAGATTTTCATATGATGAAAAATTATATGGAGTTTTTATATTTAATGTAGGGAGGGATTTCTTTTTTAGTTTACACCAATCATTATGTAGAGCTACTTATTTTTTTGTTATAGTTAATAAATAAGGATCTTCTAAAGGCTCATAAGTACCTACATTTTTTTCAAAAGGATATCAGATCAATTGTCTTTATAATGATTCCTTCTACCTATATAAAGATATTAGGTAGGTATATACTAGAAGATATGGACATGGTAGGCATGTTTATATCTTCTAAGAGATCTCTTCCACCTAATGGCAGCACCAGTGGTGTCCAAGAAAAAAAATGAAGTGGCATGAGTATCACATGAGTTGTGGTGGTGGTTGTCAATATGGAACCTCTTATAAACAATCAATTCCATCCAATAATATAACATGTACTTTTTAATAGTATTTATGGTTCAGAAACACTATCCATTATTATTTAATGTCGGTAAATATATCAAATAGTTGTGGCTGTTATGACCATTTTCATCATTTCTATCAACATATGTATACACCTCATAATAGTCAGGGATTATCTACTCCAAAGGTCACTAAAAAAATATAGATTCTTCAATGACTATATGGATCTAGAAATAGGTTTCATTGGTTAATAACCTTTCTATATTTTAGGAGTTTATAATAGATGTTAATAATGTTCTACCAAAAGTTAGAGGTACCATATTTATTTGATCTTCAATAATGACTACATTATTTGATACAGGTTCCTCCCACTAATTTATTTCTACATATTTTCTTATATGTTTAAACTTATAATTGATCTCATTTCATTTTTATGGTGATAAGGACACATTTTACATAGTGGAAAGAGAAGGGGTTCAAATTTTCATCTTGTTTGAAATTGATAGTTGGGGCAGAGTTATTCTTGGATTTCTATGTTCTTAATACGGATATATTTAACATCATCATTATGGTGGATTAGCTTTCCACTCATAGTGTAGAGTTCTATTGTTATAATAAGTGATTACTAATACATTCTACCAATAGAATCACAATTTTATTTCATAGAGACTAGTATATGAGGTCTGGTAATGTTGGACCTTTCCTCTGAAATATCAAGTGTTTTTTATGCTCTGGTAGTTGCTTACAATGTTTTTTATTTTTATGTGTATATTATCATGGTTGTTTGGGATATTCCTAATATTATCCAATATTACATATCCCTCCTTCCTCTAGAATGGGGGTTGGAGTTTATGATTGATCTAATTTCGAGTATAAATCTAATCTCAATACCCACTTATCATATTAAACTAGAGAAAATGAAATAGACTAGGTTTTATTTGGATTATCTAATGGAGAATGGTTTCATTATCCCCAAATATTCTCCTTGTGAATCCCTAATTCTATTTTCCAATAAGGAAGATGGGTCACCTTTCCTTTTTATGGACTATTGATTGTTGAACACGGTGAAGATTAAGAAAATGTATCATTTTCCTCAATGGGATTATCTGTTTACTCTATTAAAAGGGGAAATGTGGGTTTCAATGATAGATATTCAGTCATGGAGGCCTTTTCATACAGTGCTCTTGCATTTGGCCTCTAGGGTTTCTTCCCTCCTACCGCCTTCTTCATCACATACTTTGACACCTCTGCTTGTCTCTGAAATTTCTCAGGATGATTAGGTCTGTTCTTTCTCGTAGTCCCCTTTTCCTCCTTCGTAGGTACAACTGCTTTTCCACTCTGTGTGCTGGTTCTTGTGGAAGTTTGGTTTTACTGGTTCCATGTCGGCTGGATGCTCCCTACCGCTTTGTGGCCCTTGACTGCTGCTACCAACTCTCTTATCCTAGGAATCTTTGTGATAAAACCCCATTATGGTTTGTCACAATGATACTCCGGTGGTTTGGGTTTTTTGTGGTACTGGTGCCCGACGGCTTCTCCTCGTGGGATCGATCAACCTCATATGCTCTTGCTACCCAGACCGTTGTCCTGGACATCTTCTTGGGTCAGTACGAAGGTGTTTGTGGTGGCTTGGGATGGTGCTGGGGGTTTTTCTCGGTGTCGAGGTTTCATGGAAGCGGGGTTTGTTCTTCGCTATGGATGCTGGTTGAATCAAACGATCTAGAAGAAGTTTGGTGTTCCATCCTCGTCAACGTCCTTATCTACTGGTTAGTGGTCCTTTTCGGTGGTCCTTCATTCTATTCCTCCTATTTATGCTTTTTCGACTCGGTGGTCGCTATCTCCATGTTGGTGGCTCCGAAGAAGCTGGTTCGTGATCCATCTAACTGTCCCCTTTCCCTGATTAGGAATCCCCTCTCCAAACTCTGCCCAGGCCTTTGGTTTCTTCTCTCCATGCTAGGTCAGCATGGTGCGATGGATCTTGGTGATGTTTTGGGATGGTGCTGTTTGAGCGGTTGTTGCTGATTCATGAGGTGCGAACTAGAAGTCGATATTCGAGTTCCTACTGATTTGGTGTATCTACCTATTGTTGATGATTCTTGCTGGAAGTGGTGCTCATGGATTGTATGTTCATAATAGTGATGGTGGTTTTTAGTGGATATGTGTTTTTGTCTTTCTGATTTGGAATAGTGGAGTCGTTGATCCTTTTCCGGGTCCTCGCCCACATTGGGGTAGGGATGCTGATGGATGGTTCATAGGGCATGCACCTCGAGATGGTTCATCTTCTGTGATGATATGGTATGATTTTTTTTGTTTTTGAATTTGAATTGGTTGGCTGTGTACTGGGTTATTTGGCGCTCATTTTGATTTTGTTATGACGAATGGTGGTAGCTGTGAGGTTCCCACTTAGCTGTAAAAGTGGTTTTTTATTGAAAATGAAAAAAGATATTGGTGGATGATAGATATTCAGTCAACTTATCATTATCACATATTTCAAGATTCTGATATACCAAATACAACATTCAGAAGAAGGTATGACCATTACAAATATCTTGTGACTTCTATTAGTTTAACAAATAGTCTTGTAGTTTTTAGGGATTTTATGAACAATATATCCCTCCAATATCATGCCACTATTGTTGTAGTGTTCATGGATGGTATTTTAATTTATTTGATATTCAAGGGTGAGAAATAGCACCATTTGAGCTAATTTTTGGAAATCCTAGGATATCACTCTTAGTATAGAATGATTTAGAAATGATGTTTCCAGATCCAATAAGTGAAGTCATTATGACACATGATTTTTGAGCATTCCATATTAGTTGATCCTAAATGGTGAAAGAACTCTCGTCATTGGAGGAACCAAGAAATGACTATAAAATTTAGAGATTCATTTTTATTTATGGATAAAATCAATGGTTCGTCTTGGGTTACCCAAAGTTTGTATCAAATTGGGGAAATTTTAATTGTAAAGGTGTGATGCTTGCATAGAATTTGAAATGTTAGTCTTCTTTAGACGAAATGATATGGATTCTAAAATAAGATCCTATTTTGATATGACATGATCTCTATAAGGGGTATGTGGTTTACTAAGATTCGTTATGTGTTGGTCCAGGGTGAATGCCTATATTGGACAATGAGGTTGGGGCCTATGGATCTCTTCAGTTGTGGACTCATGAGAATAATTACAACAATCATGATATTGACATTTCTATAGATAATCATGTGAGTAAATGATAGATTTACTACTTTTTTATGGATAGATTCATAGAATTTTATAATCGTAAGTGTATGAGATGTCCATTTTCTCATAAAGGCAAGAATATCAAATAGCAATCTGGGTGGAATACCATTAGATGTTAAATTTTGGAATCACATTTTCCCTGGATAAGGGTAATGTCATCGTGGATACTCTCAGTATGAATGTTCCATCATAGGATGTCTTTTAATCAATGTAAGTGCAGAATCTTTTGGGATTCTCCACTCGGTTTCATATAAATGACCATAAAAATGGTTCTTGCATTGTTCTGATTAATGTTACACTATCATCATCTCCACATGAGTATATTCTTTAATTTCAGCTATATAATTATGAGTTCAGAAGTATTATAGAAACTATTTATGGTGGGGGAGACCATTTCGGGTTGGTATCTCTCTAAATATGTTATTCTCTTATTTGTGGATCAATTTTAATTCCCAAAATATGTGAGGATATTAGTTATTTTATACTATGATAGTTCTTTATAGAAAATTCATCTAAGAACTAAGAATTTTTATTATGACATGATATGCTAATTCTAGTAGCTGGGTGTGAATCATAACATTGTATATTATGTGTTTCATTATTACATATTATAATATATAATGGCATAGTTTCTAAAACCATACATTTTCTCAAGCCTTTTCTTGTTCTAGTTTAGAAATGGGATGAGCTATTGATATAATTTCTTATTGTATTACAAAGTAATTCTCAGTGGAATAATAATGTCGTTGTGGTGATTATTTTGTTGATGAAATTAGCTTATTCCATTATGATTAGTAACACCACCAAAGTTAAAGATCTATAGAAGTAGTATATCTAAGAGGTTTTTTTTGGAAACATGGGGTTACCTAGATTTTTTTTCTTAATAAGGATCATAAATTTACCTCGTGTTAGTGAAAGAGTCTCCAAGAGGAAATGGAGACTCAGTGAAGGTTGATTACAGTTTTTCGTCCATAGATAAATGGTCAGATATAACATACCATTTAGATAATAGAAGACATATTTCATTCATGTGTCTTGGGGTTTTCATTATCATGGGATAACCATATGAGACTATTTTACTTTTACTATAAAAACAATTTCCAGTTATTCATATGAATTTTAACCTTTGAGGTTTTGTATCTTCACCTATACAGATCACCTAGGGAATATCTTATGGGAATGAGACTTGTTCCAGAGAGTATGATGAGGATTTTGGAATTATGTAAACATCTAGTTACAACATATAATTAGAATAAGTCATATGAGGATCATAGGAATATCCCATTTTAGTTTTTTTTGTGAATTGGTCATCAAGAAATTATCTCCTCAGTTGGGTGACCATTATTTTGAAAAAATGTGGAAGTTGGATCAAAGATATGTTGGATCATTTTTTCCATTTATAATATTAGACATGTTTCTTATTAGTTAGAATTTATTGTTTAGTTTATAGGTATAAAATATGTTTTCAACATATCTCATATCATGAATTACCATCCTGATCCCTCTCATGTTCTGTGTTGGTAAGATATTGAGTAAGAGACAGATATTTTAGTTGTGGAGAAGCCCGTGTAGATTGCTGATTCTAAGGTGAATGTATTTGTGGGAATTATATATAATTGGTCAAAGTTATATAGAGACATAGATCATATTCTTATGACACATGGGATCATGAAACCTCATTGAGGGAGTTGTTCCCTCACCCCTTTTGGGAGAACTACTCTTCCACATGACTTCTCGAGAATGTAAATCCTATTAGTGGTGAGATTTTATCATCCTAGATTTTCTTGGTATGATTGTTTACGTTTAAGAGATTATTTTTTCATTTGGGGTGCCTAAATTTTTGTGTGTCCATTACTACAGAATTTGGGCTAGGTACATCCTGAAAAAGTAATTTAAAATGTAAGAGTTGTCTTACAACATAAATGTTATTCTAGGAAAAAGTCCTGAAAATGACTAACGACAAACTAATATTTCATTATCGAATGTTCCCTTTAATATTGTAAATTTTTTTATGTTGTAAGACATAATTATACACTATAAAATCATTGTACATTGTTTTTAACATTAGAAATATGTTTTGTGGAAGACATGTTTAGTAAGGTTTTTTTCGCCGTAAAACCATGTTTTGTGCCATAAATATATCATTAAAATTTTATTTAATTGTAATTCACATAGATTATCACCCATATTAGTTGTGTAGTAGAATCTCTCTAAGCCTATGAAATTGCAGGTGTAATTTGGGTAATCTCTAATTATTCTGAATTCCTCAATTCCATGTTCAATCTCTGTAGGGGTAATGTTGCTTCTCCTTGGTAAGAAGTAATTATTCTTCTTCATTTGAATTGGTCATGGAAATGTCATGTCACTATGTTTTTGGATCTATATACCATGTGGTGAAATTTGGGTTGATTCATTTTAGATAAACAATGGTATCTTCTATTGGAGGATAATGATCATGGTGGATGTGGTTTGGCATGAAGGTTCTTTGAGGTATTTGTTTTTATCTTATTTACAACAAAAATTTATTTTCATATAGATTCAATGACTTGGGAATTTATTCTAGTGACTCATTGGTTATCTTTACATTTTATTGTTATTGTATCTCATTGCATGCATATTCAACCCGATTTTGAGGAAGGTGTTTCCATCTTTATATTGTGTTTTTTAAACATTGATTACTCTAGTTTGTTAAAAAAATTTCAAAATAAAACTTAATAATTAATTAATTTATTTATTTGTGTGAAAATAGTTTCTGGATAAAATATAATTTTACAATTATTTTAGTAGAATAAAAGAAAATTTTTATAGAATTGTGAAATTGTATTTTGAAATATTATTCAATTAATTGTTTTGATGAAATGATTTTGAAGATGTAGCATATGGTAATCATGGGGTACTTATATCAATGGGGTAGTAATAGGTGTTATTCTTTGATAGTGTTGGGGGTTTACTCATAGGGTATTCCTATAATCCATAGGACCATTCTTCTAGGGACTTGTTAAACCTTCTGGGAGGTTCTCTTGATGGGGGATTCTTATTCTCGTAATATTCTATTCATATGTCTAGAGAATTTATGATAGAAATTCTCAATATTTGGGTACAATTGTTCTAACTTTCCATACCTATAGTCATCCTTGGAATGATTTAGATGAGCTTTGGATTATACTATTTTTGATTTGATATGATATTTAATAAATTCTTTAAACTACTTAAATATATTTTATATTTTTGCAATCAATTTTTCCTGAATTATTTGTAAATTCCACGAAGTGGAATTTTCTATCATGATATTAATATAAAAAATATTTAACTAATTATCACGCATTTCATTCTGCAATATTGTGAATGGTAAAGTTGTTATATATCAAATTTCTATGGAACATCAGGGTGAGATCTTAATGAGATTTTTTATCTCATGCCCCGTATACCCCTTCAGATATGTGTTGATCATGTTATGTATTTTGATGCATAGAAATGAAAGGTGTCACAATGAGAAAACAATTTTATGTCATCTGAGCTTGGGTTTCTTGTGGTGATATGGTGGGAGTCAGAAAATTTTATCACATGGATTGGGTGGTTTGTATTTAGTATTCCTTTTGTTGTTTGACATTTACTTTATATTTTTTGGACTTTTTGAGTTGTTTCATTTCCACTATCTTCTTTTAGGGTTATGATATATATTTTTATTCAATATATTATGTTATTTAATTGAGATTTATATATATATATATATAATTAATTAATGTTTCCAGCTTCAATTTCGTTGAAATTAGTCTCTCTAGATATTATTTTATGCATTCTTACTAGTCACCACCCATGGGGATCGAGAACTCCCTTCAGGTATGTGATGTTTCAGGATAGGTACAGTTTCATGAGGGAATCTAGGTCAGTTAATCACTTAACCCGAGTTTTATAAATTTTTTAGTAATATAGGAGGTATTTTTTAATAAATTTATTTTCATAATCAAATTTCATATGTAGATTTAATCCATGTATTTTTTTATTTCATAATTTTATCATTGGACTTGTATATTTACATGGTATTTTATTTTTCATATCTATTATAAAGTTTGAAACAAAATACAATAAAAATGATAATGAATGAACATAAAAATATAATGTAGTGTTTTTTACATTAATTATATCATTTAATCCCGATAATTGTTTGGTTTATGTTTTATTTGGGATTCAGCGAAGTTTCATGCCACACACAATTATTTCAATAAATTTATAATCAATGATAAAATAGTTTCTTGGGATCACCTTCATGTTATTCTTTTTATTTCATATTTTATATGATTTAATATGTAAGTTGGGGATGAATGATTAATGTGAAGAATAGTTACATATAAATTTAATGAATGATGATTTGGGGGGATTGATTAATTTATGCAGAGTAAATACATTTCACATTTTCAGGAATTTATTTTCAAAATTTATGTCTTTTTATTGGTTATAATGATTCATTCCAAAAATTACTATCCCAAATTATATAGTTCCCATTCTAGAGAGGGTTATAGACTGCTTTTTTCAAATTCTTTCCTATACCACATTTCGTGAGAGATAATTGGTATATCTATACCAAATTGAACATCAATTGATATATTTTTGAAGAATTCAAAGAGAAAAGAAACATTAAGATGATTGTGGTAATCTTTATTTGATCCCTTTTTATCCTTTATAACCATATTTAAAATGAATTGTTCATTTATGTTCATAGAATCTATGAATGACCATAATTGAGAAGCCACATTAGTAGTCTATTTTAAAATTCCAACCATACTCTATAAATTGTTCATTATTTATATTGACTTAATTATGGGGAAGAGCTTAAACATGCTGTGAAGGGACTATTTTATATTAAAAATTGATGATGTGATATATAATCAATTGGATTGGGGAAATCATAATAGATTTAATTAAATTTTATTTTTGAATACCTAATAAAAATAAAAAATTAACAATGAAAAACAAAATAAAATTGAGAAATATGTTTAGAAAAACTAATTTTTGAGAAGAGGATACATACATCAGCATTTATATTTTCATGATTAATGAGCCAAAATTAGATTATGAATTGGGGTTTAGTTCATATAAATCATAGAGGAAATTTTTTTTACTCTTTAATAGTTTATCTTGTATAATAAATTAGTTTTAAACCTTTTTTAGAGCTTTATATTTTTTTACAGCAATTACCTTTCAACCGAATTCACTAAAAGAATTTGAGGATTTTATATAATTACACTTTATTAAGGTTTATATTTTTCTTTATAATTTATATAATTTATATTATATTCAATCCTATTTTTAGGATCTATGTAATAACGGTATGAAAAAAACTCTATTAAATATGTACCTTAAGTGATATGATTAAATTTTAACATGAGGTAGATCACAAGGTGGAATGAATTATAATAATAAACATAAATATATAAATTTATGTTATGAATGGTATCATCATTTAAAGGGGAAGATTAAAAATAAGGGTTAATTTATTTTATTTAAAAATGATTACTAGAAATGTTATTTCTAGTATGAATTTTAAAATTTTATTCTTTATAGATATTTATTTAATTGTATTTGATATTAAATTTAGTACTTATTATGTTGGGTGCCTTTTGTGATTAAATGGAGGTTCTGTGTTTGTGGACAAATAAGAGATCATGTGTCAGGGGATTCTATAACCATATTTCATTGGATAATTTTTTTATTTTTAAATTCAATAATTTTTTTATTTGAATAATTATTCGTTAATTTTTAATGTGATTTAGATATATTTTTTCAGAATATTTATATTCATACTATGGGGCCAAAAGGATAAAATATAAAATAAGTATAATTTTAGGATTAGAGGAAATTTTTCTTCAAATTTAAAAATAAATTATTGAACTGTGTTATAAAAGGGGATAACCATATTCATGGAAGAAGCTATCCTGGGTGCAAAGATGAAAGTTATTTTATAGTAGATAATGTGAATAATATAACCTGATACAAGTTCATGGGGTTGGATGACAACTATGAAAATTTATGGGGTGTGTTTGTTAAAATATTAAGAATATGATGAGCCATAGTAAAGTCTTGGGTTTCACATCATGTCCATGCATGTTTTTGGATGGCTGTATTTGTGTTGGAGTTCATTGATTTTTAAAACAAGTAGGGGAGACCCTTTTTATAAAATCACACAAAACACTCTCTTTTTTCAATATATATGGATCTCATTACATTGTCCAAAGTCTTAGTAGACATGAACCCCCTTGAAAACAACATCACATAGTACTAGACCTTGTAGTCTGCATGTGGTCTAAAGTATCCAACAACCTGCACACAACACATACATACATCTTTCTTTGGAAGGACCTCCATCACTACATCCAATGTATGAATTTGTATTCCAGACCCCTTTTGTCACCCATGACCCCTCCACCATCACCTATAAAACCCATTCTCCCATACTGGTCATCACATCCTAGGACACTCAAGGCTTTCCACTCTTATGGGTCATTTTTGCTTCCACCCTCCAGATCAACCATTGAAAGAAGTCAGACACCTCCTCCATCGTCTTCAATGCTCTCTAATCCCATGACTCACCAATCATTAACATGAAAATGAATGATAATTATAGTTTATGTTTTATTCCACTTTATGTGTTGTGAAATTCATATCTTTAGAAGATACATGGTCTACCATCTCCCTACTTGCATTAGTTTTGAGATATGTTTTCATCATGATATAAAATTATATTTATCATGAAATTTATATCACACTACTTTGGAGTGAGAGTTGAAAAAAAGTGAGATATATATTAAAAATAGATATGATGAGAAAATTTTGGACACATATTGATAATTTTTTGTATCAATATAGGGCACCATTGAGCATGTCTGAAGCATTGAATCTTGGGAGCATCTTTGACTGCCATCCACTAGGGGGTCTGTAGCTCTTACAGTTTTTTCATGAGGTTAACTTTCATTTTATTTCTCTCATCATTAAAAATAGAGGTATTATTTGTGTCATGATATTTTAATAATTTAGTATAGATTTATATGATTATGTTTTCCATTTAAGGTATTTATATTGGGTTCCTACTTATAGTGTCATCCTAAAACTTTTGAAATTTTAAGATAATGTTTTTTTTCAAATTCACAGATTTGACTTCAGATTATTTTCAAAATGTCTATTTTTTGGATATATTTTATATATATACTCTATTTCATATATATTTATTATGATATGGTGATTAGATATATAAAATGATGTAAAAATAATAATTTCATTTTCAACTCAATTACGTGAAGGGACACATTAGGGGAAGATAAGTGGGACATGACTTAGGCATGCGTGATTGTTGGGAAGAAAATGTTTTTTTGGGCATGAGTAGCAGCCAGCAGTGGAAAATAATGTTGCGCAACAAAGTGCTACAACAGTTATGGATGATTAATTTTGACCTATTAGGTGTAATTTTTTATCATGAGATTATTATTTGAGAGGTAAATAAGGCATATCAAGGTGTGTATTTTTACATTGGTTTTTTATATTGTACATTAATTTCATGTTTTAGGCTTTGATTTAATTGTTTATACATTTTGATTATAGTGTACTTTTTAGTGTTTCCCCATGATTTTTTTCATCTAATGAATTGGATGGGTTTTCCTCATTAAAATATTATTCCCCATTTATTTCTTACTTTTGTTTCCATGCTTATATTTTGATCGAAAATTATAACAATTCTTGTCACAAATGATTTTTTTCGAGAACTGATCCATTTCCTCCACAATAATATGAATCAATGGATTTTTTTGTGTTTCTTGCTGATTGGATATGATGGATTTACAACATAGGATTTCTAACCACATCAAATTTCTTAATGGAAAATCAACATTAATATATGAAATAAAAGGGAAAAAATGTTTTGGTATGTGAGAATATAGTAAAGTAGGTGACGAAAAAATTAGAGAAGATGGAGAATAAGTGCGACAATAATTGAAAGAAAATGATAGAGATAGAAATAATAACATTACAGATAAATTTTGATGATAATACAATATGGGTGGTGACTAATCTGGATGATCTAGAGGCGGTCTGTTCGAATCTTGAATGCTTATATAAATAAAAAACAACAAAAAATCATTAATATCTGAAAACATGATTGTATCTTTTGAAAATAATATAGAATGAAGATTAAGGAAACCATATGGATGATTTCACCAATATTATGGAAAGTTTTTATTTAGTGTCAGTTAATATCGATGATAATGGTAATGTGGTACCATTTGAGGTAATTTAAGAAGTCAAATTGATTCTCTTCTTTGATTCATTTCCTAATTCATATGATAATATCATCACCGTATTATTGATCGGGAAAGAAAAATTTATGTTCGATGATGTGATTTTATTACATTTGATAAAATAGGCTTGGAGAAAGACCAATGATATAGATTAATTAGTTAATAATATTATTTTCTCTATGAAAGATGGATTTGGTTCTAAAAGGGATTGGTTGAAGACCAAAATAATTCTCAAGTTTGACTTATGTGATAAAGAGGGTTATGTGTAAATAAAATGATATTCCTTGAAAAAATATTATGGAAGAAAAGAAGTAGTATAGAACTAATTCTCTTGATACTAGAATTAGTATTATACATAGTGAGTGAAATTTACATTCAGTTATTATTGATTATCACAGTTCAGATCCGTACAATGAATGTGTGGTTGATTTAGAATCGTCGTATCATATTTCACCAAATGGGGAAATATTTTATTCATACAAAAAATCTTATTTTGGTATGTTGAATATGGGAATTATATATACTAAATATTTCACTGGTTTTGGTGATATTTGTATCTCTATCAATGTAGGTTGTACACTAATGCGGAGGGATGTGTGTCATGTTTTAGGTATACACCATAACATGTAATCAACATGTAGTTGGGATGATGAACGGTTCATTAGTTCATTTATTAATGTTAGATGGAAATTTGATCATGTACTAATGGTATATGTGTGAGTCAGAATGGTGGAAATGCCTTATAATAATGTTGTAACGGTGAGTGGTGAATTTGAGAATGCATTTGTGAATTGGACATTGTCAGATTTGTGGAATTAGTGACAGTTAGGCATGAGTAAATAACCATTGAGTAAGATGAATAATTTTGGGAAGATGATGCTGGTTATGTCGAGTGTTTCTGGTATAAAACCTTTTTATTTTTCCTTAGATAGTTTCACTAGTGAATAATTAATTGTCATAAAAGATCAAGGTGATGTGCTGAGAGTTATAGACTACTTGAAGGTTGTTTAGAAGAGGGGGGAATTGTTTCTTCAAGTACTCTTGATTATGTGGGAATCACTGTTATAGTTTCTCTATGTGTTATTTGTTGATGTATTGTTTAGTAGGGAAGTTTATACACATGTATGATGAAAACTTACAGGTTTGTATTTATTTTTCCATGGGAGTTATGTGGTTTCTCTCAGAGATTCCAAAGGGCGTTGACATATTTTCTGCAGAGGATAATGGTTGGTGAGATTCTATCCAATTTTAAATCTTATTGGTTTTTTATAATTCATCTCCATCTTCAGTGGGATTATGGGGGAGATTTATAGGGCCAGCATCAGTATTTTGAATTTTAAATATACTGTGTTTTAAAATTAAAAACATTATTCGTATACTTCTTTTAAAAATTCCATGGTTTTTTGAGATATTATACAGATCGATTTGATTAATACAATATTTAAGATGGTTTATAGAGAAGATATGGTACAGGACATATTAATAATAATTTCGATTGGGTCTTAGTGGACTTATGTGACGTTGAAGTGAAAGAAAAGTTGGATGGGACTATGTATTGTGCATTGATTCAGCATCAATGGTGTTTTAGTGAATGAGTAACAGAGAGCAGTGGAAAATTATGTTGTGTAAAAAGGTGCTCCAATAATTCCACGTGTTTTGTCTTGACATCTTATGGATGATTTCTTATCAAGAGATGATTATAAGAGAGGTGATGGAGTCATATCATGGTGTGTTTTTTAACATAGGTTTACTATGAAATATTTGAAATTCATGTTTTTTGAATTACATGAATTTAGTTAACTCTATAAATATAGTGTAATTTTATAGAGTTTCCCCATATTTTTTAATCATTCCAATTTTATGGGTTTTCTATGCTAATGAATATGTCCCCATTTATTTACAACATTTATTTATTTTCTTCTATTTTCAATAGAGATTCCCATAATGTTGTTTAAATGTGATGGTTTTTTTTCTAGAACTGATATATTTCCTCTTCAATATGTACATCACTAAATTATTTCAAATCACTCATTCTTTCTATTAAAACCAAATTTTGAATTTGGATTGAGGGATTTTTTTTTCAAATTCATTAAATAGCACATTGTTTAATTCATGACTATTGGGATAATTGGGTGCTATTTTTTATACATGGATTCAAGATACCAATTTCTATTTGATTGGATGTATCTAGCCATGAGATAAGAGGATATTAATGATTGTGAATTTAATACCCAAACAAATTCATTCCATTAAGTCTGATTATAATAACATCCTTCAGGATAACTATTTATTTGATGCTTCATTACATCATGAACATGGATTTTCAATTTTTACGTGATATACATTTTCATTATTTTTACTTCTAGTCTTTTAATATCCATATTATTTACTTTTTTATGCCATTAATATTGATATAGTGTGTTTATTATACCATATCCCAATGGGTTTTACCTCAATACTCACATTCCAATGTCACACATTAGTAGTTTTAGATTTTTTGTTTAGTGATTTAGAAGTTTCTAAACATGAAAATATGGAGGAAATGACGACACCCAGTGGGATGTAATTAGAAATGTAATATAATTAGTATGTATGGACTAGGATGTATTCCACAATGAAGTTAGTTTTTATAAATTACTAGTTAATAAATTTATAGAGAGACCATAGATGTTGGTGATGTTTGAGATGTGTCGATGTCGGTTGGCTCATTAGGAGTATGTTTATTTGTTTCCCATGTGATCTATCTTAGTCAAGGTAAACATATATATGATTTATTTCTCATGCATCTTGTAGTATCATGATATTGATTTTAATGGAATATTCTTAAATGTTTTTTTTGATTTTTTTAGAATATTATATTTTGGAATTGTCTAAAATAATTATTTGTTTAATTGTTATCATGAAATAACATGAAGATTTTAATTTCATATATGGATTAGTGTAAGGAAATTTAAAGGAAAAATTATGTTTTAGGTGAGTTAATCATTATAAATATTTAATTGGACATTTGAAAAAATAATGAAACTAATTATAAAATATTACTCATTTTAGTAAATTTGATGTCATTTTCTAATTTGATGATATTTATGGGTGTCTTGGTTTCTATTATTTATTCTAATTGAATACCATTATGGCTTTTTAAGTTTAAAATTCCTATGAAAAAGTTTAAAGTTAGTAAAAGACTGTACAAATATGGTTAAATACCTCATTTTATAGTGATATAAATTGTCCAATATTGAAGGTAAATTTATGAAATTATTACAGTTTTTTATATGTTTATATTATATTTACTCTTTTAGTTTATGTACACTTTTTAAATTAGTTATTAGGTTTTAATAAATTTAAATTAATTTTTCATGTGATTTTTAATGGAATTATTATTATTTGTTTGGTAAGCCTTTTTGGATGTGAGATTTATTATCCATGAATTTTAGTGTGGTATTATTTTTAAAAAATGAAATGTAACACCCCAATATTCTTATGGTATGTATATTTATTTAATTCCATTTCTCTGGTAGATTATGTTTCACAAAAAATTGAGGTTAAAAAATAACTAAATATAATTATGCTACCAATATAAACTATATGTAAAATAAGTATAAAAGAGTATTATTATCAAATATATAAAAATATATATAGTATAAAATATATTATGCATTAATTGGTTACCAATTAATTAGAAATAGAAATATAAACCAATTGAATATAAAATGATATTTTTTTATTATTATAAAACAAATTTTCCTTAATAAATCAATACAATTACAATTATTAAATGATAATAATGAAATATATTTGTTATATATTCAATAAAATAAATTTTTATTCATCTAATATATTTTATTGGCATACTATTCAAATAAACCCAAATTTATGAATAAATCCATATGTTTCTCTAAAGGGTGTTTTCCACTATTTAATGGAGAACATATATGAAATACAAATTTGGACACTAGTATATATTTTATTTGAAAAAATAAAAATCTTATTTTAAATAATAATATAAAAATTTTCTTTTGTTTTTTTAAATTTTCAAGATATGTTTAATGTTTTGATGAATAAAGAAAAATACTAAATTTTAATTTAAAATACATTCTCTCATTGAAATAATTTTTAGTGGTAAATTATAATTTTGGATGGTTTTAAATTATATTTATATTATTAATTTTTTATTTAATCTGATTTTGTTTATTATCGTTAGTTTAATAATGCATTTTGATATAAAAATATTTCAATCTTTTGGACGATTTTTTCTTTAAGAAAATTGTTTTCTCATTCCGTCAATAGGCATAATTTTTAATTAATTTCAATAAATTCTATATTTTTTATTGGAAAAAATAGATCCCTTATTTTGAATCATATATTGTAAATTATCTAAATAAGTTGCTTTTATTTTGGTATAATATGAAATGAAACTTTAGTAGTGTTTTTATTATTGTGATTAATGAAAAATTTAGTAATTAATGGTTAATATTATATTATATTATTACCTAACAATTGTAATAAATTCCTTAGAAAATTTATTTTAGACTAATATCATCTTTGAGACGATTTGGGAGCACTTGGATCCACATGGATTAATTTAATCCATTTATTGTATTTTATTCATATAAAATTCAATTTTTTCACAAATTTTTTTAACAAGTGATTTTTTTTAATTTGAGATTATATAAGGGATATGTTCAAATTTAAATAGTCTTTTGGAATATAAAATTTTTTATCTACATCATAATAATTTATTTGTAACTTTTAGTGATAATATAGTTACCTTAAATTTTGACACAATGTTGATGTAGAAATTTTTTAATTAAAGGAATAATCAAATAAATGATATTATAAATATTAAAATAAATATAATTAAAAACAATTAATGTTATTTATGAACACTATATAATACATTTAAATACTAGATAATATTTAAAATAGTTATTTCAAAGATATCATGTTATGATATTTTTTAAAAATTCACGTAATCAATAGTGTCAAAATGGACTATAATGATATTTCATAATAAATAATATTTTATTAAATGAAATGAAATTCATAAAAATGTAAAATTAGTTCCACTTATTGGGATGAATTTTTATATTTATTTAATGGTCCATTTGTGAATCTTTTGGAATTTCGGGAAACTATATTAACACTTAATGATTAAAAACTCTATATTGTCTGGGTAAGAGTAAAATGGATTAATTAAATGTCATATCCAATAGATAAGTTAATTATTACGAAATAAACTTGTATAAAATCATTTTTAGAGGATTTGGACCCATAATCATATTATTTGTAAATAACTCAATTTTTATCCATTTTAAATTGAATATAGATTTATATTAATTTAATATTTTGAGAGTTTCTAAAAGTGACCCTCGCCTCAATTAAAAAAGTGTACCTCATCCCTCACTTCCTCACACCTCTCAAGACACATTGTTTGGACAAACATATACCAAAATATCTCCTCGACATTCCAAACCTCATACCATAAGTCTTGTTTTTGGAATAAATTCACCCATAGAAACCCTTTAATGAAATATAAAAGGAGTTAACAAAAGAAAAAGAAGAATCTTTCATCAGGCTCTTTATATTTTCTTTCAGTATTTATCCCCATAAATGTCCTTATTCAATGATTGTTTAAGAACAACAATATCCTAAATAAACTAAAATAGTATTATCCTAATGTCAAAACTAAAACATAAAATCTATTCAATAAAATCAGTAACAATCATACTATTTATGTGTTTGTCCAACTACCACCTCATGAAAAGAATACTGTTCATTTTACATTAAAACCATTCATGTTTTGTAATTATGATAGAATCACTATTTATATATATATATATATATTATATTTGATATTAATTATGAATTTATGTTTATTTTATTATTCGATAACACATACCCTTATTCATTCCATTTCATATAAATATGATAGTATTGTTTGTGGAAGTGGGTACTACCACCATTCCAAATGATGTGACTCATTAACACAATACTTTCAATGTATTTAAGAATGGTTTCAATAAATATATAAAAGATATATGAAATTAATATTATACTATAATTAATATATATACATGTATCATTTACTAATTACACTTTTAATATGACTAATAAATGAAAGTAGCGTTAATGAATACTTATGGCATCCCATCCCCATGGACGGTGCATTTCATTACGCATCTCCAAATATTATTGATTATTATAAATAAATATTTACAGGATATGTATTATCATTACATAGTGGCTTATATTCGTGATATTATGGAATCGTGATCTATGTAATAGAAAAAACAAATATCATTTCGAAGTTTACGTGGGAAACTTGGTAATTAACACCTGATGCAGAGAAAATAGAGATAAAAAGTTAAAAAATAGTTAATAATATATTATTAGATGATCATATATATTATCCAAAATATTAATCTATTTTTTTAATAAGTTAATAACACTTTTAAAACCATTATAAATTCTTTTAAAGGATAACCACCAAAAAGGAAATTCATGGTAAGGGTTAATTTCCGAATCTCATTATTATTCTGGATTTTTTATATATAAGTATCTATCGTGGAATCTATATCATTCATGTCCATGTTTCTCAAAAATATTTTCCAAAATATTTTTACTGTTATCTTGAATTTTTTAAATACTTTTACCAATGTCATAACTTTTATAAAATGGTTTTGATAGGAATATTTTCATTGTTTTCCAAACAAGGTACATTATAACTTTAAAAAAAATACATAAAGAATGTTAGTTCATAACTTATAAGAAAACTATTAATTTTACCTCCATCATGATGCCATGATGATTTGATGATTACATTACAATTTTAAAATGTTTTTTTAAATAAATTTTTTCCTTTTATAAATTCACGGATTTCAAATAAATTATTTCAACGTTAAAGGGAGTTTTTTCTCAAGATATTTGTAACAAATTTATTAGAGTATTTTCATCTATGAAAACTTGATTAATGGAATACTAGGTTTTATTTTGGTTGATATCTTATAATTTACATTATTTTTGAGGGTTTTATGATTAGTTTAAATGTTGATGAGATATTTTGATACCATTCATGGTGTATGGTAATCGTTTTCAAATTTTGTGTACTGGTTTTTAATACAAATTATTAGGTTGTTTCTGTTTTTATATGAAGAATGAATTAGACTTAGTAAGTGACGATTGAGACCCACTATATCCCCTTGATGAATCACTTGTTCTCATTAGATGAAGTTAGTTGGTGATAAACCCCTGTTATTTGATCCCAGTCAGTTATAAATAGTTAGAATGATAGATCTTGACACAAATTAGAATGGTTTATACTCATAGAAAAAAACTATAATAAGGATAGATCTTGATGTTAACTATCATGAGGATTGATATTGATAGTGATGAAGTACAAAATTATGTATTCCATAATGATTATTATTACATATGATTATTTTATTAGTTATAATATTTATAGTTATGTTTTCTAGTTCATATGATTTTTTAAATGGACTTTGAATTCGTTGTTTACATTTCTATATTTTTTATACCATATTTACTCATAGCTTCCACTATACACTTACCCATACTAATAATCTGAGTACACCCCTTTCTTATGTTTTATTTTTCTCAGGTTTCCATGATATGTATTATGACTGATATTCAGGGATAATTTAGGAAAATAATATCATTCTTAATGTATTTTCTATTAGAATATTTTGTTTTAAAATGTAATGTATGCTTCACGTAAATAATCTTTCTTCTAAAATTGCTAAATTGATAGATCATTTGGGATTTTAAACATGTATCTATGAAAATGTAATAATGTGAGTCACCAGCTCCAGGATACTGTTATCAGGGTTATTACAATTGTTATTAATGAAATTGTAGTAGATACCTTGGAAACTAGATTTAGAAAAAAATATATTAGGGAACATAACCCTGAGATGTACATTGATGTTATTTATATAAGTACATAATATAATTTTGGTATGGTAGAGATTATGTGGGTCTTTATAAAAATAAATTAATTTCTAAATACAGTAAATGGACGTGGTTCTGTCATAGATGTACATATGTGTAAAAAATCTAACATGGTGTGTCTTGCTTGATTTTATGTAACATGGAACATTAAAATGGCCCTTACTGAACCCATGGTTTTACACTAATAGGGGATATACCTAAGATAATTAAAATTTTTGTTATAAATTATTATGATGGATTTAAAAGAAAATATGTCACTACAGAAACTAGGTTTAGGATTATGATATTAGATATGCATAATGTTTTTGAATTATGATAATTGTTTTTCTAGTTAGAAATTAAAAATTAGGATTCATAGCCTAATATTGTGTATTAAAATATTTAGAAATGGATTATAGAGGAAGTAAGTAATTCCTTAATAATGGACATGATCTAGAGAATAATGATCATACTATCATTTCTTATAATAATCGAATATTTCAAAGAGAAATACTCTCCCTAAAATTCTCATTTTATGATGAAATGTTGTCATATTTAAAATGGTAGGGAATGAATTTTTTATTATTACGAGTTTCTAAGGAAGAAAGAGAAGAAAATGGCGACAGTGAAAAATATAAAGGGAATTAGGAAATGACTGATTTCCTACATTTGATAATTGTGAAAAGAATCACCCTATGAAGTGATTTAAATATTTGGTGTTTTTTATAAGTGTGGAGAAATTGGTCACCAAGAAAAAAGAATTCAATATGATGAAAGAAAAGGCCAATATTTAGTGTTCAAACTATAGTGAAATGGGGCACTATGAAAATAAATATTCTAAAAGTTAATGAAATATTCCTTCAAAGAAGCCAAGTGATCAAGGTAAATATTATTCTACTACGTGAGTCAAAGGGGAATAATTTAATTATTTTTCTTCTTTTCTTCATGTTTTAATTTTTAAAATTATTTTATCAATGATACTTTCGTTATACGAATAACGAGATTTGTTAGGATTTTACTACAGTACATCTTATTTATGGACTTGGAAGAATTAATGGTGGTCAGGGTATTTATATATTTGGTATATGATATTACGATTTATATTTTTCTTTTTCAGGAATCTAATTTTGGAAATTTGGTAGTCATTTTACTAAATGTATAGACTTTGAATTTGGATATGGGAATTTTGAATGAGTATTAAGGTAACTTCATAAGTAATTTACTTTGTTAAACATCATATATCATTTATTGAGGATAAAATTTTTATTAAATATTGAATATATTCATGTTCTTTTTTGAATGTTTTAATAATATAGTTTTAGAAGATAGACAACCCTATGTTCCAGAAATAACCCATCAAATTCATTAAGGATGTGAGATTTGAACCCGTAATAGAAGGGAAATAAGAGTGAATCACCTACCACTATCATATATGTTGTCATAGTTAGTATAAAATAGTTTCCATTATTCAAATGGTATAATATATAATGTATATGTTCATTTTCTGAACCCTATATGATTAAGATAAATGGAATATTTTTTTTAATTTTATCTTCATTTAGAGATAATGATGAATTTGTGGTTAAAATTGATTAAAGGATGAATCATTACTTTTAAATTATTTTTGATTCATTATTTTATTATTCTATGAAGAAAATAAATTCATCAAATCTTGGGAATGAATCTTGAAACCAATAATTTTATCCTAGTACCCTCTTTTCTGATGAATCAAATGCTTTCTTAGATCATCATAGATTAATAGTTTAGTGATTGTTAAATTTTTCTTGGTCATGTTCTCTATTACTCTCCATAAGAATCGGATGGTTAGACTTATCTTTCATTTCCATGTTCTCTTATATGGAACCATGGAGTGTGTTATCTCTAGTGAGCATCGTAGTTTCCATTCTTTATTTTAAAGTGAATGTTTTATCGACCATTATACTGATCTAGGATTTCAATAAAGGTATTTTGAATAGTCAAACCTTCATTACTGAACACAAATAAAAAATATTTTAGTATTAAATTTATTGAATTAGGGGATAATGTAACACCCCATGTTTTTATGGCATGTATCTCTTTTAAACAAATGGAATTTCTTTAATAGCTTACGTTGAAAACAACAGTGAAATTAAAAAAAATCAAAATAATATTATGTTACCATTAAAACATAGTCATTAAGTTAGTAGATATGAATAGTTTTAACTAACTTATATAAATATATTATTTTTCAAAGATAATATGAATTCAGTGGTTACAAATTAATTTTAAATGAAAATATAAACAAATTGAATATAAATGAAATATTTTTATTTTTATTTCTAAAAGTCATTTTTAAAAAAATAAATTAAAATAAATTAAATTTAGTAAATTATATTAAGGAAATATATGTGTTAAAAATTAAATGAAATATTTTTTTATATTCATCCACTATTTTTTAGGCATAGTATTTTAATAATCCTTATTTTGTGCTTAAAAACCGATATTTCTCCAAATGTAGTTTTACCAATATTTAATGGGAGACCTATTTTAAATTTAATTTTCACACTTTAATATAATATATATGAGAAAATAAAATTCCCATTTTTATTAATAAATTATAAATTTATGTTTTTTTTGTTTTGTATTTTTGTTAATAATTTTCATGTTTTTATGAATAAGGAAAAACAAAATTTTTAGTTAAAATAAAAAATTTAATTGAAAATATTTATTGTATTAAATAATAATTTTTTCGGTTTTAAAGTATAATTAGATAATTTTTTATCATTTAATAGAATTTATTTCACTTTCATCAATTTCACAATGAATTTACATATATATTGTTTCCAATTTTTTGAATTTTCTTTACATTAACAGCCTTCTTTCTCGTTCGGAAATTAGATTTATTTTTAAATAATTTATATAATTTATATATTTTAAAGTTGAAAAAAAGGATTCTATATTTTAAATAACAATTTATAAATAAATTAAATAGGTCTCTTTTATTTTTGGACAATATCAATAGTAACTGTAGAACTGTTTCTTATTAATGTGGTTAAAGATAAATCATGTAATTGAAGGTAAAAGTTATATTTTAGAATTACTATAAAACATGTCCTATATTCAATTTTTGAGAGACTTTAGACCAAAATAATTGTTGGGACTATATTGGGAGATCTTGAATCCACTTTAATAACATTATCCCATTTATAGTATTGTATTCAAATAAAAGTCAATTTTGGCAGTTTATGGTTTTTAATAAGTGAAATATTTTTAATGTGAGGTTATATAAGAGATAAGTTAAAATTGAAATATTATTCTGAAATAATTTTTTTTATCTAAATCGTGTTAATTTATTTGTTATATTTAGTGATAAACTAATTTCCTCAATTAGAGACATAATGATGACAGAATAATTATTTAATTAATCGATGAATTAAATAAATGATATTAAAAATATTCAAGTTAATATAATTTGAAACAATTAATATCATAAATGAATTTTCATTATTACAATGACATATTAGGAATGATTTAAAATATTTATTTAAAATTTATCATGTTTTTATTATATTTTTAAAATGTAATGAAATGAATAGTGTCAAAAAAGACACTAGTGGCATTTTAAAATAAAAAATATTTTATTAAATGATATAAAATTTATTAAAATATAAAATTTTGAAAACCTTTTTGGATGAAGTTATATATACCATAAATTTTGAATTTATCTATTTATTTAGTTTTAATGATACTATATTAACTCTTAAAGAGTAAAAATTATAGTTGTCACGATAAGAGTTAAAGTGTTTAATTAAGGGACAATCCAAAAGGCATGGTTAACAGTATAATATAAAATTTTATAGAAATCATTGTATGATTTAATTTCAAACAATAATCATCTTATATTATAAATAAATCTCATTGGATCCATTTTTAAAAACAATATAAATTTATATTATTTTAATATTTTGTGAAATTCCAAAAGTGGCACTCACCTCAATTATAAAAAGGAACCTCCTTCCTCACTTCCTCACACCACTAATGCCACTTTGGCTTGAACAAGAGCTTCCAAAATAGATCCTAAACATACATAAATTCATCTTATATTTCTACCATTCAGATGTAATCCTTCCCATGAATCCCTTTGGTGAAAACAAAAAGAAGTTACCCAAATAATAGGTAACAACATTCCTCAAGATCTTTTGAATTATTTCCATTCTCCAACTGCTCATGTAAAATTATTCCATTATTATATAAAAACACAAGTATCATAAAAAAATAATATTTCATTTTGAAATGTTTTGGACTTACACTTACAAATATTTCTGTCTAATCCGAAACAAACATATTATTTTTGTGTACGACAAACTACTGCCTCAAAAAATAATGAGTGTTTGTTTAATCATGTACCACCTTTCATGGTTGAGAATTACAGAGTAAACTATATTTTTATATGTTATATATGATATATATTATATATTTATACTATATTTATAAATTAATTTTTTATGATTTACTTATCCCTATTTTAATTTAACAATTAAATTAAAGTAGCGTTCAGGCGTACGTACGGCTTACCGTCTCTATGAGGGGTGTGTTTCATTTCTTATCTCAAAATAGTATGGATTATTATAAATACATATTAGAAAAATATATATGATAATTGAATCATTTTTTAAATTATGGATATGATGAAATCATTATCTATGTAATTGTAACAATAAATAACAAGTCAAAACTTACTCTAGAGTTGAGGTTATTAGGACTCGAAATAGTGAAAATAATGAAAAATTATTAACAAAAAGGTAATAAGAAATTTTAATATGGTAATATATGATATCATAAATATTAATATGGTTATGTAAAAAGTTATTAATTCTTTTAAAACATTAATACAAGAGGTTAATGGATTATCACTCAAAATTTAATACAAGGTTATTGATAATTTCACAATCTCATTATTATTTTGGATTGTTTATATGTAAGTATCTAATGGGGGATATTTACAATCAATATACATGTTACGTAAAAATATTTTCCAAATTGTTTCTACTGTTATCCAGCCTATGTTTTCAGTCTTATACCCCTATTTGACTTTTTATAAAATGGATTTGAAGGGAATATTTTTTTTAATTTTCCAAACGAAGAAAATTACTATTTTTTCATACAAAAATACATAAATTATTTTTACTTTTATCTTATATAGCATTAGAAAATATTACCTCCATTATGAATCCTTGGTTTTTCAAGGCTTCATTTTCAATTTTATGAAGTTTCTTTTAAATAAAATGTTTTCTTTTATAAATGTTCTCCTTTTAAATAAATAATTTCAAAGTATAATGGGTTCTTTTTCAAGATATTTCTTATGAATTAATTAGATTATTTAATCTATGTCAACATCCGTTTTTCAATATAATGTTCTATTAAGGTTGATCTCTTTATAATATACTATATTAATTGAAGGATTTTTTATTAGTCTGACTATAGATGTTCTATTTTGAAACTATTCATGGATCTCAGTAAAAGTATTCACATTTTGTATTATTGTTTTTGAATACACATGTTTATATAGTTTATGATTTTATTTATAGAAATTCATTGGACAAAGTAAGTGAAAGGTGGAGCCCAATATTGCCCCTTGATGCATAGGTAGTTGTAATTAGACAAAATCAGTTGGCGATAAACCCTTCAAATATGTTTTCAAGAAGTTATAAATTATTAAGAGGATAGATATTGATACAAATAAAACATGATTATACCAAAAAACATAAACTATCATACAGGTAGATCTTGACAATAACTATTTTTAGGTTAGATCGTTATAGTGAAGTCATCCAGCATTATGAATTTTATCATTATTATTATACCATGAAATAATTTGATTACTTATAATATACATGGTTAGGTTTCATAATTCATGTAATTATTTAAAAGGAATGTGTATCAGTTATTTACCATGACATATTTTTTTATATCATATTTACTCATAGCTTCCATTTTATTTTTACCCTAACTAATCATTTGAGGTAACCCATATCTTATGTTTTATTTTTTGTAGAATTCAAATATGTGTATTATGACAGATATGCAGGGTTAAACACTAAGAATTATGGAATTCTCAATGAATTCTAAATGATGTATTTTATGATTTCAAAAGTTGTGTTAGGCACTTGTGTGTAATAAAGCTTAAAAAACTACTATATTGATTCATCCTTTGGGATTAGACAGCAGTATCTATGCCAATGTAACAAACTGAGGCACCGACTCTCATGGTTTTGGAAAATGGAATTATCAATTGATTTTCTATGTAGTATTTTCTACTATATTTATTTCCCTTGGCCCCATTTCAATATAATTCAGTGGTTTTCATGGGGGTTTGGGATAAGTTGGTTGAGAATTCAATTGTGTTTCAAGGTACACTATCCACAATAATTCTATTTCTCCAAAAGGGTTTTATTTATCATTAACATGTGATGGTTTGGTTCTTTCCTCCTTATTCATGGTCTTAAAATTGTGGGGGTGTGGTTTAGTCTTCAATGTCATTTAGTCTCATGTGGTTCCAGATATATAGGAGGATTCACTTTTGGTTAAATTGGTTATTATTTTCCTTGGATTTCATTATTGTTTTAGAATGGTTTAATTGATGATTCATACTCAAAAATTGATGACAACAAATCTCTAATGACCATTTAACTTGAAAACAATGGAAATTTTGTTTATAAATATATACTAAGATGTACCTATAAGTGTTTTGGTTATATGTAATTAGATTTTTTGATGATAATATATGGCCAATGGCGAAAAATAAAAATAAATTATATTGTACTCATTTATAGATTTGGGGATGAGATTGATGCTTGAAAATACCTATCATCCTCAGGATCCCCACTCCGTATTTAAATGTACTACTTCCAAGTGGTTTTTTAATTATGAATGATAATTTATGAATTTTAGGATTGTGTTAGCATTGATGTTTTGGGTTCTGGTTTGGTATCTAGGGAGTTAATGTTAGTTTCCCAGTCAACAAATTTTTTTTCTAAAAAAATGGATTTTAAAGACATAAAAAAATCAATACTTTTGATTAGGGTGTCTATTTAATCTCTAAAATACATCAAATTGAAAATTTTTATGAGATAAAAAACATGTGGAATTCTGGAGCCTTATAACCTATATTTTCTTGTTCAAAATAATACATGAAATCCTTAAAATCCTTTATTTTCGTCATTGTACCCTTGTATTTAAATAATTGATGGAATTTCATCAACATTTAAGATATCATTATTATCTATTTTATATGGGTTTGTATTTACTTCTTGAATTTACATTATTTTCTATGGATAGAATGGTGATGAAATTTCAGTGTAACTCTCTCCTCTGGTGATTTAAAACTATAGTTTGTATTATTTATCAAGGAATGATATTGATCATATTGGATTATAATTAGGTGTGTTATTTCTCATTTTTGTTATGTTTTGAGAGGTTTTTAATTTTGTGTTTTTATTTTTTTGATTTCGTTTTTTGATGTGATATATTCATTATTTCCATCATATATGGTTAATTATAAATTTATTTAGTTAATCTCTCATAATTTCCACATAAAAATTTCAATGATTGAATTTGTATGGAATTGAAGGGTAAACATTGGTGTTCATATAAATTTATTAAGGTGGGGAGTTCATGGATATGATCTGGGTGATTAGAAGAAAAATGTTAATGTTAATTGAGATATCTTATTTGTATATATAACTACTGAATATGTTTTTCTGATGAATTATATGTTGAATGAAATATTTACTCTGTAAATAAATTGTTTTATTAGTTTATTTCAAGAAATGGTGAAATTAATAATTTGTGTAGTTTTATTTATTAAGGATCATTTATTTAATAATTAATTATTTAGTTATTATATATCAAATAAATTTAATTTTTAGTGTCTTACAAAAACTGTTTTCAAGAATGTGGCTAAATATTATTATGTGAATGATTTTTGAAATCAATCATTATGGGTTATATATATTTTTCAATGAATTTTTTTTAAAAAAAAATAAATAAATTTTGTGTCCATGATTTTCATAAATGATAGTCATGATGAGATAGAGTAATGGTTTTGAAAACAATTATCGTTGGACGTAAAATATAAAATATATGAAATATATAATAATACATTAATAATTAATCCTTAATAAATATGATTAAAAATTTATTAATTAATATCTATAAATATTTATATAGTAAAAATTTTCTAAAAAATTGGTAAATATATAATTTTTTTATTTTTAATTTATAATTATATTATAATAATAAAAATATATACAATATATTAAATTTAAATATTAAGGAATGTGTTCAAATTCTTGTGTTTACAAAATGAAGGAATGAATTCAATACCCACATACAACTTTTTTCATAATTATTAATCACCATTGTCATAAAAATGTGTATAAATGAGATATGGCCACGGTTTTGAAAATCAAAGATCAAATAAAATGTGGACAGGGTTTGAAAACCATGGATAAATGAGCTAAATATATGGTTTCATATTTTTTTCTGAAAATTTATACTATCATGGTTCAGAGAGTGGATTGAAAATAGTGGTGGAAATGTGTCCAGGACACAGTTTTACGAACCATAGTCAAAAGCTATAATTCTTAAAACTATCACTGTAATGATATTCTAAACCATGCCCATACATAATATTTCCCTATGTAAATGATTTTTTAATCTATTTCCTTAGTTTTAAACCATGACAATATGTTAATTTTACTGTTGTGAGATATCTCTATTGAACGTTTTTTATGGTATTTTCCTATTCTAATGTCCGAGAAAATATTTTGAATTATAATGATTTTTATAATTTTGGGATTTGAATATTTTTTAGGATATTTTATGGCTTACATGCACTACTAATATATTATCTTTTGATACTCCATTTTGTATATAATATGAAAATATAATTTGATGGCTTCATGATAATTTGACCACATGTAATAAAATTATGATTTTTTCCTTTTTATGTTTGTTTTTATTAGTTTCTAAAATAATAAAGTAATTTTATTTCAAAACAGAGGGTTTATTATATTATTATCTTTCTTCCTAAATGTGTTTCCCAATAGATTACCAAATTTTTTGGGAGATTATCTATGTTTTGAAATAAAAAATTTAATGTTCTATAAACCGAGTGACACCCATGTGATAGCATCATATTTATTTATTTCATCTAACAGAAATATAGTTTTACAAGAATTTAATTGTGTAATTGAGGAATCTGAGTAAAAATTTTGGTGTGTTGTATTGTTTACATTGTGTGACACTATACATTAATACAACCAAGGGATGAGCCGACTTTGATTAGTACTAACCAGAAAGCGCTGATATAAGGGGTCCATTAACAATGCTAGCTATATGTATTAATAAATATAAACATTATTAGCGCTAGAAAAGCACTTTTAATGTGTAATGGCATGGACCTCTCCGACCCATTCCTTTTCAAAAAGAAGGTCAAGAAGTTTTCTGGAGGGTAAAATGGACTTTTCCCATTCTTTCTAGAATTTTGAAACTACACGCCGTGTAGTTTGAGTACACGTCGTGTACCCCCTTTCTGGGTATACCCCGTGTCGCAGGCCGTGTCCTCACCGTGTGAAGTAAATGGGTACACGTCGTGTAGTGTGACTACACACAGTGTACCACCTTGCCGAGTATACCCCGTGTTGAAGGCCATGTCCTTGCTGTGTGGAATAATGGGTGCACGCTGTGTGTCCAATACTACACGCCATGTAGTCCTTCCCCACATACGCGTTACCAGTCAATGACCATGTGTCGTGTTGGAGCCATGTCCTTGCCATGTGCAATAAATGGGTACACTCTGTTTTTCCAAACTACACGCCGTGTAATCCCTCCTCGCGTATGCGTTACCCTCAAACCGTGTGTTGACCAGTCAATGGTCGCGGAGCCGTGTTGGAAACCGCGTGGAGACCGTGTGAAATAACTGAGTACATGCCATGTACCATAAAGTACACACTGTGTACTTTTTCTTTTATCACCTATAAAAGGAGGGGCCCCCTCCTCCTTTTCAACTCACGCCTCTCCTCCCCATTCCTCTGAGCAGAGTTCTCCCAAGAGACTCAAAGGCTCTTTCTTACATAACTTCTTCATCTGAGATCCGATTTACGATCCGTCAGCGGCCACGGGATCATAACGACGAGGCCGAACTTCCGAGCTTGGATATGCTGTCTTTCCTTCTGCATTTCCTTTCCAAATTCCACCCGAGGAGGTTTTTTTGGGACTCGATAGAAGTGACGGATGCCGACATACGTCTTCTAAGGTTGATCCGGGGGAGCGTTGCGATCAGAACCTGTTGAGGTAGGGATCTTACCTTCGTCTCTCTAATTTATGCATCATGCGGGGTGGTTATCCTCTTGTTTTCATGAGAAACAGTTGAACCACTAAATAAAGATAATAACTGGTTAAAGAACAGGGATGGGAGAGTTGTTATGTTTATCCTTGTTTATCCTATTGATATATTGTGAATTAAATAGGCTTATGCCTTATGAAAATCACAGTCGTTGGGGGACTTTTCTTGTGCAATTAAATGTTGCCCTATCTTTCTAGACTGTTTTTTGTGGATGGAAACTTTGTGGAATGTGGAAATTGGTTAATCATGTAAAGTTGGTTGTTTAAAATCTGGAACCCTTGTGTGATCACCCAAGTTGAACAAAACAGAATAATGAACATGTGGGATTGGTTTTGGTTTATTTATATACACTTGCTCTTCTCATTTTTGGTGGTTGACTTGTCCTATTTCCCAATCCTAAATAATAAAAAGGGTAATTCCTCCCATATTTGTGAAAACTCATACCATTGGTGCTAGTCTCCACCCCAGGGCCTACTGGAGACAGGACTCGGGGGTCATTATCTCCCTTTCACCATTGCTAGCTCAGGAGGGGCATCTTTGGTTGGAGGGGGTCGAGAAAGAATGGTATCATAGGTGATGTTTGAGAGATAGGATGGATTCTAAAGTTAGGCACAATGAGTATTGCATGGGATGGTAGGGCGACAATGTTAGTTAATCTTGGTGTGTGACATAGGCCAGGGAAGACCGGCTAGGACACAAGATTATAGGGCCCCCGTGATCCGATGCAAGGACTCTGAGCCTACCGAACGACCAAGTGAGGCTACATTGATTGCAGGGTAGAGACCCTAGGGAAGGTACATGCATCATAATGATTGTGTTTTACTTTATTTGAGTGTTCTGGGAAAGAAATTGAAATAAAATGATAAAATAAAACCGTGAGTTTTTGCTTACTACTTGGGCTTAGGTGATCCTTGTTTACCGTACAGCTATAGCACTTGGACTTCGTCCCCAGGTGGCTTAGATGGCCGAGGCCCAGTAGATTCAGGTGGATGATCAGTTGAGGATTGACCGAGAGGAGGAAGATAGCCAGTGGTAGAAGACTCTCCGTTCTTTCCAGCAACAAAACCTCAAGAAGTATAAGGGTAGTACTTCAGATACGAAGATGGAGGGGTGGATTGAAGAGATAGGGATCGGTTTTACCTTGATTCGTGCTCCGAGGGAGTACTGGGTTCCCATAGCAGTCATTCAGCTGAGAGGTGCGGTGCGACAGTTGTGGATGCTCTACCTCGGAGAGAGGATAGAGGCAAAGGTTCCATGGGCTAACTTTGAGAAGGAATTCCGAGAGGAATTCCTTTGTTCTGTGATCAAGGCCGAGAAGCGTCATGAGTTACTCTCCCTTCAGCAGGGGAGTATGTCAGTACGAGAGTTGGTGATCATGTTCAAGGATCTCCTATGCTTTGTTCTGGATATCTTTTCGGATGAGGAGTCTTGGGCAAGACGTTTGGAGGAGGCGCTTCGTCCTTCGCTCTAGTATGTTGTCACCCCCTTCACCCTTTCGACGTAATTGGCGGTATAGAAGAAGGCAGAGGTTGTAGAGAGGAAGCACTCGTTGGGAGGTGCACCCCGAGAGGGGATATAGCCAGGCTCGTCGAAGGGGAAGGCAGTTAGCAGCAGGTCTCCTGCGACGGGACCTTCCAGGTTCAGGCCAGTGGGGAGCAGACCCCATTAGTTCCAGTTCATATATTCAGGTCCTCATCCCTTTTTCACGAGCCCAGGATAGAAGTGTTTTTCTTGTGGAGGTTTCAGGCACGTTTAGAGTCGGTTCCCGACCCGAGCTCAGTATGGTGGAGGTGGGAAGGTTCAGCGCCCACGTCAGCAGCACCAGTTGCCGGCGAGGCCCTTCCAGCAGAAGTATGACCATGCTCCTCTGAGGGTAGAATTTGCGGTAGGAGGCCGACCTCATGGTGCTCCTCAGGGACCTTGTCTAGGGCATGGTTGGGGAGGTGGATGACATCAGAGAGGCAGAGGAGCTGGGCGTGGACAGTTGCACGCAGCGAAGTTGACAGATTTGGCAGGACCAGAGGTGGTGCAAGGTACGATTTGTTTGTTCAGCACTCTTGTTTCTGCTTTGTTTGATTCGGGAGCTTCGCACTCCTTTGTTACACCTGATCTAGACCATGCTTTAGGACTACATGTAGAGAGACTTTCCATACCACTGGTGCTGAGTACACCAGTTGGAGGCTAGACCAGCGTATCTTGTGTTTGCTTGAGATGTGGGCTGACGTTGGGACCACATCAATCTATTGGGGACCTTCTTATGTTATAGATGTAGCCATATAATGTCATCCTAGGTATCGACTGGTTGTTTTCTATTAGTTCCGTTATTGACTGCTTCCGGAGAAGAGTCGTGTTCTCCGATGTGGATGGGCAGTGCGTATATTTTGTTGGCGAGAGGATCTATCAGGTGGGAAGCCTGCATGTGAAGCCTCTCCTTTCATTTTTAGGTGGGTTATCAGTGGTTCCAGCTGATACAGAGATGATGGATGTCCCAGAGGTTGTTGGGGAGTTCCTCGATGTTTTTCCAGAGGAGGTAGTGACTCTACCCCCCCCCCCCCCCGACGTGACTTTGAGTTCGGGATATACTTACAGCCTGGTGCCTACCCGATTTCGATGTCCCCTTATCAGATGGCACCTTTGGAGTTGCGGGAGTTGCAGATTTAGATTGATGATCTAATGGATAAGGGTTTTTTTCGACCCAGTGTATCGCCATGGGGTGCTCCGGTTTTGTTTGTGAAATGGGAAGATGGTGGTCTCAGGCTATGCATAGACTACCGAAGGTTGAACCAGGTAACGGTCATGAACCATTACCCCCTTCCAAGGATAGACGATCTCTTCGACCAACTAAGGGGACCAGGTTGGTTTTCCAAGATTGATCTATGATCTGGATATCATCAGTTGAGGGTAAAGGATAGTGACATCTCAAAGATGGCTTTTAGGTGGAAGTAACGGCACTTCGAGTTTGTAGTGATGTTGTTTGGAGTTACGAATGCACCAGCTGTGTTCATGGGACTTATGAACTTTTTCTCAGAGAGTTTCTGGACCGGTTTGTCATTGTGTTTATCAATGACATCCATATCTACTAAAGATCAGAGGAGGAGCACGTTGAGCATCTCATGGTAGTCTTGGAAGTCATTTGACACCACCAGCTTAAGGATAAATTGTCGAAGTGTAAGTTCTTGACGCAAGAAGTACACTTCCTTGGGTACTTGGTGTCTCAGCATGGAGTGTCAGTGGACCCGTCGAAGGTGGATGCAGTTGTTTCTTGGGCAGCACCCAAGAGCATGGCAGAACTTCATAGTTTCCTAGGGTTAGCAGGTTATTATCGGAGGTTTGTTTCGGAATTCTATCGAGTTGCTTCTCCATCGACAACTTTGACGAAGACGAACCAAGTCTTGCAATGGAGCAAGCAGTGCCAGAAATCTTTCGTCTACCTAAAGGGGAAGTTGGTCAGTGCTCCCGTACTCAGGTTTCCAGAGGAAGGTTTGTTGTATGAGGTGTTTTTTAATGCTTCTGGACCTGGTCTGGGGTGCGTGCTGATGCAGAAGAAGGGAGTGATCTGTTATGGGTCTAGGCAGTTATGCCCTCACGAGTGTAACTATGACACCCATGACCTAGATCTTGAAGCATTAGTGTTCATAATGAAGTTTTGGAGACATTACCTCTTTGGGGAGCGCTTTTTGGTATTCTCAGATCACAAGAGCCTTCGTTATATCTTCTCCCAGCGTGACCAGAACTTATGGCAGCAGAGATGGGTCGAGTTTCTCTAAGACGATGACTTTGAGATCTCTTACACTGAAGGTAATGGCAACATTGTGGCTGTTGCCCTAAGTAGGAAGTCTCATCAGGAAGTAGTTTGGGAATCCACTGATTCTTGGAAGGCGATGGGAGAGTTGGCTACCTTGCACTTGGATGCCAGGGTAGAAGGTGTTAGAGGCTGTTTGTTTCAGATGAAGGTGCAGTCCTCCTTGTTGCAGCAGGTGGAAGAGTATCAAAGGGGGAACTCCGAGGAGGAAGTGATGCGAGATCATGTCGATCAGGGGAACACTCCAGAAGGATGGTCAGAGGACAACCGGCATCAGATGCTTTTTCATGGATGGTTGTTTATCCCGGAGACAATGCGTGAGGGATTTCTCCATGAGTTCCATAGCTCAGCCTTGGAGGTATATCCAGGTGTTTCAAAAATGTGCTGAGGCCTAAGGGAATAGTTTTGGTGGCCTGGGGTGAAATGGGTAGTGGTGGAGTTTGTGGCTAAATTCCTAGTGTGTCAGCAAGTGAAGGATGAACACCGTGTTCCCAGTGGTTTGTTGATCCTTTTGATGTCCCCGAGTAGAAGTGGGATGGTATCTCAATGGACTTCATCACAGGACTACCCAGATCTCAGGGTGGTTATGATGCTATCTGGGTAGTGGTGGATCGACTGACGAAATCAGCTCACTTATTAGCAATTAAGTAGTCAGGCCCGATGAGTACCTTAGCACAGAGGTACGTAGATGAGGTTGTGCGGTTTCATAAAGTCTCTAAGACTATCATCTCAGATCGGGATACACGGTTTACCTCACGAGTCTGGAGGGGGTTACAACATTCTTTTGGCACCCAACTATGCCTTAGCACTACTTTCCACCCCCAGACCGATGGGAAGACAGAGCGGACTATCCAGGCGTTGGAGGACACGCTGCAAGCATGTGTTCTGGATTTCAGAGGATCATGGGTATGGAACTTTCCTTCAGTAGAGTTTTCCTACAACAACAAAATCCACTCTACTATTGGAATGGTCCCATTTGAGGCTTTGTATGGAAGGCCATGTCGTTCAACCATTTTCTGGGTAGAGGTTGGTGAGACAGGTGCTCTTGGGCCAGAGGTAGTGTAAAGCACCAAAGAGAAAGTCCAGCTTGTACGTGAGAGGATGAAAGCGGCTTAGGACCGACAGAAGTCATATGTTGACCGTTGGAGAAGGCCCTTGGAGTTCGAGGTGGGATATCATGTGTTATTGAATGTTTCCCCTCAACGGGGGAAGAAGAGGCTTGGGAAAGGAAGCAAGCTCTCACCTAGGTTCATCAGACCTTTTGAGGTGCAGAGGAGAGTCAACAAGGTGGAATATCAGGTGGCCCTGACACCTTAGTTGGAGAAGGTTCATGACGTCTTCCACGTCTCCCAGCTTCGTCGGTACTTGCACGATGACTCTCAAGTTATCAGCTGGGGAGAGATAGATATGGGAGATGACACAACCTTTGAGGAAAAACCAGTCAGAATCAAGAATCGTAAAGAGAAGGTGCTTCGTGGACGAACCATTCGGTTGGTTCGTGTGTTGTGAGGCATGGCGGCCTCTAGGAGAGAACTTGGGAGCGGGAGACCTGGATGCACGCTCAATACCCAGAGTTGTTTTGACTTGTGTTTTCCCTTGTCCTTCTGAGCTTTGTGTTGATGTTGTAATTTGTACATTTGTTATATGGAAAGCTTGGCTTGTCGGTTGTGAGACCTTCTTGTTTCCTTATTCCATCGTAATGTGTGACATGTTCGGATGTGTGGGGAAAGGGAAAAACCTTACCCTCAATCGAAACGCATTAATGCGGATGTGATTGAACCCGTGCGGCCGAGTCATTGCCGCCTAAAGTGGATAATATCTCGACATAGGAGAAGGAATTTCCCCAAACCACATGTTCAGGTAGTGTGTTGGTTGTGCGGTGTTAGGGGAAGTGTAAGTTGGAAAATCCTAATTTATGAAAGTGGGAAGACCCAATTATTAATCGAGACGCATTAATGAGGATGCGATTAGACCTGTGCAGGTGAGACAGTGCCGCCTAAAGTTGATAATACCTCGACAAAGGAGAAGGAATTGATAACACATATGATTAGGGTTGTTGGTTGGGTTCCGGTTATAACGAGAACCCTAAGAGGTATCTTGTTGGGTTTCCTTTGGGTTGGTTTTTGAATTCATGGGGACGAGAATGTTTTAAGAGGTATCTGATGTAATTACCCGGACCTCTCCGGACCATTCCTTTTTCAAAAAGAAGGTCAAGAAGTATTATGGAGGGTAAAATGGAATTTCCCATGCTTTCCAAAATTTTGAAACTACACGCCGTGTACCCCGTTTCCGGGTATACCCCATGTCGCAGGCCGTGTCCTCGCCGTGAGATGTAAATGAGTACACGCCATGTAGTGTAACTACACGCCGTGTACCACCTTGCTGGGTATACCCCGTGTCAAAGACCATGTCCTTACTGTGTGGAATAATGGGTTCACGCCGTGTGTCCAATACTACATGCCGTGTAGTCCTTCCCCGCGTACCTGTTACCAGTCAACGACCGTGTGCTGTTTTGGAACCGTGTCCTTGCCATGTGCAATATATGGGTACATGCCGTGTGTCCAAACTACACGCCGTGTAGTCCCTCCCCACGTATGTGTTACCCTCAAACCATGTGTTGACCAGTCAACGGCCACGAAGCCATGTTGGAAGCCGCGTGGAGACCGTGTGAAATAACAGAGTACACGCCGTGTACCATAAATTACACACCGTGTACTCTTACTTTTCTTGCCTATAAAAGGAGGGGTCCCCTCCTCATTTTCAACTGATTCCTCTCCTCCCCATTCCTCTGAGCATAGTTCTCCCAAGAGACTCAAAGGCTCTTTCTTCCATAAATTCTTCGTCTGAGCTCTGATTTACGATCCGTCAGCGGCCACTGGATCGTAACGACGAGGTGGAACTTCCGATCTTGGATCTCTTGTCTTTCCTTCGGCCATTCCTTTCCGACTTCCACCTGAGGAGGTTTTATTGGGACCCGACAGAAGTGACGGACGCCGACAGACGTCTTCTAAGGTTGATCCGGGGGATCGTTGCGATCAGAACCTGTTTAGGAAGGGATCTTACCTTCGTCTCTCTAATTTGTGCATCATGCGGGGTGGGTATCCTCCTGTTTTCATGAGAAACAGTGGAACCATTAAATAAAGATAATAACTGGTTAAAGAACGGGGATGGGAGAGTTGTTAATTTTATCCCTGTTTATCCTATTGATATGTTGTGAATTTAATAGGCTTATGCCTACTGAAAATCACGGTCGTTGGGGGCCTTTTCTTGCGCAATTAAATGTTTCCCTATCTTTCTAGACCGTTTTTATGGATGGAAACATTGTGGAATGTGGAAATTGGTTAATCACGTAAAGTTGGTTGTTTAAAATTTGGAACCCTTGTGTGATCACCCCGGTTGAACAAAACAGAATAATGAACATGTGGGATTGGTTTGGGTTTATTTATATACACTTTCTCTTTTCCTTTTTGGTGGTTGACTTGTCCTATTTCCCGATCCTAAATAATAAAAAGGGTAATGCCTCCCATATTTGTGAAAACTCATACCCTTGGTGCTAGTTGCCACCCCAGGGCCTACTAGAGGCTGGACTCGGGGGTCATTATCTCCCTTTCACCATTGCCAGCTCAGGAGGGGCATCTTTTGTGGGAGGGGGTCATGACATAATGGTATACCGTTTATCAATTCTTTTTGGTGCACTGATAAAGGGTGGATTTATAATCATTTTTTATCCCTAATAAAAGTTTTTCAAAAAAAATATTTTAAATTAGTATAATTTTTTTATAATTATATTCATTACAATAAAAAAAAATTCGTGTTTATAATTAATATTTTCTAAAAATTCAAATATATATTTTATTTTTTAAAACATTAAATTATAAAATTTTAACTAAATACACATATACTTAAATAATTATCATATTACAATAAATTTTATTAAATGATAAATATATTTATAATATTTATTATTATATATTTATAATTATATTGAAATTCTTTTTACATATGTATAATTATATATATTTATAAATAAATATATATTTCCAATTAATTTGGTAAATAAGTATATTAATGCGTGAATATAATTGTAGATCATATGTTATGTGTTCATCATAAATATTCATTTACACATTACACACTCATTACTCTTCATGTTGTCCATATATATTTTGTGACTCATTTCTTATAATCTGTACATTACTAGTTATATATATATATATATATAATTTTATATAAAAATACATATAAAAATATTTATAATTAATATATATTTTATAATAAATTAAATATATATATATATATAATGATTTAAAATAAATAATTTACAAGACTGTAATTAAATAAATAAATATTTAAATAATTAGAAGATTTTAATAAATTTCATTAAATAAAAATAATATTTATAATATTTGTTAATATATATTTATAATTATATATAAATATATTTTAAATATATATATATATATATATTTAAAGAAATATATTACTCACTTTAAGTTGTTAATAAATATATTGATATGTGAATATAATTAATGTTCATATGTTATCTTTTCACCATAAATGTTCATTTACACAATACACCCTCATTACTATTCATGTTTTTCATATATATGTTATGAATAATTTATTATAATCAATACGTTGTAGGTATATATATATGTATAATAATAAAATTATAAAAAATATTTTTACTATATTTATAACGTTTTAAACCTATATAATTAAATAAATATATTTATAAATATTTATTTTTTCTTCCATTCATTAAAGAAAGTATCCTCATTTGATTTTTCGCAAGTGATTAATCAACAATTTAACTTTTCAATTGTCTTTTGGAAATAAATATAGATATATTTAAATAATTATTAAATTATAATAAATATAGTAATCATATATAGTTATAAATATAATAAATATATTTGTTATAAATTAATAATTAAAAATAAATTAATAATTATTATATTTATAAATATAGACAAATATTTATTTATTTATAGTTATAATTATATATATATAATTTTACAAAATATATTTATTAAACTTATAAAGTTGTAAATATATATATATATATAAATAAATATATTTATAAATATATAAAAATGTTTATTAATAAATAAAAATATTTATAACAAGAAATCTAAATAATAAAGATATATTTAAGTAATTATTAAATTATGATAACTATACTGATTATATATATTTATAAAATTAATAATATAATAAATAAATTTTTCCGAATTTTATAATTATTTAAATAAATAATAACAAATAGGCCTATAATTAAATATATAATTAGAACATCAGATTAATATTTATTTATTATAACTGTAAATAAATCTATATATATTTGTAGTTGTGAAAAAGTTATAAAATTATAAAAAATATATACAAATTTTTACAATTATAGTAATAAATAAATATAGATATATTTAATTAACAATAAAATTATAATTAAGATATTAATTATATATATTTTAGATTTTAATTTTATATAATTACATATATAATATATAATTTTTTCATAAATTTATAATTATAAATAAATATTTATTTTTATATATATTGACTTATAGTTATTAATATGAATATAAAAATATACTTAAATATAAATAATTTATTATCATTATAGTTTTATCAGTGTTTTTTTTTCACTGACAAAATATGATTTTATAAGCGATAATATTTTAGCGTTGATAAAGATGCCTTTTATTAGCACTTTTGTAGCATTGATTAAGGCATGATTTATCATCGCTTTTAATTTTAGCACTGATAAAATAACATTATCAACACTTTTTAGATACCATTTTTATTGTTTTACCCTCTATTTTAAATAAATCCAATGATTCTCCTCATTCCCTTACATGCCTCATGCTCTTGTAGAAGACGAACCATGCAACCCCCTCCCCCTCCTCCATTGTCGTCGACTGCTCCTCCCTCTTCGAGGACACCGAATCCTCCTTCTCCAAAGCCACAAATCAATCCTCTTTCACCATGAATCCCTACTCTACCACCATGAATCCAAATTCCTTCATGAACATCACCTCTGCCACCATACCCCATCTGTTGCGAACCTCTCCTCTATCATGCGCCAAACCCCACCATTGCCCTGAACCCTTCCTTTTTGGTGAAGCCATTTCCATTGTCACGACCCGTCCTCGGGGCCCGTGCCGTGACTACCCCAAGCCTGCCTTCCATAGGCCAGGGGCTGGCGACTAGCAGCAAAGGCGTAAATCCTGATAATTGGGAAGGCATTGCCTTTATAAATGAAAACAAGCACCACAGAGTAAGTAAGCGGAAAACGTAAACACTAATTACAAGAGAAGTGCTGAAAAGAAAATGGGCCAGAATACAAACCCAAAAGAAAGTACAACTACAACTGAACAAGTACAACAGGAAAAGGCAATAGCTGGAAGAAGGAAGCAACTCCTGGGTCATCCTCCTTGGATCCTACCTGAAGGATAGGTACAGATAGTGCAACTCCTAGATCATCCACCACGGATCCTACCTGAAGGGTAGGTACAGATAGCCTCCACAACGCTCTCGCCTGTCAACCTCCTCCGTGGGTCGTCTGGCCGTGAAGTCCTCTTCCAAATACTGTCTCGTCATGTAGTCCACCTCCGGGTACTGACTCGTGGTGTAGTCCACCTCCGGGTACCGTCCAGTCCTCGAACACTCGGCCTCTGTCAGCACTGCCCGTCGTCTGCAACCAACACAACGAGGTGCGGGCATAGCCCGTGCAGGGGTAGGTATAACGATACTCAGTAGGGACCCCGAGACCCTCAAGGTCTCTCTAAATCCAACAAGGATAACCATAAAGAAGATCTCAACAGATATCCTCTACTTAGGTATATGCCCATACATATACCTAAGTTATCAAGTAACCCATATCAATCATGAGGAAACACAAGGATCATGAAATCAACAGATAACCACTACCCAGGTATATGCCCATAAATATACCTAAGTTATCAAGTGACCAATCTCAATCATGAGGTAAACACAAAGGTCAAAAGTCTCAGCTCAAACCAGGATTTTCATTATCGAAACCGTAACTACTGAAAAGCTCCGTCTCTGGAGTGTACAGTGGTCCTGTCACGACTCTGAGGTACTGCTCACTAACCTAAGACTGCTGAGGTACTCTTCCTGTCGAGTACCGCGGGTCAGCCACCCAGACACAGTAGTGCTTCCCGCCAAGGTATGTCACCCAAACATAGTAGTGTACACCCCCTAGTAGCCTGCTGAGGTACTCTACGGACGAGTACCACGGGTCTGCACTGTCACACAGGTAGTGCTCCGTCTGCCATGGGTATGCACCTCAGAAAGTAGTGCTCCGTCCAATTGGCTAGTAGACTCACTCCAAGTCGAGTCGGTTAAGAAGTAGTCAGGTCTCAGTCGGCTACACGGTTTCCTTACTCCGTACGCTCGTCTCTGGGAGGGTTCGCTCCACGAGCTACTGGTCGATACTCCATGTCACACACGGTTTTTTTCTGTCTTTGTATTGATCCGGCCCATTAGAAATCCCGATCCTCTTCATGGGTATTTTATGAGATGAATCTTGAGTTTTTAAGTTTCATATATGTCTAACCACCATAATTTGGGATCCCCATTTCTTGTTTAGGAGTTTTTGAAGAAAGGGTGGTTACTTCATGATTTGGGCCAACCGTGAGCCCATTCCCAGTTTTAAAAAAACTGAACTTGTTTCTTTTAGAACTCTTTTGTTTTTCATCCTTTTTCACCCATTCAACTTACCACTTGTCCTATACTGATACATTAAAATTTATTTATCCTTTTGGACCCATTAGAAATTCATAAGCTGGGTGAATTTGGGTTACTTATTTAGGTATTAGGCCAGCCCATGGGCCCATTTCCTATTTTAAAAATCATAATTTGTTTCATTTATATCTTTTTCATTTTTACTCGTTTTCGGTGATTACACCTCCCCCTCGAAGAAAATAAACCTATCGTAGCCCTCATAATCTATTTTACCTTTTTGGAGCTCATATGGGTCGCGTATTAGGGAGATTGTTCTCTGGTTTCCTCAAAACTTCCAGAATTGATAAGGTAAATTGTTTCACCCATAACTCATTAAATTATTATTCTTTTGGCCACCAATATTCTTCCCCTGGTTCTTCAAGACCTTATGAGGCTCTACAAAAATTTTCAAGCCATTCCATTCTCTATAGGGTTGCGGATCTAATGGAAGACGAAGAGTTTTCTAGGGTAAAAGGTGAGATTCCTTCTCCTTTCTCCTTCCTCTTCCCCCTCCTTTCATTATTTCGTGGATTTATTTTATCCCCTAGTATTGATCGACCTAGGGTTTTGTTATACCATGTTTTTTGATGGGGTTTATGTTTGTTTAGGTCTTATCATTATAGTTTTATGGTTTATAAACCCGCGGCAGGTGATTTCAGGTGTGCGTTTCAATTACGCCAAAGATTTGAGGTAGGATACCCCTTGCACATGACTTTATTATTTAAGTTTCATAATTTTATTATATTTAACACCAGATATATATGTTTATTATTGTTTTTCATCCTTTGGATAATTTTATTGGTGTTCAAAGTGGTTGTTTAATCATTGGTTTGTGAACGGTAGTGTTGTTTTGTCATGAAAGTTCTCAATAAGTGTTTGTTTAAGTGTTCCGTTATCTTTTTCAAATATTTTGTGAGGTTTATAATCTGTTCTATGGTATTTTTAACATTTTACATTATCTTGAATGAAAATATGGCTTTCAATTGGTGTTTTATTCCTTTTCATGTACTTAAAATAAATTGTTTTGTTTAAAAAGGGCATGTCATGTGTTCAATAAATTGCCCGTTTGGATTCTATGTGTGATGTGTGATTTAAAAGTTATTTGTTTGGATTTATAAAGGAATTTGAATAATTATAAATGATATTTTTGGGTACTTATATGGATTTCCTATTTGTATTTGTTTTTACAATCAAGTGGGTTTTGATTTACAACATATTTTGGCCCGAGTTGCCCAAAAAATGTACTGTTTCACATCTTTATGAAAATGGTTGTGTTTTGAATATGTAACCTGAGTATTATAAGAGATTTATGAATGTGTTTTTCTACTGTAAATTGTGTTTATACAGATCCTTAATAGAATTAAAATTCATACCTTCATCAAAGGATAGTTTTGAGAAAATAATTAATGGCCCGTTTGGTATTTCCTAGAAATGAAGGAGTGTTTTACTTGTATATAACAATTTGTGAAATTGGGATTGTTTTATGGTCCATTAAATGATTTTACTAAATTTTTATTGGGCTTCCAAATATTATTTGGTTTGGTTATGATCTGTGTTTATAATTTAAAGAGTGTTTTTGAAAGAGTTTTATGTGAAAAGCCTCAATACACTTCATGAAATTGTTTTACCGAAATATTTAGCGGTTTGTTGATTAGTGTAAGAAATGTGAAGAATGATTATGGGATGTTTGTGTTTTTATGGTTTTGGAATGGAATGGGGATGTGAAATGTGTATTTAATAATATGTGTAACTTGATTGAGCACTAAAGGGAATCCCGGGTATCTAGGTGGGCAGACGTGTACTAGTATGCTAGTGATTCTGTGGGGGTTGGCCCCTGTTTCACGTAGCAAGTTTGACGATGACAACACTAACTAAACTATGATGATGATGATGATTGGGGACCAATAGGTTATGGGTATGTTCCCTACTAGTGGCTCGTGCATGGGAACAGATATTTATTATGGTTACTTTCACCGAGATACGAGGTACCTGGGGCTCACAACTAACTAGTGCCTAGGGGTATTCCTGTGACTAGTGCTCCTTGGCTATTTTGTACTCACCGTCGGCATACGGTGTGTTTGGTTGGTAAACTCATTAGTATGTGTTATTTGTTTTAATTTTAAAATTCTTTAAAGCAGCCCTCTTGAAAACTATATTCATATTGAAGTTTCACTTCTTTGAAAATAATTGTTACTTGCATTTTTGTTTATTAAACATGCATGTTTTTGTCTGATAATTATTATAGCATGGAACCTCATTTGAAAACCATACTTTAAAATCTTGAATTTAAAACTATAAATTGATGTTTCTTTTATTTTAAAGTAATGTGCATTGGGAATAGAATACCGGGCTAACCTACTGAGTTTTAATACTCACGCCTATAGTCTTCTTCTTTTTTTAGCCCTTGTGTAGGTTTCATCTTTAGTTCGATCACCTTGGGAGACATTTTATCATTGTGTTGGAGAGTGACCAGAAGTGTCACATGGATTTAGTTGTTCGTCGGGATTGTTCATTTGAGTTGTTGGTTTTGTTGTAATTTTAGTTTCTTGTACAAATAATATTTAGTTCAATTTTTATATAAATTCATTTTGGGCTGTCCGTTTATTTCCGCTGTTTGTTTGATTGTTTATATATGGGAGAAATCGTTCCCTTGTGTACTCTATTGATTCCCTTGGTGCTTGTGACCATCTCGGGAGAATCGGGAACGCCTCTCGGGACTTGTCGCGGGCTGGCCTGGGTGACCGGTTTAGGGTCGACTTGGGCTGGTTTGTGACAAAATGGTATCAAAGGAGGTCGGCTATTAGCGGACCTTTCTTTTTAGAGCGCCCTTGTTATTTTGGGGATGTTAAGGTAGATGGAGTAGGATTGTTGGGACTTGAGGGGTAAGTTCAAGAAGAGCGTCGCGAACTCTTTCTTGTTCTAATCCTCAGGTTTCCATGGAATTCTGGTTTTATTAGTGTCCATTGTTCTAGTTGATTGTTTTGTATTGGGATATGACAAGGGGAGTCTGTCCAATGGCCTTTGTGAGCTCACAGGGCCTGGCAAGCCATGTGGAGCTGGGGAATGGTCCTAATAAGTCTCTCTGTGTTGGTGTTGTGTTTGGAATATGGCCGCCAACCATATGGTCAAGTCACCCACTGACACTAGTTCCCTTTTTTTGGGTCTCTTGAACCTTTCATGAATTCTGAATTTTTGTTTTTAAAATCCTTGTGTGAGAATTGTGGAAATGGGTTTTAATGTAAGGATTATATTTTGAAAAGTGAAAAAAGGGGCTTTCAATAATTAAATATAAGAATGGTTTTGGAAGGTTGTGTTTTTGTGAAAAAAATGGAGGGAAGCAGAAATGATTTATAGGGATTGGATTATCTATAATCTAAACTTGTGGTTTGTTGAAATAAAATGTTTTGAAATTGTGAATCATTTTAAAGTGATTCTGGATCCTTTTTTTAAATGGGGTATTTTAAGATGTGAAAAAGTTTTTGAATTGGATAAATTAGTTTTGGAAATTGGTTTTGATCGGTTGGTGTTTTACTACAAACTATATTGGTCTCAATGGACCTCGTATTATAAAAATATAACTTGCTGATTTTTTTTAAAAAAAATGGGAAGGGGTTGTTTGGAGTGGGTTGGTTATTTAAAAAGTTTTTAAAAAATGAAAAGGGGTAGGTTTTTAAGAAAATGGTTCTTAATTAATTGTGGTTTTTTTGTGAAATATGAAAATGTTTTTTGACTTGGTGGTTGGTGTTCCTTTTGAAGGTAAATTTTTTTTTTTTGAATTATGATGTTTAATTTTAGACTTTGGTGTTTTCATGGGTGCTCACATGCATGGTTTTATTTATATCTGGAAGTATGGCCTAGATGCTATGGTGGTTGGGTGCCAGGGGTGGCATGGAAATGTGCATGTGGGTGATACTTGATGAAACACCATTGGTGAATGTGGAAACCCACCAAGTTAGTTTGATTTTTTTTAAAATTGTTTTGAGCTGAAAATTGTGGCCTTTTTTTAAAACCAATGGTTATGTGAATTGATTTTTCTATGTCTTAGAAGATTTGTTTATTTTGTTAGATTCCATGTGATCTAGAATTCATACTCTTGTTCTATCTAGTGATGAGATCTTGTTGGTGGCTCGGTTTTGGAGTAATTTTCATTGGGTTTCTAAAGATGTGTTTGATGTTGTGATGTGGCCATGGATAGTTCTGCGTTGAAAATATTTCCTGCTAATCAACCTAAGGATTCTTTTCAAATTTTAAATCCACCTCTTTGATGATGACTCAACTTGTTTTTTGGAATAGAGAGCTGTTGGGGATCTATTAAAAGTGCTTCTAGGTCGTGATAATTCTTTTGGATAGAGCAGTTGTGTTTGGTGATGTTAATGTGTTTTGTCATATTCCTTTTCCATTCTGCCCCTCGTTTGGAGCGAGATAGAATTCTGATATGTATCTATGAGTTCCTATTTAGACTAAGGTTTTTTTGGTGATCATGTGTGGTTTTTTTGAGTGGTGGGATCCTTATCACCTGACTGCGGTGCAGCAAATGCTTCAAGAATCATGGATCCAGCCATAGGCCTCGGAGTGAAGCTTTTCACGCAGTCAGAAAATCAACAGAGGTGTGGAGTTCTAGATTATGATCCTTACTCCTCTGTTTTGGTAAGTTAGTTACTATGTCAATGTTTTGGTTCCTCATTTCTATGAATTTCCCTTTGTCGCAACAAGCGTGGTGGACTTAACCGCTCACACAATGTCTATGGTTATTTATTCATGGATGTGGGTTTTCAATCAATGTCCCTGTGTGGACCGCCTGTAAAAATTAGGTGCAGTCTTGGTGTTACCTATTCATAGGGGGAGAGTTTTGGGTAGTTTCTTTGTTTCTTTTGTTGTTTCAGTGGCCAAATTATTGGGTCCCCTTCCCTCCCATCCCCAAGTGATGGGGGTCCAGAATTGTGCTGAATGTGTCGACCAAGTTATTGTCCCCTCCATTCGGGAGTGGGTGGTTTATATGTTTATGTTGTAACCATATTAACATGGTATAGTAGGTTTTTGTAGGAGGGTTTTTTGGGCTTGTGTGAGTGAGTCCCAACTCTAGCTCATGTTCAATTCTTGTCTATTCATTGCTAGTTGGTTTCTAATGGTGGGGAGACCCACAATGGGTCTCCTGGATTTTCATCCTAAGAACATTTCTAGGGATAATTGATTCTTAATGGTGGGGAGTACATTCTGGAATCCTTAGGTGTTGTTTTTTTTCAGTGAGAAAGTGTTATGGCTTTCCGGGGGCGGAAAGCTTTAATGGTGGGGAGAATTGTCACACACGGTTTTTTTATGTCTTTGTATTGATCCGGCCCATTAGAAATCCCGATCCTCTTCATGGGTATTTTATGGGATGAATCATGAGTTTTTAAGTTTCATATATGTCTAACCACCATAATTTGGGATCCCCATTGCTTGTTTTGGAGTTTTTGAAGAAAGGGTGGTTACTTCATGATTTGGGCCAACCGTGAGCCCATTCCCAGTTTTAAAAAAACTGAATTTGTTTCTTTTATAACTCTTTTTTTTCATCATTTTTCACCCATTCAACTTACCACTTGTCCTATACTGATACATTAAAATTTTTTACCCTTTTGGACCCATTAGAAATTCATAAGCTGGGGGAATTTGGGTTACTTATTTAGGTATTGGGCCAGCCCATGGGCCCATTTCCTGTTTAAAAAAAATAATTTGTTTCATTTTTTACTCTTTTTCGTTGATTCCACCTCCCCCTCGAATCCAATAACCCTATATTAGCCCTAATAATCGATTTTACCTTTTTGGAGCTCATATGGGTCACGTATTTGGCCGATGGTTCTCTGGTTTCCTCAAAACGTCCAGAATTGATAAGGAACCTTGTTTCACCCATAACTCACTCAATTCGTATTCTTTTGGCCACCAATTTTCTTCCCCTAGTTCTTCAAGACCTTAGAAGGCTCTCCAAAATTTTTCAATCCATTCCATTCTCTATAGGGTTGCGGATCTAATAGAAGACGAAGAGTTTTCTAGGGTGAAAGGTGAGATTCCTTCTCCTTTCTCCTTCCTCTACCCCCTCCTTTCATTATTTCGTGGATTTATTTTATCCCCTAGTATTGATCGACCTAGGGTTTTCTTATACCATGTTTTTTTATGGGGTTTCTGTTTGTTTAGGTCTGATATTTATAGTTTTATGGTTTATAAACCCGCGGCGGGTGATTTCTGGTGTGCGTTTCAATTACGCCAAAGATTTGAGGTAGGATACCCCTTGCACATGACTTTATTATTTATGTTTCATAATTTTATTATATTAAACACCAGATATATATGTTTATTATTGTTTTTCATCCTTTAGAGAATTTTATTGGTGTTAAAAGTGGTTGTTTAATCATTGGTTTGTGAACGGTAGTGTTGTTTTGTCATGAAAGTTCTCAACAAGTGTTTGTTTAAATGTTCCGTTATCTTTTTCAAATATTTTTTGAGGTTTATAATCTGGTATATGGTATTTTTAACATGTTACAGTATCTTGAATGAAAATATGGATTTCAATTGGTGTTTTATTCCTTTTCATGTACTTAAAATAAATTGTTTTTTTTAAAAGGGCATGTCATGTGTTCGGTAAATTGCCCGTTTGGATTTTATGTGTGATGTGTGATTTAAAAGTTATTTGTTTGGATTTATAACGGAATTGGAATAATGATAAATGGTATTTTTGGGTACTTATATGGATTTTCTATTTGTATTTTTTTTTAGAATCAAGTGGGTTTTGATTTACAACATATTTTGGCCCGAGTTGCCCAAAAATGGACTGTTTCACATCTTTATGAAAATGGTTGTGTTTTGAATATGTAACCTGAGTATTATAAGAGATTTATGAATGTGGTTTTCTACTGTAAATTGTGTTTATATAGATCCTTAATATAATTAAAATTCATACCTTCATCAAAGGATAGTTTTGAGAAAATAATTAAAGGCCTGTTTGGTATTTCCTAGAAATGAAGGAGTGTTTTACTTGTATATAACAATTTGTGCAATTGGGATTGTTTTATGGTCCATTAAATGATTTTATTAAATTTTTATTAGGATTCCAAATATGATTTGGTTTGGTTATGATGTGTGTTTATAATTTAAAGAGTGTTTTTGAAAGAGTTTTATGTGCAAAGCCTGAATACACTTCATGAAATTGTTTTACCGAAATATTTAGCGGTTTGTTGATTAGTGTAAGAAATGTGAAGAATGATTATGGGCTGTTTGTGTTTTTATGGTTTTGTAATGGAATGGGGATGTGAAATGTTTATTTGATAATATATGTAACTTGATTGAGCAATAAAGGGAATCCCGGGTATTTAGGTGGGCGGACGTGTACTAGTATGCTAGTGATTCTGTGGGGGTTGGCCCCTGTTTCACGTAGCAAGTTTGAAGATGACAAAACTTACTAAACTATGATGATGATGATGATTGGGGAACACTAGGTTATGGGTATGTTCCCTACTAGTGGATCGTGCACGATAATGGATATTTATTATGGTTACTTTCACCGAGATACGAGGTACATGGGGCTCACAACTAACTAGTGCCTAGGGGTATTCCTGTGACTAGTGCTCATTGGCTATTTTGTACTCACCGTTGGCATACGGTGTGTTTAGTTGGTAAATTCAGTAGTATGTGTTATTTATTTGAATGTTAAAATTTTTTAAAGCAGCCCACTTGAAAACTATATTCATTTTGAAGTTTCACCTCTTTGAAAATAATTGTTACTTGCATTTTTGTTTATTAAACATGCATGTTTTTGTCTGATAATTATTATAGCATGGAACCTCATTTGAAAACCATACTTTCAAATGTTGAATTTAAAACTATAAATTGATGTTTCTTTTATTTTAAAGTAATGTGCATTGGGAATAGAATACCGGGCTAACCTACTGAGTTTTAATACTCACGCCTATAGTCTTATTCTTTTTTTAGCCCTTGTGCAGGTTTCATCTTTAGTTCGATCACCTTGGGCGGCATTTTATCATTGTGTTGGAGAGTGACCAGAAGTGTCACATGGAGTTAGTTGTTCATCAGGATTGTTCAGTTGAGTTGTTTATTTTGTTCTAATTTTAGTTTCTTGTACAAATAATATTTAGTTCAATTTTTATATAAATTTATTTTGGGCTGTTCGTTTATTTCCGCTGTTTGTTTGATTGTTTATATATGGGAGAAATCGTTCCCTTGTGTACTCTATTGATGCCCTTGGTGCTTGTCACCATCCCGGGAGGATCGGGAACGCCTCTCGGGACTTGTCGCGGGCTGGCCTGGGTGACCGGTTCAGGGTCGACTCGGGCTGGTTCGTGACACTCCAAGTATCTCAAAGTCTCACGAAGAAGTATCACAAAAGACCGCCTCGTCATAGGGGTCTCAACGCAAAAGACGGCGCGTCAATCGGACGGCCAGTCTGTGAGTTATTAGCCTTTTCGTCCCAGGGGCCCGGTTGGTTTCGTGAACGAACCAACCCGGCCGTATCTCAACTGTACCCCAAACTCTCATAGGGTATACTCATAGGGACCGTTTCTCAACGTGATCAACAACGCCTATGACGGTTCGTCAAACGGACGTCCTATCTAAAAGGTATCATCTTTTCCGTTCCAGGGGCCCGGTTGGATTTCGGGTGCGATCCAACCCGGCCACTACCAACTGTAACAAAAACTCGGGCGAAGTATGCCAAAAGTTCTGTCTCATCAAGAGGAATTCAACGAAACAGACGGCGCGTCAATCGGACGCCCGGTCTGTGAGTTATTGGCTTTTTCGTTCCAGGGGCCCGGTTGGTTTCGTGAGCGAACCAACCCGACCGCACTCCGACGGCATCCAAACCTCGAGCGGAGTATGCCAAAAGATCCATCTCACTTATAGGAATCCATCAAAGTCGACGACACATCAATCGGACGTCCGGAGCTCAAGATATAAGCGTTTCCGCTCCGAGGGCCCGGTTGGTTTTGTATCCAAACCAACCCGGCCGAAACCAAAGTAATTCGAAACCTTGAGTTGACCGCCTCATTCCAAGGATCGCTATGCAACTGACGGTGTGTTAATCGGAGGTCTGTAGCCCAAGATATATGTATTTGAACCAACTCAGTCCGAAAATAGGGGGTATGGGCCCGACCCGACCCGACCCAGTACCCCCCCTGGGTTGGCCGAACCGTGTCGACCCGGACCGAGCGGCGACCCGACCCAACAACCCGGCCTGGACCGGAGTCCCGGCCCGGCCGGCGGCGCGCCGGTGCGGTGGCGCGGCCAGCGCAGCGACTATCGCGGCCTTTGTGCCGCGCGCGAGCCAAGGGAGGGGCTTTGCCCCTCTTTTATGGAAAACGGCGGCCCCTTTAATTGGGGCCGCTTGAATCCAGCCGGGGGAATTTAATTCCCCCGGTTCCTCCCCTTCCGATCGGCCCGACCTGGCCGGCCGGTTCCTGCTCAACGGGACCGGCAATGGCCGGTCCCCTTCCAGCTCCGATGCTGGCGGCCCGGTCCGGCCGCCGGTCACCTTGCTCCGCCACGGCCCGGAACTGGCCGCGACCCTTGTCGTCTGGTGCGGTGCAACGACACCGCACCCCTCCGCCACGGCCCCGCTCCGGCCGCGGCATCTTCGGTTTTCTTCGACGCGGCGTGACGGCGTCGCGTTCTTGAATTTCATTCCATGGCGCGATGCGACGGCGCCGCACAATACTTTCCGAGTGATTACCGCATGGTGCGACGACACCACGCCATCCTGTTCCATTCGCAAGGAAACAAACATGAACATAGGAGGGGGGTGGGTGGGTTCGGCCGTGTTTGTGCAGTCCGGCCCCCCTCTCGTTAATCGATATCATATAGTCGAAAAATCTATGATAATCGATAACTACAAATATGAATGGAAATATGTAAATAAAATAATCCCCTACCTCAGTTCAGGAACGGTGCACGTTAATCGATCCACGGAAGACGAGCGTCGTGGAAGTCGGACATCGTGGAAAACGAACATCGACACCGCGAAGCGAGGATTCGAAGTCGTTGACGGAGATTTCGTCGTGGGAAACCCGTCACGGAAGGGACGATGCGGAAGAAGAACGTCACGTCGCGGATACGGCGTAGCGGAAGAAGAACGTCAATTCCGTTGTCATCGAGGTGCATCCGAAGAGAAAACGTCATTTGGAAGAAGACGTCGCGTTCTTCGGCGGAAGTGTTCTTCGTTGAAGAACGGTGTTCTTCACGTTCTTCGTCGAGGTTGAAGAAGAAGAAGACCGCTTCCCCAATCCTCTCAAGTTTTCAAAACTATAACCAAAAATAAAATAAGACTAAGTCTTATTTTATTAACACAACCAAACCATTTTAATTTCAAGAGTTTGAAATTATGTAACTCACTTAATTAATTATAACAAGTTGTCAAAAATTATTGAAAGTGAGTTAATAGGGAGTTAGGAATGTGAGGGGTTAAGAGGGTTATGGAGTTTAAGGAATTTGAAAAGGTGGGGGGTTCGTGTGGGCCCCACCCTTTGAAATATCCACACATGGGAAGTTGGATGGATGTGGGCCCACCACCAACAACCCATGGGAGAAGTTAATGACATAACATGAAATAAAATTGATTCAACAATTTTATTCACTTTATTAAATTAATCCCCAAAAATTAACTTCTTCTCCCGCAAAAACGCAACTACGGTAAAGGTTCCCTTAAGTTATTACCGGAGTTGTGAGTTCATCGGTGCCATCGGATTTCAATTCCGAGCATCGGTTCAAAAGATAGGAAAACCCGCTCATTCGTTCACTGATCGTACCTGAGCCAAACTTCGGAAATTGATTCCGCGCACTCCGGGCCTCGGAATCAAGTGCCGTCAGAAACCGCGTTCTTGTAAAATCCAAAAGAAAATTTAGAAAAAAATGTCCCTTGATTTTTACGGGTCTTTACATTACTCCCACCTCAGGCCTTTACATCCTCGTAAAGCTTTAACAAAAACTAAGGTTACAAAAGCGGTACAGAGCATGCATCCGAGCCTTCGGCTCCAATGTGCTCACCCGGAGGTTTCTGTACTTCAAGAGAAAGTGCACCCGAGGAATCGATCGTCCTCGTAGGATCCGCTCCTGTCGATCCTTGATCTCCACTAGAACCTCCGTGGAAAACACCTCATCGCCATCGTCCAGCTCTTCATGGTCAATGATATGTGAAGGGTCGAGCACACATCCTTTCAGTTGAGATACGTGGAAGTCGTCGTGCACCTGGTGCAACTGAGGTGGATGGGTCAAGCGGTAAACCACCTCGCCTACCCAGCTATGGACCTAGAAAGGTCCATTGAACCTCAGAGTTTACTTGCTGCCTTGGCCACAACTCCGTAAACTTCATCGAGGTGAGACCCGTATAAGGACGTGATCGTCATCCTCGAACTCTAGAGGTCTCCAATTCCTGTTAGAACTAGAACTCGAAACGACTTCCGCTACGAGGGTAAGGTTGAACGACTCAGGAGTGATCGGTTTCACCCTCCTGTGAAAGAGTTTATCTTGTACTGCCTGGGTTTTCCTTTTCGCCGACCATGGAAAACCCATCCCAACGTTTGCCTAAAACTGTTAGTTTGAGTATGAACAGTTATTGCCCATTCCATACTCAAACTAACGTCGTAAGGCCTCGACGCTACCACCAAGAGATTCCAACTGGAACTCTCACCTCGAGGGTCTAACCACACCGTCGGCGTAAGTGTGATTATCGAGTCTCCTCCCAAGGTAACTCCAAACGTGAGGGTCAAGTCCACGGCTTACTGGAAACTCTAGGTCTGGAATAAGATTTGTGAAAGCAAGGAATGATTCATATCGAAATATGTTACTACAGCAGCTAGTAGTGGACACAGACTATCCCTTGAATCATTTCTAGAGCCATTGGGTCACACTCCTTGACCGCATGCAGTCGCACTCTTCCTCCACCCTCTAGCTCCCTGAGCCTGGCGGGAATAACTAAGGCGGGTGGTTGTACCATGTTAGGATGTACACCACCTCATTCTGCTCTCCTAGCTCTGCCTCCACGTCTACTGCTTCATAGACTCATCTATCCTTTAAGCTTCCTCTTCTTTAACATTTAACACGCTCGAGTATCTAAGACTGGACCCGGTTTCCTGTTTCTTACTGCACTGTGCAGTCTTCATCTACTGCTAGATGATCTGCACTAGCTTTGCCTATGATCTGAAAGAGCTGCTAAAATTTCTCTTTTTCCGAAAAGAGAAACTCGGTATCATCCCCTGGATGAACCCCTCCCATTGCCTAATATAGTCAATCCTGACATGAATGACGCATTCATGCCATGGATGACGTCGTAAGGCCTCGACGTAAGTACTAAGAGATCCAACTGTCACTCTCGCCTCCAAGGGTCGAGTCACACTATCGGCATCAGTGTGAGGTCACTGGGTCTCCTCCAGTAGAAATCTCGAAAGTGAGGGTCAAGTCAACAGTTTTAACTGGGACCACTCAGTATCAACCCAACAAAAGGACAGGAAAGCAAAAAAAGATAAGTGTCTTTTAATTATTACAGCTCATAGTACAAAGACACGAATACAACAACAACATGAAACTAGAATTACAAGGGATGTATCCACTAGTTCCGCTCCTGTCCACCTGCTCCCGGAGCTCTAATGGCTTGTCCACTGCTCAGTTGTTGCTCAAGCACTCGTCGCTGCTTCTAGCTCGGTGGATCGTCCAACGCCTGCGGATCAACTGTACGAGGAGTCAGACAGTCACGTGCCAGGTGACCCTTCCCGCCGCAGGGGAAACATTGTCCGTTTCTGGCATGCCTGGCTTTGACCCCACCTCGGGTGCCCCGCACCATCGGTCCTAAAACCCGAGATCATCCAACTGCTAGTTTGGTCTTCCTGGACCACTGCATCATCTGTATACTTCCCACAGATGACTCGGCTACTGATCAAAAAACACGCGGCAAAGGCCGAAGCTCCTGTACATGCTCGGGGTGTAGAGCTACTGGCACAAACTCCACCCTGAAGAAGGTCTCGAAGTCTTCCCATGCGAAGGTCATTCCGTCGCAAAACTGAAACAAGTGGCTCCACCACCTGCCTGCTATTTCCTGAAGGAGGCTGGCAGCAAAGATCACCATGAAGTTTGTCGGCGTCCCCACTATCCTGAAGACTCTCACCATAGCCTCCAGCCAATCCTCAGCCGCCTGCAGGTCCATCCCTCCCTGGAACCTGGGTGGCCTCTGACGCTGGAACTCGTGCAGTGCGCTCAAGCGACGTCCAACCTCTACTGCTGGGGCTGGTGGCATCGGTGGCCCTACGTATGGTAGTACCGCTGGTGCCTCCATTGGTGCCTCAACTACAAGAGGGCCCTGTACCGAAGCCTCGTCGCTCGACAGGCTGTCAGTACGCACATCCATCTGGGCTCTAGCTGGTCGTCCGAGAAAAGGCATCCTGAATGAAAACAATGTGACACGGTAAAACGATTATACCTGGTGAGCTGACCTAGTTTGAGCTGATATTTAAATAAAACTTTTGGAAACACACACGAAATCAGTGTTTTCATGCAAAAAGTCGGAAATCAGTTGTCAGGGTCCTGGTGTATGGATACGTCGGCTGCCCGCACCAACACTGGACTCCCTGAACTGAAGACCACACTCGGTACCCTTAACCCTATTACTTCACAGAAAGAAAATATCAAAGTTATAAGTTCTGTGGTAGAACCGACTCCTTTGATACCAATTTGTCACGACCCGTCCTTGGGGCCCATGCCGTGACTACCCCATGCCTGCCTTCCATAGGCCAGGGGCTAGCGACTAGCACCAAAGGCGTAAATCTCAATAACTGGGAAGGCATTGCCTTTATAAAAGAAAACAAGAACCACAGAGTAAGCAAGAGGAAAACGTAAACACTAAGTACAAGAGAAGTGATGAAAAGAAAATGGGCCAGAATACAAACCCAAAAGAAAGTACAACTACAACTGAACAAGTACAACAGGAAAAGGCAACAGCTGGAAGAAGGAAGCAGCTCCTGGGTCGTCCTCCTTGGATCCTACCTGAAGGGTAGGTATAGATAGCGCAACTCCTGGATCGTCCACCACAGATCCTACCTGAAGGGTAGGTACAGATAGCCTCCACAATGCTCTCGCCTTTCAACCTCCTCCGTGGGTCGTCTGGCCGTGAAGTCCTCCTCCAGATACTGTCTCGTCATGTAGTCCACCTCCGGGTACTGACTCGTCGTGTAGTCCACCTCTGGGTACCGTCCAGTCCTCGAACACTCGGCCTCTGTCAGCACTGCCCGTCGTCTGCAACAAACACAACGAGGTGCGGGCATAGCCCGTGCAGGGATGAGTATAACGATACTCAGTAGGGACCCCGAGACCCTCAAGGTCTCTCTAAAACCAACAAGGATAACCACAAAGAAGATCTCAACAGATAACCTCTACTTAGGTATATGACCATACATATACCTAAGTTATCATGTAACCCATCTCAATCATGAGGAAACACAAGGATCATGAAATCAACGGATAACCACTACCCAGTTATATGCCCATACATATACCTAAGTTATCAAGTGACCCATCGCAATCATGAGGTAAACACAAAGGTCAAAAGTCTCAGCTCAAACTAGGATTTTCATTATCGAAACCGTAACTGCTGAAGAGCTCCGTCTCTGGAGTGTACAGTGGTCCTGTCACGACTCCGAGGTACTGCTCACTAACCTAAGACTGCTGAGGTACTCCTCTTGTCGAGTACCGTGGGTCAGCCACCCAGACACAGTAGTGCTTCCCGCTGAGGTATGTCACCCAAACACAGTAGTGTACACCCCCTAGTAGCCTGCTGAGGTACTCTCTGGACGAGTACCGCGGGTCTGCACTGTCACACATGTAGTGCTCCGTCCACCATGGGTCTGCACCTCAGAAAGTAGTGCTCCGTCCACTGGTCTAGTCGACTCACTCCAAGTCGAGTCGGTCAAGCAGTCGTCAGGTCTAAGTCGGCTACACGGTCTCCGTACTCCGTACGCTTGTCTCTGGGAAGGTCTGCTCCACGAGCTACTGGTCGATACTCCAAGTATCTCAAAGTCCCATGAAAAAGTATCACAAAGGACCTCCTCGTCATAGGGGTCTCAACGCAATAGACGGCATGTCAATCGGACCCCCAGTCTGTGAGTTATTAGCCTTTTCGTCCCAGGGGCCCGGTTGGTTTCGTGACCGAACCAACCCGGCCGTATCTCAACTGTACCCCGAACTCTCATAGGGTATACTCATAGGGACCGTTTCTCAATGTGATCAACAACACCTCTGACGGTTCGTCAAACAATCGTCCTGTCTGAAAGGTATCAACTTTTCCGTTCCAGGGGCCCGGTTGGATTTTGGGTGCGATCCAACTCGGCCACTACCAACTGTAACCAAAACTTGGGCGAATTATGCCAAAAGTTCCGTCTCATCAAGAGGAATTCAACAAAACAGACGGCGCGTCAATCGGACGCCCGGTCTGTGAGTTATTGGCTTTTTCGTTCCAGGGGCCCAGTTGGTTTCGTGAACGAACCAACCCGACCACACTCCGACGACATCCAAACCTCGAGCGGAGTAATCCAAAAGATCCATCTCACTTATAGGAATCCATCAAAGTTGACGGCACGTTAATCAGACGTCCGGAGCTCAAGATATAAGCGTTTCCGCTCCGAGGGCCCGGTTGGTTTTGTATCCGAACCAATCCGGCCGAACCCAAAGTAATCCGAAACCTTGAGTGCGATATACCGAAACGACCATCTGTTCCAAGGATCGCTACGCAACTGACAGTGCGTTAATCGGAGGTCCGTAGCCCAAGATATATGCGTTTAAACTAACTCAGTCCGAAAATAGGGGGTCAGGGCCCGGCCCGGCCCGACCTAGTATCCCCCTGGGATGCCCGAACCAGGTCAACCCGGCCCGAGCGACGACCCGGCCCGACAACCCGGCCTGGCCCGGAGTCCCGGCCCGACCGGCGGCGTGGCGGCGCGGCCAGCGCGACGGCCAGCCTGCGCGGCCAGCGCAGCGGCCAGCGCAGCGGCCAGCGTGGCCTTTGTGCCGCGCGCGAGCCAAGGGAGGGGCTTTGCCCCTCCTTTATGGAAAACGACGGCCCCTTTAGTTGGGGACACTTGAATCCATCCGGGGGAATTTATTTCCCCTGGTTCCTCCCCTTCCGGCCGGCCCGACCTGGCCGGCCGGTTCCTGCTCAACGGGACCGGCAATGGCCGGTCCCCTTCCAGCTCAGACGCCGGCGGCCCAGTCCGACCGCCGGTCACCTTGCTCCGCCGCGGCCCGGAACCGGCTGCGGCCCTTGTCGTCCGGTGCGGTGCGACGGCACCGCGCCCCTCCGCCGAGGCCCTGCTCCGGCCACGGCGTCTTCAGTTTTCTTCGACGCGGCGCGACAGCGTCACGTTCTTGAATTTCTTTCCATGGCGCGGCGCGACGGCGCCGCGCAATACTTGCCGAGTGATTCCCGCGTGGTGCGACGGCAGCACGCCATCCCGTTCCAACCGCAAGGAAACAAACATGAACATAGGAGGGGGGGGGGGTCGGCCGTGTTTCTGCGGTACGACCCCCTCTCATTAATCGATATCATCTAGTCAAAAAATCCACGATAATCGATAACTACAAATATGAATGGAAATAAGTAAATAAAATAATCCCCTACCACGGTTCAGGAACAGTGCACGTTAATCGAGCCGCAGAAGACGAGCGTCGCGGACATCGGGCGTCGTGGAAAATGAACGTCGACGTCGCGAAGCGAGGATTCGAAGTCGTTGATGGAGATTTCGTCGTGGGAAAAATGTCACGGAAGGGACGACGCAGAAAAAGAACGTCGCGTCGTGGATACGGCGTCGTGGAAGACGAAAGTCAATTCCATTGTCATCGAGGTGCGTCTGAAGAGAAAACGTCATTTGGAAGAAGAAGTTGCGTTTTTCGGTGGAGGTTTTCTTCGTTGAAGAACGGTGTTCTTCGCGTTCTTCGTCGAGGTTGAAGAAGAAGAAGACCGCTTCCCCAATCCTCTCAAGGTTGCAAAACTCTAACCAAAAATAAAATAAGACTAAGTCTTATTTTATTAACACAACAAAACCATTTGAATTTCAAGAGTTTGAAATTATGTAACTCACTTATTTAATTATAACAAGTTGTCAAAAATTAAAGAAAGTGAGTTAATAGGGAGTTAGGAAAGTGAGGGGTTAAGAGGGTTAGGGAATTTAAGGAATTTGAAAAGGTGGGGGGTTCGTGTGGGCCCACCCTTTGAAATATCCACACATGGGAAGTTAGATGGATGTGGGCCCACCACCAACAACCCATGGGATAAGTTAACCACATAACATGAAATAAAATTGATTCAACAATTTTATTCACTTTATTTAATTAATCCCCAAAAATTAACTTCTTCTCCCGCACAAACGCAACTACGGTAAAGGTTCCCCTAAGCGATTATCGGCGTTGCGAGTTCATCGGTGCCATCAGATTTCAATTCCGAGCACCGGTTCAAAAGATAGGAAAACCCACTCGTTCGTTCACTGATCGTACCTGAGCAAAACTTTGGAAATTGATTCCGGGCACTCCGGGCCTCGGAATCAAGTGCCGTTAGAAACCGCGTTCTTGTAAAATCCCAAAGAAAATTTAGAATAAAATTTCCCTTGAATTTTATGGGTCTTTACATCCTTTGTGTACCTCCCAGTTTTCACAAAACCCCGCCTCTAATGCAAATCCATTCTCCACAGTAATCCCACCTCTACCGCGAACCCAACTCCTCATGTGCTACCACTATGAGTATACTTGTAATTCTACTACTACTTCCTTTGTACTGCATCCTTATACAATTTTCCATTATCAATTCCATGTATGTAGCTTTTCTATTTCTGTTCAAGGATATTAATGAGTTTCTATGGCTAGAATATTTGTTTCCAAATTCATCATGATTGATGAATTTATAGTGTAGAGTTATCATAGAAAATCATATTGAATTGGGTATTGGTATATTAAATACATATTTCTACTAATGAGATAACAACAAATAAATATTCGGGAATATAACATGACACCTTGAAATTGGTATATAGTCACAGAGGTTTTGGGTGTGGATCTAGGATACCTAGGACAAACTCTGTAGATCCTCGAAATAAATTGGCTAAACAATATATTTTCATTTTATTGAAATTACATTGATAATAAATATCATTTTAGAATATTGAGGATTCTCATTGTTGACTCCTTATTTTACATTTCATCTTCATTTCTATAGTGTTATTATTTCTATCAAATAGTGCATCACATTTCATTGATTTTTATTTCCATTGAAAATGACATACATATGTAAATTTTAGATTCATATAATTTTATTAATTGAAATCTATAATCACTGATAAAAAATAAATTTGAGCGGCATGAAAATTTTGTGTCTAGTTTGTGACTACAATTAAAACCCCCAATGTAGGGATGCATCTAATATATAAATTTTTGTCATCGATGTGTGGAATTATATTTTTTTAGGGTGATTATTATGTCTATATTAGAGAGTCGGATATTGAAACTAGTTATATGGGACCCTTATTTATATAACAGGGTAGACTCATAAACCATTTTTATGGAGTAATTTACAATAATAGAGAGAAATATTAGTCAGTATGTCCTACTAACACTGAACATTTCCTATATGTATTTTTGAAGGAATTTTATAGCTTACCACCCAATAGATAGGTTGAGTTTTTGACTGTGTTCTTACTAGGTGTCGAGAATATATGTATTCCATCATAAAACATGGATCGTATAGAGCAATGAGAGAAGAAAGCAGAATTGAACGAATTTGAGGTGAAGTGGTTCATATGAATGATTAAGTCCCCTTGGGTGACTTATTTTTTTCATTAAAAATTCTAATGGATCATTGAGAATATGTGTGGACTATTGTAGGTTATGCTAAGTGATATAAATGAAAATATATCTACATATACTTATTGATGAACTATTTGATCAACTTAGAGGTTGTAATGTCTTCTTTACAATCAATTTGATATCAAGTTATCATTTGTTTACAATGCAGTATTTTGATATACCACAAACTATATTTAAGAGTACCTTTGTGTTATAGGTGTATCTTGTGATGTAATTAAATTTAAAATATACAAACATTACTATTCATGGATGAGATGAATTGGGTTTTCCATCATTTCTTAGATAATCTTTAGTAATATTTTTCAATCATATCATCATGTATTCCCTATTGAGGGAGGAATTGGATCGATATCTAGATATCATTTTCATAAAACTTATGGAGTATCTATTATATTCCATGATTTCAATGAGTATGTTTTAGATTGATAACATATGTGTCGTTGAGAAAATTATATTAGCGAATAAAATATTTTTAGAACCCATGAAGTTCACTTCATGTGGAAAATGATATTAGTGGATATCATGTTTTTTTAAACTTCATCATTTTGATATTTTTGTTTATTTTAGGAGCCCAAGGAATTTTTTTCAGATTTAAATCTTTTATGATCTTCTAGTTATTACTAGAAGGTTAACTAGGATTATTCCATATTATAATTTCTAAGAAGTCCTTAACTAATATTGTGGTATAGTTACTTTTCGTAGATGTTCAAGGTAGGTCCTTCTAAGATCTTAATGGGAGATTTGATGAAAACACCCATTTTAATAATAAATGAGATTGGTAATGAGTATGGATTATATAATAATGTGTCAAGAGTAAGGATTTGAATATTGCCAATCCATGATGGTCATGTGGTTTCATATGGGTCCAAAAAGTTTAGTACACATAAGATAAAATTCCCAATCCACTCCTCAAATCTTAAATATCCGTTCATTCTATGAGGTATAATTGGTATTATCATTATGGTGATATATTTTTAAAATCAACTAAAAATTGGATCGAAATATCTTTAATCACAAAATGAAATGAACCATTGATAGAGGATAAGGTTTGAGTACCTGTAGTCTTTTCAAATTGAACAAATTTATACACTCAAAAAGGTGAACATTTTTTATAATGTACTCTATTGAAGGGATCAAGCTTACATAGTACATGATTCATGCATCTAGTGGAATATGTTTTCCCATTTTGAAGATATGTGACTTTATGTTCAAATGTATCATCACCAAGTGAGACTTATGTCTTTATATATCACTTATTCACTCCGTAGTTGTATTACTGGAGTAAAATATAGGATTCGTACTATTTATTCATGAGAGACATGATAAAACTTTTATAGATATATATTTCATAATTTTTTTATTTCTCTTTCATGTATCCTTTATAAAGTGCCTCTCTTGGGATTTATTTCTTTGTGAAAATTCCTATGTGGGTATTTTAAGTTTATTCAAGTATTTTTGTAATGTTTCTTAAAATATTATATGTCTTCAACATACCCTTTTTTGGTGTTAAATATATTTAAAGTAATTTAAACAGTTGAAATAGACTCGGGATGCATGCCAAGTGTTTTTCAACTCATCTGATTTCCATTCATAAAGGGATGTGAATGTTTTGAAAGAGTTTTTAATGCTGTTTTCATTTTTACAAGGGGTGTGTGAAGTTTTAAATTAAAATTTATAAAATATATAGGGTTTTCACTCAATTTAAATAATTAATATTTTTGTGTATTGAAGTTGCATTTAATGATTTAAAAAAAGGAACTAGGGTTTTGTGAAAGAGCGTTTTGAATAGATTGGTTTATTTTATAATGTGTGTGTTATTTTAATATTGAATCTGTGTAAATGGTTGGTTTTTTAATGGTTTTTAAACTATGATTTTATATATATTTTTCAAAGGAAATATAAAATTAGGTTTTTCCATAATCATGTGTCCTTATATTTTTATATAATTAGAAATAACCATTAAATTATATTAGGAAGATTATTGGATCAATAATAACACCATGGAAAGGGATAATGTATTTAATAAATTAATAAGATAATATTTCAGATGGATTTTCTCTCGTGATGTTGAGAATTTTATAATATAGATGGTTCTTTTTTTGGTTTCCATTAATGGATTATATCTAGAACAAAAGGAATTCATGATTATATTCGTTCATAGAGATTCGAAGGAGGAGATCTATGTAGATCAACCAGAATATTACTTACTAAACTAGATGGTAGGTTTGGATTCAATCTCAAATTGAGTTATTTTGGGATTATGTAGGGACCCAAATCATCTAACAAGAATTTTTATGATTTCATGGAAGAATTAATGTTCATGTAGTGTAATGTAAATAGTTACTACTATATGAAACTGTAATATGAAGGGATTTAGATCGTTTTACATATTTATGTGGATGAAATTCTCTTAGTTGGACCAATGAAGGAAAGACTGGAAGAGTTGAAGATTGATTTATCTAGAAGATCCCAAATTAAGGACCTCCGTTCTAGTAAGTTGATATTAGCTATAATTATGGATCTATATATAAGGTCGATAACGTTTTTTTTAGCCTTGGTTGATTTTTATATCAACGTATTAGCTATTTATTTTATTATATATTTATAATACCGAATAATATAGTATGGATATGAATAAAGAATGGATAGATGAAAATCATCAGATAATAGATAATGAGGAAGAAGTGATATAGTTCATCATGTTTAAAAAGGATCTTTCATATGAGCCTTCTCAAATCCTTTGTTAATGTTTACTCTGTTGTTATTCAAGAAAAATTATACCAAAGGAGTTGAAAAAAAACTTGATCCATAATTGAATAAATCAACGGTATAAATGTTGGAATAAACTTGGGGAAAATTGAATGTATGTAGTTGATAGGATAAAAATGAATTTTATGGATTATCTGATATGATTACAAGTGAAGATATAAAAGAAGACTATATCGAGGATGTCATTACAGATGTGAATAATGGTGAATATCGTATTTATGAAATGATAAGGATAGTTAAATATGTAATTCTTCATTTCCAAAAATTGTTTGAGAAGTTAAACAGTTGTGAAAAGATGACATTGTATGGAGGTTTCACTAAATATAAAACATTGTCATCTATACTTAAGCTGTATAATCTAAAAAAAGGAATCATACGAAGTAATGCCAGTTTTATAGAATTACATTCTCTCTTGAATGACATGATCCTAGTAGATATTTATCTCTTGATCTGAACATATGATGCGAAATGAATTCTACACTCGATAGGTTTTATCTCTAAAAAAATACATGTCTATCCAAATGACATTATACTATTTTTCAAGGACCAAAAATCACATAGAAAATACCCAATGTGTGCTACTTCTTGATTCCCAAAATATTAATCTTTTCTTATAAAAGTAGTATGGTACTTTCTAATCATTCCAAGAATTAGGCGCCTATATGAAAGTGAGGAGACTGCATGTAAATTGACATGCCACATAGATACAAGAAATATATATTGGCAACTACATCACCCGATAGACACTCCTTACTAAAAAATTATTGATCATGAGTATCCTGAATTTGAAACTGATCTGAGAAACCTTTGTCTTTTATTATACTCACTTGGAGGGAATCCTTTTGGTTTTCAAAGAATCACTCATAATACATGTCTGATTATGTTACTAAATTATAAATTTCCACTATGGTACTAGAAATTTGTGAATATGAGTCTTGTCAATAGTCATAGTAGAACTAGAAAAATTAAAATAAAAAATTATTAATAAACTTTTTAATGTAAAAGGAAAATATATTATAAAATACCACTTTAGGGATTATAGTTTTTCAATAGAATATGATCTCTCTCATAAAATTACAAACATAATTACCACAATAATTTCTATTGATTTTTTTCTATAATAGCAGAAAAATTAAGGAGAATAAATAATTTTTTCCATATATGTTTGGATATTGAAATCTTATTATATATACCCTGATACATGTCCAGTCATAGAAGTTTTCTTCTTTCTTGTCCTCATCCCCCGACCACATTCCCTATTTTCACGATAGTGTTGAACCACACTATCATAAAGGAATCCTCATTAAATTTTAATTTAAAATATATAACTAGATGTTCTGTTTTAAAATTTTGAATGTATTTTATTACAAATTGACAAACTAAATTAGCTGTGGATGGTTTTTTGGATATCCACGCATTGAATATAAGAAATAAATCATTAGTATATCCAAATATACCAGAATGAGAATCCAATGTTTCCTAATAACACAAAAATGAATAAGTAAGGAATGAAATGAAAATATATTTGAAATGATTAAATTATAGTGTTTTACCCTTTCATCATTGGTATCAAATAGTGTCTGTATTCCTAAATTGTTGTTTCAAATTATTTCATCAGACCTTCCACTATTTCATACATTTTATTGGTATCTATTTTTTGGTTGTTCTGTAGTGGTGATTTGAGGTCTAATGTGTCCAATACAATTTCATTACAAAACCCCTTAAACTGTTTTTCATTCATACTCTTGCCAAAAATATGAATAGTTCCTTTTCATAATTAAGACAGTATATCATATTTTTGAAAATCAAACCATGCAAGAATACCTCATGTATACATTTATAACTGATCCACCTAACCAATCATAGTTGAGGATATGACTTACACTCTCAACACTAATGAATTTTTTATCATTATCTCATACATATTTTATTCAAAAACAACTATGTGATTACAACCATCTTATAAATTTGTATCCACATGATCCTTTAACTCAAGTAAATGATGATATAGAACGGGAAGGGTAATAGTGGTTTCAGTAGATCTTTTTGATCAGTTGGTGGAACCATTATATGGTTTTGTGTCTGTATTTCATTTCAACCCATTCCCATTGTCCATATGTAATAACCTTCATAACTATAGACCATTTTTCAATAATTGTTAAAGGAATATATTGAAAAATAAATTTTGAATGAATACCTAATTATTGACATGTTCTTTGCAAATATGTGATGACCGAGTGATGAATGTTCTAACATCTTTTCTGACTATATAAATATCTTCCTCAAGAATTGGAATTGGTATCACAGTGCTCGGCTCATGGGATATGATAATTGACACGTGCATAAGACCTATTGGAAGTGGTAAATTTTCTATAATGTCATTTTTATATTGAACATTGTAGCACTAAATATAAGGTGATGGGTGGGTTTTGATAGATATAAATCAATTTCATTATCACCCTGTATAATATATGTACAAAAAATTTATTAGTGGCTATCTGATTCACATTTCATAGAAATATTTACTAGAAAATTTATTACCACATCTAAGACAACTCATTGAGTGGAATGGCTCACCTCATAGCAGGTGGGGTTTGGGCTGGATCTCTATGAAACAAATGTTCCTGAGTTTATTCTTCTCCATGTCTCCCCCTATAAATGTTTCCATCATCTATTTCTACCAATGAAATTGTTATTCATGGGTATCTATTTATTCTCTCTTCTATTTTATTAATTTATAGTGATCCTCCTCTGGTTTTTTCTCAAAATATATTTGGGGTGTCACCACAAAACCCACACCTCTGATATAGACATATTGTTCCGATCGCTTCAAGTCCACTGATATCATGTTTTTCTTTGGTACATGTGTTGTTGATTCTTATGACTATTTTAGATAGAAAATATTTGATAATATGTTACCATTATCTTGTAATATTTAATTAAATAAAACCATTTTTTAATTTCGTTATATGTAAAAATTATTCCCACATTTTTTTTGTGTTTTCATCTATTTGTATCCCATCCTTATTTACACATGATTTCTTCCACAACACATGGTATGGGATAGAAGTCTATTTGGTTTCAGAGTCATCAATATGAATATAATTGGAGGAACATAATTATGATGTTGTTTCAAGTCACATAAAAGTATTATGGTAGATTTAAAATATGTACAATTTATTTCACAGGATGCATAGACCATCCTAGCATTATGGTAAGGGTATGTTGGTTTTTCTGCACATTCCTTACTTCCAAATCATAGTTTCTATTTCATAAATAAGAAACTATCAATCAAATTAATGCATAAACATATGATCAAACAATTTATTACCAGCTAAAAAAATCTTGAAAATACACATCTGCATGAAAACTAGTAAATGAATCCCACATTTCATGGGTTATCAGGTGTTCATAGATAAGTGGTGGATGCAGGATTATTATCCCTTAAACATCTTTTTGATAATGTATTGTCAGAATTATGGGGAATCTTCTATGAGTCCTTCCAAAAAGCATTATAACATATTTATTTGGGATTCATCTACTATACATTTACTCTGAAATGGATGATGAAGAGTGATTCAATGTTTCATTATGTTATTTTTTATAAAAATAAAGTAATGATATCATAATGATATCATAATCTATTCCCTTATCACTGTCTTACACCCAGACACACTATGGTCCACAAATCATTATTAATATGCATATTTTTCTGAGTGATGATTCCAATTGATCTACATAACATGGATTGGTTAGGGTTAATATGTTGGCCCCATTCATTCCATACAACCTTGTATTTTATGCATTAGTATTTAACATTATTGATTTCATCTAGCACATTAAAACTACGGTGCTCCTATTTTTTCAACGTTTCCAGTCCATCATCACCTTCTATTTCCCATGAATCAACATTGTAAATATTTTCCTCTAGAGATGTAGAATCAACATGTGTATAGGGTCATTTTACCTCTGTACTGGGAGAAACAACAGGTTGATAATCCTATTGATCCCCCGGATTGAGATCACCAGCACATGTATATGGTCTTTACTCTACACTATGAGTGGAAACAAGTTGATATACTTGTTGTGCCTCATGACTGGGACAACCAGTATGCATAAAAGTTATTGTTCTTCTACACCATTATCATAAATAGGTTGATAGACCTAATTTTCATTAAAATTGGGAGCACTATCTAGTACAGAAGTTATTATATGTAGATATGGATTAAAATTTAAATTAGAGTTCATAAATTCTTAATAACACAGATAATTAAATGAGGTGACATGATTTATATTAAAAAAATACCTTGATTATTGATCTCTCTTCTTTTTAGTGGATAAAGGGATTTGAATCCCCTATCGACTATCCAAATCCCTTAATTGTGGTATTCTAGGACATACAAAACAAAATCTACATTAGGGAATCTATACAATTATTGTGACATCCCAAATAAAGGGTTATGCTACATTGAATTTTCATCTCACCCATTAGTGGTTTTGGTCGATAACAAATTAATTGAAATATATTTATTTTCATGATCTGAAACATAAAATACTTCTATGACCTATGAAACCATTATAAATGATTTATGTTTGTATTATTACTTACGGAATGAAACGTTCATGAATCCAAATTCATCAATTTTAACATAAATCATATTATCAATCCACTTTCATTACAAAATAAGCAATCGGAATGTTGTATAAACAAACTACCATATTTTTTTTGATGATACCAAATTATGACATATTCATATAAATTGGATTTCTATCTGTAATACAATAAACATGAATTTCTTCAGCCACAAGTGCAGCTCCAATATTTTTCATGGTACTATGTTCATCATGCCCATTTGTATAGAATATATATCCATCAATTAAAAAACCATTGTAATATAACACATATGAACTTGGTCCCCAAATAGCCATCAAATTCGTTCTGAAATTGAATCTGTATTTTCATCTGACTCCTTAAATATAATATCCTAAAACAATCCAATAAACTTTTGATTATGTGTATTTGATATTCATATTTCACCCCTTTATAGGATAAAATGTTTAATAATTTCATTATGGGTTTCCCAATATAGAAAAACCTCTAGAAAAATATGAAAAACAAAAAGGTGGGTCTGATTGTGATACGTAATAATGATTGTGAAAACTTCTCTTCAAGAAATTCCTTCACCTGTATGCCTCCTAGTGCGATGAGATGTCAATAGAAGGATGATTTCCATAAAATAAATGTATTCAGTATGTAATTCAATAACTTCCTCCACAATATATTCATCCAAAATAAATCCCTCTGGTTGACTTTGATTTTTGACATACTCTTTTAAAGTATTCATATAATGTTCAGTAATTTATATCCATTTATAGTGTACTGGACCAAGTAGTTGAACCTCTCTCGCCAATTGAACCATGAAATGAACCATCATATCAAAGAATATTTGGGGGAAGAACATATCAAATCCAAATAATATGGTAGTAATTTTTTAACATAGTTGGAAGTATCACAGGGTCTATACACTTTTTGCATACAAATTAGAAGATGAAAAGGATATTGGTTAATATCTGATGGAAATTCATTGTGAAAATGAAATGTATATCTATAAGCATTATATATTGCATTAAAGACATAGAAATCATGTGATTTAGGACCCTTTGACATTAAATTTATCATTGACAAGATGTTATTGATTGTCATGATCCGTCCCCCGAGGCTCGTGCCATGACTACCACTAGCCCAGCATCAATTGGCCAGGGGTTGGTATCTAGCTCCGGAAAGGAATTTCTCTAAAATGGAAAGGCATTTCCTCAAAACCAATACAAACACAGACATTGTACATGGCACACAATTAAAACACAACAGAAGAAAAAAGGTGAAACCACAACTAAAAACTACCAAAGAGTGTAAAAGTAAGTACATAAGTAAAGGGGCCAAAATACAAGCCCAACTGAAATTGAAATACAGCAAAAAGGGAAAAAAGATCATGTGTTAATTCCCCATGAATCCTACCTTAAGAGTATGTAAAACTCGTTACTGTGACTCTCCACGTCAATAGGTCACCTTCATACACTTTCAAGACCTGGATCCTCGAGACCCAGTCAAAGCTGCCCCATCATCTACACAAGACACAATAAGGTACGAGTGAATCCAGTGTAGGGGTGAGTATAATAATACCGAGTAGGGACCATGATACCCCTGGAGGTCTCTCATAATTTCAAAAAAGAAAAACCCCAAATCACTATCTCAATCACAAAGAATAAAGGAAAAGAAATATCACACCAGTTTTAACATAAATACAGAAGTACAAAATGTTTAGGCATTAAGCTAGATCATCTTATTCTATTGTGAGGATCTGTTGCTGACTCCAACATGAAAACTTGGTGCAGATCCACATAGGATGGCTTGGTGATGATCAACATAGGATCCCTCGGTGTTGATCCACACAGGATCGTTCAGTGCTGATCTATAAAATATTGGTATTCATCCTCATGTCATATCCAGCCACTGGGTTTCCGAACAAAGCATAAATGATTCAGGGGGCTAAAAATTATGTAACCAGATAATGTTCCATGTCATAAGGGTTCCAATGCAACACACGGCGTGTCAACCGGACGCCCAGTTGGTAAGTTATAGGCATTTTAGTACTGAGGGCCCGATTGGTTTTGGGTACGATCCATCCTAGACAAACTCTAACATTATCAGAAACTCATGTGGAGTATATCAAAGGTAAATTCTCATACTATGGGTCCTCATGCCATTAACGACATGTCAATCAGACTCCTAGTATGTAAGATACGCCCGTTTTAGTGGGATGGGGCTGGTCAGTGTCGGGTCTGGTAGAAGTTAGGCCCGACCGGCTGGTCGGGCCTGCCATTCCGACCTGATATGCGGTTATAGCCAGGCTAACAGGTTTGTCCAAATGGGCCAACCTGACCTAGTTGGTACGTCCGGACAGACGGGTGGGTTTTGCATGGCCACCAGACCCGGCCCAGTTGGCGGATCCGTCCCGGATCGTGGTCCAAATCTCCTAGAAGAACCCATCCCATATGTGGGAAGGTTGATGGTTAACTGACCAGACACAGAGTGTCTGGTGTGGTAAACTGGTGGTGCTAGCGTGCGTTTCCCCCTCTCATGAAATAGTCGGTCAAACCGGCCGTTTTGTCCAATCGAGCAGCACGGGCGGGCCGCTCCACCCTGTTCGCACGGCCCATCGTCACCATGCCCGTCCCTCGCCATGGACAAGCATGCCAGGGTTCATACCACCATGGTTCCAATAGGAAACGCTCCTCTACGCGGCCGGCTGCTACTACTGTTACCTATGACACCGTGTCGGCAGTTGCCTTCACGGGCCATAGGGGATGCTTTGGTGGTCCGTTCTTCTTCCCAACCACGCCTACAGGCCTCCCAGGCTGCTGCCTTCACTGCAAGGCCCTCATGTATTCCTATACGCCATGTTCATTGTTCTACCACAGAGAATGCACTGAGGACCAGTTTAGTAGAGGGTCTGATCCTTATTTAGTTTGGCCCTTGCCCACGCATTAGTGTTTTAAACATGTGGAATTATAATAATTTAGAAGAATAACAAATCCACAAATTTAAGACCCCACAACAACCACCCACATGAATAGACGAGTCGCTACTCAACTTGGTAGTTTGTTGGTCTATATTCATTGCGTTTTTCAAGAATTGAAAAATATGGGACATCAAATCATGTGAACACCCTTCCTCAAGCTCGTTGGAAGGAGTGTCAGAATAGTAAAGAGTGTCCATGTCTGAAGGTGTCCATCGATCTTCAGTGTTGTCCGTCGTTTCCCCCAATGAATGTCACTCGATCACATTCATTGACATAGTTGATAGTGTCTGGGGCTTCGCCGAAGCTTCCTCTCATAGCACTCCCAAAACCCATGACCGCACATAGATTAAATAGAGTAGACAATGGATATTAACGCATCACACAATTAATGAGGTTCATTAATGAGTTTAATTAAGGAACCTCTTATCTTTCTCAGTGGTGCGGTTACACAACCCATTATTTCTCCCAATGGTGTAGTTACACAACTTAAGAGTCATGAAATTAAATGGTTTGACATTGCACTGCGGACACACCACTATTTTTCAAATGATTTAAAAATTTTTTAAGTTATTTTATTATTTTTTTATAAAGTCCTAGAAAGTAATTTTTTGTATAGCCCATGGTAGTCAGATCAGATATTCCCTTAAGCAAATATCGGTGCTACGGATTCAATGCTGCCATCAAATTATTAATCTATGTACTGGTTTAAAAGATAGAAAATTCCCCCGGCACAATTACTGAACATACTTTAAACAATTCCAAAAATCCGTTCTCAACTCTCTGGGCATCGGAATGACGTTCGGTCAATTTTTGCAGACTATTAATAATCCCAAATAATTTTAAAAAAAATTATATGGAATTATTGGGTCTTTACATTTGTTCTACCTAAGTAATTTTCCCCCAAAATCTACAACAAAACTAGGGAATCAAATGGGGGTACTGAGAACACCTTGAAGCACCCCAATACAATGTGATTTTCTTGAGGTTCCCAAGCTACCAACTAATTCACACTAGAGTAATTGATAGCCCATGAAGGACCCTATCTTATCAATCTATTCTCTCCACCATGAACTCCACAAAAGACACCCCATCGTCGATGTCAATCTCTCCCCAGTCGATAACATGCAATGGAGCAGGCACGTACCTCCTCAGTTGTGACACATGGAAAATATTTTACACTCGGGGGTATCTGTGGGGGAAGAGTTAGATGGTACACCACCATGTATACTCAATAGAGGATCTGGAATGGTCTTATGAACCTCAAAGATAGCTTTACACCCAGGCTAAATCTCTGCAATTCTCATCAAGGTGTGACCCATAGGAAAACATGGTCTCCCTCCTCTGACTATGTGGGTCTCTGTCTCCTGTTGGCATAGAAAATTTTTCGTCTTGGTGTAGTCTTCATCCACTCCTATATGATCTGAATCTTCTCAATGGTATCCTGTACTAACTCTAGACCCATATGTGTTAACACCCTTGGGTCTGTCCAACATAGAGGTGATATGTATGGATGCTTCTATAGGTCCTCAAATGAAAAAATGTCGATGGGGGACTGAAAAATATTATTGTATGTGAACTACACTAGTGGAAGGTGGTCCTTGTAACTATGGAAAAATTCTAGGATGGAAACATGAAGCATGTCCCCGACTGTCTATGTGGTTCCCTCCATATGAGCATTTTTATGAGGATGAAAAGTAGTTCTCAAGATCATATGAGTCCCAAAATTCTTTTATAATCTCTTCCACAAGTATGATGTAAAAAAATCATTGTGATCTTAGATGATCCTGGATGGCACCTCATAAATCTACACCATCTCTTATACATAGAGGTTTCTCAAGCCCACTACTGATCCCTACTCTTGGATGTGTAGGAAGTGGGATGACATGGTGAGTTGATCAATGATCACCCTAATGGAATCATGGCCCCTGGACATATGAGGTAGCCCTACCACAATGTTTATGGAGACAACATCCCACTTCCTTTCTATCACCTCAAGTCGCTGAACGAAGCATGCTTGTACTTAATGCTCGACCTTCACTAATTGACATGTGAGGCATCGTGATACAAAATCTACCACAACTTTCTTCATCCCTGGCAACCAGTACTGATGTTGGAGGTTCTAGTACATCTTCACCACTCCAGGATGTACCACCAAAGGGGATGTGTGGAACTACCTCAATACCTACTCTCGTATCATCACTAGTACCATACTGCGTCCTCTGAAGAGAATGACATACTCCCCACCTTATAAAAATCCTTCAAGAGCTAGTCCTAAGGATATCTAAGCACGTAAGGCCACACATTAAATGTCCCCAAGAAATTCCTCCCAAACTCACTGAATGAGTGGGGGAGTGAAAAATATAGACTAAAGGTAAGATGCTCCAACTCTATCCACAAAGGATATTTACAACGCCACTAGCTACTCTATTGCCTCACTCAACAAATATAGAGCATACATCATGCTGAGTGTGTTTGCTACTACATTCCCCTTCCCAAGAGTGTAGACTATCTCAAAGTCATAGTACTGGATGAACTCCAACCATCATCATTGACTCTAGTTCAAGTACTTCTATGAGAAGACATACAAGAGACTGTAGTGATCGGATTAAACATTAAACTGTTCTCCCATCTTGTAGTCCTTCCACATCTAAAATGAAAAAAACCATTGCTGTTAACTCCACGTCATGGTTAGCATTGTTTTTTTCATTTTATCTCAACATCCAAGAGTCAAAGGTGATCAACGATCAATACTAAATCATAAAACATCCTAGTCTGGTCCCGGATTCTTCGCAGTAGACTACATAACCAATGCCCTCTTCTAGTAACCTCAATATGAGGTCACTCCTCAGTCTTCACCTCAGCTCCTGCAAACACTGTTGAAACTTCTCTATCCACAATAATGTTTTCCCCTTCTTCTTCGAAGCTAAAAATGGTGCTGCTACCAAATAGAAGTAAGGTAAAAATCTCTAGTTATACCCATCCAATCCGAGGAAATAATGTACCTCAGTCACACTTTTTGGTGGCTCACAGGAAATAATTGCCTCTATCTTTATCAGATCCACTGCAACTCCATCCTCTGAGATAACATGCCCTAGGAAGTACACTTCCTACAACTAGAACTAAAACATCGAGAGATTCCCATAAATATAGTTCACATATAGTGTATCTAGAACTATCTATAGGTGTGTGACGTTCTCCTACTCCATCACTGAGAACACCAAGATGTCATCAATGATGACCACTAAGAAGCCATTGAGGTAAGGCTGGATGATCCTGTTCACGAGTCCCATGAATACTTCTGGAGAATTCTCCACACCTAATTACATCACTAGGAAAATGTAATGTCCATAAAGACATATGATTGTTGTCTTATGTTCATCCTCATCTCGTACCCTGAGCTGGTGACAGCCTAATTTGATGCCATTCTTTGAAAACCACCACACACCCTTCAACTGGTCGAAGAAAGCATCATTCCTCAGTAGAAGATACTTTTTCTTCATGGTCACCTGATTAATGCGCCAATAGTCCACACAAAGACTTAGACTCCAATATTCCATCATAGAGATCTATATTGGGGCTACCCATGGGGAAACACTGGGCCTTACAAACCCCTTCCTGTTAAATTCTTCCATTTATACCCTCAACTCATGATGTTCTATGGGATCCATCTAATATGCTATGGTAGATATCAGTGTCTTCCTAGTATATAGGTTGATGGAATTTATACCAATCTAGGAGAAGCTAGTTCTAGAACATCATCAGAGAAGACATCAACATACCGGTCCACTGCAATAGGATTGCTCAGACTCCTCTCATCCACTACACCGAGGGTGAGGCTAGCTAACTGATGAGTGATCGTCTTTACCATCCACCGAGAAATTCCCTCTAGGGGTGAAAAGGATTCCTTCTCACCGGTGAAAGAATACCTGATCCCATCCTCCTGGACACACCGCACTCTGAGCCTAAAATAGTCGATCTGAGTAAGAACTATGGATAGCTAGTCCATACCCATGATAACATCGTAAGTCCATGACGCAGCTACTAGGATATCCCAGCCGAAGCTCTCACCTCCTAGAGTGAGCTCACATAGCCTAAAATAATGTGTAATCATTGAATCCTCTTCTGTAGGTGTCAATAATTGTAAGGATTGACCCAACATCTTCATCGAATCTACGAAATCTGAACAAGAGACGTAGAAATTAATGACTAACTAGAATATGTGTCTATAAGAATTTCATCTAGGGTGAAATAGACATAGATCACACCTCTAATCATATCTGGAGTGTCGTGGTCATAGGACTCTATCTCTTGAAGCTGAGCTCACCCCTGTCCACCAGATCTCTATGGTTAGGTTGGACCACATGGGTGTGGTTGTCAGGAAATCTCAAACTATCATCCACCACATGCTGCATGAACTTCTCCTCTACCATGTCTTCCACCCTGTGGACCTCATCTCTCGAACCTCCACTACTGCCTCGATGGTCCTTCGATCAACTTCAGATCATCCACGTGGGGAGTCAGACAGTCTTGATCCATGAGTCCATGTCCTTTTCAAGAGTAATAGACATTAGTCATTAGATGATGTCATCTTCCTCGTGATCTCGACACCTCCAACACTACATTCTATGGTCATCCTTCTAATGGTCTGGCCCGCATGGACATCTGTGAGATCAGCCTACTGCCTACTGCAGATGACTTGGCTACCTGTTGTGTGGTGGTGGATCTCACCATTGGTTCATGCTTTGCTAAGAATATTTCCACCAATAATGATTTCTCGAGTACTATAGCATATCTTTGGATACTGAGTGATATCATCAATGCTCTGGTCTTCCACTTTAGGCCCTTCTCTAATGTTCAAGCACTAAATAATGGGTCTCATACCATGTCGGTGGAGTAGTGTGAGAGGTCACTGAATCTCGCAAAGTACTAGGCCACTGTTAGGCTTCCCAGTTGTAAGCGTCGTATCTCCTGGATACGCACTGGGCATAAAGTGGGTAGTACAATCTCTTCCTTAAAGGAGGTCTCAAAATCCAACCTAGAGAGTGTCACCTCCTTGTACATCAGGAGCATCAGACTCCACCATCTCCCTTCTGCACCTTGAAAGAGGCTAGCAGCTGGGATCACCATCTGGTATGCTGGTGTCTCAACCATGTGAAAAACATGTTCCACAACCTCCAACTAGTCCTCAGTTTCCTTGGGATTTTTCCGTACATGAAACCTCAGAGGCCTCTATCACTGAAACACATGCAATGCACTCAGTTAGAATGCACAGTCTGCTAGTGGGGCTAGTGGGGCTAGTGGATACTACTTCCCCATAGGTGGTGGTGCTGTAGGTACACCACCCAAAGGTTCCATCATTGTAAGAGGGCCTTGCACTGACGCATCATCGTTCAGTTGGCCATCATCATGTTCTCTCTCTAGAATCCTGGATAGCAGTCTACGCATCGACATCATGAAGGAAATAGGTGTGCCACAGTTTATAAGTAATACCTAGTGAGATGACTCAAAAGATATCCAAAGAAAAACATTTCAAAAACACACTCAATCAGTGTTTTCATGTATCGAGTTAGAAATCAGGACTCAGGGTCCTGGTGTTTGTATATGTCGGCCGCTGCACCTACACAGGACTCCCCATAAATAAAACCCTAACTCAAGACAGATATCACTATTACTCCATTAAAAACATAGAATCTATGTTATTCGGGTTGAACCGACTCCTTTGATACCACTTTCTCATGATCCGTCCCCTGAGGCCCATGCCGTTACTACCCCAGGCTCACCTTCCATAGGCCTAGCATTGGTGACTTGCACCAGAAAGGAATTTCCCTAAAATGAGAATACATTGCCTCAAAACCTATACACACATAGAAACTGTGCACTATGCACATGTAAAACACAATGGAATAAGAAAGGTGCAAACCCAACTAAAAGACGCCACATAATGTAGAAGTTAGTACATATGTAAAGGGTCCAGAATAAAAGACCAACTAAAATGGAAATATAGTATAAAGGGAAAACAGAACCTGAGGTCATCTGCCAAGGATACTACATGAAGGGTAGGAACATCTCATCATGGCGGCTCACCAGGTCTACTGGTCACCTCCGTACACTGAAATGTCCTGGCTCCTCATGACACAATCAAAGTTGTTCATCGTCTGCACAAAACACAACAATGTGTGGGCGAAGACCATATAGGGGTGAGTATAACATTATCAAGTAGGTTCCCTGAGACCCCTCGAAGGACACTTTTAATTATACAAATTAAAAACCACAAATGATGATATCAATCACAAAGCACAATGTTAATGACAGCTCACACCTGGTTTATCATAAGTATAGAAGTACAGATGATTAGTCATATTGATAGATAATCTTATTCTGTCATGAGGCTCGAATGCTGACCCACAAATGATTTATCAATGCAAATCCACACATGATCGCTCATTGATGATCCACACAAGATCGCTCGGTGCTGAACCACACAGGATCACTAGGTGCTGATCCACACAGGATCGCTCGGTGTTGATCCACACAGGATCGCTCGGTGGTGATCCACATAGGATCGCTCGACACTGATCCCCACTGGATTGATCGGTTCTGATCCACACATGCTACCTCGGTGCTTATATACACAAATCACTATTCATTATTTATTTCTCAACCAGCTACTGGATTCCTGCACAAAACACACATGATTACGGGATAATCCACTCCTCAAGCCATCTGCCATATTTCCACTGGCACAATGTCCCATAAAAAAGTAACCTGATGAAATATCATGTCATAAGTATTCCAATAAAATATAAGGAACATCAACCAGATGTTTGGTCTGTATGTTATAGTCATTTTAGTGTTGAGGACCCGGTTGGTTTTAGGTACAATCCAACCCATCCAAACATCGTCTTTCTTAGAAACTCATGCGGAGTATCTCAAAAGGACTGCCTCATCCTAAGGTTCTTAGGCTATTGATGACACATCAAATGGAATCCTGGTATGCATGATACGATCATTTTAATTGGACAAGGTAGTTCCGGTCAGGGTCCGATATGGGTCCCGCCCACCTGACCCAACCAGTGGGTCCAGCCCAGTCGGCAGGTCAGCTCAGCTACAGATCTAGACAGGTTGGGGGGTCCTGACCTACAGGTGGGTCTGGATCGACCAGCAGACCCGGACTAGTTAGCCTGTCTGGCCTGACTCATAGGTTTGGCTCAGCTTGTGGTCTGACCTACCTGGAAGAACCCGTCCCGTATGTGGTCCAGTTGATGGTGCACAGACCGGAAGTGTAGCATCTTGTGCGGCAAGCTAGCAGCACCAACATATGACATCTCCATTTCCAAAACTACTATCTCAGCCAGCCATTTTTTCTAGCCAAACAGCCTGAGTGAGCCACTCCACCCTCTCCACGCGATGTGTCTCAATCATGCCCTTCAACCATCGTGGCCCCATTAGCCATGGTTTCTGTCATCGTGGCTCCTAAGAGCACCACTCCCCTGTGCGGGTGGCTCGGCCAACCACAACTGATGGTTGCCTCGGCGGGCCACTAGAGATGATTCAATGGTCCATTCTTCTTCCCGTCTATGCCTATGGGCCTCCCGGGTCGCCGACATTACTGTGTGACCCTCAAATATGCCTTGCTGCTGCATTTTTTGCCCTCCATGAAGAACTCAACAAGTAAAAGTTTAGTAGAGTGTACAAACATTTTTGGGTTTGGCCCACACCCTCTACGGTAGTATATTAAATATTGGGAAGTATAATATTCAATAAGGAAGAACAATCCACAAAGTTAAGACCCTACAACAACAACATGCATGAATAGATGAGACGTGAATTAACCCGTTAGTCGGTTGGTGCACATTCATTGTATTATTCATGAACGGAAAGAGATGGAGCATCAAAGCATGCAAACACCCTACCTTGTGCTTGTTGGAAGACGTTGCAGAAGAAAAAGGAGTGTCCATGTCCAAAGGTGTTCGTCAGATTTTACTATCGCCCTTTGTTTCCCCCAACGACTGTCGCTCGATCATAATCGTCATCAGAGCAAAAACTCCCTGGCACTTTTCATAGGTTTCTCTCGTATCTCTCACAAAACCCAATCTCGATCATTGATTAAAGAGAGGGGAAGGTGGATATTACCACATCACTTACAATAATGAGGTTCATTAATGTAAAGACCCAACCCCAGTTGCCCAGAGCCAGCGCCTTATTGATTAAATTGGCATACAAACAAAGGAATAAGCATCCCAAAGACTGAGTAGTTTAGTATTATTGGAAAGAAGACACATACATAAGATCATCATTATAACATGACATGAAAAACAACACAGGAACTTATTAGACCACTTCTATAAATCCTACATTATTTCAGCATGTCATTCAAAATAAAATTCTTCTTTCCCTATGGAAATAAATCATAAGAATGGGGTGATATCAAACACTCAATAAGTTTATGAAATAAAATATAAGATAACATAAACATTATAAATGGTGAATAATTGAAAACTCATTCCTTTTAAAATAAACACAAACAAAATAATGAAGAAATAAGATCATAGTAAATAATCCCATAACATAACATAATCATGGTTATTCTACTAGTTTAATAACCACATGAACCATCAATAATATATTCATAATGAGGGAATGCATAATGAGGGACAACATATCCATACCTTCTAAGCCTCGTACCAAGACCATAAATAATCATTTTATCAATGCCTTGTGCCAAGACCATAGTTTGTCTCCTGAGACATACCGATGCACTGAGGGGATATAACAGGACCCACCCGACACTTACTATGTGCAATAAATTCTTCATATGAATAAGGATAAACATAAAAAACATTTACATTCGTATTGAAATTAATATATGAAATGAAAATAACATTTCCTGAACATTAAGCATAAAAACTAACAATTTGGGGTAAATTGGTGAATGGTTTAAAGATAGAACATCCACAAACAAAGTAATCATAAACCATTAAATTGAATATGTTATATGATACCATGAAGTATTAATCCCGATAATACATATGTATCAGAAAGAGTGTTGAAATAGAGGGAGATACTCTTTTAAAGTCTTTGAGTAATTCTTTAAATAAATACCGTTTTACTTTAAAAAGTTGAGTTATTTTAGAAAAATCATGCTATAAAACCTGAAGTGAAGTAAGATATTATAATCATAATAAAATTAATGATTTTATAAATATAATGGTTTCTAAAAATAGAATATATATTTCCCTTGAAAATATGTAAGATGTTGAGATATTCCCCAGAATTGAGCATATATTTCAGTAACAGTTTTTAAAATTCCTTTTGATTCATGTAACTAAACATAAAAAATGATTATGGTTGGTGTACATATATATAACACTAACACATAATTTATGATGAGTGTATAATAATAAATAATAATTTCATTGAGGAAATTAGACAATGGAAATACCCCGAATGGAAATGGATGTTCGGGGGGGGGACCCTTACTTTAAATCCTTAAGTGTTCCACACTTGAACTTTAGCTCATGGAATATAAAATTAAAATTAATAATCATATACTTCAGAACCTATTAGAAATTTATTTATTATATAATAATTCTATTTAGTTCATTTATGCACTTGTTGATAAGTTATTATATTGAATTATTTTCTTTCGGAGTGTTCATTTTCTTTATTTTCATAATCGGTTCACTTGTTCTTTGATAATGGAGTTCATGTGGAATGGATGTAAATAACCATAATTGAAAATTCATATTTATGACCATCCATAGGTGTTAGTGGTAATTTATATAACTTGGTTACATGGATTTAGGATGAATTATTATATCTAACTTTAATGATAACTGTTTCACTTAACTTGTGGGTTTCGATTACAATGAACTCATTTTTCTTAATAACTTAATACCATTTGTACAAAGAGATTAAAAAACCTTACATAGGGTATATTACATATATAATAATATGTTTCAACCATAGCAATAATGGTTTGATGAACATAATAGGGAATGACAATAGAAATCAAAATCCCATCGTCCTTGAATGTGGTAAATTGATACATCTCGGATGGCGTTCTTGCTATTAGTATAAAAGAAGGTAAAAGGAAGAGATGATGAAAACTTATTACACTTTAATGAAAACATTCCAGTACACATAAGGTACTGGAGTCATCAATTTTTTTTATAATGATAGATGATATAAAAAGAAAACAAATAATCTAGAAAGGAAAGACAAATAATTGAAAAGAAGAATTTAATTCTTGAACCCAACATCCATGAAAGCCTCTTTATAGAAGAGGTTTTGATATTTTTATGAGACCAAGATTTGAAGAATGTGGGAGAGGAGGTTGGGAGGATATTTGTACAGAATTTGGAGAAGGAACAAGGCTTGATAAGAGTGAAGAGAAGTGGGAGTGATAGGGGGTTTTTATAGTGGAGGACCGAATGGATTTCTTAATACAAAATTCATAAATTTATTATTTCCCCACATGAAACAGAATAGTGAGTCTTTCTTGAAAAATAATGGTAATTTAATCATGTGAGTTCTAAAAAATTAGGCCTATATCACTTTTTATTTCATGAATATTGTATTTAACAGATATACGACATTTTACCATATTTTACTATTCATAAAAAAATCATGTATTTCAGAAAAATCCAAAAAATTTACCCCAACCATTATTCAAGGTTTAGAATCCAAAAATGAAGTCCATTTTTAAAAAATAATTTTTAAAATATGATTAAGTTAATATTTAATTAAAATCATAATTTATTCTAAAAAAAACAGTTTTAAAAAATTCTTTTACTAATTCCAAAGCATAGATATATCATACATTCACTTGAATATTATTTATATACTATCATAGGTAAGGATACTATTCATTTGGGTATATTAATATTCATTAGGGTATTTTAGTATTCATAAGGGTCAATTAATATTTGCAAAAAATTATATTTTTCTTATTGGACTCCAAATAACTTACTGATCATAACCATGTATATCAGATTTATGAAATTCACATCACAGAAGTGAAAAACTTATGTTTTAAGAGTCTCATAGCACTTTTTAGATAATTATTTTGTGATTTCATGTGATTATAAAATATTCATAAGAAAGTAATTTCCCTTGAAAAATATTTTTTCTTTACATTCTTCCCAACTTCTGAAATTTTTCCCTCAAAATTTCATTTTACAAACTATTCGAAAAACAGGCGGGGGTACTTTTCATTCATTAATTTCTCCAGATCCTATGTTGCCTCTTCATACTTAAGGTTTATCTACAGTACCTTGACCAGTTGAGTAGTCTTGTTGGGTAGAACATTGTCTCTATGATCCATGATTTTCACTAGTTTCTCCTCATAGGAAAGATCATCCTCAAACTGTACCACATCTGAAAAGAGTTCATTGGTAGGGTCTGGTATGTACATCCATAAGATAGAGACAAGAAATATATCATGTACTTTTGACATTGTTGGTGGATGTGCTAGTCAATAGTCCACATCTCCATCTCGATCAAGGATCTCAAAGAGGGCGATATACCTAGGACCTAGATTATCTTTCCTCACAAAGCACATTACCTTCTTCCATGGATATATGTGAAGAAATACTAGGTCTCTAACTTTGAATTCAAGGTCCCAATGATGGTTATCTACATAACTCTTCTTTTTTACTTTGGGCTACCTGGATATGCTGCTGAATGGTTTTCACATTCTCCACCATTTCATCGACCACTTTAGGTCCAAGTAGCTTACACTCACTAACCTCATCCCAACACGCCGGTGTTCTACACCTTTTTCTGTAAAGGGCTTCATATGGTTCCTTTTAGATGCTCGAGTGGAATGTGTTTTCGTAAGAGAATTCAACCAGTGGAAGATGTTGGTCCCATCCTCTTTTGAATTCCATAGAACATGCTCTAAACATGTCATCCAGTGTCTGAATAGTCCGCTCATATTGGCCATCAGTATGAGTATGATTGGCCATAATGAAGTTCTGTTCAGTAGTTATTTCATGATGGGGACATTTCCAAAACATCTAGGTGAATCTAGGATCATAGTCGGATACTATAAATAGTGTTAATCCATGTATCCTTACAACTTCTCTGATGTCAATATGTGAAAGTTTATCCAATGAGAATTCCACTCGAATCGAGATACATTTTACTATCTTTGTATGATGATCCACAATGACCCATATAGAGTTGTTTCCTCTGGTTGTCCTTGAAAGGCTAGTGATAAAGTCCATGGTAAATTTTTCCCACTACCATGTTTGTATGGGTAGTAGTTGGATCATCCTCTTAGATTTTTTCCTCTCAGTCTTCACTTGATGACATACTAGTCACTTAGATGTATATTTAGAAATCTACCTTTTCATATTGTCCAATGAAATGTTTTTTTGAAGATATCGATACATATTTTTGCTACCAGGGTGTATAAAGAAATTAGATCTATGATCATCATCTAGTAGTTAACTCTTTTTCTCAAGAATAGCGAAAACACTAATCCTCTTCCCAAATTTCAAAATGCCACTTTCATATGAGAAGGCAGACAACATCCCATCATTTATAGTTATAATATTCTTTTGAAACTCATCATCATCTGCTTGATAACATTGTATCCTTTCTATTGAAGAAGGTTCGACAACCATTTGAAAAAGTAGTGATGTGTTACGTTTCTTGATAATTACCATATCTATCTTTTCTAGATCCATGAACATAGAATCCCTTTAAAACCTCATATTTTTCATAATTCCATCGTCTTTTCTACAAAAAGCATATGCTACCTTATTTGCTTTCCCGGGGTGGTAGTGTATTGTGCAATCATAGTATTTGACTAGCTCAATTTATCTCTTTTGTCTCATGTTGAGTTCTTTCTATGAGAATATATATTTCAAACTCTAATGATCTGTCTATATCTCACTTTTTTTACCATAGAGGTAATGTCTCCAAATAATCAAATCAACAATTACCACTGATAACTCAAGATCATGATTTGGAAAGTTTTTTTCAAGAATATTTATCTTCCTTGATGCATAGGCAATCACTCATTCATTATGAATAAGGACACAACCATGTCTTTTCTTTGATGTGTTATTGTATTTAACAAACGCATCATTCCACAATGGTAGTGTTAGGATCATAAAATTCACTAACCTCATAATCAATTCTTCAAAACATTCTTGACATTCCTTTTTCCATACAAACATATCCCCTTTTCATGTGATCTTGGTAATTCGGATGGATAAATGGAAAATGTTCTGAGCAAAACACTAATAATAACATGCTAAACCAATAAAGAAATGTACCTCAATTACGTTCATTAAAGTAGGCCATTCTTCCACATCCTTTATCATCACAAGATCTATAGATATTCCATACATTGGGACAATGTGGCACAGAAAGAAAACCTATGGGAGCCAATAATCACATTTTCTATACATCCCATATAATTTATTTATTCTAAGTGTCTTCAAAATATTGCGCAAGTGATTTTCATGATCTTCATGGATTTTAGAGCATAATAGGATATCTTCAACAAACACCACTAAAATGTCATCAAGATAATCCTTGAAAACTCTATTAATTAGATCCATGAAGATAGATGGTGCATTAGAAAGTCCAAAAGTCATTACTTTCAACTCATAATTCTTGTACATGGTTTGAAATGCTATTTTTGGAATGTCTTCCTTCTTCAAAAGAAACCGATGATATCCATATCTAAGATCAATCTTAGAAACATATTGGGCTCCATGAAGTTTATAAATTAAATAATTAATTCATGGAATTTAATATGTATTCTTTATTGTAATTGCAGTAATCTCCCTGTAGCCAATGCACAACCTCATTGACCCATCTTTCTTCTTAATGAAAATGAACAGGGGCTCCCCATAGATAAACACTAGATCAAATAAATTCATTATAAATCAATTACTCTAGTTGTTTCCTCTATTCCATTAACTCCATAGTGTACATTATATAATTTTTATTTGATATGGGCCTTGAACCATGAATTAAGACAATGGAAAACTCAATTTCCCTCTCTGGAGGATGTCCAGGTAAATCCTCTGGAAAGACATCAACATATTCTGGCACAATAGGTACGTCCTCTATCTGTATATTCTTCTCTTCAACCCCATTTATTTCATTACCTTCCTCCTAAATAATTGAATTCAGTATAGTTACTGGGGGTGGATCTAGATGAGAATCAAATGGTGAAGGTTCGGCTCTAAAAAAAGAGATTCTACACCATTCTCAAATATTGTAACTTTTATCCTCTATAAATAGATCTTCGTATAATAATTTGATTGATAATTCATACTGAGAATTATATCATACTCAACCATTGGTATGATTATAATTTTAAAAACTAAATCATGTTTATGTGTCTTTAGGGGGACTAATCAACACGCCTTTGTTGCAATGATATATCCAAAAGGGGTTTTGACTGATAACTCCTTTATTAAATCAAATTGAAAATATTTAATTTTTTTAGGAAAACTGAGAAAATAAAAACGAATGAGATGATACTGAATCAAATAAATTATTGGATAAGTTGGATGAAATAATCAATGTACCTACCACCACTTCATTAGGAACTTCATCATTTCCAGTTGTAACCGCATAATCTTGGAATTTCTCCCTTGGCCTTCTTTGGGGAACATTTCACTGATGCATAGGAAATTAATATGTGTAATTTCCCATATCCATGCAAATTGTAGCACAAAAAATGGTAGCTTCTTTATTACACTCACAATCCAGAGATATTTGGCCTTTTCTGGACCCTTGTAACAGACTCCCTTTCCCTTTAGGCAAGTGCCAGGGTGTTTCTTCCCACAGTTACTACATGATGGAAATTCAACTCTTCATTTCTTCCCCATTAACTTATTTTATTTCCTAGAGTTTCCAGAATCCCTATTATTTTATTGGTTTCCCTTATAGTAATAAGACATAGAGAATTCATTTTCTTTGTTTACAGCACTTGCGACTATATATTCCTATGATGAGAAACTTTGGGTGACTGGTTCCAATCGGAGGAATGGTTTAAAACAATCAAATAATCGATCAATTTTACTAATTTTATTATGTATGTAGTCTAAAACATGCCTTTATAACCTTGTAATGTTTCCCTCATACATGGAAACATTTTATTCCTCTTTCTTCCTAATATTCAAGAATTTCTACTCTATATTTGCTTGCTGTTCACAAGGGAAATATTTTTCTAATAAGATTTCTTTAGAATCCATCCATTCCATATCTTATATTTATTCTTCCTCCTTTGTGTTTTGGATTAATGAACACCACTAATCCACATATCCCATTAGACGATAAACTTCCATGATAACCTACTCCCTTTAATTACATCCCAAATCGAGATATATATTCCCAAGGGAACATATCCACTGCGATACTACAAACGGGTTTGTAGTCCCATTGAATGGTGGAGGTTGTTGTCGTATAAAGAGATCTTTTATAGCTCCTACACATGGTGGATCCAGGTGCTCTATATGGGTAAGGTTTTTATTCATAACCTGATTATGTTTTCAATGTATAGTTATTAGTACAATAACACTAGTCACAACACTAGAGCCAACATCATCATCCTACATCAGAGGGAAATCCCTACAGGGGAGACATGTGTTCATACAGTTTCCATTCCTTCCACTAGGTTCAATTTCTAGATAATGGCATACACTATATTTGAATAAGATTAAAAAAGTATAATATTTGCTTAACTAAATACTTAGCACAAATTGAAATCCAATACATAGCTAATCACATAATCACAAAAATTGTTTCTTTAAGGAAATTTTTACATTTAAATCCATCATTATGGATTGTAAATTAAATGTTAATTATCTTTAGCATATCCCCCAATAGTTTCATAACAATGAGTGAATCAAGGCCCATTGTTGGGTACCATGATACCCTGGGTCAAGCCCGAAACCCCTTGTTAGAGCTTTCACTCCAAGTTACATCGCTGCCAGAGCCGCCTCTACCTGTTCGTATCCAGACAAGGATGTATTTCTTGGATGGTCCACATAATATATTTCTTACCAAAATAATAGAACATTACTGTATGTTTATCCTCAAATAATATCTTAGGGACTCTTCCAAAATGTACATTTTCTAATTATAGTTTCCATGTTTTCTAATAAACTTACATTGATACCAACTCTAAGGACCTGAACCTAGTTTCCTAAACCCAGTGCCATATTGATTCCATTGGCATACAAAAAAGGAATACTCGTCCCAATGGACTGAGTACTGTATTATTATTGGAAACAAGAAACATACATATGTTCATCAATACAACATGACATGAAAAGCAATATAGAAACTCCTTAGACAACTTCCATAACACTTAGGTTTTCTCTGTATGTCATTCATAATAAAATTATTCTTCCCCTGTGGAAATGAAACATATTAAAGGGGTGAGACCAATCAATCAGTGTGGGTATTCAATATAGAGGAAGATAACATAAACATTAGACATAGTGAACAATTTAGAACACATTCCTTTAAATAAACTTGAACATAATATTGCCGAAATATGAGCTTAGAAATTATTTTCATAAAATAACATAACCATGTGTATTATAATAGTCGAATAACCTCACAAAAAATAAAAAATATAATCATATTGAGAGAATGCATCATTTGGGAGAACATATCCACAACTTCAAGGCCTCGTTCCAAGACCTTAAATAATCATTTTGTCAAGGCCTTATGCCAAGACCGCAGTTTGTCTCATTAGTCCAACTGATGCACTGAGGGGCTATAGAGGGCCCCACCCTACACTTACTATGTCCAATGAATTTCTAATATGAACAAGGATAAACATCAAAAACATGTGCATTCATATTGAAATTAATATATGAAATGAAAATAACTTTCCCTGAAGATTATCCATAAACACTTACCCTTCGGGGTAAATTGGCGAATGGTTTAAAGATAGCACATCCACAAACAAAATAATCATAAACCATTAAATTGAATATGGTAGATGATAACATATTGTATTAATCAAAATAATACCAAAGTATCAACAAGAGTGCTGAAATAGAGGGAGACACTCTAATAAAATCTTCGAGTAATTCTTGAAATAAATACTCTTTTACATTGAAAAGAATAGTTCATTTGAAAAAATCTTTGTATAAAACCAGAAGTAATGTAAGTTATTATTTTCATAATAAAATGAGTGATTTTATATATATAATTATTTCCAAAATCATATTAGATATTTCCATTAAAAATAGGTAAGAAGTTGAGATATTCCCTTAAATCGGGCTTGTATTTTGGAAACAATTTGGAAAGATCATTTTAAAACATGTATCTATACCTAAAATAAAAAAGGATTATGTTTGGTGTAAATATATATAAAACTAACACAAAATATATGATGAGTATTTAATAATTCATAATAATTTAATTGAGGTAATTAGACAATGAAAATAATCCGAATGGAAATAGATGTTCGGTTGGAAAAACCCTGACCTTAAATCTGTATATATTCCACTCTTAAAATTATGCTCCTAGAATATGAAATCATATTTAATAATAATATACTTCAGAACCTATTATAAATTTATTTAGTTTATAATAATTCTATTTAGTTCATTTATTACCTTACTTATTAGTAATTTTGTTGAATTTTTTTTGTTTCAGAGTGTTCGTTTTCTTTATTCTCATAATCGGTTCACTTGTTTATAGTTAATGGAGTTCATGTGGAATGGATGTAAATCTCCAGAATTAATTTTTCATATTTATTATCATGCATAGGTGTTTATGGTCATTTATATAACTTGGATAAATGGAATGAGGATGAATTATTATTTCGAACATTAAGGATAACTATTTCCATTAATTTGTGGGTTTTGATTACAACGAACTCATTTTTATTTATAACTTAATAAAATTTGTAGAAAGGGATTAAAAAACCTTAAATAGGGTTAATTATACATATAATAATATGTTCCACCATATAAATATTGTTTTGATTACTGTAATATAAAATGATTATAGAAATTGAAAGCCCATCGTCTTGGAATGTGGTAAATTGACCTATTTCAGATGATGTTCTTGATACTAGTATAAAAGAAGCTAAAAGGGAGAAATGATGATAACTTATTACACTATCATGACAATATTCCAGTCCATATTTGGTATGGGAGTCATCACAATATTGGGATACAGATAGGTAATAGAAAAATAAAATAAATGAACAAGGAAGGAAAGACAGTGAATTGAAAAGGGGAATCTACCTCTTCAACCAAACATTCTTGAGAGCCTCTTTAGAGAAATGGTTTTGGTCTTTTTAGGATACCAAGGCATGATGGAAGTGGGAGAGGAGGTTGGGAAGATATTTGGATAGAATTTGGTGAAGTAACAAGGATTTATAGGAGTGAAGAGAAGCAGGAGTGAGAGGGGGTTTAATATAAGAGGAAAGAGGGGATTTCTTAATATAAAATTCATTAATCTATTATTTCCCCACAAGAAAAGTAATAGTGAGTATTACTTGACCACGAATAGTAATTTTATCATGTGTGTTCGAACCACATGGGCTTACATAACTTGTGATGTCATGAATATAGCATTTAACTGATATATAGTATTTAATCGTATTTCACTATTCATAAAAAATTCAAGTATTTTAGAAAAATCCCAAAAAACCACCCCAACCATTTTTCAATGTGTATAATCCATAAATGAAGGCCATTATTCAAAAATAATTTTCTAAATATGATTAATTTAATATTTCATTAAAATCATAATTTATTTTAAAAACAACTGTTTTAAAACATTACCTTACTTATTCCAAAGAATAAGTATATCATACATTCACATGAATATTATTTATATACTATCACAGGTAAGGATATTATTCATTAGGATATATTACTAATCATAATGGTATGTCACTATTCATAAGGGTAGGTTACTATTCACCAAAAATTACATTTTTCTTATTGGACTCCAAATAACTTACTGATCACAACCGTGTATGTTAGATTTTCGAAATTCACATTAAAGAAGTGAAAACCTTATGTTTTAAGGGTCACATAGCACATGGTAGTTAATTATGTAGTGATTTCATGTGATTATGAAATATTTATAAGAAAAGAATTTCCATTGTAAAATATTGGGTCATTATAATTAAAGAGTTTAATTAATGAACCTCTTAACTCTCTCAACAGTGTGGTTACACAACCCATTATATCTCCCAACGGTTCTGTTACACTACATACGAGTCAATACATTAAATGGTTTAACGTTGCACTGTTGTCCTACAACCATTTTTCAAATGGTTTCCAAAAGAAAAATAAAATAATATTTAGTTATATTTTTTTTGTAAAGTCCAAGAAATTAGATTTTTCCTCAGACCCTTTCTAGTCAATATTAAGCTTCCCATAAGTAAATCTTGGTGCTACGGATTCAACAGTGACCTTAGATTTTTAATCCGAGCAATAGTTCAAATGATAGAAAATGCCACCCACACATTTAATTATTGTACCTTAAGAAATGTCCAAAAATCCGTAATGGGATATTTGGGCCTCAGAATCATGTGCCATCAATTTTCCAAGACTCATAATAATCTCAAATAATTTTTTTAAAAAATATATGGAATTCCTAGGACTTTACATTGATATTCGATGAATATAGACATGGAACCATTACATCATTCCAGAAATTTTAAAACTGATATTTTTCCTTCATGTAAAGAGTTTATTCTACTAGAAGAATAAAAGTTTATTTTTCACCATTCATAGGTTCCAACACTTCTTTTATTCACTTGTCAACCTTGTCCAACCAAGCCTCTATTTTATAATTTTTTTAGTTCATTTAGAAATGTGTTTATAAAACCATCACATACAATATTTTCCACATGAAAAACATTAAGAAAATTTCTAACATACACATAATTCTAGTATGGTAATTAATAAACTGATATCATTTTCCAACAAGTTTTCATAAGGTCTTTCAAAAATAGTTTACCCAAACCATTCTTCACATATTTTACATTCTCAAATAGTTGATCGCCTATTAGTGGAGATAGTGTTGTACATTCTACCGAACTACCATCGAATGTTATCTTCCATGATCAAAACATTCCATTGGGGTAAAAATCACATATTTTCTTGAAACATGGGTTTCTATGATTATTTCATCATAATTGACTATTTACCATTTTCACAGATGGGACACCCTTGAAACCTTTAATGATATATCCTGACAAATTTATATAAACAGAAAAATCATTTATAGTGTCATACAACATTGATATCAACGTGAAATATTCATTTCTGTGAGAATCATTAACTTTTTCTAATCCCATAATAATTTCGAATCCTCAAACAATGGATCCAAATAAACATCATAATCATTGCGTAGCTGTATTGGTCTTAATAAAAGAAGATATGACATGAGGTATTTTTTTATGAATAAACACAGTGGTAAGTTATAATTTACAAAAATAATTGCCTATGTACTATGTGTTTTTCTTTGAATACAAAAAGGATTCACTCCATCTATAGAAAATGCAAGAAAAAGGTTTCTTGACTCATTTTCAAATTTAGGATACTGATTATCAATTCTCTTCCACTGAGGAGAGTTTATATGTTGACATATTTCCCATCATAATTTATTTTATCTAAATGCCATGTTAATTTACCTATAGTCTTCTTCACTTCTATATAGGAACCTAAACCTTGTAATGATTGGAATGTAGTATAAAACATTCGTAGGACCAGATTTAATTTTCATGAATCGAGAAGCTTCACACTTTGGTCATTTTATAAGTGATTTTTGGACCATTTGAAATAGTATAAAATCATTTGGTTAAGCGTGCATTATTTCAAATATCATACCCATTGAGTATAACATTCATTTGGTGTTGTGTTTTCGACATGAGTGATCACTATCTTTTGGGATCATTTCATTCTAGAGCACATGTAGTTTTTTAGAACATGCACCAGTTGATCGGTTTCCCACTTTAAAATTATACAGCTACAATATCACTGACAATGATGTATATTTAAGGAAACTAATATACAATAGCTTCTTTTCACAACACTTTAACTGATCAAATAATTTTGTGCAGTCATGAAGTTTATCGTCAACATTTCATGTCATTTCCTCAATACTATCTTCATCATTGTTCAAATCTACAAACAAACCATCAATAAAATTTTCTTCATTATCCACACACTTAATCATATCAGATAATCTATAAAACTCAATGTTATCACAGTCCCTAGCTACATTCACATTTTGCATGTGTTTATTCCAACATTTATATAATATATCAATTCTGTAACAGATCATGTGATCTTCCAACTCCCCTATACTAACGTGTCATGAATAAAAATAGCTTAAAAAATAAATGATTTCAGAATCATTGTTTTCATGATATTTTTTAATCATGAAAAAATCTTTCACTCAATATTTATATTCTTTTTTCAAATGATTAAAATTATTCCTTATTTATTCATATCCATCAAATTTTTTTCAGTAATATTAATATTTATCAAAATAAATACACAAATGGAATATTTCAAATAAGAGGAAATCAATATTTTAATGATATTTATTATTTCATTTTTTTCTAGGACCCACCTCTAAATATTATAACAAAAAATTTCATTGAAAACTATTTATAAAATCATAATTGATTTTCCATTAAAATACCAATAATTTACATAAATTTATCTTTAAAATAAGATACCCATTTTAAAATGAAACCATTATTAAACAAACAGTAAATACATTCAAATCCCATTATGAAATTCAATTAGGTGAGTTGAAAACAATTGGCATGAAACCTAAGTCCATTCATAGTGTTAAATTCATTTTAAATCTATTTAAAACCAAAAAAGTATATGTTGAGGACACATAATTTTCTAAGAAACAATTCAAAACACAAGAATCATTTTAGAAGATACACATATAAATTTTCACAAAGAAATAAATCCCAAGAGAGGCACATTATAAAGGGCTCATTAATAATAAAATAACCACAAATTTATAAAATATAAATCAATAAAATTTTTATCATGTCTCAATTGAGTAAATAGTATGTATCCTATATTTCACTCCCACATAACTAATTAGGCGTGAATAAGTGATAGGTTAAGACATATCTATCCCTTGTCTGTGATAGTTTTGAATATAAAGTCTCATCTTTTAAATGTTGGAATCCATCATCCATTTTATTCTAGAATCATGTACTACTTTGGCTTGATACTTCCAATACAACACATTAGAAAAAAGGTTCCCCTCATTAAAGATATACAATAATTCAATGTTAAAGGAAAATAGGTACTCAAAACTTATTAGATATCAATGATTCATTTCAATTTGTGATTAAATATATTTCAAACACTTTTTTTAATGTATTCTAAAAATATACCATCCTAAAGAAAACACTGATAAAGAATCATGGAAAGCACCACTATTTCCAAATCATGGAAAGGATTTGGGAAAATTATCTTATTTTTTCTTAACTATTTAGACCCAAAAGAAACCACATAACCATATTGATTGGAACTGTCCTAACACCTAATATATATCAATATAACCCATTCTCATTACCCAGCTCATATAGAGTTATGATTGGGGTTCCTAACAATCTCCAATTAAGATCCTAGAAGGATATATCATGAATATTTAAGAACGTAACCATACCCCATTATTGATTAAGACCTTATTAACTTATCTTTTCAATAATAATCCTAGTTTACCCAGATGTAATTACTGGAAATTCCAAAAAAATATTTGGATTTGAAAAAAATTATTTTGAATCTCAAAATAAATGATAAAATCAACATTATAATGTAATAAAAATATGATATCCTCTAATATAATTTTCCCCACGATATTTACATTATCAATACAAAACATACACTTTGAGATCATTACATATAGATGATGAACCTTATGTTTTCTAAAATTTATATATATATATATCTTGCATGTTCTTCCCTCAAATGGGAATACATGAGGAGATGATTGAAAAACATTACTTCAAAATTTTTTAAATATGTATGGAAGACCCAATTACTCTCTTCCATAAGCACTACAATTGATTTTACTCAAACAGAATAAAATTACTAGATGCACATTCAATACATACTTACTCATAAATATAGAATGTGATATATCAAAATACCTCCCCATAAACTGATGATAACATGATATCAAATTGATCTAAGAGAAAACTTTAGCACCTCTAAGTTGATCAAATCATCAATAAATATGTATAACTGGATATAAGTTAATTTAAATCACTTTAAAACACCCCTAATAGCATACACATATTCTCAATGATCCATTAAAATGTTTATGGAAAAATCTAACGCCCCCAAAGGGTACATAATCATTCAAATAGACCCCTTCACCTAGAAGTCATTCAATTGATACATCTTCCCTCATAGCTCAATATGATCTCAATTATATGGTCAAATTGATATATACTCACCACCTGGAATGAACTCAATCATAAACACATAATATCCTTTGGGTATTAACCTAGATAAATACTTGGGAAGTACATCTAGAAACTTTTCAATGATCGTAGGACATATTGAATGATGTCTCTCTCTATCATCCAAAATAACTCTACAAAATGGGCTCTTATTCTACTCAATTATAGAAATATAGGTCCTATATAACTAGTTTTCATATCTAAGTCTTTAATATAGACATCATCATCGCCCTCAAAAAATATAATTCCCCCCATCGAAGAAAAAAATTTATATAGCAGATACATCACTACATGGGGGTTTTAATTATAGTTACAAACTAGACTCATAGTTTTCATGTCACTCAAATATATTATGTATTGGTTATAATAATTTTTTTATTAATAATAGAAATATTAAATTTAATTATATAGTTCATTTTAAATGGAATGAAAATTTGTGAAAATGAGATACACTATTTGGTAAAAATAATATCCTTGTGGAAATAAATATGGAGTGTGAATTTTTTTAAGAAGTTAATAATGAGAATCCTCGGGATTCTAAAAATAGATTAATTACCAAACAAATTCCAATCAAATAAACATGTATAATTTAACCAATTTATTTGGATGATATGTAGAGTTGATACTAGGTATCCCATATCTATAAACTAGACATCCTTGACTATATATATATTGAAATGTATCATGTTATAATCTCACATATTCATTGATTATTATCTCATCAGTGGAAATAGGTATCTAATGAACCAAGAACCACATTAATATTATGATCAGTGAAAAATCTAGTCAATAATTTCATCAAACACAGTTATTTGGACAATAAATATTCTACCCCTAGAATTCCATCAATACCCTTGATCAGAAATTCAAAAGTTACGTACTCGAAATTGATTATCGAAAATCGTTATAGAATATAAAAAGGATTTTCTAAGAGAAATACCAGAATACTCATAATGGTATCACCTGAGGAGTATGGTTCTTGGTAGAGGTGGGTTCAAAGAGGAGACATACTTTACATTAGAGGTTAGGATTGGTAGAAAAGGTGGGGTACATGGAGGAGGTGGGTTCATGAGAGAAGAAGGGCTTATGGAGGAGAAGGGGTTCGGTACGTGACATAGGTGTGGTTAAAAATAGATGGGGTTCGATGGTGGAGGTGATGTTCACAGGAAAGGGGGGATACATGATGGAAGAGGATGGTTTCGCGGCGGCGGTGGATGGATTTATAGAGGAGGAGTTAGCAGTAGTGGATGGGGGGGATTCAGTGGCAGGGTTTGGATTCCATGAGATCTTGAATCCTGTGAGAGAAGGAAGAGACAATATCAATTTATTAAAAAAATCTGGAAAACATTTTAGCAGCACTTGCTAGGAAGAACTACTAAAGGTATGTTTTACCACCACTCATATATAAAGCACTGATAAAACATGATTTTATCGATGGTTTCTAGTACTGATAAAACTATATTGATAATAAAATATTTATCTATTTTATATGTATTTATTAAATTATATGTATAATAAATAAATATTTATTTATAAAACTAAATTTAGAATGAATAAAATTTCTATATTTATAATTATGTAAAATTATTTTCTTTATTTAAACATTAAAAATATTTAAATATATACATATTTATTTAGAATTATAATTGTAAATAAGTGTATATATTTTTTATATATTTTTTAAATTATTTAAGAAATATAAATATTAATATATTTTTATTTTTATTTATAATAAATACATATTTTATTATTATTATTATTTTAAATACATAAAAAATTTATATATTTATTTCAATAATTATAAATTTAGAACATATATATTTATTACATTTATAATTTTATAAAAATATATATAATTAATATATTTAATATAATTTAATTATTATATAAATATATCTGTGTTATTCGGAATCCAAATTATAAATATTTGAATATGATTATAGTTATATTTATATAAATATATAAATTTGTAACTTTATTAGAGTAATAAAATGTTTATATTAATTTTATTAATATATATGTATATATTATAAATATAAATAAATAAATAAATGAAAAAATATATATAATAAATATAGAATTAATTATCATTAGAACTTTATAATAAATATATTTATTGTATTTATAATTATATATATTTAATATCTTTATTTTAATTATATACTTATTTAAATATATCTATATTTATTTAGAAAAAATCATTGAAAAGTCCGATATGTTATTAAACACTTTTGAAACATCAAATTGGGATTCATTCTTTAATGAAAGTAGGAAAAACATACATTTATTAATATATTTATTTAATTTTATATATGTATTACTTTATAAATTTAAAAATACATTTAATATAATTTTATAATTATATATATGTATATATTTATCATTAAAAATATCTTAATAAATATTAGTATATATATATACATTACTAGTAAATTATAGATCATAAGAAATGAGTCATCATATATATATGGACGACATGAATAGTAATGAGGGTGCAATGTGTAAATGTACACTCATAATGAATACATTACATATGAACGTTAATTATATTCATGAAACAATATATTTATTGACCTAATTCAAAATAAGCAAATATTTATTTATTTATAATTATATAAAAATATATTTATTTTAAAAAATATTTATATGTAACTATATATATTATAAATATTATAAATATATATTTATTTACTGAAATATATTGTAATCTTATCATTTTTTAAATATATATATATATATATATATATAATTTTAATCTTATAAATACTATTTTTAAAAGATTATATATATATATATGTCAACAATTTTAAAATATATATTAATTATAATCTTGTGTTTTTTATTTAATTTTTACATATAAACATTATGTGTGAATATAAATGTAAAAATTTTATTGAAAATAATAATATTTTTACTAAACACATTTATGAGAGCTTTGTTTAGCGTTGAATATTTGTAGATTTAACAGCTATTTTAGCGAGCAATGATAAACGCTCTTCTATTATCTGCTCTTTATGGTTTGCACAGATAAAAGTTAGTGAATCCCTTCCCAAGATCTAGGGTAGTGTTGTGGAGTTTGATATAGTAGATAACCAGAATGAGTTATAATTCTATGGGCCTAAAGAACATTTGAATTTATTCAGAGAAAAATTCATCAATAGTTAAAAAACATGGTTAACCAGATGAAACAATCCATCCGAAATTGTAATATTCAACATAATGATTGGTTTTGGCATATAGCCAATCAAGTATTTGATGAAGATTTTTTTTTCTTCTAGTTATTGGTTAGTAATCAAATAGAAGATAAATCGATGGAGTTGTATTCCATTATATATACAATTGAGGATACCCTAACTATAGTGGATTTTGGACCATCAATGCCATAAGGTCTAATGAATCAACATAAAAAAAAATCAGCTCATAGAGAAAGTGGATATTTTTGAGACACTATTCACATAATGTAATAATTATGGAAGAGGATATTTTAAATGAGGAATATTTAGTTTATGAATAGTGTAATAATGATATAAAATATGAAGAATATGTTGAAGAAAATTTTGAGATAAGCGTTCTAGAATCACACTAACCTTTGAATCATCGTACACCCTATGAAACTTGGTCAATGAAAGGTATTAAACACTTAAAAAAAATTATCAGTCAATTATCAATCAAAATATAAAATTTCTTGGAATTATTGGTGACATGAATCGAGTGGAAGGTGGAATTATTTTATATATTTTTCAACTGTTTGATAGTGAATAATGGATGAATATTGTTATAAAAAAATATCACATTTAATTAAATTACATTGTTTATGGTATAATCAATGATATTATGTTATCTAATTTGGTGTGACAAGTTTTATTTGGATTTTCATATGCATTTTTAAGAAATACTAAACAACAAATTACATTTTTTGTTAACATCAAGATTCACTCACCTATCTTTTTTACCCAAGGAAATCACAGGGTCACATAACTATTATTTTTAAATTAATTTATTCTTTTATAATTTAAATGATAAGAAAATGTTATGATTTTCAACCAATTTTTTTGGTTGATAAAGTTAAAAAACGTTTTTGTATTCATATTTTTTATATGAAACCATGGGCCACTAGATATAATTCCATGAGGAATATATATGGTGACTCTAATTACTCCTATCATGTTTTAAAATAGATTATGGTTCTATTTTGTAACAATAATCATGATTTCTACTAGTCACTTATTGTTGAATTTGTTCACCATAACAATCATGTTGATTGGTTGATGGTGTATTTTGGATGATTTTTCTACAAACTCTTACATTATGTTGGTGAATTCAAGAATTAGAAGTTGTTTATCTTGATTGATGACATATTTCTATAATGATACTATAATTTAATTATATTTATTTTTACGACCCATAAAATAAACTATGCCCCTGTACCATTGGAATTCAATATTATTGAGAAGGAGAAATTCTCATCTTGGAGTTGGTTTTTGTAATTATTCCATGTGTTTTTCACATACATTGATGGAATTTAACTAATTTATGGTCAACATCAAGAGGTCAAGGATAAAATAAAGTCACATTTTCTTACATAGAGGCCACCACTAAGGGTATTCCTAAATTTCATACATAAATATTTTATCTTATTAGATGAATAATCATTACATAACAACTAGATCAACACTACAACCATATAGGATTAAACTCATCTGAACCATTGATTAAAAAATTATTCATAAGAGATCAACATCATCTACCACTTAGTTCATCAGAATTAGTACCCTACTTAGACACATCATACCTAAAATGTTTCATCACATATTAAGAAAAATAAAATATAATTAAGGGTCAGCTCAGATGATTAGTAAGGGTAAAAAATGTATATATCAATAATAATTTAAAAATAAAATTAGTATGAAGTATACTACATCATGATATTCACCTTTGAAAATGATACCAAGATTTTATTAAATAATAAACATGATTCAAGGAATAAATATTTTATGTTGATAAGACATGAATCATAATGGAATGTATGGACATAAACTATCAGGTCATAACATTTGCATTAGACATATGTTTTTAGAAAACACATAAGTATAGAAAATCATTACACTATATAAGGCTCATTTCAAACACTATCATTATATATTGGGAAAAATTAATAATTAATTTTATCCTTATCCAAGGATCACTCAAAAGAGTATCATAGTGTACAATGTCTCTTATTGAGCTGGGGTTATTCCCTATTCCATTTCTTATTATATTATGAGATATCCATCATTATCCAATTAATGAGATGGAAATATAATTTTGTTCTAACCTGTAACATAATGAAAATAATAAATATGTGCTACCCTATATCAAAAAACATTCAGAATTGAATAACCCATGGAATGGAAATGAGTTTCATTAAAATTTCTTCATAGGATAACCCACATAAAATAAATGGGTTCTGTAATAGTTTCATAATAACTAAATTAACCAATAGGAAGGAATATAGTTTCATATAATCATACACAAATAAACATCATAATCATCCTTCAAAATAATTAATGTGGATTTTAACATTGGATCATGTTTCCTATAAAGAAATAGTTACATCAAAATATGTTTTTTTAGATGAGAATTTCACAAAAACATAAGAGGAACTTTTTTTTTTGAAGAAAATACCATATCTATTTGAAATCAAATTTAAAATCTAAATATTTCCAAAATATTAAGGAAAAAATATTCCATAAAAATATCCTCTAAAACATTTAAAGTAATATTAAACTAATTGATTTATCATGATGGAAGGAAATTATGTTCATGCTATGTACATAAACACAATGATCACATTCATATCTTTGATAAAAATTCAAAAGTACAAAATCCAGAAACAAATGATGATTATAATTAATTTTTTTAAAAAAATTATTCATGGGAAAAATTTATATTAAAAATTATATTATAATAGTAAAAAAATTTCTAAAATATTTTTAGAAACCATAAACATAGAACAAAAATTATTTTCATCTTAAGAGAGACAAAGACAATTTTACTTTAAAAATTCTATTATAATATTGAGATCATAAATAGAGGAAAATGGAATGAAAATTTTTAATCACTAGAAATAAAAAGTCATTAAAAAAATATGATATTAATGATAGAGATATCATAAAATTTCATCATCAAAAAATTATTCACAAACAATCCTAAAAAACAATGAGACTGCAACAAAAATCCATTTAGCATTATGAAAGCTTTTGAATCAATACCACATTAATGGGAAAAAATTAAATGGATATGTATATCTGCATAACTATAAAGTCAATAATAATAAAATACATTTAGTTATATTATATACACCACATAAAATAATCATATAGTGAATATGCCATGTGTCTCACAATAATAAAAGTGAGATTAAAATCTGTTACAATGAATTTGACTTGATTCAAAAGAACATTAACCACATTTATAATAAATATATATTAATAATAATTACATAATAAAATATTTTAAAATAATATAATTATTTATTTTACCCCCATTATATCATTTCAATACTCATTTATTAATAATTCGTTATTAAAATCATCAATTATAGGGGTTAACTTTTACATTTTCTATAGAATTTCAGTTTAGTAGTTTCAGTCCATATACAATGAGCACATTTCAATAAAATCCATAATATTAATCAGGATATAAATATAAAATATATTCATTATATGTATATTTAGAGTCATTTATCAATGATATATATATATATATATATATTAATTTTTGACACAGATCAAGGAGACAATATGATAAATGTAGACCTGGATGTTGTTTTAACCATTCATTTGATGAAATGAAATAATCTTAAATAATAATTAAACATTATGGAATAATAATTATATAATACATATCACATAAATTAATTGATTTTATCTTTATTACCATTCTTGTAATGAGAAAATAACAAATGAATCACATTAATTTATGGTAGTGGTAGTCCTCAAGTATGAAAGAGTGATGTTATTATTGTCTAATAGATTAGAAGGCATGAAGGTAGAAATGATATTATAATTATATAAGTATTATTATTCCATAAATATAGTATATAAACTTTAAACTCGTCATAATAACTATCCTTAAATGCCGGTGATGAAAAATTAATTGTGTTACTATTTGGAGGCAATTGTCCCCATGTTAGTAAGCACGATACATTCGGATACTATTTGAAAGAAAAAAAGGGTTATAATTGAATTTAAATATTCATATTAAAATCTTATAATATATAGTAATCATAATTTATTTTTTTAATTAATAATTTATATAATGATATGCTCTAAAAATAAAAACAATTGAATAAAGTCAGGTGGGAAGATTATCTCCTCCTTGGTGTGATTCCTTTTGATCCCTTGATAAGGACATCAGGAATTATTATTTAATAATAAAAGAATCTATAATTAAGGGATATATAATTTAATTGGATAATTTGGATGTTATTTTTTGAGATAGGATAATAAAATTATTGTAATGTAATTTGAGAAGGGGTGTAATTTTATAAGGGAGGGAAATGACACACGTTGAATTATATAAACGATTAAAATATAATTAAGTCATTCTAATGAAAAAAGATTCCAAATGGAAATATATTTTAATAAAGACTGTATATGGTAAATATATAATTATCCAATGAAATTTATTCAGGTTTTTGTGTCATTTTATGCCTTATATTTTGGTTTAACACCTTGATTCACAAATTATAATCTTAATCATGATAATAATTTTTTTTAAATTAACGGGTTATGATTTTATATATAATGAAAAAATGGATCATAAGCAACTAGGGGATACAAATTTTGAATATTTCTCTTCTTACATGTTCTAATTCAAGATTTTTAGGATTTTTATAAAATTAAATACAATTTTTTCATTAAATTAAATTAGTTTATTTTTAAGTGATATTAACATAATTTGAATTCGAAAACAACATGATAACAATAAAATTAAAATATAATCCTTTAATTATATTGAAATAGTTATATTAAACTTTTACATTTTTTGGGAACTATTACTCACCCAAAAAATATTACTTTTAAAGATTGTAAAAAACATTTATAAGACTTTTTTAATACTTTCACAAGTGCCATGTCAGCTTTGTTTATGAATTTTGGGTATTTATTTATGAACTAAAAACTAATAAAATTTACTCAAAGAATTAATTTATATATCATTTAATGATTTAAAACTGAACTAATCCAATTTTTCCATATGTAAAAAATTTTCATATATGAAATTGAAGAGGTTGACTTGTGTTAATTTTCATTAATTAAAACAATATTAATTTAATTTTCAATGAATAATGAAACCAAAATAAAATATTTTATAATTTAAAATTTTTATGAAATATTTACATCCATCTAATTATATAAATGAATGTATTGGGTTGATTTTGATACCTTATGTCATGGTTTTAACTATTTTAACCCATTTTACTATTATAGAGATGACAATTATTTACCACAATTAATATTCACAATAACAATAAAAAAAAGATAAATATTTACCAAATTTTAACCACCAAAATCAAAATATTATTTCTATTTTAAAATATATAAAATCTATAAGTAGAAGATATAAATTTAAATATAATTTTATAAAATTCAATGAAAATATTTTTTTTGAAAATTTCATTTTAAGAACAAAAATTAATATATATCAAAATCATGATAATTATTGATCCAAATGGAGTAAATTGTATTATTATATATCAAATGGATTGTATTTTACCTTAAATAAAACTGTATTATATAATTTTACTTTTATATAACTTGATTTAAGGAAAATAAATGACAATATTTGAAAAAATAGTATTTCTACTGTTCACTGAAAAAACCATTAAAGAAAAATCATAAAAAATTTACCATTTGTAAATTTTGATTTACTGATTTCACAAGTTATTTTAACTTTATAAAAATAAATTAAAAGAATTTGAATAAATTAATTATAATTTCCACCTACAAAATGTAATAAAAATATATTTTGAATCATAAAATTATAAAACTATAAGATGAGTGCCTATTTATCATACAATAATAAATAATTTTGTATTGAGTGGGAGAATTTTAATATTATTTGATAATATTGTTCCTCATATTCTAACCCAAAATTTCAATTTCTAGGTTATAAAAATTACAGTTAAAGAACAAATTTTCATAATAGATCATAATTCTATTAAATATTTACCTTTCAGGTCAAGAAAGATACGAAGCATTTTGTTATTTTAGACTAAATTTTTGTGGTGTTACAATCTCCCCCATTAAATAAATTATGCCTTGAAATATTATATTTTGATAAATGTTTCTTTATTTGAAAATATCTTTATTGAAAACATATATTATACACTGGGATAACAAAAGACCCTTTGAAAAGAGGAAGTGGGAAAAATAAAGGTCACCCATAATAACATGTAATTAAGTTTAAATGTAAGGAGTGCATTGGTGGGATGTTAAATTCTATACACAGATGAAAAATAACATCTATTTATTAATAGATTGTGATAGATATCATTTCTACAAGAATCTTAATAACCACAAAACTGTAAATCCTAGAGGGGTGAAATGGCATAAATAATCTAAATGTGGTAAATGGAAAAGCATTAAATTTCAATATCCTTTTCTAATATTTGACGTATTATTTTACTATCAGTATAGATAACAAGTGTTAATTTACATAGATAATATATTTCCATTTTTAAGAATAATTACATCATTTGGTTGTGGTTAAATCATTTTTCACTTTATCTCTTACTCCATGAAATTAAAATTCATGATGAATTATTCATTCCTAATTTACTAAAATTTACTTTTAATGTATTATAAGAACCATAATATAGTGATAACTTATTATTTAATCCTATATATATTTTCTAAAATAAACATGGTAAGAATAATTAATTTAATATAGGTAAATGAAATACATTAATCTCTAAAACCTCAACATAAACACCCAAATATTAACTTAATCAATTCCATTATAGTTAACATTAAGACTCCTTTAAAACATGTTTGACCAAATATAAAAACTAAAAATCCAAAATATTTGGTCACATATTCTTTACCAACATCTAAATAAACATTTATCCCCATAAAACGTGAAGAGTTTTTTAATTTTAGGACTAATCATGTGAATATCGCATTTCTCTTAATCCATGTAAATTACAAGAATCAACAAAAAATTCAATGAAATAATATAGGTTTATAATGTAAGGGATTTACCATAAAAATTACATATTAAAGTGATTACAAACTAGAATACTATTTCTTTTGATCAAAAATATCTTTTTGGTTTAGTGTTTCAGGAGATCTAGTAAAAAAACGTACATTGTAAACTAAAAAATTATATGTGGAATGTAATAATTATTAATTAATTTTCCCCAAAAAAGTAAACCCTTTTAAAATAATGATTGTTTTATTTTCATGAAATTGCTTCAATATTTTAATCATTTCTTTATCTTTAACCCTACTCATCCTTTACATTATGAAAAACATTTGAAAACAAGGGATGTGAAAAAAATATCAGTAAGGGACATACCAGAAATGAACACACCAGTCTAGTGAAAAGATGAAAACCCATGTAATATTTAAATTTATCTCAAATTTCACAGGGAAATTGAAATATGTCATTTTCTCTAGAAAAACAAAATACTATTATCTTAATCAAACTCATTAAATCCCTTAGAAATAAAAAAACCCTTTTGGAAACATAGAGCATCATATTCATAAATCCCTTTCAAAGCCTATTTTAAATGGAATATGATGCCACTCAGAATTTTATCAATGAAATATAATTTATTATAATTATTTTTTTTTAAAAATAACTCTCATAAAAAAACAAATTAAAATATAATTAATAATTAACTAAATTGTATTATTAGAAATTGGGGAACCTAATCTAATGAAATAGTAACCAGACCATTGAAATAGTAAGGTGACCATTAGGAATAGTAAACTAGCCAATAGATTTGTAACATCACATATGAATGTATAAAAAATTGAAAATCATATAATTCAAAATATGATATATCTATATCTTTGAATAATTAAATAGATGTTTCAAAAATGAGAAATTAATTGTTGCTATTTTTATAATACATAAATGATTATTTAAAATTTTATATTTAAATATAATGATTTAAAGGAAAATATATTTTCATAAAATAGATTAATAAATTAATATTTTTTTGTATAATTATAATATTATTTTATGAGACCTCAATTATTTTTTTTCGAAGTGTTATAAAATTAATTATATTATTATAATTTGTATTTTTCGAATAAATAATAATTTTAATTTAAATTAAAATTCCTTATATTTATATAATAAATATAATAAAATTGTGTGTATTTCTTAATACTACACATAGAAAAATGGTTAGTTTTATTTTTTTATTTTTCTAAAATAGTTGAAAATTTTGGTGAATAGTAAAATACAATAATTTAAGGTATGAGCTAAATACATGAATTATTGATTCATGAATGATTTATAGTTAACGTATGAACCTATGGTTTGACCTCACATGCACTAGTTACTATACGTAGAAACAAGAATCAACACTATGCATAGTCTTCAGCTAAAAAAATAAACAAAGGGATAAAATAATAAAAAACACCCCTACCCTCCATAATAAATACCAACCCTGATAACCTCTTCCAATCACACATATAAAGCATTGTGGATTATCCAAATTCTATATAATATTATTCCATAAATTTTCCCCCATTTCTAATATCCCTTGTTCTAAAAAAATTCTAAACTAATTTTCCTAGGGAGGTTCTCATGGAAAAGAAGTTCTAGAGGTAAAACTCTCTTTTGTTTTCTATTAATCTCTTTTCAATTTTTTTATTCATTCAACTACCATATCACAAAGTAACATGATAACTATATTATAATATATATATTGTAATTTTATAATATTAATGGAATACACATCATCAATTCTCTTTTCTCCCCTCATTTTTTTCTAAAAATTAAAACATCGTCTCTGATGTGTTGATTTATCGCTTCCATGGATGATGAGTTTTCAATTTTCATTAATGCATTGAATTATGGAAATAAAACCATTACAATGGGCAATAAATACTGTAAATTGAATTTTATAACCTATTTTATGTTCTATAACAAAAATATATACATAATATTAAAAAATAGAATAAGATTTGTTTTTGATGATTGAAAAAACACCAAGTGATCTAAACTGTTATCATTAATGGTTTATCTAATGAATCACCAACATATATTGTAAAAAATGATATAAATAATCATTTAGTATTCTTTAATTTCATTAATGACATATAATTTCATCTCTGGATAACTATTCCCATTTTATATAATATTTCCTATATGTATACAATTGAACTAATCTCAAAAACCCCAGAAATGAACATTCAAGAACAATGCAATTGAATCTTATAACTCATCAAAAAGGAGGTAAATAAAGTTAATAAAATTATAATAAATAAAATAAATGTTTTAAAATTTATCATTAAATATATTAATGAATATAATATTATTATTCAGGGATAATGTGAAAATACAAAACACTTTCAGATATAAGTTAATGGATTCATTCTAAACCTCCATTTTTCCCTTCAAGTTACACATTTCCTATCTTTACCCCCATGAAATTATTTATTATTTTAATATAATTATTATATATTCTATTTATATGTCCAAATTTATATATCAAGATAGGTTCTTCTATATTAAATGGGAAAATACTTGTTTAAAATGATTCTCTTCTCAATTCTTCTCGAAAAGAAAGCTCTGTTAATGGGAACTTCACAATTTCTTTCCCACTTTAATGTACACTGCATAATCAGTTTTAAGGGAACATTATTTTTATAAAATCAATAATTTTATCATGAAAATAATATCCTTCAAATTTCTAGTTTTATATAAATAATTATTCATTTTACCTTTAAAATAATCACTGAAATTTTCCCTTTAACATCACTAAAGGGTCTGATTTCTAAAATTTATTAACAATTTGTTAAATGTTTTTTATTTCTGTTTGATTTAAATTTTCATAATATATGACTAATATACCTTATGAATTCCCAATTATGATTTTAATTCAGTATTTTATAGAAACATTTGTGATTCACCCATTTACTATCATTGTTACATGATTATGATGCCACATTCTTTCCATGGTTAAACCATATATTTATTCCTTTTTTTGATTATTCTTGTGGAACACATATTTAGGAACATTTTATGATGGGCGCACCTAGATATATATCCCATGAATTGGTTAAACTTTATTATCAATACATGTCAAGTGAAATGGTTATTGTTAGTTAGCCTTGACTCATGATCCTTTTATATAATGGTCTTAGAAGTTAGCCATAAACCATGATCCTCAATGTGAAATGGTATTGGTGGTTAGCCTTGAGTCATGATTATTTCATGTTACATTTGGTTTCCACATTTATGTTATTCCATGGTTATATGATCCCATGTTTTATATGTTATACATTTATATGTTTATTCATGTCCCGTTGCTTTTTATTTCATCATGTTAATCCTTTTAACCCATGTGATATTATTTAGTCATATGTTTAGTTTCTTAATGGTTTTTTATTTGATCCCTTTGTTCATTTATTCTATAAGTAATACTATGTAGATGTAAGGGATCAATGTAAATTAGGACCCCATTATGAATATTAAATAAGATCTGTCTTATTTTGGTGCGATGCTTTCAAATAATGTACCTGATCATACAAAGGAACGAAAATGTTTGATCCTTGGATAGTAATTTGTGTCTAGTGATAATTAAAATGAATTAATATTATATTAAAAATTCAAGGGTATCTATTATTGGAATGAGATCATAGTCTAGTTACCTTGGGATCATAGGACTAAAGAACTATAGTAAGAACCCTATGGATAGTTATATCACCAAGGATAACCAAGAATGAAATTTAGGGAATCACAAGTTAGGTATTTCTTTTAAATAATAATTTATCCCTTCAATGTCATTGGTTTCCGTTTTATGTGTTTAAATGTAAAAAATATATCATCCCAAATCCTATTTAGAATGATTTAAGTGATTAAAAATTCAATTAAATAGTGAATGGTTGGTTTATATTGTATGAATATATGAATTATTTCATATCATGAAGGTTTTGCAGAACTATTCTAAAACCACCTAAAAATATGGTGGTTGAGTTATCCATGAGAACAATTAGTGGACAAATTATTGCATCCAAAGTATATAACTTCTCCTTGGTTAATATCTGTGGGCTGAACCTCATAAAAATATTGAATTATTTCCTTTTATGAATTTTGATGTTATATTAAGCATGGATTGACTATCATTATGTAAATATAATATCAACTGTAAAAATGGATGTCACTATTTATATCAGGAGGCATTATCCAATTATATAAAAGTGAAAGAAGAATGGTGAATCTCCTTAATAATCATCATATCAATTATAGATATTCATACTTCATGAGAAAGTATATTTTTTTCAAATGATTGAGACAAAGGGGATGATCATGTTCAAAGACATTCCCATTATGAGGAACTACATTGATGTGTTCCCTAGAGGATTTCTCTATCCTCCTCCTATCCAAGAGGTTGAGTTATCAATTAAAATTATACATGGATCTATTTATATATCAAATACTCCTTATATAATGGCCTCCATTGAGTTGGAGTAACTAAGGATGAAGTTATAAGAGAAACTAAAATAGGGTTTTATAAGACCAAGTGCTTCACTATGGGGATCTCCAATCCTCTTTCTCATGAAAAAGGACTGATAAGTTTTGATCTTCATTGATTATCATGAGCTCAATAAAATCATGATAATGAATAAGTATCTCCTACCATAGATACATGTAATGCTTTATCAACTATGTGGGGATATGTATTTTTCTATGTGGACCATTGATTGGGATATCACCAATTAATGTTAACGAAAGAAGTTACTACAAAGACTACCATTCCAATATGGTGTGAACCCTATTTTTTCATAGTGATTCTATTCTGACTCACTAATTCTACAACAATTTTCATGTAAATAATGAATTGATATTATAAAGATTACCTCACCAAATTTGGGGCTGTCTTTATCGATGATATTCTCATATACTCTATGACAATGGATGAACATGAGGATCATTTCAATAATGTTCTGATGACTTTTTAGAGGGAGAAAATATATTCAATGTACAATAAATTTGTTTTCGGGATAGATGAATTATCATTATTTAGGGATTTTATCACCTATAAAACAATAATTTTCTACCCTATGAAGATAAAGGATATCTAATAGTGGACTATGAAAAAATATGTAATGTAGGTCAATATTTTTCATAGTCTAAGAGGGTTTTACCTAATTTTTTTTGAAGAACATATAATGATTTTCAGACTCACTAAACTAGGTGACTCATAAGGGAGTGAATTTAATGTTGACTATTGAATGTGAAGAGTGCATTAATGTGTTTAAAAAGGATTATCACTATACCGGTGGGCACAATACCAAAAAGTGGGGAAATATTTTTGGTGTAATGTGATGCCTCAAATAATATCTCATGCTTTGAACAAATGAAAAATGATAAAGTGATAGACTATTCCTCATGAAAGTTGAAAAATCATGAGGAAAATTATCTAATGGATGATATGGAATTGGTGTAAACGATATTTCAATTTATAATATAGAGGCCTTATCTCAATGGGGAGTGCTGTGAGATATATACTAATCATCAGATCCTAAAATATATATTCACAAATATAGATCTTAACATGCACCAATAAATAAAGTTAGAGCTCATCAATGATTATGACTACTCAATCCACTAACATCTAGGTAAGGAAAATATTGTGACAAATTCTTGATCTATGGAGGATCCTAAAACTTTATCATTGATGATAATTGAGAAGGATCCAATATTCTAATATTTGAAATGGAATGACATAGGAATCATTAATATAGAAATTTCATAAATACATTCTCAAATAATTTCATAACCATCACTTTTAGAGATAATAAATGATGCTAAAAGAAATGATTTAGAAATTTAGAAAAAAGAGGAATCTATTTGAAATGGAAAATCCTTAGAGTAAAAAATTGGAAAGGAATGAGTAATAAGATTTAGTTCATTAATAAGTGTACCTTCCAATTAATAGATAAATAATGATCTTCTGAATGAACCACATCGATAACATTTTCTATTCACCCATGGGGCACCAAGATGTATTGATATCTCAAAGAAAAATATTGTTAGGACAATATGAAGGGAGAGAACATGTAGTGTACATCAAAATTCCTATTATTTCAAAAAGTGATGGCTGAATGACAAATTATAGGTTTTTGATGCAACCATTTCCCATTTTAATATAAAATGGGAAAACATCACCATGGACTCTATTAATAGACTTCAAAAGACAACCAAAGGAAATAAGGCTATATGGGTAATCATAGATCTTCATACAAAGAAAACTGACCTTAATACAATTCAAGAGTATTTCTCACACAAACAATTTTCATGGATATACATCATAGATGTAGTATGTATTCATGGAGTACCACTATCGATTGTATCAGATCAAGATCTTATATTCTCCTCCATGTTCAGGAAATTTTCCAACATGCTCTAAACACTTATCTGAAAATTAGTATAGACAATCATCCTCATACTCATTGACAATCTATGTGGACTATTCAAATTGTAGAAAACATTTTGATAGAAGTTTCTATAGAAATCATGGGATTATAGTACCAACATCTACCTGTACTCGAGTTCTCTTACAATAATAGTTTCCTTAGAAGCATCCAAATGACTCCAAATAATATCCTTTATGGGAAAAGATGAAAAACTCCAACATTATGGGATAATGTCAGTGAATTTAATTTTTTAGGACTTCAAATGGTCAATGAAATTGTAGAAAAATTGAAAACCAATATACATTAAATCAGGGAATCCCAAAGCTAAAATAATATCTAAGAATTCAATCGCTAACAAGACCTGGAGTTTATAGTTGGACACATGGTATCCCCCCTTATATGTCTGTCGAAGAGGATCATGAGATTTGGGAAGAAAGGAATGATGAATCCCTCGTACATTGACCCCCTATAGATTTTTGGTCGTGTTAAAGATATTTCCTATCGACTAGAACATCTAATACAATGTCTCAGGTACAAAATATATTCCATATATCCCTCTTGATGAATCATAAACCAGATCCTTCACATGTAATGAATTTAGTGGTGGTACAGTTAGAGAATAATCTCTCTTACGAGGATAATCCAATGAAGATCTTGGACTATAGAGATAATATTCGACAATCCAAGACAACTCACCTGGTAAAAGTACAATGGAGGAACCATATGTATAAGATGTAACTTTGGAACTGTAGGAAGAAATGAATGACAAGTAAAAACACATAAATTCCCTATAGTTTGAAAAATGAATTTCCAAGATTGGAATTTCATAATGGGGAATAATATAAAAACCCAAAAATTTATCAATTAATTTTACCTTCTATTTATAATGTCATATAGTATAAAACATATAAATCACATTTATAAACTAGTAAAAACATCATTATCATTTAATAAAATAGTATTCCTAGAAATTAAGGGACTTATACCAAGTGAATAATATCATGAACTTTGGAATATTAATGGGACCTTTCAAAATAGTAAACATGCCAATAGAATAATAACCTCAAATGTTACAGTATTAATAATATTTGGGTATCTTATAAAATATAATATAATATATTTATATCTTATAAAAAGTAAAAAAATATTTAAAAAATGATAAATTAAGTGTTTGTATTTTTATAGATCATAAATATTTATTTACAGTTTTATAAATTATACAATAATAAAAAATGAAAATCAATTTTCAAAAAATATATTAATAAATTAATATTTTTTTATATTATGATTATAAGATAAATTTATGATACATTTATAACGTTTTCAATGTTTTAAAATTCTGTTATAATTCAAAAATTATAAATTTTTGAATATGTGATGTTTTTAATTAAAAATTAAATTTCACATAATTAGAAAATTATTGTTAATATATGGAGATAGTATTTGAATTTTACGCATCTAATAATGGTTATTATGAAATATTGGTACTTTTCAAATATAGTTGATTTTTTTGGTGAATAGTGAAATACCATAATTTATGGTAAAAGCTAAATACATGAATTATAGAGTTATGGATGATGTATTAACATTGTATTCAAAATAAAATGAAATATTTTCTATACATAGTTTCAATAATAATAAAAAATTCATAGTTTTGAGCTAAAATTATAATCAAATGGATAAAATAAACAAAAAACATTCATATTCCCCGCTATAAATATCACCTCTCACCACCTCTCTCCATCACATCTCCAAAGCCTTAACCTTGTCAAAATTTTATTCAATACTCATGAAAAGTCTCTATCCCACTCCCATGAAACATTGTTTCATAAAAAGGCCAAACCCATTGTCATAAGTACGTTCTCAAGGAGATGAATTGGAATAAGTGAAACCCTATTTCATTTTCCATTAATCTCTTTTCAATTACATTCCATTTCTTATATTTACATGACATTAAATATAAAAATGTAACCTAATAATACTTTTATCATGTATTAACCATAATTTTATAGTGTTAATCGTATATACATCACCAATTATCCTCTCCTCTATTTTTTCAAAAAAAAATGATAACATCATTCATGATGTGTTGATTCCTCACATTCAAGGAAGATTAGTTTTCAATTTCTATTACCGACATATAAGATTGTTAAAAAAGCACTAAAATCATTTAAATAGTTTGTAAATTGTATTTTAGAACCTATTTTAATTTTTTTACTATCAAATTTACATAACATTAAATAATATCTCGAAACCATTTCATGATGATTGAAAAGCCGCCAAATAATCTAAATGATTATCATTAACATTTTGTCCAATAATTCATCATCAAATCGGTTAAAAATGATATATAATACAATTTAATCTCATATATGTTAATTAATGACATATAATTTCAACTTTGGATAACTTTTCCCATTTTACATGATCTTTTATACATGTATACAAGTGAAGAAATCCTGAAAACCAAGGAAACAAACACTCTTGAATGAAAAAATTGAATCATATAACTCAACAAAAATGAAAATAAATAAACATAATAAAATTATAATAAATCAAGTATTTATTTAATAGGTTGTGAAATAAATTATTAATGAATATAATTTAATTATGTAGGGTATTAATTACAACTTCAGAACATATTCAGATATAAGGTAAGAGATTTTTTCCGAACATCCATTTTTTCCTTTAGGTTATGTTTTCTCTCTCATTACCCCATTGTAATTTTTTTAATAATTTTTCTAAATTCAATTTATATGTTCTGAAATTTTATATCTTTATCAGTTATTTATTATTTGATGAGGAAATACATGTTTGAAAAAGGCACCTTCTCAATTCTTTATGAAAAGAAAGCCCGGTTAAAGGGACCTTCTCGATTTCTTACCCATTTTTATGTGGACTTCATATTATGTATTAATCAAAAATTATTTATTACTCACTCATTTTATGACTAAAAAATATCTCAGTTTATATTTGGTTATATACAATGAATTATTCCTTTTCTGGTTTAAAGAATTATTAAAATTGTCCCTTAAACCGCACAATAGAGGCTCATTTTTAAGGTTTCTTAAGAACACCTTTTACATATTTTGACTTGATTTTTACATAACTTATCATTATCTATATCTAATTTCCATTATGAATATCCATGAATGATTTATACCCATTCATTCATGAAAAATTATAAGATAATTCCATTTTTTATGCTTTATGACATGTTTATGATGCCCACTTCTTTCAATGGGTAACCTTTATGCTTAATCCTTATGTATGATTATTAATGTGGCACATATTTTCATGACCATGTTATGATGGGTGCACAAATATTTTTCTCTGATGCATTGGGTAATTCTTAGTCTAATGTGGTGTTATGTGTAATGGTCTTGGAGTTAACATTGACTCATGATCCTTCATTTGCAATAGTCTTGGTAGGTTTCCTTGAATCGTGCTCCTTTATGTTCAATAGTCTTGGTGGTCATCCATGGCACAAATTTTAGTCATTGCTTCATTTCACGGTTCTTTTTACTTTTATAAAATCATTGATGTTCAAGTAAAATAGATTTAAATATCTAGATGTGAAATAAAATAATATTAATTATCTTGCAGAACAATGAATGGTTCTATATATCTTTTTTATTTCTTATAATATAATGATACATTTGATAAAATGTTAATTATAAATTTTCAGTATATTTTGGCAGTTTTTCTAAACAACTAAAACAAGTTTTATATTATTTTATATTATGGGAATATATTAGTTCAAAATAAAGAAATGTGATATAATATAACTATTTATATTTTTAAATATAATTATTCTTTTATGACCATCCACAAAGGCGGTAATGGAAAAAAATAATCATTATTCATGGAGAACATAAAATGACATAATTTGGACAATAAATTTATTGCTCTAAATTACAGAACATTGGAAACGAAATGGATACGAGACATTAAATTAGAAACATAAAACTACAGTATATCCATGATTTTATAGTTATCATTCCTTGATGGTTGAATAAGGTGAGCACAAAATATGATAAGAAAAGTAATTACAAGATGTACTTTGAAAAAATTACATCATGAATATCACCTCATTAAGAGACCCTTAAAGAAAATGTATTTGGTATTCTGGTAACACTAGAAGCACATGGAAGTGGGGAGAGTAAGGATGATCTGATTGGTTAGATATTTTATGAGACACAAGGATTTTTATTCGGAATGGGGTGGTGAGGGGTGGTATTTATACTTGAGGAAGAGTGGTTTTAAGTGATTAAATAATTATTAGATTATAATTAATGCCAACCACATTGATTTGGAATTAATTGACATTAAATTTATTGAAAAGTTATGTTTTAAATGACTTTTAGGGTTGATAAATACCTCAACCAATTATTAAATGTTTTATTTTTTTCATTATTTTAAGCATTCATAGTTTTAACTATTACCCTGTTAATTATTTTTCATTTACCGCAGTAATATTGTTTAATATTATAAATTTTTTTTATTCCAAAAAATGAAATTATACATAAAACCTAATTTATACTTTATGATTATAAATATTTAATTCATTTTACCTTATTAAATCCTCATAATTTTGAAAATTATATTCAAAATTAATGGAGTAGATAAAATGAAAATGCGGGTCTTTGTAGGGGAAAGTTCAAAAGATTGAAATGTTTTAATATCCAATTTCATTGGGAATTTGATTTAAATATCCTAAATTGGTTTTATTAATTAATAACTTAACTATTAATAATTTAAAACAAAATTAAAATAAAATTTCTCTATATAAATACATAATTCTAGAAAGCAGTTTTTGAATTAAATGAATATTTTTCATAATTAATCAAAATATAAAAATTATTAGAAAAATTATAAAAGATAATCCTAATATAATTTTTTAAATTCTTATTTTAAAAAATAATTTTATTTTTTCAACATAAATTTATAAATGTGAAAAATATTATTTTTAAAATATTCGTGACATAAAAATTGCCAAAATTGTCTTTTAGGAAAATGTTTATTTTTATGTTCAAAATTAAATTTATACTTATCATATGACTATCAAACTTATAGTATGGATTAATAATATTTTTTGGATATTTAAAAAATATATATATCATTAATATAATATATAAATAGTTATTTAATTAATTTGTTAAGAAAAATGTCACTATTGGCATAAATGTTTTTTGATAAAAATATGTCTTTTATATTTAATTGGTTTTTGTATTAATTTATAATTAATATGTAACCAATGTATTATATTAGTAAACTATAGTAAAATATATTTTCATAATTTAATTTATATCACTCATTCCCTCCATTACAATGGATAAGTGATAACTATCACATATGTATAAAAATATTTAATCGTTTATTTAAGCATGATATAGTGTATCTTGTCTGACATTGAACATAGTGTTACATTTATAAAAAAATTATCATGTTGAATTGTAACCCATTCAATGAAAATCCATCCTTTCACATTTAACTTGGGATCTAAAAAATAGGGGTTTGACTTTTTAAAATACCTTTGTTGAAATCCTACATCGGAATAAGGGAAAATAAAACATAAATTAGAAAAATAGAGAAAGGAATGTAAAAAGGTTACATGAGATAACACATACTAGGGTTCCATGTATAAGAACACATATATTTAATTGAAAACAATCTATCATGTTTTTATGGAGAGTGATAGAGAACATTGTCATTAAAAATTTATCCATCACAAAAAGGTAAATCTATGATAAGTTAAAGGGCCATTTATTTCCCATTATGAAAAGAAATTAGATACATTTTTTGAATCAAAAATTTTTCTTATAGATTTTATAAATTCTTTTACTCACATGATAATGAAATATAATTACTATAAAAGTATAATTTCATCCTTTAATTAATTTCAACCACAATTTCATATTTTATCTAAATGATTAGTATTCATGGTAAATTTTCATACATGAATCATCAGAATCAACTTCTATAGATTGAAAATCACTCAAAAGTATAATTATATTTTAAACTTCTATTTATGAAATAACCAAACCCAAAATATTTAGTACAATATATATTATTTCAAAAATAATAAACCATTATTTGGAAGAAATATACTTAAATCTCTAAAATTCAACGTTAATACCCAGAGTTCAACATAGATCATCAAAAAAATAAGTATCCGTAAAATTTATCAAAATAATAATGAAAAAAATTGTAAAATCGAAAAAGAAAATGTATTTGATACTATAATAAACCACGATAAATTTTATATTTATCCTCAAATAATATCAATCAATCTCATAGTCTCAAACCGAATTATAATCTCCCTAGTCAGATCGTCACCCATATATTCTTTTTTTAGCTTAATAACATATATAAATAAATATTATATTACCCAAAAATACAACTAAACATTGGATCCTAATATTGATAATATTCCGTTTACCATAACCATTTAAGGTTAATATAATAGTAAACATATCCTGAAATAAAATTGATCACTTTTAACCCAAGATCAATTTCTGATCACATGGTTATCAAAAATATAAAACAAATCACTACAAAATTTGAATAACCTTTATCCATAAAATAGTTTAAATAAATTAAATAATTTTCATACTAACTAGGACATGGTTTAGGATATTTATAGGTGATAAACCATTATCTCTCTTTAGTTGTTATTTCATTCCATGCGGCCATGCTAGATGAGACAAGTTATCACTCATCTTACATGTTGTTTATTTTATAAAACTATATTAATATAATCCTTATGAAATTATAGAATTGGGAGAAACTACCTCAAAATAATCCTCAATATATTTATCATGAAAATTTATCACATACATTTACGTTTTCATCCCAAAAAGTAAGAGCCCATAAATACCTCAAATTCAGAGATCATAAAAACAAAAAACAGTTAAAATACCTTAAAAACATATATAAAACAAATGTAAAAGAATTGTCCTCAAATATCTTTTTTCATATAAAAGGATTAAGGGTTCTAGGTACCATAAAAATTATTACCTATTTTACAACTATCAATGGTATCGATTCTATCTATCATATGTTTCCAAATTTATTAAAACAAAACATAATATAGAAATTTCCTTAGGTGTTCCTTGTTTCCCATAATTTTTATAAAATACCACTGAATCATAAATCTAAAAACTGAATACATAAACTCATCCTTAACTCAATGTCCTTTTTAAACCATTAACCATGCTTCATCATATTATTCATTAAGTCTTTATTACCACATTCAATGATATGTATGATATAATTACGATACACCTATATCTTCCAAAAAAATTTCATACATAGAATATAATAAAATAATTCATACCTTAAATCGATACATTGAGATTTACTGTATATCCTCTTTATCTTCTAACATGATGGTAAACATCCAAAACGTAAATAACCATGTACTTAATGGAATTTTTCTTTTTGAGAGAGGTAGTAATGTTGAGATTTTAAGATAAAATGAAAAAGATACAATAATAAATAATTATTTTTTATAAAATATAAGGTATTAGATAAGTAAAATAGTTTCTTGTATGTGATTGGAATTCTCTGAAATCATTCATAATATTTTTAAAATTATTTTTCAATCATAATTACAATAATATCAACCTCACTGAATATAAATTTTGTAAAAGATTAGTTTAATTCCATCATGATAAATGATCCTTAATATGTTGAAAATAACATCATTCAAACATGAAATTAATTATTACATGTTAAAATTAGAACATTCCTTTTAAATATTATATAGATAAAAACTATATAATACCTTAAATCCCAAATCATTTGTACATAATTTTATTACCTTTATAAATCCTGTTTCAAAAAATATCAATAATCACATATGAATCCATCAGTTTAAAAAAATCTGTGATTAATTCATTATACTTATAATCATCATTAAACATTTAAACCCAAGTTGAAAACAAATTTTTTAAGAAAACCATACAAAGAATTATCCTAATCCTTGAAGTTGTCTAAACCCTACTCTGATATAAACTATAAGAGCTAAACCACAAATAATACTTATTCAGGGTATTTTAAAATCTATTTATATATATTTTGTTCCCAGATATCATTTATGTTTATATTTTTAGAATTAGAAAAAACCTTAAATTGGATACCAAAAAATTATAAGTGGACACATATACTCTGTATCCAATTCTTCAAATAGAGGAAACCTTTTAAAAATAAAGCATAGGTTCTTGTTATAAAATATAATCAAAATCTTCATAATGTCTTCATCTCCATCCGTACTCATCAAGTACTATGTGAAATACATTTAAAAACATGCAATGTGCTCACATTATTAGTAAGGGATATAAAATATGAGAGAATTTCAATCTAGTGAAAAATAAGACAACCCATTGAATGTTTACCATTATCTCAACGATCATTTAGCTATTGAAATAAGTCATTCTCTCAGGAAACCACACATAATTTTTTGTAAAATAAAATCCATAAAACACATAGAATGAAAAATTAAACCCTATTTGGAAACATGTAACATCTCATTCATAAAACCCTTTTTAAACATTTTATATATGGAATAACCATATGGTCGACATCCAATATAATCACTACAAAATTTAATAGTGATCTATAATGTGGATCACCCTTGGTATTAGCTAAATCCCACCAACTAATGAGTTATAATGGGGCTCATCCATTTCAATAAATTGAGTAACCAATATAGAAAAGCTCTAAATCTAGAGTACCCAATGCATTGGAGGATATCACTTAACCACCCATCCATCTATTTTCACAGAACCTCTCGTCAGTAGTTTATCACATAACAATATTTCATTGGTTTATCATGTAACCAAAAAACATTAGTTTATCACAAAACACCCATAATTACTTTATCATGTATCCAACCATCAAATCAATCAATCTCCATGAACTATATCACATTCATAAAACATGAATATATTCATTATACAAATATTACTATGTGAAATATCCCTTTCATTTTAAACTCTCATATTTCATGAAAATCATTTTACATAAAAAGGTAAAAAATTATTTCAAGATAAAATTTAATATTGTAAATTATTGATCAAATACTTAAGATATGATGACAATGGGAAAATCTAATATTTCTATATATTTTTAAATAAACATTCATTGTGTATTTTTTATAGAAAATCCACCAAGATCAACTTTTAGAAAATGTCAAAAAAATATTTCAAACTATATTATAAGAAGTAAAATTGTAGTAAAAATTAAAAAAAATAATATTACAAAAATTGGATAAAAATTAGAAAACATGAACATGGATGAAAATGATATTTTAAAGAGACATTAAAAATATAATTTTTAAATGAAAGCATCCAAATAATATGATTTGGAAAAATTGGGAATTAATCAAATGAATCCAATATTTGTATCTATTGTAACTAAAAAAGCTGGTTATTCAAAATAATATATTAAAAATGTCTTTAACCCATACACATATCATGAAATAATCAATATGTTTACGTTTAACCCAAATAATGGAATCTAGGTTACTAAATCCCTTTTCTCACATTCGACGACCTTAAAACATGTTAAAAGATCATGTATAATTGTTCAAATAAAGTAATTAACTATTTATAGAACAATACTCATATTTATAATACATTATATAATTACTTTATAATATCTTATGACCCATTAATTAATAAAATTTGATTATATTCATGGTTTTAGGTGTTATCATTACATTATTTCATGTTAGGTTTTACCTTTATAAAATTATGGATGATCATGTAAAATGGAATTAAAACTTAAGGAGTGAAATGAAATAGTATTAATTATCTTCTAGAAGTTTTAATGGTATCATATATATATATATATTCTAACATGAGTATGATTCTTTTGATAAAATGTTAATGATAAATGTTTACCTTATTTTGGACGTTTCTTCTGAACATCACGAACTAATTTGATCCTATTTACTATTAAGAGTATATATAATATCTACAACATTAAATATGGTACATATACATATTTAAATCATATTCATCCATAATTCCTATTTTATGACCATCTATGAAACCGGTAATGGAGAAAAAATAATCATTATTCATGGATGTGTTAAAATACCACAATTAGACAACACATTCATTGCATCGAATAAGAGGAGATACGAAAAAAATGGATATGAGATACAAAATTATAAACATAAAACTATAGTATATATATGATTATAGAGTTTTAATCCATTAACTAATGAATTAGGTGAGGAAAAAATATAATAAAAAAATGAAATAAAGAATGAAACTTTGAGAAATTACTTCTTGAATATCACCTCCAGAAGAGACCCTTAAGTACTACAAGATTGGAATTTGGGGGAGAACTGCAGCACATTGACATGGGAAGAGTAATGAGGAGATGTTTGGTTAGATATTTAAGGAGTCAAAAGGATTGTGATTCGAATTGGGGTGGTGAGGGGTGGTATTTATTCTTAAGGAGGGGTGGTTTAAAATGATTAAATAATGATTAGATAATCATTAAATCCCACTACATTGATGTGGAATTAATTTCCATAATTTTGGATTGAAATTAATGATTTATATTATTTTTAGGATAATTCACAACCCCATTTTCCAATTATTTTTTTTCATAGGTATTTTAATTAATTACCTCTAAACATTAAACTATTTCATTATTTTACGTTAACCATGGAAGTTTTCTTTCTTTTCCACTATAACAATTTTTCCAAAAAATAAAATGTAATATATAACCTAATTTCAACATTATGATTATAAATATTAAATCCATTTAACCTAATTAAATTATTTGAATTGTAAATATTATAAAAAAAATTATTGCTGCAGGAAAATAATGAAAACACAGTTTTTTAAAGGAAAAATTTTAAAAGATTGAAATGTTTTGTAATCCAATTTCAAAATAAAAATGATTAAAATGAACTAATTGATCTCATTGATTTATATTTTTATTAATTATACTTCAAAATAAAATTAAAAAAAATGTAACTCTATAAATAAAAGTGAAGATAAATTACATTTCCAATGAAATGAAGTATTTTTCACAAGTCATAAAAAATTAAAATTATCAGAAAAATACAAATAATTTACACTCATATAATTTATATATTAAAATTTCAAAAAATATGTTTTTTTTAAAATAAATTTACAAAAATGATAAAAATTTATATTTAAAATAAGTGTTCCTTCAAAATGGGCCAAAATTGTCTTTTAGAAAAATATACCAAATTACGATCAAAATTGAATTTTTCCACATATTATGACTATAAAAATTATTAGATGAATTAAAATAATTTTTTTGGATATATGAATTATAAATTTCATTAATATATTTTATTAATAACGATAAATATAATTTAATAATATCAAATGTCATTGTGGGTTTAAAATATATTTTTTTATGAAAACAAATCTCTTATATTATTTTGGTTTTTATTTTCATTTTTAATTTAATGGTAACAAATAAATCTGTTTTATAAACATGCTTAATGTATATCTTCATAATTTATTTTCATTTTTAATTTAATGGGGTATCTTGTTTTCCATTGAATGTAGTTTTTCATTTTAAAAATATTTGGATGTTACATCTAAAAATTGACACTATTATTATCCCTAAAAACTTCATATATTATTGAATGTATTCCATTAATGAAAAAATGTTGTATAATCCTCGATAGATAATATAAACCAATTTTACTTCAAATCCCTAATCTGTTTTAATGTTATCAATACTATCCAATGTACTTTATAAATATCAATAATCTCTTTATCCCAACTAAACATTATTAAGTAAACCTAAGACATAAATTAGGGGTTATCTATTCCTTCTTCATGTGTTCTAAAATAATTCACATCATCATGGAATCACTTTTCTTATTTATCGATACCATTAACATATGTTTTATAATAAATAATGAAATAATAATAATAAAGAAAAAATAAAATAGTCTTCATAGTAAATATAACTATAATATCATTGATAACACAATTATACAATAGAATTCATTACTCACAATATATAAACACATTAACCATTCCATTAAAATGATTGATATAATGTGTGTCCACCCACTGTCTAGGTGTTAACCCCTAGATTGGGGCATTGACTCAAATTATGACCACGTTATCCACACACAATACATTTATATCATTGGAAATTCATTTCTCTATTATCATAATCTCCACATAGAAAAAATCTTACACTTCCTTTAAGAAATAATCCTAGGAACTTCTTCCAATATTCTCAACATGAAGAAAAATGAACTATCCCTTTTTATGGTGATTACCGAATGAATATTCATAAAAAAACATCGTCGTCTTATTTTAGGTTTTTATAAAATCACAAATTTTTACATTCAAAATAATATAACATGATAGATGATTAGAAATAATCATGGGGTTTTTATTCCAGTTCCAATATCATTTAGTTCCCAATGAGAAAAATTATTACATTACCTATAATATTTAGAATTAATATTAATCCTCTTGGTTCCATTCATTATATGAAACAAAAATCATAGTGGGAGAAACAATAATTATTGGGGGAACCACGAAATAATGAAAAATAATTCATTGGAAGTAAAAACCATGACACATTATTTTTAATCAATGAAACCTTTGTATTAGACATGGAAATTCATGGTAACCATCTATTAAAATCCTTCACAATGGTTCATATCTAAAATGTGAATTATCCTAGGAATATTCCATGGGTGTGTCAAGATAGGTGGGTATAAATTCAACAGAAACCGTTCACTTGAATGATGGTTGAGATATACTCAAACAAATATTTTTGTGGTTTTTACACCATGATAGATCTATTCCAAAACCACATTCACTTTTTATGTCTAGGTAGGTATCATTTTACTGGAGAAACCACACTCTTTTAGATATTATAACATTGGAAGTTCTGCAATACATTGGATTATCCAATGGTTTCTCACTAATGTTTTCATATCGTAGTATTTATGGAAAATAATTGTATCTTTGATACAAACTATAAGGACCCATAATTTTGAAACATATGTCATAAATCTTGTTATATGAATATTAATTACATGGATATAAAATACTTACATAAAATATATATGTTTAGATTATTTGGAAACATGTATAAACTAAAAAATTATTAATAAGAAATATAAATATTATTCCACTTAGTTATTCAAAAGTAACACCCTTCTTAGACATATAATAGATATAAAATTTCGTTATATCCTATAGAAAATAAAACAAAGTAATGTGTGATATACTTTGTTCCATAAGGTGAAAAAGGGATATTTCAATGATAATTTAATCATACAACGAACAAAAATGGTGTCAAAAAATGTTAGTAAACTTTGGAATTTTTACCCAGAAATTATTAGATTGATTACATGGGTCACGAAATAAATCTTGGTAGTTCATAATATATGAACCGAAAATGAATCCAAGAACAAGGGACCTACTATAATTACATTGGAATAACAATAAAGTTGGTGGGAGACACATAATCATAGAAAATAATTAGAGTCAAGTATTACTACTATGACTCTAAAAGTGGATTTGGGTCACTCACCATTCGATCATGTCCTTAGTCAAGGATTACTCCGAATACCATCATGGTATACATATTTCATTAATAAATTGTGTTTTCCATTGATTTTTGTTGTAATAATATCATTATAAAATCATGTTTAAATAATACATTAATATGACATATAATTCTTGGCTAGACCGTATTTTAATGAAAATCATACATATGTGTTTCATAATATCTTAAAACAATCATAATTTCAAAACCCATGGAAATGAAATTGTTTTCATAAACATTTGATAATTTCATCTGAGTATAACCCATAGAAAATAAAAATGATTCCGAAAGGATTCACAATAACTTAATTAACCCATGGGAAAGAAATAGGTTTCACGGAATCATCCTTAAATCACCATAATCAAAATACATCAAAAAATTTTGGTTGAAGGTATCATTGCATCAGATCCCTAGTAAATCATATTTAATGTTAAATGATGTTATCCTGGATAAAATTTCTTTTATAAAATTAGTGGAAAATTTCTAGATGAAAATAAAATTTTCACATTGAAACCACTATTAGAACAATAAACATCCCAAATATTATTGGAAAATATTAATTTAATATATGTTTGGAAAATTTCAAATTTATCATAAAACCATTGATCATTCATGATGGTGTAAAACTCCATTCTTTAGATGCATGTTAAAACAACATTTACATTCACATTTTCAACGAAAAGTAAAAAGTACATTATTTGAAAAAATACAAGAAGAATCCTTCTAAATTAATTTTTAAAAATTTGGACATGGGTAATATTTACTTTAACAGATTGAAGGATAATAGTAAAAACATTCATGCAAAATTTTTTCTTAAAAAGTAGATTTTAATGTAATATTATTTTCAACTGAAGAGAGAAATAATGTCGATTTTACTATAAATTGTTTTATTTGTCTTGAGTTTTTAAATAGTGGAAAATGAAATAAACTCATGGATACTATGGAATAAACATATAAAAATAAAATTCAATATATTATTGTGACACATTTCATGAAATTTCATCATCCTAAACATAATCATAAACAATGTCGTTAAATAATGAGACTGTAACGTAAATCCCTTACCATATTAGTATATTCAAATAAAAAACACAAGAAATAGATACCATTATATGAATATTTATATCTATTTAATTTAATATAAAATATTCATAAAATATATTCATTTTTCATATATACACTATATAAAATAATCATACTGTGAATGTGGAATGCATATCCTGAAAAAAAATTTGAGGAAAAAATCTCTTAATTCGAGTTCTAATTTCATTAGAAGAGCTTTGAAATACTGTATAATAAATTGATATTTTATATAATTTGATACCAAAATCATATTCATATATATAATATCATATAGTAACCCTTATAAAATACCAACACCCATTTATTGATAACTCCATCTTAAAATTATCATTTAAGGGTGTTTACTGTTTCACTTTTCAGGAGAATTTTGTTTTGATAGATATAGTCTTATTACATTGATCTTGTTTACATATTATAATGAATATTTATAATGATATAAAAATAATATATATTAATTATTTTATTATTTATTTTATTCTATAAAATATATTTATATAAAAATGAATTACACCATTCATGGTTATGGTAGGGTGCACATACACATGAACACTATTTTCAGTTTTCAACAGATAGAAAGAAAGAAATTAAAATAGTAATTTAAATTAAAAAAATTATTACATAATATATAAAATGTATATTAATTAAATATTTCCTTATTTAAATTAATATAAATCAAAACATAAAATTGAATAAAATTACTTTGTAGAGGGGTAGTCCACACGTACACATGAGAAAAGTTATTATATTATAACATAGTAGGAGATAAGAAGGTCTATGTGGTATTGAAATTTAAAAATAAAAAATATTTCATAAATATAATATATAATCATTAATTTTATCATAATTTCCATCCCTGAATGATGGTGATGGAACATGAATTGTATGGAAATGTGGTGGTGGTAGTATATATGTACAAAGAAAACATAATTTCACCAAACATTTGATGGAAAAAACGATGGATAATGGTAGCTACCAAGTCATAATAAAATTTAAATATAAATACTTCAATTAATTTATTAGATTATTATGAACTCAATATATTTAAATAAGTTATAATAAGAAATAAAACAAATGTGGGCGTATAGGATGATTACCACTTCTTTAGTAAGAATATATTATATTACTTCTTAATGGGACCTGGAATGGAATTTTAAGACTAAAAAACCAATAATGTTTTGTATATGGAAGTTTATAATATAATGAGGTATGTTTTCGTTGAAATATATGGCTCAAAATTGAGTAAATAAAAGAGATACCGAGTCCCTTATTTAAGGGAAGCAAAATCTACACTTGGAGTTATAATAATTAATAAATAAATAAATAAATAATTATCAATAAAAAAGATTCTAAATGGAACTATATTAAAATAAAAATATGATAAGTTATAAATAACATCATCTAAATAAATTTAGATTGGTTTTAGTTAAATTCTAAATCATATCATGTGGTTTAACACTTTGGTTAACAAATATTAATGTTAATCGTGGTAATTAATTTATTTAATATGAATTGTTTATAATTTAACATATACATATATAATTTTTTCATAATATACTATGTTATGAAATTATTTAATATATATAATTCTAATATTATATTTAAATATTTTTATTATTTTTATAAGATTTTATAAAAAAAATTATTGTAGAATATTATTAACAACATTTAAAAAACTTTTCCCCCAATTTGACAATGAAATAATCATGACACTAATGAATTTATAATATTTGTATTTATAATATAAATAATATATAATATTGATATATAAAATTCATTGGTAACTATATATAATATATAAAAATTTATTTTAGTGGTTCTTATAAACATTTACACAACTTTACTACTGCATGCACAAATGATGGGTCGACGTTGTCTAGGAATTTAAGAAAATTATTTAATCCATAAAAATTATAAAAATTAACATGATAAAAATAATTAATGAATATTTAGAATAAAGGTTTCTAGCAGAACATATACGATATTTCTTAATCAGTTAAATGATTAAAGATATTAAATTCAAGTGTGATATTTTATAACATTTTTAATTAAAATAATATAAATTTTATTACAAATGGAAATTGACACCAAAATATAATATATTCAAATTTAAAATTTATCTAGATGAAACATTCTATAAAATTAAGTAAAGGAATGTTTTGGGTTGATTTTGAAACCTTATCTCACAGTTTTAACCATGGTTAACCATTTCTACCCTGACCGAGGTGACAAAATGTTTACAACAATTAATATTCATAATGACCTAATATAAAAGACAAATATTTAGAAAATATTAAAATCAAATATAAAAATCTTGTAAACTTTTTTCTTCAAACAATCACTATAAGTGGTAGATATCTATATTAATATAAGAGTGTAAAACACAATGAAAAACAATTTTTAGGGAAATTTTCTTTTATGCATAAAAAGTAACTTATATATAAAATATGAATATTTATAAATTAAATGGATGTAATAAGAGTATTCAATATAAAATTCAACATTTTTATCTTTAATACTAAATAAATAATTTAATGTGACATCTTAATTACATAATTTATTGAAAAGGTATGACAGAATTTTGAAAATCACTATTTTTCATTAATCAATGAAAGATCAATCGTTTTTTAAAAGGTACCAAAATTTCACCTTAAATTAATATATAAACAATTATATTAAAAGATCTTTCCATTTTGAAAAAATTATGTAGGTTTAAGAAATTAATTATAATTTCGATTTACAAAATTCAATATAATTGTTTCTGAAGAAAGTGATTTTTTTTATAATTATATTAAGTTAATATAAAATTATTTTATTTTTCCAAAACATTAAAAAATATTTTCTATTGAGGAGGGACATTATAAATTTTTTCATAAGGTTGTTTAGTCATATTCACACCCACCAATTCAATGGAAGGTTAGAATTAATATATTTAAATAATAATATTTTTATAACACATCATAATTTGTGTAAAGCTCATTGGTGTGTGTTAAGAAATATGATGATTTTGATGATTTAAAACTATTGTTTTAGGTCATTAGAAAAACAATATTTTAATTTAGACAACATGACAAAAGTTTCCAGAATTGTAAAATATAATTTAATAATGAGTCTATATTTAAATAAATCACCATGTTTGGTATGTATATACTTTTTTGTTGAAGAAATATTTTTAATAGAACATATTTTTATATATTTCTTTTATTATTTATAATTTCTTTAGCATACAAGAATTAATGTAAGATAATGAAATTGAATATAATATTAATTCATAGAGCTAATAATTTGGTATATAACTACGTGATGAAAATTCTAAATGAAAAATGATCGTTATCCATTATGATGGGATCAGATATAGTCACATGATGTCAATTACCATGGATTATATAAATTAAGCCTCCAAGGGTGTTTAAATTCGTTTCATAATAGGTAATTATGAATGTTAAATAATATGAGAATTAGTAATATTAAAATGATTTATTAATCATTTTTATAATATTTTAAATATTAAATTACAAGTTTAGTACCAGAAACATTTCTTTACACTACGAGATTTTTAATGGAAATTGGAGTGAATACCAAAGAGGTTCATCATAGTCGAATGTGATATTGTAATAATTATTAAATGAAATATTGATATATTTATACAGAATTATATCACAATTTCTCCATTCATTTTATTTTCGTTGTTGTATATTGTTGGTTATTGTGTGCTCTGATCTTATCATTGGCAGCATTGGTCATCGTCCTTCGGTTTAACAGAAGTAGCATTACTATTATTGTATTAATTTTTAAAAATAAATTTATCCTTATGCCCATATGATCACATAATATTATTCTATTTTCATATATTGAGAGATTTATTCCAATAATATTTTAGTTATATTCCTTTAAAAATAATATTTTGTTCGATTATGTGTACCACATGCAATACTAAGCTTAAAACGAATTAGGAGACACATTTAAAATATTAATTAAATATGATTTTTATAATATCTCTACTAAATTGGAAGATGATAAAATGACTAACCACATTATGAAATATATATAGAATTCTATTAATTAATAAATTAATATTAATTCATCTATTTTAGATGAATTGGTTGGAAATGAAGAATGAAACATTTGAATGTAAAATATATGTTTTTCATAATTTTTTTATATATAATATTCTTATAAAATAAACATTGTTCATCACAATAGATGGATTATTAATGAATTTTATATAACATATATGTTAATAAAATACATTATTATTTTTCTAATGGTGGTTACTTGATATGTAATGAATGTAAATGTATTCAATAATTTAAAAATATATTTTTGTAACAAATGGTTGTAATTTAATTTTATGTGTGAATATTATAAATAATTTTCACTAATATTGGATTTTTTTGATAAAATGGAATTAATTTTTTAAACCATCATGTCAAAATATTATTAAGATAATTTTGTTGGACTATTATAAAAAGATTTTCTCTATGTGAATAGTGAAAAATACCGATTTTGTAAGTGTTTTCACTTTTATGAAAATATAAATAAATACTAATAAAATTAAACTTTATGAAATTATTAATTTAATAAATATATTTTTTTTAATAAAAATAATATATTTTAAAATGAAATTTTTATATTTGAAATCTATGTTTAAAATTTTCAAAATTTCTGTAACACATTTATTCAAATAAAAACTATTTGGTTTCATTATGTTAATCAATTATTTTTAAGGTTATTTTATTTTTTGTATTTTTTTAAGGTAAAATAAGTCTCATTTTATTTCAATTAAATTTGTTAAATATATATTAATTAAATTTATATTTAATTTGGTAAAAAAGATATTTTATGAAAATATATTTTCATCACAGTTTGTGTATTTATATAAAAAAATAACTTCTACCACTTTTAATAATTGAATATTGAAAAAATAATTTTATATTATTATTCAAGAGGTTCATGTTTTCAAATGTGGTAAATTTTATATTTGGTTTTAATGATAAGTTACCATGATAAAAATTAGTTACCCTAGAAATGGGTAGGACAAAATAATTATTCTAAAAACAAGCTGATATGGCCAAAATATATTATGTTAATTATTATTAGACGATAATATTGAATCCTTTATCAAGATATATTTTATATTGGATATATTTTTATACATGATCCCCAGAATAAGTCTTTATATTTTATTAAAACATTAATTAATTACAAGAATCCAATCCCTGTGCTAATAAAAAGGAACCTCCTCTCCTAACTTCTTTATATTAATTAAGAACACTATTTTAGCCAATCCCAATCAAAATACATTTCAAAATTTCATCCACATGTTAAATAAGTGATGGTATCACTAAAAGATCATCCTCTGAGAAATTAAGGTGTAATGAAATGGAGGTTTCCAAAGAATAGTTATACTTCGTTACTGAGTATTTCATGTTAATTTTTTTTATAAATCATTCCCATTATCATAAACCAATCAGATATACTAATATCGTTATGATTCATATAATGAAATTTTATTTTTATTATGATAAAAACCATTTTCATCTTTCATTTCCATCCAATGGTAAATTAAAACATCACATGTAATGTCAGGGATTAGACAACTATATGAATAATAACTGGACATGTTCACCACATTACCACAAGCGCACCAACCTATACACCCATGGATTTATACTGGAAGTGTGTGTCTAATATGGTATCATGGGGATAATATAATAATTTTATAATAATGAAAAATAAAAATAAAATAAATTACAAAACATCATACAAGTTCTTTATATCATAGTATAAAAAATGGAAATAACTGAACATGCTACACACAAAATAGATGACATATGGGATAACAACATAATAAAACCGACCACCCACTGATCCAATCATACATACATGATAATTAAAAATAATTAATATCTAAGGCTATGCTTCATCTCTATGTCACTCCTCATAACGATCACCAGAATACACCTGAGCCATCCAAATCTCCCATATTAAATATTATCATATGCCTCATCTCTACTGATGCCTTTAATAACTTGTGGAAGCCTCTTGGATACGAAAAGTTCCGTAAAGGATTGATCAGTGTGTGAGTAAAACCCATTAGGATACCACCAAGAGTTTTGATAAAAAAATATATTCCATAAATAGTTCATGCATATGATCTCAAACTAATTGTTATAGATAAACAATATAAAACTATTTAAATGAAAATAAAAAAAAATAAAAAAAACTAGGACTTGATTCACTCCATTAATTGTTCACACTACCTTTCCATGTATTAGGGTGTCTCAAAGCACACTGTCATAACCATTCTAACCTATATCTTGTTGGGAGTGGGGTAATATACTCATCCACATACAATTTCTAGAACTAGAGAAAAAAATACCAATCCTTAGTGCCCCAACATACACTAAGGGTCTATTTTTATATAGGCGTTTACTATAAACTAGAATCCACCAAGGGGATTTCTAAAACAGGGGATCAACCATAATCCAATATCCACCTGGGGGCCATGCCCACCCCAATTTTAACTATAACCCAATATTCTACATATGGCCCTTGTTCAACTAGAGTTTAACCACACACCAAGAATCCACACAAGTGACACTCTCACCCAGGGATTAACAATAACAAAAAAATAATTTAATTTAAATTAAATTCGAGTCATAAATATATCAATATTTTATAACAAAATTAAAAAATCCAATACTAATAGTTTAAATACTTAAAATTTTATTTCATTCAAAATTTTGTATTCCAATTACATAAATGAAATTTAAAATAAATTTCTAATTTTCAATTCTAATTCCCATTTACAATAGCTATTTCCATATAAAAATTAAAATTAACTATTATAATACCTTCCATAAAAACTAAATCAATGTCATTAAAACCATCCCACCTTTTGAATTTTAACAAAACAATCAAATTTATTATTTACATGTTTCAGTTTAAAAAATAAAGCCAATTTATAATTTCAAAAATATCATTTCAAGGTATCAATATCAATATACAATTTCCTAGAAAACAACACATAGTTAGAAAATTGCTATGGTTAATATTATTACTATGGTTCTCCCCTACATACTACCTTCCCATTGAGCCCAACGCAGGACAAATATTATAACTATGTTCAAATTAAAATCATGGAAATTTTAAATTAAATCACTATGAATTTCACTAAATACCCATTTTATTATGAACCATCTATTTTACACATATTATTACTAACGTTTTAAAAACTATATCTAATAAACAAAACCAAAATTTTGTGAGTCCTTGTGTCTTTTGAGGAATATGTTTATTGTGTATAAGACAACAAAAGAAAATACATTTATTTTTTTATCCTCAATGTTCTCATATATCCCTTAGAGATCCATGAACTCTATATTAAAACATATAAAATACAAAAAAGAAAGGGTGAGCTATAAAGACTAATATGGGAATAGACATGATAGAGAAGAATAACATGTTAGTAAAATGGTATAACATGATATCATAAAAGATAAGTCTCATTAATACATATAAGGTATTATTACATACAAATAATTGTATCATAAAATCGATGAAACATAATAGTGTGGGTGAAATATAAAACACGATGTAAACATAAATCAAGGATAACTTCTTGGAAAAAATCACATGGTAAATAGAGTCTCATCATATATTTGGTTAAATGCCAAGTCCCATACATACCATATCATGAGAAAAAACAATACCCATTTAATTGGAGCACATTCTAGGTGTACAAAACATATCATGTACATGGATATGTGTGATAAAAAATAAATCCATCATAAAAATAAATATAATAACTATGCATGGAATAAAATTGGTTACAAAATTATTCCTTATTTAATTATCCTAGTATATTTCATAATGATTTCAAAGAGAAGAAAAAATTTATAAATTTTAGATGTTAATATAAATTTACATTATTATATTGGTAACAATATGTTTTCTACTTGGAATGAACATCTTGATAAATGAGAGATAATTGGATATATAAATGAACATTCTAAATGGTGTTTTAGGAAATTGATTAACGATTTTTGGAAAATTAATAAGTGTTGAATTTTATATTAAAATAATTGGTGAACTAGAACTACTCTTCCTAAAATATTTATTACATAATAAAACTATTAAGGGTAATAAACATTGAAATTATTATTACATAAATGTATTAATTGATGGAAATGTTCCGATAAATCAATTTTTACATTAAATTATGAATTTTCCAAATTAACATAATGCTTGTATTAGCTCATCAAAAAAGGAATAATATGATAGATAGATATTTAGGATACATATTTATAGATTTTATAAAAATTATATAACATAAAATAGTGATATAAAGCTATTTAGAGTCAAAAAGGACATCATCTAAAGAAATAGGTTGTTTCGGTGAGATCCCTTACCATATGTTAAAAAATTGTTCTGCACTTCCACATAATGTATGAAATAAAAAAATTTCTTCATTAATTACATAATTCCTAAAATTTTACATATATATTTAATTATAAAAATTTTATAATGATCATTTATAACCATTTCAATGATAAGTAATGTTTAATTTCATTGATCTGAGGAGGTTCCTTTCATAGTCCCAAAGTCAAATCAATTATGGATAATTATTGATGTATTTTTTAAACAAGAATACATAATAATAAATAAAATAAAATTGTATTAATGAACTCCCATAAATATAAATGATCTCAAATATCCTTTTGTGTTCCATCATAGGGAAGATCCACATAGTAAAAATATTAATGTTATGTGGTTAGTTCATTAAGGTCATTTTAACAACCGTCACAAACTAGATTATTTTATTTAGTAAAATTATTATTATAAAATTATAGAACAAGAAATAAGTTATAATATAATTATTATTTTAATATTTAACAATAATATTTAATAAATATCATTCCATTATTGTGGTCGATAAAAAAATGTTTGTTGTTCATGTATACGGTGAACCAATAATTTTGTGAACAACATTTTCATTTTAAAAACAAAATAATAGAGGGTGGAAATTGATATTTGAATACAATAATAAAATATCAGTATATTTTGGATACTGATGATACTATTTATATGTGTTTAGAGAATAAATGGGGCTTTATATAAAGAATAAATTTAAATGAAATTAGTTTAGAGTTTACCTCTCCCTTTGGTTGTCTCCTTTTAGGATCCCCCTTATAGGCCATTGGAATGGTATTTGGATGAGGCTAGTAAAACTAGGAAGTAATAGATAATATTTCAAAGGAAATTTGGTATAAATTTGGAATGCTTTTAGGATAATCTGTTTTGAGGATAAGGGGTTGTGAGGTGTGGTATTTATAATGGGAGGATATGGGTGTTTTTGAAAATTATAATTATTAGTTTATAATTTTTCCTCAAGATTAATAAAATTATTTATTCTGGTGACTATATTAAGTAAATTATTCATGTGAGTTTGATATAATGTGTTATTACAACATCCATGACTCCAAAAATTTTGTATTTAGATTATAATATTTAATATCACATTTCCCTATATTTCACTGTTCACTCAAAATTAACCCAAATATTTTATTTACATTTAGATTCCTAAAATGCTATCAATTTTTTTGAAAAAAATTATATATATATAATAAATTTAATTTCTAAATAAAATCTTCATAAATGTGAGAAATACATGTTTTAATATTATAATCTATTTCTATAACCTTTGAAAAATTACTTAAGGTTTCATTAAATTATATTATCATTATAATGTAAGTTAATATTTTTTTATAAACCCATTTTATGAAATTAATCTTTATTTTAAATCAATATATTTAATAAAAAATGAAAATAAAGTATTTAATTTTTAGAAAAATATCACTACACATTTTATCATTGAAATCATTTATTTGGTTTTATCATAATATAAATATGAAATATTTTCATTTTATAAGATTGTTGAATAAAATACTATACATACATAAGAGAGGCTACTATTCTAATGGTTATGTCAATCTCTTTAGTGGTCATTTTACTTTTCCAGTGGCCCGACTACTATTTCAATGGTTAGTTTTGTAATGGTCATATGAAAACCATACTACCTAGAAAAACATCATATTTCATTCAATATTTATTGAATTATATTTTTTATGTCTCTATATATATATATATATTTAAAAATCATATTGATTTTATAATAATATTCTTCATTTATATTGTGTTTTTTATGAGTTCAATTATTCTAGGTTATCGTGGAGATCCAATGTTTTCTATTATTGTTATCTCAACTTCTATATTTTTGTCTTATTATAACACATTTATATTTTAGTCCCAATTTTATTCTAAAATTTCAATATTAAAAATATTATAATAAATTTTTATTGGTTCTGTAATGTGGTCTGTTTACTTTATATAATATTATATTATTAAATAGAATAAAATAATATATTCATATGGGAAATTTTGTTGATAAAATTATAGTTATTTACAATTTTACCACTAATGAATTCAATCCCCTAATTGCTTTTAATATTAAGGTCAATATAGGTTTAGTACTTATGATTCATGACTTCTTTTAGTTCGCATATTGCCTAATCCTATTTATGGTTTCACTATCGTAAATTTACTAGGTGATTTGTCTTGTTGAATATGAATTTATCTCTTTGATCAATTATATTCATTGACTTCTACTAATGAGAGATATCATTTTACAAAATTTCCATCTCTAAATTAAGTACATGTAGGTGACCTAGTATGTACATCCATAAGAGGTATATGTTGAATGTGTTATGTATTTGAAAAAGGGTTGGCGGGGGACCGGTTCGTAGGTCATAACATAGAAGAGATCGAGAATCTCAATGTGCTTGATATACTATAGATATTTATTTTAATTAAAAAAATATCATGACCCTCTTCCATTAAGATATTAGAAGAAACACTATTTCACAAACCTCAAATTTTTGGTATCATAGATGATTGTTTGTATATACCCTCTGTTATCATAGAGAATCTTTGATGTGTTATTAAATGGTATTGAAAATTTTTACCATTTATTTGACAATTTCTTGACCCAGAATCTTGGGATCTCTATCTTCATTATAGAAAGGACGTGTATAGGTTCATTAATGTAATCCTAGGTTTATTTTCCCTAGTTAAAGTCTTAATTACTAGAAGCTTATGACATTACCCATGATGTATGATCCTATTTTTGAATTATTTAGGTGATTTCATTTGTTCATCGATTACATCTCCTACATGAAAATAATTTATTGTAATTTTGTTTCTTTTATCCATTTTGTAATGAAAGTGATGTGTGGGAATATATTATTATATTATTTTACTATTATGGATATAGTTTACATTTAAAATTTATTTGTAAAATTAATTGAAATGTGTGTATTTTCAAATGGGAAAGTGTCCATGTTTTTGAAAAATCATTTGATAATTTTTTAAGGAAAGAAGAAAAAATGCTAAAATTTTGGTGTCAATTTTAGATTTCCTATTTTCATTTTTTTCAAATATATTTAATGAAAATAATTGATTTATTGGTTATTTTGAATAAATATTTTTTGAGATTGTATGAGCCTCATTTTTTCTCATAGTTTATTACCATGGTTTGGAAAAGTATTTAGTTTCTACCTTAATATCCTTTTTCAAATTTACTCTTAATATGTGTAAAAGGATTTATATAATTTTATTTTTATCTAATATCATGAGAAAAACATATTTTTAATATATATTTCAAAATATATTGAAATTGATTTATAAATATATTTTGGAATGCGTAATAGTTTGTTTTGGCCTACTAGGCATGTTTAGTCTCATGCATATATTAAATTGTTATTTTTGGTTATGTTATGATCTTGACCACTTTCAAAGAATAGTTTAATTTCTAGATTCATGGTTACTAGTTTATATAAATTTATTTAGTCTTATTTATTACGTCATCCATTTAATAATTTAATTACTTCACTTATGATTATTAGTGGGTGTGCATTTATATATAAACGTTATAGTGGGGTTCCAATCTAGTAGCCAGTGAGGGGGTATATGGGATGTGTAGAGAGATTTATTTTACATTATATTTTTTAATTGTTTATATCTATGTGTTGATTTTTTTATATTTTATTTTTAATGTTTATATGAATTAATTAACGGACCTACTAAATTTATAGGAGAATGTTTTTTTCTTTATCTATAATTTTAGGGATAAATTGTTCCCATTGTTTGTTTCTGATGACCAAGAGCTCATTGCCAACCCCTGATGATAAGGAACACCACTTGGGTTTGCGGTGAGTTGGGTAGAGTTTTATTTTAGATGGGATCCATTATTGGTTCATTATAGAAGGCATCTATTTGGAATGTTGGGTAGTATTCTAGTCACCAACATGTGGAGGTAGAAGAAACATAACATAATGTGGTAAAAAATTACAATTGAACATGGCCATTGTAGTGACAAAGTCATAACTTCCCCTTGTTCTGGTAGATGCAGTTCATGATTAGAAACCACCTTCAATATGTTCCACAATAGTGAAACGTAAATATTTGACCTTGTGTGGGAGTGAGGTTTATAAACTAATATATGGAACAAATATAGGGTAATTATGATTTATCCATTATAAAACATTATAAATATAGTAATATTTAATTTATAAAGTAATTATATATACTTTTAGATTATATATTTTAAAAAAATTTAAAAAAAATTAACAAATAGAATTTTAATTTTTTGATAAATTTAAACAAGTCAATTATATAATTTTTCATAATTTTATAAGTTAAATAAGTACATTTACATATAATGTTATTTAATTTAATGTTTAATTATATTATGATGAGTTTCATATAAACGTTTACATTTTTAGGTATCATATTTATTATGGTAGTTATTTTCATAAGAAAGGTGATATATTATGAAATAGAAATTGAAGACATAGTAAAACTTAATATTTATTTTAATAAAATAAATATTATAATGGTAAAAAGAAATTTCCAAAAAAACTTTGAAAAAAATGAAATTTTTCTAATTGATAAAAAACAATCCATAATAAATAAATATAATCACATAAATCATAATACATGAATAATTAATTCAAAATTAATATATTAATAAAAAAACATAAATTATTCAAAAAAATAACTTTCTGATATTATAATTAAATGTTTAAAACACATTTAAATGTAACATAAAAGAAATATAGTCTGTAGTAAAAGGGAATAAAGAAATTTAACAATATTTAATCCAAATTAAACCTACTACCATAGAAACAACACCATTAATAATTTTTAGTTGAAAAATGAAAATAATCATACTATATTGGTCCTTCAATGTATCAATATATCATATAAAAATTTTAAAATGAAGAATATAAGGTTGTATTTTCAAATCTAGGAACGCAATAAAAAAACCATGTGGTAAAATATTAGTGGTGCACAAAACAGTTTAATTCTATTCATTTTTTATTTTTTTATCTACTAAGGAAATAAAATATAAAATAAATAATTTATTTCATTAAATATTATTTGGGAATTAAAAACCCAACTAATCTAGAGCTTGAAATGATTTAATGATCTTATTTTAGGACACAAGAGATTGAAATGAAATGTTCTAGCGGAATCAATTATCGGTCGGACCAATGAATATGATGGGTTTTCTGAATATTAAATTAATAATTAGTAATAACTTTATTATGAATCATTATGAATCATGAATAATCGTAAATAAAAAATATGAAGGAATCTTGATATAATATATATGGGATTTTTAGATTAATATTATAGCAAATTTAATGTAAAAAATTACCTCAGTCTTGGAAATATTTACATGATGATAATGTTGATCTTACAAATCTCATTGATGATGTACCATAAATTTAATATGAGGATAAAGTGTATAATCACTCTAGTAGTGATCCACATGTTCTCCTTGATCTCAAAATATCGCTAATGAATCACCAGTTTCTATCATTAAGGTATTGGTCATCTTGCACTATTTGTGATGATCGAAATATGAGATCCATTGATATAAAGATCACATCATTTATTATCCTAGTCAGGAGAAGGAGGTGGAGAATAGAGAATCCTGTCAGCCTTAATAGAATAATAGATTTATAGTTGAGAGAATTTATTATAGCTAACATGTTGTTCACAACAACATGTATTCCACCCCAGCTACAAATGATATAAGAAATAAATATACAATTCTAGTATTTAATATTGTTAATTTCACCGAGAAACATAAAAATATCGTAAATTGAACATATTCCCAATTCCTATAATAATATTAATCATAATTCATGGAATTCCCTAACCGATTCATTCATTAAATAACATTTTTTTAAATAAATAAATATTTATTTATTTAAATACATTCAATGCTCATATAATTCTAATTAATGGGACCTTCTTGGAATTTCTATCCTCCTCATCATTTATCGATCTGTGAATAATCAATATTCAATAAATAAATTTATTTCATTTGGTTGATAAATATTCATGCAACTAAATAAGTATAAATATTCAACAATTACACTGTAAATATTTATAATAGAACAATACATATTTTATAAAGTGAATAAAAATTTATATTAATTTTAAAATAAATAAGAAGTAGCCAATTTAACAAAAACAATTATTATCACATTGAATAAAAATCATTCAATTTAGATATAAATATTATAAATTAAATATAACTTCTGACTAAATATTTTGGATCAAAATAATCTTGAATAAATATTATTCATCACATAAGATAATGTTATTTATTCTAAGTGCTGAATTAAAATAGAATTTAACTAAGATCAATTGGAACAATAAGTGTGTGAAACTCCGGTCTTATTTTCATAGTGGCATTTGAAAAGCTTTCTAAATTTCTAATGTCAAAATACAGTAACATGTATGTATCCTATAGTAGAACTTGTTATTGTATAAATGGAAAAAACTACATATGAATTCTCACTAACTAATACAATCTGTCATCTTGATATATCATCAAGCATGTTTCATCCTCCTTTAATCAACATAAATATTTATATTTCATTCTTTGAATATATAAAATATACCCATCAATATATCATATCCATGTATTTTAGTTTGATAGTTCCTTTCCAATCAAAGGGGCAATATATTAACTTCTATAAATTGGGAACAAAAAATACTTTTTCTGATTATTCATTAATAAGACATCAACTATGACAAGACCATTGTATTCTAATTTCCATGAGCATATTTCTAATCATTTTGGTTAAAACATCAAAGTATGTGAGTGAGGATGTATATTAAAAATAATCATAATGTTTAAGGATCATTACTCACATTAATATATTGTAATATTCAATGAAACAAAACTTGAGGAATTTATAAGGGAGTTTATGTTCTCATGAAACCAACATTTAATGATTACCATGAATAAACATTACAAGTTAATGTGTTATTCTATTTTGAGTCCCCACATTTAAATTTAAATATATTATGTACTTAATAATAGAATTTTATCCTAGCTATAAAAAATAATTTTATGAATATTTTCATATCAGATGAAGTTTCACATCATAATAGAGAACTACTATAAACTTTGGATGTTATAGACAAACTAAGGACATTATCACATTATTCTTATGTATAATAAAAACATCATTGTTATTATGTATTCAATTACTTTTCATCTCTTAGAATATAAATTTAATTTAAAATTAAAAAGTAGTTTCTTCTGGATTACCAACTTTAATAGGCTCCCACTTTCCCAATAGTTAATGGTTAACTATAATTTTATCAATCACATGTGAATCTTGAGTATAATAATATTGGTTATAGATGTCAAGCCTGCAATATTTTCTTAGGGTTAAATTCAGTATTTCAATGCCTTTTTATAAAAAATATAAATTATATGAACTTATTATCTCGAGAAAATCCATAAATATGTTACAACAACATGTAACCCCCTTATTTCTCCCATGAAAGAAAATTCACATCATGTGTATTTCCATAGTCAAAAATATAATAATAAATATACTAATCCTACTATTTATATAACACAATATTTGAATGGTTCATTACTAAACACATTCATAAGTTGTATTAGAAGACACACGGTACTAAGTTATTGTAGATATGAATACCACTAAATGTAATAACATTCCCTTCCTCATTACCTAAATTTTACACTTACCCACGATCAAAATAATCATAATGAAGATTGGTGTTATATCCCATTGAACACTGTAATTCATATTTCTCTAGTAAACCAGAACACATCTTGTTCAAATTTTCTTGTAAAATCAGATTATTCTAAATAATATTCTGTGTGGTCCCTATAGTTTTTCATATCTTCCTATTATGATTTATGTATAAGTAATCTCAAACACACATAAAATTCATGGTGAATGAGATGGATTAATTGTACTTAACCTTGTGAAATTATATTCATATTCTTTTTTTTGTTACTACACATATTATCATTGATAGATTCCAGACCTTGTGTTGTGGGAAACAATTAATTTATGAATTGTTCAATATGGTATTTATTTAATAATTTGTCAATATTTGTACTATGAATATATTTATAATTCCCTGAGTATATATTATTATATATTTTTCACTAAATATTTAATTTTTTACTTAAATCAATCATTTGGAGAAATATGTTCCTTATTTTTAACAAATAAGTAAAACTAAATATCTGTTTTCCATATATCATTATCATATATAAAATGGAAAACATTAGTGTTCCCACTAACCTCTTTTAGACACATTGAACTCTTTCATTCCAAATAAAGGATCAATGAAAACTATGACTTATTTTATTCATAAATGGATATGTACGATCACCGTATATTATTTGAAAACATTGGTGTCATCAACTCTTTTTAGTGTGCCATATAGGTTGATCCCAAGAGATGTCTGGTTATGGTTTTTGAATTTAGAGAAGACATGAGGTTTATATTACTATTGTGTTCTCTATTGTTGTCTATAAATAATTTATATTCCTACACATTTTATAAAAAGTATTACATGTGAGGTGATGAATTCTAGACTAGTTTAAGGTATTGGGGATTCGTTCTGACGAGTTTTCAATAAATATGATTTTTTTGTTCTGTTGAATTTCGGTATAGGAACATTGAATATTGATATGTTTTTATGTATGAATTGTTCCCTATATCCATATTATGTTTCTATGTTTTATGTATTTTTATACCAATGTAAATTTTTTTGAAGTTGTATATGATTTTGTTTATGGTGTAATACATTGGGTTTATATCTTTTTGAGTCAATCATAAGACATTTGGCATAATAAGCCATTTCTATTATGTTTTATGATATTTTGAGTGGTCTATGATATTTTTCCTTGAATGATGGATTTTGATCCTCATATAACCTTTTTTTTCAATGAAACCCCAACATGAGAGTAATTTTTTGGAATTATTCTTTAGATATATTAATGTTTTAAAAAATATATATTCTACAGGAAGAAATTAGATCAGGTTTTAGAATGTGATTTGTTCTTCAAGGAATGAAATATCATGAAAAATTATTTTGATTATTGATTCCATTAGAGGAACTGAAACAACAATGATAGTTTATTTGTTATGTGAATGTAGGTATTCAAGCACAAAATATGGGGATATTTAAATAGAGTCACTGCAATGTATTTTATGGTAATCATAATAAGAGAAAATGATTCCGAGATTTTTGGAGGAATTAAAAGAAGATTATCATGGAATATTAATAGGGGAATTTCCATTTTTTATTTTGAAATCCAAATCTATATGAAATATTGAAAAGGATTCAGGAATATTTGCACTAAGGGTATATGAAGCCAAGATTTGGTAGAATTTCGATTAGTTATGTTTGTATATAATATTCACTAATATTCACAGAAAGTAAATGATAAAAATTTTGAGGATAAAATGGATGATAATTTGTAAGAATAAATGATAATATGTAAGACATTATATCTATTATATTAAAGACAGAGATAATAAGAATAAATAAGAATAAGAATAATATATTATTTCTCACTATTTTGAAATATGTTTAAGGAGAATTAGAAAAGAAGCACGATCATGGATGTTGGGAAGAAGGAGGCTTCACAATGAAAATATTTCTAAAAACTTATGTTGGGGAAGACATTAATGCGGTTCAAAAAAAACCCAACTTACTATTATAATGTGGTATATATATAAAAATTAAGACACTATGGTGTATCAAATGTTCATGGTTTTACCCTTATATTTAATCCACGTGACATTTCTAGTGGTCTATATGATCTTACGTGTTTCAATGTCATGCTAAGGATTAGATTCTCTTATTGAGATGTGAACCTTGTAAATTATTTTTCTCATTTTCTCTATATGAATGTGGGTTTATTCATATTTCTATACATATTACTATAGAAAATATTTAATTTTGTTTAAAGGGAATTTTAAAAAAAAGAAATATTAATCACTAACTCACCCCTAATGATTTCATTGGTCTTATGGGTGGATTTACAATTCGTATCAAATCCAAGATCCATTTTATTGACTAACTATTTTTTAGTGGATAATGTTAATGTGTTTGTATCTCATTAAATATTAAATCACCAAATTTTTTTCTATAAAATACAATATTCATTCAATTTATTTCAATGAATTATAGAAAATGAAAATTCAACGAAGAAGAAGGGTATTACTATAATTTATGGGAAAATTTATAACATTTAAAAGCATATTATATTTACCTATAACAAATCATTAGATCTATATTTTTATAGTATAAAACTATTTGATTGTATCATCATTTGAAAAGTAATTTTAGGTCATCAAATGATTGAAAAAATATTAACAACTATTGCAATTATCAAAATGAAATACCATATTCATTATTTGGGAAGGAGTTTTTATAAAAAAATTGATGAAGAAAGTTAAATTATTCTGGGATTTACAAGTAAATACTTATAAAGAAGTGATCTTGTTGATGTGCACAAATTTGGATATTTAGAGATTAAAATATGATGATTTATAGATGATGGATAATGAAGTTTTAGTATATTTTTTTAAGAGTTAACGAAAAAGTGATAAATTTACAAAGCATTGGTGAGATGTTTTAAGATTAAAATAGATTGACAATATTCCATACATTGTATCAAAATGGTATGCTACTATTGTTTTATACCTGGAAGATAGAGTCCCTACTACACTTCTTCCTGATGATCTACACAATTTTTACATAGATTATGAGATGATAATGTGAAATAATACCACGAAGAAGGGTATTAAAGATAATGAAATAACTTTTAATTTTAAAATGATGGGGTAATGAAATATCACGAACCATCCCTGGTTGACCCGAATCATCCACCTGAGCTAGATTGTGACAAGGATAAAGAGGCATTACCATTCCTCTTGGATTAGTGGATAGCACAAGGAAAAAAGATATCACAATGGGTATATAGATTATATATAAGAAATCAATAACAACTGAAAAACTAAACATACATAAACATTACCAAATGTAGCTGTGACTAAGGAACTAGAAACAAACTGTGAAATGATACTATAAAAAAACCAGAATCACATGATCACCACGTTTCTACTTTCTCACCATTAACCATATGATCAACATTCTTTAAAGGAAAACTCAAATGAGATTATTGAACATAAAAATACCTCTGGACAACCAAAAACCAATAGCATAATTAGGATGTGAGAATAAAACACCTTGTAGGTTAGCACCACCGATTCAATACACATCCTTTTCAATAAAATTCCATCAAAACTATATTGAAATACAAATAATTAAAATATTTTTTTTTTCATTTTAATGTACCAAACAGAACATTCAAGGAAAAATCACTTTTAGAAACAACATACCAAACTATAATTATTTTTAAATTTTATTACATTCATAACTTCTATTTAAAAAACAAAACCCCAATAGGAAACCATATCTGGTGATATGAATATATGCTAAAATTAAAATAATCTGATCAATCAAGAATAATCAAGTAGGGATGAAAACTAAGGTTTATCAAAAGAAAAATAAGAACCTAAAAATAAGTAATCATGAGAATTTCTTTAACATCCCTAGAAGAAATTCCAAGATATAGTTTGGTCATACTCACCAACTGAAATATGGTTTTTCTCCATAGTCAATAACCAATCTGGGTGCTCTAATCCAGCCTCATTAGTAAAACATCCTACATAGCCTCTCACAAATCTAATGGAAAACAGTCAATCTTGTTGGGACCCTTAAGAAACTATCATGGGACCCTATAGATGTTGCCAAGTAATCCAATTATAATATTATATTGAGAAAGAGGAGGTTATCACATGCATGGAATAAAAAAATAATAGAAAAATTACAATGTGAGTGTGTATCCCAAACACTGACACCAACTATGTGATGAAACACTCATTTGAGGGATTAAAATAGAGGTTTCCAAAATTCCACAAGTAGAAACTGGGCCTTTATATTTAAAAATACTTATCATTTTTATGACCATTTTAAAAACCATTGATAGAACATACAACACTCTCTAAATTTTCAAAATTTTCCTTAATTACCATTTAGATACCAAACAACTTCCCAAGATGCCAAATAGGCCAAGAATTAGAATACATTTTTTATACCACTGTGGAATTCATTAAAAACAATGAATCCATTCAAAAAATGTTAGTTTTACAGAACAAAAATATTTCATTGGAGACATCATTATTTAATATAATAATACATAACCAAGCTGTTATGTTAGATATTATGAATATTATAATATAAATTATTAATATATATGGTTTACCCCAATATATATGAATTCATATATTAATAATTAAATTGAAAAGAAAATATAAACCAATTCAATATAAAGAAAATATTTATAGTTTCTTCTCCCAAGGTGTTTTATACTAATTAATTAAAATTATTTATTGTTATTAATGATATATATATATGTATATATATAATGCCACACCCCGAACTATCTTTTATATTACTTTATAATTTTCATTGACTTTTAAAATTTTGTTGGGGTTCGGGTTGAGTCTCAAATGACAAACATTTGAGTTATGTCAAAAAACACGTGTTTTTGAGTTTATGACACTTGACACACAGGCAGAGAACATTTTTAAAACCTCGTACGGCTCCGCCCTATAATGCTCATGGTCCGCCTACGTTCGGAAAAATTAAAATGGGTAATGATTTTATTGTTGCATGTAATTTTATAATTTTTATTTAAAATGAAATGATAAATTATTATAGTAATTATTATTATTATTATTATTATTATTATTATTAAAATTTTCGTGTAATGTTATTATAATTATTATCTAATTTTTGTGGTAAAAATTGTTATTATTATTATTTATCATTTATTATTATTAAAATCATTATAAAGATTATTATTATACATATCATTATCTTTATGTAGTAGTTATTATTATTATTATTATTATTATTATTATTCGTATTATTAATTATTAGGCGTATTTTTTAATCATACATTAATGTTTCGTTTAATATTATTTTTTTTGATTTTCTTTGTGGATTTTTATTATTAATTTTCCCATAATCCTAACCCCAATCATGCCTTCAATCTTTTTTTTTCTCTCATGATGCCACCCCCTTCTACTTCTTCCGCATAGCACCAAGGCTTCTTTTAGCCTCTCCTCCATCTAGTTCTCCACACCAAGCCTACACTTCACGCCTCCCTCAGCCACTGAAACTCCTTGAATCACCCTCCAGTGGCCTTGCACTCCATTAAACACCTTCGCCTTGCACTCCCCACTACTCTTATCCAGCAGAATCCCCACACCTTGTCCTCTACCTTCCCGCCTCCCGCTGGCTCCCTACTCCAACATACAACTGACGCCCTCTTCCTACAATGATAAATCGGATGAACCTCGACCATCTTCTCCCTTTTTTAGTGCACTCGTGCACCTCCTCACACCACCTGTTGTGTGCTCTGACTGACCACCCTGACCAGATCCGACCCTTCTGCACCTCCTGCACCCTTCCATGTATTGTCCGACCATTAGCCATGCAGGCCGCCTCCCTCCTCCCCTATCTTACAGCCACAACTATACCCGCAGAGATCCTTCATTGATACACACAACTCCTCTTGGTGACCCAATATCTTTCGAAGAGACCGCAACGGGACCCCCCCTCTGGCCGTGACCCCTCTTACCCGTGCTCTAGATGATCAGACAGCAAGCCCTAGACTCCCAGCCTCCACATGTCCTACCACTTCCTCTAGTGGTGGCTACCACCAAGTTTGATTCTTCATTAAGGGTTTTGGGTTTTCCCCCAACCCAAAATGTAAGGCCTATTGTTTTTATGGTCTTTCTTGAGAAATGAGAATTTTCATTAAAATTAGTAATGGACCATTAGAGACTTTAATAAAATAAATTATTTTGGAAAAATCTCTTTGGTGTGACTCAGTGGTGATATTTGGGGTAGGTTGACTGCATGATTTTTGTGTGTTTTTTGTGCTACTTGATTGACTTTGTTGACTCACTGCTCTCCTTTTCATTATATGTTTGAAATGGGAACATGGTATAGTGAGTGAGTCTTATGATAATGACTTCCGCACTAGTTTATATCATGCACAAGCTAGTGGACCTTAGTACGGATTATACTCTGCTAGGGGATTGGGCCCCTTAGTTAGGCTAGGTAGGGAAATACCGAGATTTTGGGTATTATGACATCATTGAGAGTAGGTATGCCTTCAGAATGATTCACAATTATAGTAAGTTCTAGATTATTCACTAGATCCTAGGATCGACCCATGTTTTCATTAGTTCTTATTTGTAAGTAGAGGATGGTTGAGGGGTCTAGTTCAGTTTCTGGCCCTTATGTTTCACTTTTTCCATTGCACTTAGTGTGCGCTGTATGTTATGTGTGGTTTCCCTCTTGACTAAGGACTAAAATTTGGATTTATAAATTGTTCTCAAAAAATTTTTAGAATGAAATGAACCTTCTGATTTCAAGAATTAAACTTGTTTTTTAATTAAATAGGTCAATGGAATTTTACTTGGTTCAAAAATGAATGTGTGTGTGTGGAAAGCCATATTTTATATAATTTAGTTCAAATATGGAATTGGTATGTTCATTATTTCAAGGCAGTGCATTGGGAATAGTTTTTTGGGCATGCCTACTAAGTTTTAATAGTCAAGCCTATAGTGTTTTTCTATTTTTAGTTTTGTTGCAGGTTTGACATGAGCTTGCTCTCCATGGGTGAGAGTTGGTTGTGGATTGGTGAGCGACTCTTGGATTTGCGAGGAGTTTTCATCGTGGGAAGGTTAGTTGGATGTTTTTGGTAATTCCTTCTTTTCATATTATTTATTTACATTGCATTATTCTACTTTTTTTGCTGATTTATTTATTTTCACTGGAAAAAATCATTCCCAATTGTCCTCTATTGATGTCGTGGTACTTGTTGCCAGCCCGGAAGGATCATGAATGCCTCTCGGGCCATGTCGCGGACTGGCTTGGGTGACCAGTTCTGTGTCGACCCAGGTTGGTTTGTGACAAAATGGTATTATGGGGAGGTTGGATCCAAATCAGACCTTGTTTTTCAGAGTTCCCATCGTTATTTGGGGTTTTTAGGGTAGAAGGAGTTGAAATGTCGGGACTCAGGGTGTAGGGTTGGGAAGGACGTCATGAACCCTTTCTCATTCCGAACATCGGGTTACCCTGGGATGTTTGGGTTTGTCAATGTCATTTGAATCTTATGGTTTTTTTGGTATTGGGAAATGAACCAAGAGTAGGGAAAGTGACATCCATGAGCACTCATTGTCTGGAATTCCATGTGGAGCCGAGGAAATTACCCTAGAGTGCTTCTTATGACAGTGGTATGACTGGCATATGGCCGCAAACCATATGTCTGAGTAACCCATCAACACTAGTTCTTTTTGTGGATTGTTTGGGTATTCCTTACTTCAAATTTTTTTTGTAATGTTTTAATTTTGAGATTTTGAAAAGATTTATTTGAAATGGAAATTAAGATTTTTCCATCTCTCCCCTTGTTCTCTTGTTCCATAGTGTTCACCCACAAGTTGTTTTGGTGGATGCCCAAGGTGCAGCTTCGTGTGAGGCATCCTTAGAAAATATTACTATTTATCAACCTATAGACAATGTTCTTGAATTCTAAATGTTGAACCTTCCCATGTTTTATGGTCATGAAGATCCACTTGAGGCAGATGAGTGGTTGTAGAAGATTGAGGGAAACTTCCGTTTCATTGTGATTCATGAGTCATTGAAGGTGAAATTTTCTACATTTATGCTTCAAGTTTCAACATGATAATAGAGGAATTTTGTGTATCCGAATAAACCTCAGAAAGATCTAACATGGGAGTACTTCAATTCGTCGTTCATCCAACTATATTTTTCTAAGTTGACCAAGCTGAGGAAGAATGTGGAGTTTTGTTGACTTGAGTAGGGAGCTGAATCGGTACTAGAATTCTATCGACGTTTCTCAGGCTTAGTTTTGTTCGACAAATGGTTTTTTGCAAACAATCCAGGGAAGGCTTAGAAATTTGAGTCTGGACTCTGACCTAAACTGCGATCGAAAGTGGAAGATCTCAACCGTACCACCTTCTCAGATGTTGTGGGGAATGCCTTTCTTGCTGAAGTTGAGTTAGCAGGAGGACCTGAGGTGGTGGATCCTCACCCGGCCTTGGGAAGTGGTGCAGATGTTGATGATATGAACAGTGGGAAGTGAAATGATGCCGGTGGCTCTAATAGAGCAATCAAGAGGCCATTATACCTCGATTCATCCTCTTCACAACATAATTTCATAATCTTTCAACAATGTGGTAGGAAGGGACACAAGAGACTGACGTGTATGAGTGCTCCAAGACCCTACCACACTTGTGGAAGTTGGGATCACCTGAAGCAATTATACCGTGGTGTTTCCAAGAAGCGCGATGAAGCTAGACCTAGCTCGTTGAAGGTCACCTGAGCCGCTCAACAGGGGTAGAGTGATGTTTGGGGATCTGTTTAGGGTTTTTCTTTGTAGTGTTTCTTGGATGTAGTAGTCATCACCTATATCATTTTTTGGTGTTTATTTTCCTTTAGTTGTAGGAATGGTTATTGTTGAACCTCCTTGAAAACTTTATTTTGAATAGAAGGGTGTTTGATGAAATTGTGGTTCATGTGTGGAGTCTGGGGGTTTCTAAGGCCCGACCGTGAGGCAAGAGATGCTTCAATCATCAGAGCTCCAGCCTTAGGTTCTGGAGTGAAGCTAGCGCGTAGTCAAGAGAACCCCAATGGTGTACAAAGTTCTTGATTTAATATCTTCCATTAGGTAATCATGGTTTGTTTTCATCCAATGGTGTAAAGATGTTGGTATAGCGATGGCCGTAGTTTTGATACTCTATCAGTTGGGCCCTCCCCGTCCCACCACTCCCCTTATGGTGGGGTCTCTGGTTTGTATGGGATGCCTCTGAGTTCGATTAATCCCATCAGTACTTATGGTGGGGAGACCCATCGCGGGTCTCGCTAAATTCCATTTGGCATGATTCCAATACTGGGGAGTCCGTCCGGGCCTCCCCAATTCAGTATTAGAGTATCATTTCATGTTTCGTTTTGGTAGTGTTTAAAGTGTTCGTGTTTTGAGGATGAGTTGTGTATCATGTGTTTTTTTATGTATGTTTGGATCGATCCACTGGAGGCGCATAAAAGTTTGTTGGTCGGTGATACTTGATAATTTTTATCTTTGGGTATAGATCTTTTTGTGGATTTCTGAGGGAAGAATGTTCTATGGTGGGGAGAAATGTCACACCCTGATCTATCTTTTATTTTATTTTTTTAATTTTATGTGACATTTAAAATTATTTTGCGGTTCGGTTTGAGTGCTGGACAAGAAACTATTGAGTAATTTAAAAAAACGCGTGTTTCTCGGTTGTTGTCATTGAGTGCATTGGTGGATCACAATTTGAAAATCCCACAAAGCTCTGCCAAGGAATTTACATGGTCTGCCTGCATTAGGAAAAATTAAAATGGGTAAAGATTTTATTATTTTTAATAATTATATAATTCTTATTAAAAATGAAATGATAAATTATAATTGTTATTATAATTATTAATATTAAAATGTTCAAGTAATGTTATTATAATTATTAAAGAATTGTTGTGGTAAAAATTATTATTATTATAACTTTTATCATTTATTATTATTATTATCCTTATTATTATTATTAAAATTGTTATAAGTATTATTACTATACATATCGTTATCTTTATGTTGTAGTTATTATTATTATAAATAATAATATTATTATTAATTTTGTTATTATTATTCTTATTATTAATTTTGATGCGTATTGTTTTCATCAAACATTAATGTTTTATTTTATTTTATTTATTTGATTTTATTTGTGTATTTATATTACCATTTTTCCCATAATTTTACCCGTAATCACTCCTTATTTTTTTTTACTATCACGCCACACCCCAATTTTGCTTCTTCCACACAACACCAACACTTCTAATCTTTTCTCATCTATCTCGCACTCCACACCCAGCCAAGACTCTACACCTCCCTCAGCCACCGACCCTCCTTGCAGCACCCTCAAGTGGCCTTTCACCACCCTCGGTCACCTCCCTCAAGAAGCCTCCACCTCACACTCTCCACTCCTCCTATCCGACAGATTCCCCACACCCAGTCCTCTACCTCCCCACCTCCCTCGGGCTCCTTGTTGTAGAATAAACCCGACGTTCCCCCTCTTCCTACAATTATAAACCCGGATGCATCTCAACCATCTACTCCCTTTTGCAGTACACTCTTCCGCCTCCTCACACAGCCAGCCGTGTGTTCTAATCGAACGCCCTGCCCCGCTCTGACCCTACCGTGCCTCCCGCACCCTTCTATAAATTGTCTGGCCATCAGCCAAGCAGGCTGCCGACCTCCACCCCCTTCCTTACAACCCTGTCTAGACTCACGGAGAGAACCCCTTGCTACACGCAACTCCTCCGGGTGACCCCTTGTCCTTCGAACAGACCACAATGGCACCCCCCCTCTGGCCGAGACCCCTCTTACCTGCACTCTGGATGACCATACCACAAGCTCCGGACTCCTAGCCTCCTCCTGTCCGGCCACTTCCTTTAGTGGAGGCTACCACCTTGATTGATTCCTGATTGAGGGTTTTGGGTTTTCCCCAAACCCAAAATGAAGGTTTATTGTTATTTAGGGTCTTTCTATTCAATTTGTGTGATCTTATTTGTCGTTCAGTCTAGTTTTGGCTTCCCACAGGTATGGTTGCAATGCGATTGAGGTTTCAAACCAACTTTAAGAGGTCCATCCATGGTTGAGGTATGAACCCCCTTGCACTCTCCTCTATGTATTGAAATACATTTTTTTCTTGTGTTTTTAAATTTCATAAATTTTAAATAATTTGTTTAGTATATTATCTAATTAATTGTTTTGGTGTAAATTTTGTTTTTAAAATAATTTTGTTTTGTTTATTGTCTTCAACCCTATTTATGAGAACTTATGTTGTGTGCACAATTGTTTTATTTAAACTTGTGGTTTGAATTTTACGGTTTTCCATACAATGGCCAAATTATTCCCACTCGATCTTGCTCAAATTTTAATGATTTTAGAATTTATTAAATGATTCTTGAGTTGGTTTCAAGTTTTCAAAGCCGCGATATACATTTCAAAATTGTTTTATAAATTTTTAAATGATTTTTTAAATAATATGGTTGTTGCGAGCCTGGTTTTGAAAATGTGTTTATGCACATGTGTTTTTAAAAGTTGATCTAATCGTGTCGTGGTGTTTTGTTAGGTTGTGCACTCAATGTGTTTTCTTAGAATAGTCTTTTGGATCTTTAAAATTATTAGTGAGTTATTTTGGTGGTGTGTAGTTTTTTTAAACACTTTGTGGATTTTAAAGGGGGTTAGTAAATAGTGTTGATTGTGAAAGGTGTGTTTTGAAATCACGTGGAGGTGGGGTTTGTGCTAATTTTTTATGTGAATTTTTTTGAGTATGCTTTTACGTGTTTTTAGTTTTGTGGTTATTGTAGTGTGTCGGTGAGGAAAAATCTTGATATTGAGGTCATCGGCTTGCGCATGTTTGTGCGTCTGTGCGAGGAACGAATTGCCATTGTGTTTGGACAGCGAACCGAGGGTGGTCCCGCACGACACTCGCCATTAAATTCAAAATTTATTAATTTCTTGATTATTAATAATTTTAAAAAATGGAAAATAATATATGATAATTAATTTATAAATTATAGTTTGGTGTAAAAATAGACATTTATTTTATACACCACATTTGACATTTTTTAATGATGAACAGACACCCAGTAGTGAAAGAATGCCCATTTGGCCTTTAAACATAATTCACGGAATTTCAAATGTATTTCTAATTTATTGATAAATTATTTCCTTTGAAGCATGAACACATGTTTTGGTTCACTTGAGAAATGAGTATTTTCTTTAAAATTAGTGAAGGCCCATTTGGCACTTTAATAAAATAAATTATTTTGGAAAACTCTATTTTTGGTGACTCATGGGTGATATTTGGTGTACGTTGACTACATGATTTGTGTGTGATGTTGGTGCTACTTGATTGACTTTTATGACTCACCCCTTTCCTTTATATTATACATGTTGACATGGGAACTTTCCATAGTGAGTGAATCTTCTTGTGAACTATTCCTGCACTAGTTTAGATCATGCACTGGCTAGTGGCCCTTAGTATGGATTACACTCTGCTAGGGGATTGGGTCCCTCATTTAGGCTTGGTAGGGAGATACTAAGCATCTGGCCATTATGACATCATTGAGAGTAGGCATGCCTTCATGATGACTCACATGTATTTTACATTCGGGATTGTTCACGAGCTCCTAGGTTCGACCCTTGTTTCCTTTAGTGCTTATTTGTATGTGGCAAATAGTTGAGAGGTCTATTTTGGTTGTTGGCCCCAGTGTGACACTTTTCCCATTTCCCTTAGTGTGTGATGTATTTGATGTGTGGTTTTATTTTTTGAATAACAACTAAAATTTGGATATCTAAGTTGTTATCAAAAATGTTTTAGATTGAAATGCACTTTCTCCTTTAAAGAATTAAACTTTTTTAAATAAATTGGGCAATTGACCATTACATGTTTTAGAAATGAAGGTGTGTTTGTGTGTGAAAACCCATATTTTATATAATTTAGTACAATCCTAGAATTAGTAAGTTCTTTATTTTAAGGTAGTGCATTGAAAATAGTTTCTTGGGCATGCCTACTGTGTTTTAATAATCACACCTATAGTGTTTTCCTATTTTTATTTTTTTAAGGTTTGACTTGAGCTTTCTTTCCATGGGTGAGTGTTGGTTGTCGATTGGTGATAGAATCTCTCTGTTGTGAGGTGTTTTGTTCATGGGTAGGTTAGTTGGTTGTAGTTGGTCGTTCCTTCTTTTCATGTTATTTATTTACTTTTTGGTATTCTACTTTTTTCACTAATTTTTTTATTTTCACTGGGTGAAATCATTCCCAATTGTCCTCTATTGATGCCCTGGCACTTGTCGCTAGCCCGGGAGGACCAGGAATGCCTCTCGAGCAATGTCATAGACCGACTCAGGTAACCAGTTTAGGGTCGACCCAGGTTGGTTCGTGACATATAATAAATTCAATCCTATGTTCATTATATTCATCCAGTAGATGTCAAAGGCATAATATAATAACAAACTCAATTTCACACATAATAACCTATATTTTTATAAAGGAAGTTTTACCCCATTTTAATGGAGAACATATTTAAAATGTAGTTTTTATAAATTTTATGAATTATATATATAAATAAAATTAACCTATTAAATAGGAGCCTAAAAAATTATTTTATGGGGAATATTTTTATTTTTATGTGCTCTTTCATTTTTAATGAATAGTGAAAAATACTTAATTCAAATTAAAAAATTCTTTTTCAAAAATTTTATTTATAAGTATAAATAATATTTTGTATTGGTTTTAAAGATTAATTAAATGAATATTACATTAATTAATCCATCTTTGGTCATTAGTATAAATTTTACCTTGAAATGGGATAAAAAAAATACCAATCTTCTGTGAATTTTTGTTTTAAAACTCCCAATGTCGTCCAGTCTGTGGGATTAATTTTAAGTTAATTTAATCCACATATGTGATTGAAATTGGGGAAAATAGATTGAATTTATGGAAAAATTGATACCATATTTAAAATAATAATAATTTATAAATTCTTATAAGGTAAACTTAGTTTATTACCAATAATATTAGTGAATGTAATTTGAATTAATTACAATGATTTAGAGGAAAATTAGCTTAACATAGGGCTAAAACATAAACATAAGAACCAAAATCACATGAAAACATGTCCCAAATTCATTTAATGGAAATATTTTGACCCTATAATCCCTTATATAGTTTCTTTACCATAATTGAACCCCCCTTTGAAAGCAAAAACGTGGGTGGAAATCCATTTTCATAGATTTTCAATAATGTCACGCCTATTCCACTAAAAAGAGTCAATAACCCATATAATATCCTCACACATAGCAAGCCACATTGAATAAACCAATATCATTCCAAGTAGATCCTAATAATCCCATTCCTAAACCATGAATACTATCCTTGTTCATAGATCCATCGTAGGAATACCATTAGAGAAATCAAAAAGAAGTTACCGGAATAAGAGGCAACATCATTTCACAATCTCCTCAGTTTTATTTCTTTTTTCCACTACATAAATTATCTTTATTCTTTGATGATATTTAAATAACTGCCACCAATATATTGAGATGCTTTTATTTTAATTATTATACATATACTTACACACACTACCATTTAATGTGAAATGAACTTAACGTTCTTGTGTACGGTGTATTACCGCCTCATTAAATGGAGCTGTTCATTTTTTACTTTACTGCCATTTAGGGTTAGGAATTATGATGTGATCCATGTTTATATAGGTTATATATGATATTAATAATTACTTTACACTTTTGTAATTATTTTATAACATATATCATCACAAATTCCATTTTGTGGGAATACTATAACATCGTTCGTGGAAGTGTGGACTACCACACCGTCAAAGGGATGTGATTCGTTAACTCTATACATGAAATGTATAAAGGATTGTTTTAGTAAAACTATGTTACATATATGAAATATATATGATACTAGAATTTTAATATATATATAAATATATATCATTGACATTAAATTATTTTAAAATATGATATGAAAATTAATGTAGCATTCATACATACGTACGCCCAACCACATCCATGAACGATGCATTTCATTTCTTACATCCAAACTGTTAAGATTATTATAAATTCACATATACTAAAAATATATGATATTTAAATTATGGTTTAAATTATGGAGATGATTGAACCATGATCCAATTACCAATTACAACAAGTTACAAGGTAAAACACACTTGACAATCTAGGAAATTATCCACCAAAATAGTGAATATAAAGAATGATTGTTAACAAACGAGTTATAAGATATTATAATAAGAACATATATGATATTATATATTTTACTATTGTTATGTTATTAGTTATTGACATATTTAAAAGCATTATATAAGATGTTAAAGGACTTTCACATAAAATGGAAATGATAGGTAAGGGATTTTGTCTCAAATTACATTCCATTGAGACTTATTAGTCATTATGAAAAAATATTTTTTATATGGTGTATATACTTCCCTTTGACATGTTATATCACGTATCTATAAATTTTCAAGATATTAAATGTTTAATTTTATGTTATTACTTCATGGAGATTATGATTCAAATGTTTCAAAGTGATATGAGACACCTTGGAATGTTTAAAGATTATTCCCCTCAAGAACATTTTTAATGAATATCTTTGTAATCTCACTTCTTTTGGTGATTTATAACATTCTTTTGAAATAATAAATTTATTTTTTATGAAAATAATGTCATATATATATGGTGTAAATAAATCAAAATTTTCATATAATATCATGACTCATTCATTAGTAATGATATTTTCTATTTCAATTTGAGTTATTTTATCCAAGGGGATTTGTGTCAAATGTTATATAGTTGGAAATAATTTCCTAACCCGATTTATTTTCATTGGGTTATACTACTACCTAATTATTGTTAATTTTCTATGATTATGTGTAAAATTTATATGACTATCTATTGATATATTCACACTTCGTTATGAGGATTTATAGTTGATACACATAACCTACTTAGTGAATGATTCTCACATCAACGTCATAATATTTTCAAGGGTTTAATTTATAATTTCATTTTTCATCAGATTTTTTATGCCTGAATTTACATCATAGTAAATTATTTTATAATTATATAATAAACCATCTCATTTTTATCCCCTATGGTTATTCATGACCTTTGTCAAATTATAGTAAAATTTTCCCACTATTTGATACTTGAAATGACTTATAACATTCTTTTAAGAATACCTGAATACATATTTCTCTTTAATTCCAGAACATGTTTTATTTTAAACCCCCCTTTTATATAAATGTTATCAAATTTTTTTTAACCATTCCAAAATTATTTAATAAATAAATTTTACCCTTTTCATCATTAACCAATGTTTTCAAATGAAGGTTTTTATATATTTCTAAAATAATACTTTTTCTAACCTTTTTACTCAGAAAAGGGATTTTTTTTTTAACTTATACAACATGTATATATTTACACATCATCAATTCATCAAATCTTCCTTTGAATGTTTATAACGATAATTTTTATGGAATGTATTTAAGAACTTTATTTTCAATTATATGGCTTTCTAAATATATTTTTTACAAATTAAAAAGCATACTATCATTTAGAATGATTTTAAAATATATTTTTAGAGTATTTCTCTTCATCAATGACAACAATGATTTTTTTAATCCTATTGGGATATGTTGTATTGTTACAATATCTATTCTTAAATTTTATAGTTTATGATTTATGTGTCAATGGATAGTATTGAAATTCACATCATTGATTCTTTTTGTAGTCCCTTTGAAATATTTCATTCCCTATAATCATTGAAAATTTAATTTCCCATAATTATCCATATCATTTATCATGGATAAGTTTATTACCAAAGCCATATACCATTTTTGATATGGTGTTTAATTTAAATGTTATTTGATTAGTTGGGGAAATATTGATAAATCCATATACTTTATTCAATGCATATACTTGATAAGGGGTATTGTTTATTCAATAAGAGGAATTCTTATGACACAAGAGACATGATTTAGAGACTATTTAAGGAAAACCCTATTGGTTGGGGACTGATTAATGCAAGTCCTATGATGCATTAGTAGTCTTATGGGATGACATAATTTGGCGAAAGGGTATTTTAGTTTTCTTTTCCAGACCTAGTTATTTGAAATATCATGGGAATGACTTTGAGGGTAATGGTTCCATGTATATAAGAAACATAGTGTCCAATAATTTATAAATTCACTAAATTAGATTTCATTATTATTTATCCATGATATTTTGTGTTGAAATATTTATAGATGTATTTTATTTTAAGTTTAACAATTAATTGGAATGTTCTTATGTTATTTTCATTTAGAAAATTATTATATGTTATCTATTTATTTTTATGGAATTTAGTGTTAGTTATTGACTTTCCATTTTATTCAAACATTTGATTTATTGTTTATATTGAATGTGTGTTCATTTATTTAACTTTAAATAATAATTATTATCATTGATTAATTATTACTTCTGTTATACATTACCATTATTGAGAATTTGAGATCACCCTTATTATATTTCCTTTCCTTAAGAATTACAATAAGTGAAACAAGAATTATATTCCAGGACACAATAAATGGAATGGAATTATTATCTGAAAAGGAAACAATTATACTATAATTTGTGTAATTAATTTTTAATAAAAAGACTCATATATGTGTTCTTAGTTTAGATGGACTACTAAACTATTCAGTCCTTCAAGAGATGATTTAATTTTATCTTATGCCAATTTAATGGTTACATGACTCTAGATCAGGGCTTTCTGTAGATGGGTCAATATATTTTTCATCTGAACAAGCTCAGTAGCAACCTTGGTAAGTGGATATAGGTAAACCTATATTAAAGAAAATATCCCTAATATAGAATTTGAGGTTATGTATATAATACCATCATATAATTTTTTAATGGTATATATTATGTGGGTATTCCTAGAAATACATCCATGTATGGATTATATAAGTGGAAGTGGTTCTGGGATAAATGTACCTTTGGGAAACAATTATAATGTGGTGTTTCAAGTTTGACTTGGAATAAGTTGGTACAAGACAGTGTCCCTTACTGCACACCGAGTTTTTCAATCCAAGGGGATACATGAAGAATAATTTAAATTTTTGTTGCAAATAATTATGATGTTTTTGAATAGATAATGACAATTAATGACCTAGGTTAAACCTTAGACCAAAGATGGACCTATGTTGAAATAAAATGGTTGATGCATTTTTGTATTAAGGATGTATTGAAAAACCCAGTTAAAAGGAAATTTAGGGATTAACCTCCTTTCAATGTAGTCCATAATATTTGTTTTCTAAATTATATTAATATAATTTTGAAAAAGGAAAACACGTATGATGGGTCAAAACTCATCATGTTCATAAATACCATGAGACTTAAACCCATGGTCAAAGGATGATAAGGGTTTCACGCAAACCAAATAACATACATAATGTACTAGTTAATATTTCATTTTTTAACTAAACATTTTTATAAATAAGTTTTAAGGATGAACATGTAGTGTTTAATTTTTAGGTTTAGAGATTAATTTATTAACTATATTATATTTGTAAAATAGTAAAAGAAAAAATAAAGACCTATTTTTTGGGCCTTATGGTCCATTGAAACTGTATTTTAGTTCTTTATGAATCAATATAAATTTTTTTATATTCATTTATTCGATTAAATTGATGAATTAGAATTTTATCGATGCATAAAAAGTGGATGAGAATTTTTTTTATTAAAATATGTCAAGTAATTATGAGAGAAATGTTTTTGTTCTAATACCTTAATATTTATTGAATTTTTGGTCTTTTAATTCAACACATATTTATGGATTTGAGGCCATCAAATTTATATAGATAATTCACATTTTTTCCATTGATGACCTTCATCACACCCTATAAATATTTAATATCTTCCTCCATGTACATACCTCTAGATTTCAATAATATTCTCAAATTTAGAGACCTTGTTATATAATAGTCAATGTGATATTTGTACTTTCCATTATCTCTTTTCTAGAGAATGTCTCAAGAACACTTCTCATGATTTGGGATTTACAAATAGAAAATAAAACAAAATAAATTACCATGACTGAGGTTAAATTTTGAAGATGTATTTTAATTAATCTAGAGAAAATGTAACACCATAAAATTTTAAAATAAGAATATTGCACAAGATAGAATGTGTGACATGAAACATCAATAGAATAATAGAATAAAATATCTTGAGAATTTATTTGATATTTTAAATTAGTCCATGATATATCTTGAAATGAACATGATATTGAGTTAGCATATGTTTCACACACCAATGAGCTTGTTCAATGGTTATCGTTACATGCAATATCGTTTTATACTGAACAAAAATATTTTATTTATAGGTTATTTTTTAATATAATATTATATAACCAATATTTTAAATTGAAATTTGGGATTAGGATAATCTAAATTAGGAAAATATATGGTTCGCCCAAATATAATATGAACTCATCGATTACCAAATAATTAGAAACCCAAATATAAACCAATTGAATATAAAAGAATTATTTTTATTTTTTTCCATAAAAGGTGATTTATCCTAACTAATTACAATTTGTCAGTGATATTAAGGTAACATATATATATATATAATGAAAATATTTTATTTAAACCCTTCCATTATATTTGGTTGGTATAAGATAATAATAAACCCAATGTTTCACCTAAAAATCCTATTTTATTTATAAAGGCTGTTTTACCATCTTTTATGGAGAGCCTCTTTTAAATCCAAATATTAGAAATATTAATTATTTTATATTTAAAAAATTACTTATTATTTTAAATATTAACTTAAAAATTATATTAGGGTGAATTTTTTTATTTTTCCTATAAGTTTCATTTTTTAATTAATATTGATAAATAATGAATTTTAATTCAAAACTAATTTTTCATATAAATTATTTTCGCATTATTTTTAAAGAATAATTAGATAATTTTTATATAAATTTATCTAATTTATGTTATTTATATCAATTTCATTTTGAAATTTGATAAAAAAAAACCTTACAAGCATTTGAATATATTACATTTAACCCCCGCTTTGTCATCTCATATTCGAGATTAATTTAAAATTAATTTATACCACTTATGGTATTTGAATTTAGATAAATGGATTTAATATTCGGAATAATAATATATAATTTAAAATAAGGTAAAACAATTTTCCTTAAAAATATTAGTGGATATAATTATAATTAATTACAATGATTAAGTGGGAAATTAGGTTAACAATGGACTAAAACTAAAAAATAAGTGATTAATCACCTATATAATTTTCCAAAAGTCATTGTAGGGACATAATTATTACATTAAACTACCATTTATATATGTTTTAATATTATTTGATCGACCTTTCATTTATCAAAAGTGGGTGGAATTTCATTTTTAATGATTTAAAAGAATGTCACTCTTCATCTACTATAAAAACCAACACACATATCCCACTTCCTCACACATATTAACAATCATTTTGTAAAAAATATATCATAATTATCCCTAAAATAACCCTGGAATCCTCTCCTTGATCATAAATTCATATGAGGGGTCCCTCTGGTAAAAACCAAAAGGAGTTACCAGAATAAGAGGTGACATCCTTCTTCAAGATCATTTGTTTTGTTTTATTTTCCAATACGTAAAATATACACACTCAATGATTATAAAAAATAGTATCATAAATATACTAATATTTTTTATTTTAGGGGTTTAAACTACACTTACCCACACTTTCATTTAATGGGTAATGAACTTACCATTATTGTGTACGGAGAACTACCGCATCACGAAAAAAAGTTGTTCATTTTTCATTTCAACCTATCATGGTTGGGAATTTAGATAGAAAATCAATATATATATTTTATATATTATATTTATAATGTCTTTATATGCATTTAAATTTTTTATAAGACATACCTTTTTGTACTCCATTTTATTAGAATATGATAACATCGATTGTGGAATGGTGAACTACCGCCACCTTAAAAAAATGTCATTCATTCACACATTACATGGAATGTATAAAATAGGGTCCTAATAAACCTATTTAGAATATATGACATAGATATTATGATATGATAATTATATTAATATATATATTCCATTTAATTTGCATTATTTTAAAATATGACAAGGAAACGAATGTTACGTACATGGGTACGTATGACCTACCATTTCCTTGAATGCTGCATTTCATTTCCTATATCAAAAAATTATATTATATATATATATATATTATTAATATATATGGTTTTTAAATCATGTTTTACATTTTGGTCATGATGAAAACATGATATAATTATTATGATCTACATGTAACAAGTTAAAACATACCGGACAAACTGGGAAATTAACACACAGAATAGCAAGAGTAGTGAAATATTTTTAACAAAAGGGTAACAAGATATTATATGAAGATAATATATGATATTATAAATATGATCATGGTTATGGTATTAGTTATGTATATGATGAGAACCATTATATATGATGTTAATTTATGTTCACCCAAAAATAAAATTCAAGGTATGGGATTTTATCTCAATTTACATTACATTTAGACTTATTTGTTGTTATGCACCTATTTTTATATGGTGTTTATCTTATAAATTGACATATTATATCATTAATCTCATTATTCTCTTGATATTTGGTTTCATTTAATATTAATACCTCATGGATTTTATGATTCAGTTGTTTCCATTTGTTATGGGATGCTTTGGAATGCTAAAAGATTAATCTCCGTGAGAAAATTTTTAATGATTATATTTGAAATATCACTTCATTTGATGATTTTTAACATTCTATTGAAACAATCACTTTATTTTTGAGAACCTGATTTCCTTTATATGGTGTTCATACTTTCAATATTTTATATATTATCACGATACATTCATTCTTCAGGATATTTTGACTTTCAATTTGAATTAATTCATCTAAGGGTATTTGAGTTCAAATTAACCAAGTGGGAAAAGAATTCATTACTTAGTTTCATTTAAATGGGTTATAAAATTACCTAAATGTCATTAATATCATATTATTATGTGTATAATGTCATTGAATATCTATTTATGTATTTACATGTCTTTATGTGGATTTATAGTTGATACATATAATCTAATAATTGTTTTATTCCCACTTCAAGATTATAATATTTTGAAGGGTTTACTTTACAATCTCATTTTTAGGATTTTTACACATTAATTTACATTACAGAAAATCATTTGATCACTATATATTGAAATCTTTCATTTTCGACTTCTTTAGTTATTTATAACCTTTATCATATAATAGTACCATTTTCCCACTCTTTTATACATATAATGATTTAGAAAATGTTTTCAAGAAAACCAGACATCATTTCTCTCTTTAGTCTAATAACCTATTTTCTACTAATAATAGTTTTTTCTAATTTTTTTTATAATGTTATTAACCATTCTCAAATGATTTATTAAATACTTTTTTACCATTTTTACTTTTACCAATTTTTTCAAAAGAATATTCTTGTTCATTTTTGAACAAGGAAATATTCAATACTTATCCAGTATTAATAGGAATGTTATTTTTACCTCATACAACACGTATCAATTTTAATGTAATCATTTCCATGAACAATATTTTGAAATTTTAATGGGATAATTTTTATAGAAAATTATTTCAAAATATGTTTTTAATGAAAATTATTTTAAAAAAGTGTTTCTCTAAATAAATATATATTTTTCCACAGAAAGTTTTATGAAAATATTTTTATAGTATTTCTATTTATCAATGAAAAAAACTGTTTATTTTCACTCCACTATGGATATATTGTATTAGAACAATCCTAATTTTTTTCTAGATGGTTTATTATTTATTTAGAAAATGTTCTATTAAACATTCAATTCATTGATTTCTTTTTTGTACCCATGAAATATTCAATTATCTATGATCATCAAACATATAATTTTTCTTATTTATCTATATCATTTATCATGGATATATTCATTTCCTAAAAAATATACCATTTTTATAGTGGTTTTACTTTTAATGTTATTTGATTATTTGTGGAAATATTTATAAATCCATATCTATTATTCTATACAGATATTGGATAAAGAATATTGTTTATTCGACATGAGGAATAAATATTACATGAAAGTAATTACTTGGGAACCATTTAAGGAAATCCATATGGGTTGGGGACCATTTAATATAGACCCCAAGATTCATCTATAGTCTCATTGGATGAAATTAGTTCCCAAAAAACCCTTTCAGTAGTTTTCTAAATCAGTGTAGTTTAAACAAATTTTTGAAATTTCATGATAGTAATTGTTCGATTTTCCCATTAAACATTAATCCAATAATTATGAAATTCTATTATATTGATTTATATATTATTTATCCATGAGATTTTGAGTTGAAATATCTATTGATTCATTTCATTTGATGTTTATTTTTTAATTTGAATGTTTTCAGTTATTTTACTTTCAATATTTATTATGGATTATCTATTTATTTGAAAGGTATTGGTATTCAATTATTAAAATTCCATATTTTTAACCATTCTGTTTATTATTTATATTGAATGTGGGTTAAATTATTATCCTTTAAATAATAATTATTGTCAGTGGTTCATTACTTATTCCATTTTACTTTACTCTTACTGTGTATTTAAGCTTACCATTATTATGTTTCCTTTCCCATGGAATTATATAAATATTACTAAAAATGATATGCATGGATAATCTAGATTGAATAATGTAATTATCCTCATAGAAGAATATTAAGCTATAATTAGTGTATTTTTTTTGACATAAGACTCATGTATGTATCTCGTTTAACAAGACTATTAATCTAATCATCCCTTTGGGATGCAATTTACTTTTATCATATGCCAATGTAATGGTAGAATGACACCAATTCCTGGATTTTTGGTATTACTTCACTAAATTGGTAAATGGAATTTACCATTGAATTTGACCTAATACAATGGTATGTGTTCTATTGTAACATGTTCTCGTGTGAAATGATATGGTGTTAATGGAATGGAATGGAAATCCCAATATTACAAAATAGTGTTGAAAACATGATAACAAACATATGAAATAGAGGTTTATTCTATGTTATGACTCATTTTAGAATGTTACTCATGAGTTGAGAATAGTGTTTTGGGGACTGTTTATTTATAAAATTATGAATTTTAATCAAATGGAATTATTATATGGAATGAAAATATCTTAAATTTTATGTTGTAATTATAACAGATATTTGATAAATTATGTTTGGTGAATTTTAATTATTTACCTATAAAAATGGTAAAATCATCATGTAATTGGATTAGAGATATAATACTATTTAATTTATTTGAAATGGGATGAAATGTTCCATGAAGAGGATCTAGGGGGTGTTCCTGAAATAATTTTCCTTGATATAAAATTATTTTTTGGTAAATAATGGGGTTTTGTTGAGTTTTCCTTTACATGATGATGGGTTTGTATTAAATTGGGGGAATTTATAGAGTCAATGTAGAAAATTATTTATATCAAATTATGTGATAGATCCTTGGATTCATCTATAAAACTCATATAAATTTGATGGTGTGTGGAAACCCTATGATTTTTAATGGTCTAATTCTATTAAATATCTTAGAAAAGTAATTGTATTACACATTGATTAATTATTGTGATTTTCTTAAGTAGGCTCCCCATGAATTTGGGTAATTTCGATATTTACCAAATTCCATGAATTAGGGTCTTGGATTTATTTTTGTAACCATGTTGAATGTGGCATGTTATATTCCATAGATTAAACATGATTTTATTTTGGTGAAATGTATCGGGTATTTACTATTGATTATTATAAATCGTCACTTATAATTTTGAGGATAGTTCTTTCAGTATTGACTGGTCGATTGATTGTGTGTAATTCTAAGGGTCACCCACTTGTAATCTCCATGGGATTCATTGTAAGGTAATTTCTTGTTAAGATAACTTGATTCGATATATCTTTTTTGATTATGGTTCCTTTAGTGATACACCTTGGAACTAGATAAGACATTCCATATGCTATGGAGGGATATACAATGACATTGTATTTTTCATGTATGGTCAACTCGGTTTTCACTATAGTGCATGATTTTAGTGTTTTTGTTGTTTAATTATTTTTTAGAAAATTAATGTTTTACCCTTCATACTTCTACCTAAACTTATTGTATATAATATTTATTTTATGGAAATAGATGTTGGTCACCTACTATGTTAGAGTCACACCATACATTGGCCCCTATGGAACTTGGGTACCCAAGATGAAGACTATTTGTTTGATTGTTCAATCTTGGAAAAGTGACCATTGTTATTGTGTTTCATTGGTTTGAATTAACATGTTTACATTATGGTGTTGATGATGGGAACAGAAAGGAATCAAAACCATATTGGTTTGGAGTTTAGTTTTAGTTTTATATTTTTTCCTATTATTATCTATTATTGTTGATTCTCCCATGGGAGATCAGTTCTGTAATATATAGAATATTCCTTGTGACCATATTTTGTTATTGAAGTTATTTTGTGCAATTTTCGTGGATTATTATATGATGATCCTTGTTTTGGATTTTTTTATTTACATTCCGCTATAATTGCTACATTGATCAATGGTTTTAGTATCCCCATGGTATCCCTATAGATCCTCTCTACATGTTGGTAGACTATGGAATATTTGGAGGTGTACATAAGGTGATGTGGTTCAACTGGTGACACTATTCATCAAAGTTAGTTCATTTGAGGATTTATAATAAGTTATTAAAGAAAAAATTAAATAATAATTAAACAAGGAAGATAAATATTATTAATGTATTATTAAATGAAGTATCTTAGAGATAGTATGTGGTTTAAAATTATTGAGAGGCATGAGTGAATGAAAATAGATTTATTTTTATTATTATAATACTTTATAACTTACAATCTTGTATGTAGACATTGACTATGGAGACAATGTATGAATGAAAATGAATTAGAAGAAGAGTTAGTTATAGATGATTTTAAAATGATGTATCAGAATATATTTCATGAATGAATTAACCTACAACATGAAATATTATTTTTAAAAAATATTGAATTTTTTATAATACCATACAGTGATACTAGTAAAATATTTGACCTATTAAAGAAAATATGATCTTGATTTGTCGGAAAGAAGGGTGATTATAAGGTGGTAGAATAAAAATAACTTGAACTTGTGGATCGTTATTTGGTATAATAGATTCAATAAACTAGAATCCCTTGTCATGTATAGTTTTTATCCTTCCTCACAGTACAAAACATGCTCAACGTAATAAATAATAAATTATTTTTTCATAAAAGTGGATCTCATTTGTACAAATGAGATTTGAGAATGAATACAAGAAACTATATTGTATTTATATGAGAAATAAATTCACTTGAATGGTGATTGATAGAAGATGCTTCGAATGATGGATCATGAAATTGAGAAATCCAAAAATGATGTATGTAAGTATATTAGTAAACAAGGGCATGGGAATTCAAAATAAACTAGATATTGTATGTAGGTGTTACAAATCCTGAATTAGTTAGGAAAATTTAAAGATGCAGTGTATTAAAAATGGACTTTTAGTTCCCTTAAAAGGAAGTTATGTAATGACGAAATACATCACGTTCCCCAGAAATAGATTCATCATGAATCTATGATCATGTTATAAGTTATGTTTGATGATGAAGAAACATGTTCATGGTTCATAAATGATCGATCATGGACTTTATGGGTTGATTCATCCAGGTTTCATGATATGGAAACCAAAATATGAAAGTATCTATAAATCCATCATAATACGAGTTGATATGAATAACAAAAACATGAAATATTAAACTGAAAATATTTATTTCTCCCAATCAGTGTGTCTATAAGATGTGTGTTCATTAAAGAGTGTTGTAATTAGAAGATGGGAACTATTTGAATTTATGTTTTTGTGGTTTTATAATGGTATATATATATTCATATATAAAATATGTTCTGAATGACGTGATAAAGAATCATAATAACATTCTACATTGTGACTCTATAATAATTTTTCAGAAAGCATTGGAATCAACCGAAGAAGATAATCATTATTGGTGAATGCTCTGGGATTCATAGAAGTGAGTACAGATATATATAATTGACATTGTCATGGAATTCTTTACATTGAAAAAACAAGAGTTTTTTTAGACATGATGATGAAATTGAGTTAACAAAAAGTAGAGGAAGCACTGGAAGAAGTGTTAAGAATGTTAAAATTAATATTATTGAATTCATAAGAAAAATATTTACCAAAATAGATATAAACGTTAAATTTATGTGAATTTAAATAATTATGTTGATTTTGAGCTAGACGATCAACATTCTAATATTCATGAAATAATGTTTTTATTTCATGTGTATTTTTTATGAAGACATTAAGGGATATATTTCGTTGAGATATGATAATGAATTTTTACTCCTAAAATATAGGATATTCTAGAAGGCATTCAATGAAATTTATTAATGTGATAGAATCATGGAGTTAAAATATTTTGAATCACTAAGAACTATTTTTCATATTTGAATATATAAAAGGATCATAAATTATTTAGATAAATATTATATGGCTGATATAATATTTTTAAGGAGATTTTTCCAACCAAGTACCTTAAAAATGATTTAGTTTGTTAAAATAAAATTGAGATGACTAGAACATTATGTTCTAGGGAAATATGAGAAGACTGGACAATCATGTTCCTAAGAAAGCTGAGATGAACTAAAAATTTTGTTAAGAGGAAGAAGTTAATATCTATATAATTGATGTTATCTGAAGAAAAAAATTATTATATGAATATACTACAGAAAAATATGTAGATTCAGTAGAATACATGTTCATGTTTTTGGAATTTTAAATACTATTGTATATTCTATATTTGGGACACATTATAAATTCAGGATACATACTGTGTGGGAAGAAAACCACAGGCTTTTTATAAGAATATACCATGCAATGTGAAATTGATGAAAAAAGTATTAGTAGAAAATGTACAACTCATCATGAATCGACAAAAAAGAAGTAGGTTCTAAAATTTAGGACAACCCATGTCAAAATATCTATGTGTTCTTTACATTATATTATTTGTATAACTCTTGGAAAAAGTTATAAAGGTTATTTATAGATATTCATAGATAATAATTGGAAATAGTGGTTTGATGAAATCAAAATAATAAAAAAATATATTAAAATTAATAGAATAAAACATAATAACCCTTGATTAACCTCATCGGCCTATTAAGGTTATTGAATGACCCGCAAAGAGTCTCAATTATTATAAGACTGTATGATACATATATAGGATCTAAATTATTATTTCCAATTTTTTATCAACTTATTTTAAAAATATACTATTTCTTTATGTTGAATAAATGATCATAGAAGATGGTATGGAAGATAAAACTAATATGAAATAAAAGAACCTTATTCATGGTTATATAAACATATAGGTTTTTTAGGAAATAGTTAAACCTGAAAAATAATTATTTTTACAAGAAGTAAATTTTAATATCATGATATCAATGAAAATAGAATCCACCAATACAAGATCTTTAAGTGAGTGGTACGATTATGGAAATATAAGTTATAATTAATTATCCTAATGAAGAATATTTTTCATGAAATGGTGACAAAGAAACATTTGAAAATATTTATGACTTTTATACTAAAATTATATACCCTATAATGTACGATTCCAATTATCTTTATATATATATATATATATATATATATATTCTTTTATAAATAGACATTTTATAGAAAAATCACATATAATGAAACAAAATAATACAATTGAGGAATCATTGGTTAAGAAATTATGTGAGTTTAAAACTCTCACTATAATCATTTAGTGGTTGGATGAAATGGTTTTAGATTCTCAAAAATTGATCAACCTCATAGAGGAAACATTTTAAAAAAGTTTTCAAGGGAATTTATTTTTATAAAGAAATATGTTTAGTAAAGATTCCCTAAAATTAATGATAGAGTGGATGGAATGAAATTTAAAAATAATAAAAACAAAAGTGATCAATGAAATAGAAAAATAACTCCATAAATTGTGCATGATGAATGAAGAAAATATATAGAAGTTAAATTTGAATGTGAAGAAAAGATGAAAATATCTTTAGAACCATTGTAATAAAATAAATTAAATGTGTCTTGAGATGTAAATAATATTCACAAAATCATAATCACTAAACAAATATTCAGTGGAATTTTTAAATACAAATTACAATACAAAAGTTTCAGTGAAACGTTTTATTGTAGATAGTCGTAGGAAGAATATAACATCATAAAATGTTTTATCTTTCGATAAGATGAATGAAAAGGTAACCCCAGGTTCTATTGAATCTCTATGGATTAATTCCACTTATTGTATTATTCTTGGTTTTAGTTTTAGAAATAGACATGTAATGAAAGTTGATGTGAAATCCACCACTTCTGTAAATGTGGGAGAATGAAGTAAGAGAATAGTATCCTCTTAAGATGTTATAATGAAATAATTTATTATTTATGAATTAAAATATACATCAACTTTCCAAACCAAATCACAATTGAAGAAAATAATATTTTTTATACTACTGGTGTAATGGAAAATGAATACATCAAGACATTGATTGTCGGCATAATATAAAAATTACATATAAATGTAGAAGGCCAACATGTTGGGGAATGAGATTTATGATAAGAGGAATCTAGGTAATATAAAATAGTGTAAATATAAGAAAGAAAGTCTATTAACATTAGATAGATTTCAATATCAAAAACTTATATATAGAAATTATAAAATATGTTGTCAAAATAATGGTGATTACTAGTTTAAAACAACCAAGGAAAATTATGTTGAATCTGATGGAATAAGGACATAAAATTTCTAAAAAATATGAATGAATGTTTCATAAAAATACTTCTATTGATTATAGTAAAAAGGATGTTAAAAAGATATTATCTCTTAAGATGGAAGAAAATTAATAGGTCATAATGAAGAGGAGATGCTTCTACTTTTGGTGTATGGGTCACATAATTGAAATATATAATAATTACATGAATATAATAGTTAAATAAACAGTTATATAAAAAAAATTTAAATAATCCCATATAAACAATAGGTGAAAAAATGTTTAACACGTTGGATTTTTTCACGTCGGTTCTATATAACTGATGTGCAAGGCTTTAATAATTGAAATATCACTTTGTTTATTTTATAACCGATGTGATATATCGATCATGATCCATTTTTGACATCGGTTATTTTATAACTGACAAAAAATATATGGAGATTGGCCTTTTTTACATCAGTTATTGTATAACCGACATGAAAACCCAATCTACCGCACTTTATCACATTGGTTATAAAATAAATGATGTGATAAGGGAAAGCTCGGCACTTTTTCACATTAGTTATAAATAAACTGACGTGATAAAGCTAATCTCAGCAATTAATCACGTCAGTTATCAAAAGAACCGATATGATAAAGCAACATTTATCACATCAGTTATTTTATAAATGACATGATAAATTGTTTTCTAGATCAGTTAATAAATAAACGAAGTTATAAATATTAAAAAAATATCTTACAATGTCGGTTGTTAAATAACCTTCATGGTAAATGATTTAAATGATTTATCGCACCCCATATTCAGTCATTCTGTTTTCTTCGATCGGGCGACCTGCATCTCGTCTCTCTCTCACGGAAAACCTAGGAATGATTATTCGAATTCATTCCCTCTACCCTTGTTTTTACAACATCATTCTTAATATTTTTTATCATCATATCTATCTGGTCAACTCACAACACTCAAGAAATCCGCACATGACAAATTTTTAGTTTTTATTTTCCATGATGCCCAAAACTAATTTTTTGAGATGATATTTTTCTTTTTTCTTTCTCTCATGGTATGTTTCATAGTGTTCATTTATACCATGCTAAATTATTTTATGGTAAAATAATCCCATGGAAGTGAGATCATGAATGTTTACGTTTTGTGTGTGTTCTATCATGCGTGTGCGCGTGTACATGGGGTTTCTAACAGGTTGGGGGGATGTGCAAGTTGGTGGGGGTGTCCAGGGGGGATTGGTGGGATGTCCAGTGGGGTTGGGGTGTCCAGGGGGTGTCAAAGGGGGAGGGGGTGGTGTCCAGGGGGTGTGGGGGCTGCCCAAGGGGGTTGGGGGTGTCCAAGGGGGCACAGGGGATGTCAATGGGGGTGGGGGTGATGTCCAGGGGGTGTAGGGGGCTTTCCAAGGGGAGAGGGGTGTCCAAGGGGGTGGGGGAGGTGTTCAGGGAGGTTATTGGGTTGTCCAAGGGGGTAGGGGTTTCCAAGGGGTGGGGGTTGTCCGGGGGGGGGATGTCTTGAGTGGTGGGGGCTGTCCAGACGGTTCGGGGGGCTATCTAGAGGTTTGTGGGTGTCGAGGGGGTGGGAGTGATGACCAGGGTAGTGGGCGCTATCTAGGGGGTGTCCACGGGTCTGGAGGTGTCCTGTGGGGTGGGGGGGGGGGGTTCCGGGGTGTGGGAGGGCTATCCGGTGTGGTGTCTAGGGGTGTGGGGGTGTGTCCAATGGGGTGGGGGAATCCAGGGGTGTGGGAGTGTTGTCCAATGGGGTGGGGGGTGTCAGGGGTGTCCAGGAGAGTTTGAGTAGGGTCTGGGCAGTCCAGGGGTGGGAGCATTTCCCGAAGGGTGGGAGGGCTTTCTAGGGGTGTGGGGGGCTGTCTAGGGGGTGTCCATGGGTGTGGTATTGTCTTGTGGGGTGAGTCTGGCTTCCAAGGGTGTGGGAGGGCTGTGCAGTGTGGTAGGGGGGGTGTCCCAGGTGTCCATGGGGATGGGGGGGGGGGGGGTAGTCCAGGGGGTGGGAGAGGAGGCGCCTCCATCCCTCGGGGGTCTGAACGCCGTTGGAAGGTACTCATCACTCTCACATGCGATGCTTGAGGTCTCAAAATGTTTCACCAATGCTTTCTTCCCCTATAAACATCATTCATTCTGTCACATTGATGCCAGTATAACCAGGGGACATGACATCATGTGAGACTAAAATAACTGGATCTTGGCAGTGGAAATCTCAAGGATCATGCGAGACTAGAAATGATGATCTCAAGCCCACCCATGAGATTCCTGAAATGACGTTAACCAAAATCCTGACAGTGGGAAGAGGGCGCTAGTTCAGTTGGTGGAGAGGGATGCAGAGAAGACAACTTTGATGATCCAAAATGTACCGAACAAGTACATGTGACTGTTTAGTTTCCCAAATTAGATGCTTGAACAAATATAGGGATTTTTGTGTGTTTTTTTGGTGTCCTCTATGCAATGTGGGTCCAGGAACATTACTAACATTTCCTGTCTATCACAAAAAAAAACACACAAACCACCCAATATTTGTTCAATCATCTAATTTGGGAAACTAAACAGTCACTTACGTGTACATGTTGGGTATATTTCAGATCATCACAGTTATCTTCTGCGCGTCCCTCTCCACACACTGAACCAGAGCCATATTCCCACCACTGGGCTTTTTGTTAATGCCATTTCAAGCTTTTCATGGGTAGCCTTGGGAGTATCAATTCTAGTCCCACAACATCTGGGAGACAACCACCGCCAAGATCCAGTTATTTTAGTCTCACATGATGGTGTTTCCTCTGGTTATACTAGCATCAAAGTGATGGAATGAATGATGTTTATAGGGAAAGAAAGAATTGGTGAATCGTTTTGAGATCTCATGCTTCGCATGTGAGAGTGATGAGTACCTTCCAATGGCGTGCAGTCCCCCCCCCCCCCCCGAGGGATGACGACGCCTCTTCTCCCAACACCATCAATCCAGGGGTAGTCTAGGGGGTGGGGGGTAGTCCAGGGGTGTGGGGGGGGGGGGAGTCCAGGGGTGTGGTGGGGGATGTTCAGTGGGGTGGGGGGTTATGGTATGGTTTTGGTTTATTTTTGTCTGGGGGTGTCCAGTGAGGTGTGGGTGTCCAGGGGTGTGGTGGGGGTTGTCCAGTGGGGTTGGAGGTTGTCCAGGAGGGTGAGAGTGATGTCCAGGCGAGTGGCGGATGTTCAGGGGGTGCCTAGGGGTGTGTGTGGGGGGGGGGGGGTGCAGTCCAGGGGGTTTTAGGGGTGTAGGAGGGATGTCCAAGGGAATGTTGTCCAGTGGGGTGGGGTGTCTAGGAGGGTGGGGGTGGGGGTGGGGGGAGGGTTTCTAGTGGTGTGGGAAGGCTGTCCAGGGGTGTGAGAGTGTTGTACAGGGGGTAGGGGTGTTCAGGGGGGTGGGGGGTTTTCCAGGGGTGGGGGGGGGGGGGTCCAGGGGTGTGGGGGGGGGGGGGGTCTAGGGGTGTGGTGCGGGCTTTCTAATGGGGGGGGGGGGGGTGGGGGGTGGGGTCTGATCTGGTTTTGGTAAGGTTTTGGTCTGTTTTTTGTCTAGGGGTGTCCAGGGGTGTATAGTGGGGTGGGAGGGTGTCCAAAAGGGTGGGAGGGATGTGCAGGAGAGTGGGGGGGGGGGGTGTTAAGGGGGTGTCCAGGGGTAGGGGAGGGGGGAGGCAGTCCAGTGGGGGGGGGGGGTTCTAGGGGTGTTGGAGGGCTATCCATGGGAGTGCTATCTAGTGGGGTGTGGGGGAGGGGGGTGTCCAGTGGGGTGGGAGGGCTTTCTAGGGGTGTGGGAGTGTTGTCCAGGGGGTGGGAATGTCCAGTAGGGTGGGGGGGGGGGGTATCTTGGGGTTTGGGGGGCAGTCTAGGGGGTGGGGTGGGGGGGAGGCAGTCCAGGGGTGTGTTGCTGTCTAGGGGTGTGGTTGGCACTGTCCAGTGCGGTGGGGGGGGATTCAAGGGGTATGGGAGGGCTGTCCAGGGTTGTGGGAGTGCTGTCTAGGGGGTGGGGCTGTGTAGGATGGGGGGGGGGGGGTTCTAGGGATGTGGGGGAAGTACAGGGGGTGCAGGAAGTTTAGGGGTGTGGGGGGTGTCCAGGGGTGTAATGGGGGATATCCCGTGGGTTGGGGGAGGGGGGTTTCTAGCGGTGTGGGAGGGCTGTCCAAGGGTGTAGGAGTGCTGTCTAGGGGGTGGGGGTGTCCAAGAGGGTGGGGGTTGTCCAGGCGTGTGGGAGGCTATCCAAGGGGTGGGGGCAGTCTGTGGGTGTGGGGGGTGTCCAAGGGTGTCATGGGGGCTGTCCAGTGGGGTGGGTTCTAGGGGTGTGGGAGGGCTGTCCAGGGGTGTGGGAGTGGTGTCCAGTGTGTGGGGGTGTTCATGAGGGTGGGGTTGGGAGGGGGGGTTCCAAGGGGTGTGGGGGCTGTCCAAGGGGTGGGGGTGTAGTTCAGGGGTGTGCGGGGTGTCCATGGGGCTGGTGGGGGTTGTCCATTGGTGGGGGTCTCAGGGTGTGGGAGGGTTATCTAGGGGTGTGGGAGTGATGTCCAGGGGGTAGGGTGTCTAGGAGGGTGGGGGTTGTCTAGGGGTGTGGGGGGATGTCCAAGGTGTGGGGGGCTGTCCAGGGGTGTGGGGGGTGTCCAGGGGTGTGGTGGGGGATGTCCAATGGGGTGGGAGGGTGTCCAAGAGGGTGGGGGAGTCTAGGGGTGTGGGGGTTGTCCAGGGGTGTGGTATAGGCTGTCTAGTGGTGTGTGTGTGTGTGTGGGGGGGGGGGGGGTCTGGTCGGGTTTTGGTTTTTTTTGATCTGGGGGTTTCCAGTAGGGTGGGAGTGTTCAGGGGTGTGATGGGGGGGGGGTTATAGTGTATTTTCTTACGGGTTTTGGTTTGTTTTTGAAATGTTTTTGGTTTGTTTCAGGTCTTTTGGCAGGGCATTAGAGTGGTAGATCAGTTGTGGAGGCTATCCAGTGGGGGGGAGTTCTTGTCTGTTTTTTGGTAATTTTTTGGTCTTTTTCATGTATTTCAAAAGGTAATAGTAGGGGTTGATTGGTTTTATTTAAATTATTTTTCCGTCCGCCATTTATAACCGACGTAAAAATGCACTGGGATTAGTTCTAATGTCGGTTATTTAGAATCCGACATAATAAAATCTTGGGAAATGGTTTTTACATCAGTTATGAAATATCAGATGTAATAAATGGAATTGAATAGTTTTTTATGTTGGTTCTAAAATAACTGACGTATAAGATATGTTTTCACATTGGTTTTATTTAACCGACGTTGGAAACCGCTTGGTAGATAGGTTTATCACATCGTTTATGGAAGTAACCATCGTGGAAAACACTTCAGAGGAGTTATTTATGATGTCGGTTATATAATTACTGATGTGAAGGAGTATTTACAACATCGGTTATTAAATAACTGACGTAATAAACCATGACTCGGAAGTGTTTTTGAAGTTGGGTTTTTATCAACCAATGTGAAAAACGAGTCCGATTTCGGTTTTTTACATTAGTTGTAAAATAAACGACGTAAATAACAAGGTTTATAACGTCTCCTGCAATAACTTTGGCCAAAAGCCGACGTAAAAAATAAAAAATAACCGTTGTAGAAAATGTTTTCTACATTAGTGAAAATATAACAGATTCAAAATTATGAATGACTCATATAAATAAAATGATGTGGTTCACCATATGTTTCAGAATAATGGAAACTTAATGAAATAAAAATTGTGCATAGAATGTGCAACTTGTTCATTCATAATTATGATAAATGAATGAATATATTAATAGATATATTGAATCTAGAATGTAAAAGGACATATCCATTGAAATTAAAATTTCACTATAAAAGGTAATGAAAATTAATACAAGCATAAAAAGAATGATTGACATATATTGAAGGTTTTCATGATTATATGGGAAGAACATTTGGAGGCTATAAGGAGGATAGAAGAAGAAGAAAAGAGGAATCATATTATCTTATTAGATGTTGTAATGAAGAAAACCCCACACAAATAAAAAGTATAAAACTATGGAAAATAGGTATATGATTCCCAATGGAGTTCATAAAGGGAAAACTAAGGAAAACTGCCTAAACAAAATTGGAGTTGAAATAATGGGAGTTTTTAGGTTGAGGAAACCTTATTAAATTTTGTAATGTTATAATATTTTATGATATAGTTCTCTTTAAATATATTTAATTTCTTCAATATATTTAATTACATAGAATAATGAATTTTAATGTAAGGATATATACTATTGAAATATTATTATATAATTTGACATTTATATCATAGCTATCATATTGGGTGTATGAAAAATAAAAGCTAAATTATGAAAAAATATTGTTTGTGTTTTTATAAAAAGGAATAATTAGTTTTAAATTGAATTTTAATTAAAACAAAAATAATTATGTGGTAAAATGAGATGTTTTTTATAAATACTATAGTATAAATAAAATGTGTTTTTATATTAATTAATTTAAATAAAATATATTGACAAATAATATTAATTATTTATGAAGATGATATATTCGATAAAATATTTTAACATCCATCTAAGAGTTTCTTACATTTTATGGAATGACTTTATACTCATATTTATGCTTAAAATGCAATTTTCTAAAATTGGGTTTCTAAAACTTTTGACACTTATATTAAAATTAATTTCATCCATATATATATATTTAATCTTGTAAAATGGATTCCATTTATATAATCTTATTATTAATATTATTTAATAATTTGTACTTAATTTTATTCATTATGGATTGTAACTAAGGTAGAAATTCATTAATATGATAAAAGTTAAAAGGGTTTTATAAGGTGATAAACAAAATCGATTAGGGTTAAAATGACCTAAAAAAATATATAAATATTTTTTAATGAATATTTTTCATTTTAGCTAAACATCTCTTCTAACATGATAAAATTTGGATCTATTTTCTCATGGGAGTGAGTTTATTATATATTAATATTTTTAATAATTACAAGTATGCCACTTTCATCACTTATAAATGGTGAATCTCTCTCCTCTATTATCCACATCACATGATCACATTATCTCAAAAAAAACCTTCCAAATGTCTTATTAAATTATGTAGGAACATCATAGTGGTTCCAATATTCTCATAAGGAAAACCCAAGTGTCCTTATGAACTGATTCAAAGGTGGTTTCTCAAGGAAGAGTTGTATGTTTTTATCAATATTTTTATAGATTCCGTCATATTATAATTCTTATGAATTATTTTCCCATCCTAAATTAACTAATACAACATGTTAACTATAAGGATATTCTATTTTTATTGTGGCACTACCATTTTCTACATCCATGGAAGAGATCCTAGTTTTCCCCTGTAAGACATTAGAATATTTCTAGGAATATTTTTGGTGCCTGGTGCTAAATCGACGTGTGATTTTAGGGCCGATATTCCCATAATTAATATAAATGAAATATTAAATATTTTTTATTGTGGATGAATATTTTTTTATAAATTATTGAATATATTCTAAGCATAAGCTTGGATCAAAAATCTGAATTCATTGTTACGTCCGAAACATTGCTTTTAACCTAGGCATGACATAACATTTATCGGATTAAGTCATGTATAGAAAAAGTCACCAAGAACAATACCATAAATAAAATTATTTAATTATAACTGATAATATAAATAAATCATGAACGTGAAAATGGACTAGAAATTTGATATCACTATTAAGTTATTAATGTGGTGTTTTCTTTAGGCATGACCTAATGTTGTTCGACACGGGACATTCAGATGATATTGTCAATGTTGATACATTTAGTGAGTAAATTTTTTTATTTTAATTTAATTAATTAGTTTTCGTACATGACATAAAATATATAAATATATTTTCATTGAAATTATCCTAGGTCAGCCACAAAATCTAGATAATTTCTAAGAGGTCCCCCTACCGTTCATTGGAGAATCATGAAGAAAGACAATAGATCATCATATCCATGAAAATTAGGATATAGTGAATGAAAATACATCACTCTTATTTTTGGATAACGCATTCTTAACCAATGATTGATCCATAATCAAGGTAGGAATGATCCTCTATCACGACCTGCCCCAAGCTGGGGCTCAATCCTCCCGAAGCCCATATCCATTGGCCATGGGGTGATGATAAGAGATGAAGGATCAAAAAAATCATGGATTCCACTGGTGCCTATCACCACCACATAGCCTTTGGAACCTGGCATGGTGTGGTTGTAGATCGAACCCAAGGATGGGTCGAGTCATCACCAAGTGGTATTAATGAAAGTTCATTCGTTGTGATTTTTTTCATACATAACCCCTTAAGTAGACATGGTTTAGTTTTTCAGAGCATTTAAAAAGTGTGTTGAGTGTGGATCCCAAGATAGGGAGTCCAGTGGTGGCGTGGTGGTTGAAATATCCATTCATCAGGACCCTGACTTCCGGCATGTCCACTCAGCATGCCAATTCATTTTAAATAGGGATTAATGCAACATGTATCCTATAGGATTGAGAATTAAACTGTCATTATTGATTCATCTCCCAAATATATATATATATATATATATATATATATATATATATTCTTATCTGATCGTGATACTCCATATAATATTCAAGATCCCTCCATGACGTTAGTCATCTAGGATAATAGATCGATTTCCTGATTATTCTCCTAGGAGTGAGGAGGAAATTGTTCAAGGTCTATCCCATTAACACTTCCTCTTGGTTGGAAGGTAGTATCACCACCACCTATTGAGTAGAATATCATTCTAGCAGAGTAGGATGGGGATGCACATAGGCCTGGAACAGTCCATGATTTCCAGCATTGGAGACCATTGAGGTTCGATGGTGAGAAATATAATCATGTATTAAGGGATTGACGAGAGTCATTGGTCTGTGTTTTTAGACTCATACGGTCATCAATGGATCATATGGTTGTGCTAGCAGCCATCCTTTTCCATGAAGTAGGTGTTCATTGGTGGAGCATAGTTATGGAAATTCACAATGAGTTGAAACTCTCTTGGGATATATTCCAGTAGCTATTTCCTGAGGAGTACTACCAATCCTGCATATGTTCTGTTTTAGATAAAGGTGGTTCTAGAGCTGTAGAAGGGAGGAATGATGATGGAAGAGTACACTACTATGTTCACAGACGTTACATAGTAATCACTCGACATGATCTTCAATGACTAAATCCGAGTAGATAAGTAAGTGCATGGACTTTTTAGTGAGGTCTGAGCTAGAGTTGTGCCATAGTGCATCCAACCTATGTCAGGGTGGTTGAGCTGTATTGGTAAAAATGAGAATTCATTCAAAGTGACACTTGGATGTTGGAACTATTTATATTCATCACATATTTTAGTTATTTTTAGTTCCTAGAAGACAAAATTAAAAGGGATATCAATGCCAGAAACCCATTTGTCTGCAGGCTCAAGCATGTGGTTATACAATTTTTTAATAACATAGTCCACTAGGGCGTCATAGGGAGGGTCAATGCTATGCTTATTAAGGGATGTGTGACATGGAATGAGACCTCCCAACCATCCATGTTGAGAAACCAATGAAGATAGTTTATGGAATTCCATGATAGAGGTAACACTATGATCATTGATCTCCTAGGAGGGGACAAGGTGGTCCCCAAGAAGGCATTGTTGGAAGATGAGCAGGAGGAGCTATGGGTTTTGGATGACACTATGAGATCCTTCCACCACCAAAACCGGGGGACCGACATCATTCTTAGGGAGCTGGCTTTCATGGACACAAATAGGTGCAATCATTATATGACGATGACCACGTAGTGAATGAGATGATAAGAGGTATCCTTGGTGTCCTTTCTACTTTATATAATTGATTTTATTTTAACACTATTGTGACATTGTGTGATGGAGTGTCAGAGATAGTCTTGACATTTCCAGTGGAATTTTTCCCCATGACCAATTTTTATTGGGATGCCACTAGTGGGTATGGAGATGTTTCTAGGTTTGGGTTACTCTCCTTCCATGAGTGTTTATGACATGAATATTATACCACATTCGTTCCATGTCTAGATTAAGATGGGTTTATGAGTCTACTCACCTTCCATGTTCATTGGTACTCTTGAATGCTCGACATCAACCATGGTGAAGTGGAAGACAATTAATAAATATTGGTCCAGGAAGTTGAGAACCGATGAACAAAACTACATGACTCACTATGTAGAGATGGTTGAGGTAGTCTTCACACTGATATTTTGGAGACAAAACCATCAAGAAAGGGATTTGTGGCTTACTCATAACACCAGGGTCTTTAGTGCATCTTCACTCAGGTAGACCTTATCCCAATACAACATTACTAGTTGTAATTCCTACACGAATATGAATTTTAGATAGTTTATACTATAGGGAAGGTCCATGTTGTATGATATTCCCATAGAATGAAGTCTCCGGATCTTTTATTACAGAAATATTGAGAGTAGTTAGTTTCCCTTTGGCTAACCCCGGTGGTGTAGGAGTAATAATTTTTCTTTATTAAATGGAATCGACTCCTCTACTTCACATTTTTATGAGAGACTCTCATCTGGGGGAAATCTACTATGAGATATTTCCTTAATAGATATATGTAATTGTTTCACCAGATGGACATTCTGAATAAGGGAATCATTTCATCATTTTCATGGATGAATAATGATTTTGATAACTATGCGAGAGGAGGTTATTAGTGATTTTTAAACAATAAAAATTTGTTGTACGTCCTAGTGTAAGGATATTTTAGGGACGATCCAGGTGCAGGCTCAATTACCCCAACACATTTCTTAGTTTTCTTGTTCTGGGGATCAAAATTTCTGAATAAGGGAATAATGTTGAGACCCTGGTTTTTCCATGCAAGATATTGTAATTATGAAATGTGGCATTAAACCTAGCTTTGAAAAAAAGAAATTTGGTTTTGGTTATCTATAGTAAATGTCACTTAGGACGTAACTGTAAATAAAATAATTAAATTATTTTATTTCATTTTTAATGATAATCTAAATAACTCATGAATATGGAATTGGATTGGAAATCCAAGAATATAGTTGACGTAGTAATGTGGTGTTTTACCTTGGAACAACCTAATGTTGGTCAGTATGGGATTTTCAGATGATAGAGTCATTGGTTGTCCTTTAGTTTTTTAATTAATTAATTTAATTATTTAATTAGTTTTTCATCTAGATGGAAAAACTATACATATATTTTTATGGGAATCTACCTAATGTTAACCTCATAATCATGATGATTTTAGAAGATCTATCTCCTTCATTTTGTTAATGAATCATGATGAAGGAAAATATAATTGCATATCAGAGTACATCAGGATGTAGTGAATGAAGGGAAAAATATAGAATTGTTAGAAAATGATTTCTCCACAAAAGATCAATCCATAACCACGGTAGGACACCCATTTTGGAATTTTCATCTATCAATTTAAATTTTTATTAGATTGATATTTTTTCATTTATTTTCTATCCTCTATGTATCCTTTTAATGTTCCAATTTGCTGAAATTATCTTATTGTCAAATGTTTTCTAACCTTGGGATCCATGTTCTTGATCAATGTTCCATTAACATTTGGCCTTGACCTGTAATCATTTTTTCATGGTGATTTCCCCACATCATTCATCAAGTTATTCAATGTAAGACTAGAATGACATTTTTTTTGACTTTTCTAGGGTGGGTTAGAATGTATTCGAACCCCCCAGATTCATTACAGTAGAATGAATAACATGAAGATCAATGTTTTATGGACATATTGAAAAACGAGTGGTATGGTGTACAGTGACCAGATAGGATCGACACAATGGGTTCGTGTTTTTTATTAGATTATATTTGGGATCTAATTTATAACTCATTTGTTCATGTTTGGCATGTGATGATGACATGCATTATGATATGGTAATTCTTGAGCGAAGGTCATGTGTAAGATCTCATGGTGGAGGCTGTTCATCATTGGCATAGAGGTGTCTAGACATGGATCTCCGACAACGTGGATGAACATAGTCATCATGGGAGTAATTAATAATTTTTCGTGATAGTAATAAGGATGATGAGTTAATAAAATTAAATTAGATTTATTTTTAGTAAATGAATGAAATAAATTTAAGGATAGATGCTTGGGGCACATAAATATATTTGGGGAGGCCTGGTGATGGTGCACTTATGATGAAGATATTTCAACCTTGATTTTTTAAATAATAAACATGTTAAAATGTAATGAAGGAATTTAAAAAGTAATATCTATATGTTGTGCACCTCATATTCACTACATAAAAGAGGATGAGGGGAAAGGTCATGTATATTCCTCATTTGATTAGGATTATCTAATAATAATATAAATTATCATCATTATTATAATTGATGGAAAAAGAATAATTTGGTTGCAACTCCTCCATATAAAATTTGATTGGTGAACCATTAGTATCCATGAGATATTGAAATTGACATTGTCATTTTAAGAAAAATATAGGATAAATTTTTTCAGACGCCTACCTCAGGTCAATGAAACACCCAATAATAATAAAATTATTATCATTATGAGATATTATATGTGAAATATCTCGCTCATATGGTTTCATAATAATGAACTATTTTTGATGCTGCATCCCTGATATTAAGGCATAAATTTTAAGACAAATTTTGAATATTAAATTTTGACTCATGGCTCAGGCCCACCAGATGCTATTCGAGCATAATGCGAAAACATTCAACCTTTTTATGGGGTGTCTGATTGAGGAAAAATAATTGTCAATTCCATGTGTCATTCTATGAGGATCACAAAGGTGATATCCATATATTTTATTTCTTGATCGACATATTGTCTCCATGAGGCACTATTCAAGATAAATGTGATGAAATGAATCTTCTTCACTGGGTGTCTGATATGGGAGAATGAATAGTATATCACGTATGATTTTCCATAAGGATCACAAGAATGTGATATGTTTGTATATCCAGGGATATTAGTGGAGGAATTTTGTGTAATTGTGTTTTTTATCTTCTAACCAATGATGAGTGTCATGTGCTTGTCGACCTTTTTTCCAGATATTCCAAGTACTTTGGGAGTACATGATCATGCCTTGGGGTTCATGGGAATAGTTTAGTACCCTATTATGGCTCGGAACATGGCCTGACAAAGAGGAAGGGTCACACATTTTGTGGGCCCATGCCCGCTGTATATGTCATTATGAGTCTTCTACCTCTCATATCTCCTCTGTTTGAACTTGGTTTTTGGCTTGCAGGTAACCTATCCTGAGTTTTTTTACACGTAGAATGAGATGGTTCCCTCATAATAAAATATATAGATATGTTGAGAACTATTCTAGGTGTGGAACCTATTTGAGGTGTATCTTGATGATTTATGGGATATGGAATGATCACCGAAGACTTCTTCTAGAGTGGAACCTCCCATCAGTATGGCTGCTTGTCCGTTACAGTAACTTCTAAATGGATCTCCTACCACGTAGGGTGGGGGTCCCAGATGACGTAGAGTGGATCCACATTTGATCTCAATTCTTGGGTCCTCAACCTTCATAGTTGAACAACCCATTGAAATGGTTGTGATAACTCTAACATATGAGTGGATCCCCCTATCAGATAGGTCACGGGTCCTCGAAGACCTGGGTGGAACCTATAGTTGTACCAGGGTGTGGGTCCCCATTTCAGATTAGTGGAACCCCCCTCGTAATGAGAATGGGTCCTCTAAGACTACTATCATTGTGGTACCCCATGATACACTAGGGTGAAGATCCTTTACATTGAGTTTGTGCCCACTTGATTGTGCAGAACATTGATGAGACATGATTTGATGTAGATTTGGAATCATGAGAAAGAGGAAATAATTTTCCACTGAGATGTGTTCTTTTATCCAACAAATACCTTGTAGGTGGGTTATATATTCCCAATGCATATTGTTTCAAAGTGTTTTGATTATGTTTATTTTACTCATGTGTTCAGTGAAGAAGCGTGAGGTGTTGGACATAATAGATGGATTTCCTTGGATATATTAGATACTATTCTTCTTGCGCTGATGAATGAGTTGGATATCCCCCTAATATCTTTTTTGGGTTTCTTTTAACAACCATATATATATATATATATATATATATCTTATTTCAATATCCACTCCATGGGTATCAGTTACTTTCACTCCAGGAAAGGCGAAGACTCGTGGTGTATGACATGTTCTTTCTATGTCTAGCTTCTCATGGTTTGATGAGTTTACTCTCCTCCAATAGGTAGTGAATAATCAATGAGTTGTTCATCATCTCACTGTTTCAAATTCCTAGTTTTTTGATGAGTTTCCTTTCATTTTCTTGTTGGGTTGAGCTGTACTCATTTTATTGAACCTTGTTATCTCTACTTCTTTCCTCTTCAGTGCTTCTCTTACTAATCCCTCTTTATACTTTTCATGGTGTTCTACTGGTTATGAATATACTCACACTATCATGTGATTTCCCCGACAAATGATGATTATTTTGTAGATAATGGGCAGGTTGATCTTGGCCTAAGAGGATTTTAGGGATACAAGAGCTTGGACTGCATACAGTGGTCATTGCTTGGGATTCACGAGATGGGCTCTCTTAGCTGTTTTACTTTTCTATTTTTTTCTGGATGGTTTATGTTTCTGGTTGGGAATGTATTTTTACCCTTTCAATTTAGATTAAAGTACCATACTTTCATACTATCTATAGGTTCCTGCATGATTAGTTTATTTTATAACATTTTTGTATCTTTTATTTCTTTACCTCTTCCCTTTTGCATTGAGTTGGATATGTGCATGTGTACAGGTTTGTAGGAAAATGTGTACTTGAGTTTAGTGTGTCTTTGGAACTTTTATCGACCCCTAGGCATAAAGAGTTTGGTTTGGTGTAATTGTTGCTCTAGACCTGGCTTGGGTGAGGCAGTGACATTCATTCAATCAAAAGGGTAATAAAAGTATAACTCATTCATATATGTGAACTACGACCTGCACATAGCGATATATATAATTTTCCATAACAATTATTTTGGGATTCTTTTTTTGATTGTTTTAAAATTTATATAGGTTATTGGGTATAAATTTTTATTTTTTAGCTATATTATATCATCTACCTTCTTACCTTGTCATCCATTGGAATATAATAACGCTTCATTGGCATATGTGTGGACGAAAACTTCCACGTAGTGATGTGATTTTTTTTTCATTTCTACATTACATAGATAATAGTAATGTGATATTTAATGAAAATATATGATATTTATGATATAATAATGATTCTATAATTTTATTTATTTTTTTTAATTTTTTTATTATGTACTTCGAGAAGTGGAAACATCACCCATGCTTTTGTACAAACTAATTTCTCCACGAACTAATATAATTATCCTTTTACCATTAATATATATTAATGGTTATATGAGTTTATATGATGAATAATTGTAATTCTTATTTTATTATTAATATTTTTTATATGAATAAAATTTATCAAGGATTCAGTACTAAAACTATCAATCCAAAACATGCATGGAAAGCATACCAGTTTTCAACTGATTGATCATTTTAAGTAATAAATTGTTAATAAATGGATAATTGGATATTATAATGGAATGATACATATAATTTACGTATTAATACAGATATAGAATTTTTTTAATAATAAATACATTTTTTATGCATTATATTTGAACGTTCATGAAGATTGATTGGACTTATGGTAAGGGTTTATGTTACAATATAGTTTCCTATCTAGATTGTATATGATAAATTTATTTTAAGAGAAACTATATAAATAATTTACCTTCAACCCAATATATTATATTCTTATTTTTTTATATCTACTTTATTTTATTTGTACCATTTTACTCTATTCAGTACTTAAAAATGATTGATAATTTTTTTTAATGAAAACATAAACTTATTTTTATTGGTTCCGAACAATTTCTTCCATATTCAAGATCTTAAAAAAATAATTATGGAAGTTGTTACCTTTAAAAAAATATAAAAGTTCATTTTCCTTACATTTTAATTTATTTAAAATAATATAAAAGAAATATTTGTAATTAATCATTTTTTGATGTATTTATTTTTTTCCATTTACAAAATGGTGAAAAAAATAATCTCTCTTAATGTACATGATTTGAAAATATTTACCACCATCATGAAAATTATTTTATTTCAATATTTAATTAATATTTTCCATGGTTACTATAAAATAAATGAATTTTTTGAATAATTTTTTAATTTTCTATTAAAATGTTAGATAAGTTTTTCCCATGTTTTCAAAGAATGGTTGGAATGTTATTTTAAAAGCGTATTAATTAATGGTAAATATAATTTATTTATTTTTAGATTTCACTAGGTATAAAACCTCATGATACTATGTAGTTTCTTTCAGTGTGATTTTTATGATGATGAATATTTAAAGATGATTCTCTAAAACTCATTTCATTCTGAGGAGTTAATTATATTATCATTAAGACATTATGAAACTAGTTTATTTTCCAGGAGTTATGCTATGATAAAATGATTAAATTTTGATAAAATTCATTTTATTTACAATGGTTATGATAGGATGCTATTATGAATATTTTATAATCTTTTGTAACAAATGTTTTTTTTTTATTCTGTGATGGGTGGGCACAGAATTATATAGCCCTAAAATGAATTGGGTAAAGATGGATATATCTTGAGATAATATGGAATTGAATTTGGTGTGAATTGAGATTATTTATGGACTCCATCCAATATCATATTCATTGGATTAAAAAATTAATATAGTTTTAATATAAATACTTTAATATGTTAAAGATTTTATATGCTTATGTGTATGACAAAAAATTATGATTTATTATTATCATATTTTCATAGGGATCATGATTGGTTATTGATGATTCTGTACACATTTAACTTATGTAATTTGTTATGAAAAATCCATATTCCATTATTTATGATTAATGATAATTGACTAATTAGGTATGGTTATTTTATGCTTAGATCATGTTCTCAAACCTTTATTCTTATCTTATGCTATATAATGAACATTTATTGATTTTTTTTGTTTACCCTTATGGGGAATCAGATCTCGCCCTTTTTTATTATTCCTTTCCACATGTTATGTTGAATGTTTTTATTTAGGGTGTCTCTAAGAAGTGTACTAGGTGAGAAGAACATTTTGAGTGGTGTAAAATATATTCCATGAAATAAGATGATTATGTATCTAGTGTCAAAAGACATTAAACCGTTATCATTTTGCGGAACATATTATTATGAAATTTATTGAATATTCATTTAAAATAATTTAATATATATGAATGAAATAATGGGGTCACCTTTATTGGTAAAAGAGTGGAGTGTAATTATTTTTAGTTATTAGGGTAATGTTAATTTATAGAAAACCCTTGGGGTAAATATATATATATATGATGACATCAAACTGCTTTAGTAAAGTATAAATTATGTGGTTTTATTAGAAAATAAATCCATATATGGATAATAAAATTATAAAAATATCAAGAACACATACACATAGGGGTAATATATTTTTAAGTGGAATATTTTTTATTAACTCAATCCACACAAGTGCACAATGAGTGGACATTTGACTACACACTAGGATAGAAACTCTTCCGGTGATATTCTATGGTTAATTCAAAATTTCTTAATGAAAAACTATGAATAATTTTCATATATAATGAGAAATAATAACCTAGGTTAAACCTATGGTGACATTAGCTATCTGATGAATTTTTTTTAAATTTTACATGATAATTCACAATGATAATTTTTTCTAAAAATGTTGTTTTAATTATTATTCCATAGATGGAAATTATAAGAACCATGTTAATGATAAATATGGATGAAAAAGTAGTTAAAATCATCATGAGAATACAAATTAAATATTATTTGGGATGTAAAATTGTATAGATTTTCTCACCCAACTTTCTCAATCTATTAAATGTAACATAAATCCGACTAGGCTTACAAATGGGAAAAGTGTGGAATAAATAATTATTTAGTCTTTTTTAGAGAAACAAAAAACTTCCATTTGCAGTTCCTCTGATCCACTAGTTCTAGTGAGAGGGATCAATATTATAGAAAATATAGTATATGTTCTCTAATTCTTAAATTATGAGAAGGTACTTTTGATCTAGTATCATTTGGAAGGTGAATCAGATTGATGGTTGAATCATATCAACAAAATGACAGAAGAATATGAAATTTAATCCAAGACATGGGAAGAATTTTATATGGTATATTTCATTTATTATATTCCCCAATCACATTTCATGAAAAAGTAAATTAAATTGTAGGATCTAAAGAAAAAATACAATGAGTCCATTTGTACCTTTGATTAAAATTTCACTATAATTGCAAGGTATCTTTCTTTTTTTCCATGTATCCTAAAATAAATGTTTACAAATTCATTAGGGGTTTGAAAAACGTATCCTAGATAAATTTTCTATATGATACATTTATATCTATAAATAAATAATATTTGTGCTCTAAATATTGAAATGGAAATTGGATACAGTCAGAGATCACATGGTATTGGGAACAAAAAGAGAATACTATAATTTTGAGGAAATTATAATAATAAAATCCATGGAGGAAAGGAAATTAGTATTCCTTCATGTAAAAAGTGTACAAGGAAACAGTGGTAAAATTTACTTATAGGCTTAGGTTAATTTTTTATGTATGGAAGAGAAAATCATCAAGCAATTGAATTGTGATGTAATGTGATGAGGCCGGTTAGCAAAATGAATGACAGAAAATTTCAAATGATTGTTCATCCCAAAATCAAATGATAAATTTCTTTGGAGTTTAGATATTATTCTAATGAGTGTGTAAATATGAGGTTTAATGGTGACATTTAGCTTTATTGACCTCCTATGAACAATGAAAAATGGAAATATCATGTGATAATAATTTCTATAGTGGGTCACGATAATGTACTGATGAAATATATACTTACTATCCTATATATAACTAAAAATATTTTTTGTCAAGATATAACAAACGTTTTTTATCATTATTATATGATAAGTATGTCACATAACTATATAAATGATTAGAATTTTTTCTAGAAGTAAAAAATCAAAACTGTATGAAAATCAAATTTCTACTATATTTCTCCTCTATAAAAGAAGTTTGTTGGAATGTGCTACCTGAAAATTTTGGGATAATAAATTTAGATAAACATGATTTGATTTTGAAAATAGATTGAGTCTCTCTATATAAATCCCATATCAATTTACAAGGATGAGGGTTGTCATTTTATATTCTTAATCAATCTATGATCACCATTTGGAGTAAGGATGAATATGAACATACAATTGAATTACATATTTTTTATCGCGATTATTGTATATTATTGAAGGATATTTATCATAAATGGTTTTTGATAAATCAAAATTAAATATATGACTATTTTATGTATTATAATGATGTTTTTATTGAACACTTTTATAGTCGCCCATTGAATTATTATGTTGAGTTTTCAATAGAAATTATTCTTTCTGTTATAACTATGCCTAAGAATCCAAATTGAATGGGCCCAATTTTTATATATAAATTGAATCAGAAAATAAAACGGAATCATGATAAGGGATTTATACTCCCTAGTACATCACGATTGAATGTACCAATTATTATATTTAAAAAAAGATGTTTTAAGGTTCTTTTTCAATGGTTATATATAACTTAACTATATCATTATCAAGATAAAGCACAGTATACCCCATATTGATTACTTGTTTGATAAAATGGGTATAGGTAAACACTACTACAATATTGGACTTAATTATATATATCATCACTTTAGGGTCAAATATAAGATATACCCAAGAGATCCTTCTATACAAGGTATAGTCTTTGTGAATTTATAGTGATAAAATTTGAAAATAATGATGACCCTGGTATCTATATATATTTAATATATAGGGTCTTTTTAGATTACTTCAATCATTTTATGTTATTATTTATAGATTAAATTATTATATTTATATCATGGATTTAATGGATATAGTCTCTAGTATGAATTATTGATACAAAAGGATTCCCTCTTAAGTCATATAATCACAAAAGAGTATATATTATTTGATCCTTAAAAGAAAGAAGCTATTGAGAAATATTACATACCCCCCATGGACACCAATATCTATTTTTCTATTTGGTTTATTAGATACTACTAATTTTTGTAAGTTATTTCTTACACCTATATAATCTAATAACCATGTTATCTCAATGGAAATCTAGATCCTTTGGATATATAAATGATTCTAAAATTTCAAGGGGATGAATAAAATATTGATACATGCACAAATTACTCCACAACCCTACACTCTAGAAAGTGGTGTGGTATTTAGTGATTCATTGAAGAAGGGACAAGGGTATTTTTTCATGTAGAATTATATAGTGATATATTATAACAAGCATCAATTAAAAATTCATGAGAAAAATTAAATGATTCATGATTTGGAGTGGTAAATGGTAATTTTTTATATCTTATATTTTAATAATCATCATTATGATGAAATATTTGATATATATACTTATAATAAAATCATGTTGTATATATTAACAAAAATATATGAATATGTTAGAAGTACATGGTTGTAAATGACTACTGATTATGACTCCTCAATATAGTACCACCTACAGAACATGAATAAGGTGGACGATACATTGATTTAGAATGACCATGCTAGTATTTCCATGAATAGAATTGAAAGAGATAAGTTATTTGTGGATTTTCAAAATATGGATCTTTAAATAATGAGGAATGGGAACATATCATTTCATTCATAGATGAATGTTCTCTTATCCATCCATTTCTTAATTAAGGATATGGAGAATGAAGATGTGGAACATTAAAAGAATGTGATAAATGTTACTATGTTCAAACATGATTATAATGGATTGATAAGGTTTAATGATTGAGTATGTTTCCTATTAATACCAGACATGAAGATTGAGATATTTTATGTACCTTATTGTTTATCATTCTCTACTCATCAAGGAAGTATGAATATTTACAGAGATCTAAAGGTGTATTTCTAAAGGGATAACATGAAATTTGATAATGTAGATTATGTATATCAATGGGAAGTATTTCATAATTTTACGTCTTAGAGACATAGGTATAAAGGGATTTTACAACTATTACCCATACCAAAATGGATATGGGAAAACAATACCATAGATTTTGTTATCAAAATCCCTGAAACATCTAAAGGGAATAATGTTGTTGGGGTTATAGTCGAGAAGCATAATGAATCATAACATTTCATTCTAATCAAAAAAATTCATCTATTTATTATATTTTCTAGAAATACAATGAAGAAGTTGTAAAGATGCATGGAGTACCTCATTCTATTGTATCTTACAGGTACATGAGGTTTAACATGATGTTATGGAGAATTTATCAAGAATATTTGAATATAGATATGAGCTTATATAATCCATATCATCTCCAGATTGATGGTCAGTATAAAAGGAAAATTAAAATTATATATGATATGGTGAGATCTTATTATATGGGTTTTGAATGTGACTAGTATCAACACCTTCTTTAATTATAATATTCATACAAAATAATTTTCACTGAGCATTTAGATGAATCCTTATGAATCCCACTATGGCAGGTAGTTCCTAAATCCAATGTGTTGGTTTGAATTTTGTGTAAAAATATATTTTTATTTAATATAACTAATGAAATGGAAGAGAAGGTTAGATCCATTCAATAGTATATCAAGGAATCTCATATTTGATAGAAATGTTATGCCGAAAATCATAGGCGATATATAGAGTTTGATGTAGGTGGAAAGTTATTCCTATGAATATCACCTAAGATATCGGTTATGATATTCAGATATAAGGGAAATATGAGCCATATATATATCACCCCATTCAGAATTATTAATTATATATATGTTTTCTGTTCATTTCCTTGTGGTTTTATGAAATATTTCTAAATTTCACGATGTGTTCCATATATCTCTCTTGAGAAACTACATTCCTCATCCATCAAATATATTGAACTTATATGTCATACAACTAGATAATTATATATATTATGATGAATACTCAATGTATATTTTGAATTGGGGAGAGAATGTTCTGTGAAATAAGACCACCCACATGGTGAATGTTTTGTGGAAAACCATAAATTGGAGGAAGCTCCGTGGGAACCCAAGGATGTTACAAGGAAAATGTATCCTTAGTTTTTTAATAATGTGAAGGAATTTCAAGGGATAAATTTTTATAAGGGGGTAGAATTTAACAACAAGAAATTTTATAATATATTTTTATTTAAATATTTTTATTTTAATTGATAGATTTCTTTACATGCAATATGATGTTTATACAGATCAAGATATACTATTGAGTTTTTATTACTTGATGTGGTAGTTAAAACCCTGATGTTAGAAAATTGGGTATAAATACCAATATTAATAAATAATTTTTTTTTTCCACATATGTATAAAACTAATTCAATAGTTTTCATTTGGTAATAAATAAAAATAATGTCATTGGAATGAAAAATGATTTTTCCATCTAATTTTTTTTAATGAACAATGTGTTTTTATCTTATTTATTTAAATAAATATCTATTTATGAATTATTTTAGTTAATATTAATGATAATAAATTGAATAAAATATTTTAACATTAATCTAATAGTTTTATAGTGAATGTATTAATGGTAAGCATATTTTTATGCATAAAAATGCACTTTTTCTAAAAATGGTTTTGTTGTATTTTATGAACTCATTTGTAAATTAATTTAATCCTTGGTTATTTTTTATTATTTCCATGTTTGTATGGGTAATGGTTGCATCAATCACTCGATTAAGAACACTCTATTAAATTTCTACATTAGTTTTACAAGAGCATTACGGATTCTGAAAGGAATCACTATGAACTCTTAGTGTCCATACAACATTCAAAAGTTAGTCATGGGACTATATTACTTCCTCGCCATTAATTAGTGATATCCCAACCAAAGGACCATCTTAAGGATGTACTTGGTCATGTGTAGTTGATCGATCAAGTCATCTATCTGTGGAATTTGATACATGTTCATCATCATGATTTCATTACATCAAGATAATCAATGCGAAGACACATTGATCTATCCTTCTTCATCATAGAGGGTACAGGTTCACTCCATAGTGAAGCACTCAGTCATAGAAGTCTTTTTTCTATATTCTCTTATAAAACTTTATTCCATTCATCTTGATCAATGATATCCATTCTTTAAGGTTTCTTTGATATAGGTATGGATCGAGGTATAATTTCAATTGAGAACTCAACCACTCGATTAAGAACAAGAATAGAAAATTATTCAGGCAGAATATCCCGATAGTCCCTTACAATAGGAATATATTCAATCATGATTATCTTTTTTATCACAATAATTTGATCTATATATTCATTCCTATAATGAAATAATATCCACACATGAGATGAAGGATCTAACGAATATTTATCATCCTCCATAAACTATTATAAAATTGGAAGATACTTAGGGATATGAAGAGTTATCTCCCTTTCTGAATATTTGATGTTGTGTTTGTTTAAAAATATCCAATACATGACCAAAATATCATCAAAATATCCCAACGTAAGTATTACTAGATTTTCTGGAAGTTTTAATTCCCAAAAGTGAACCAAATAAGAGCTATTTTCTTTGGATACATTAAATTCCCCATTTTATGTTCTCATAGATAAATCAACCACCATATTTTAAGGTAGTGATTGAATAGTTCTACTAAATAAGAAAGATACGAATGAATGCATAGAACCAGAATCAAATAGTATGTTCTCTATTATAGAATGAATGACCAGTATAACGATAACCACATATTTTTTGGGAACAACATATATAGTTGTGATAGATTAATAAATCAGTTTCTTCTTTTTATTTGGTGGCTGATAAAGCTGATTGACCATAAGGACTCGAGGGTTTCATGAAATGGATTGCAAATTACACATTCACCCTACAGTTGAATCATTGAACCATAGGTGGTTCTCTCCAATATTCCACCTTATTATCTGGATTCCTCATGTCACTTCGACATTCATGATCTTTGTGGCATTCTCTCTGAAACATAGATCATATCACTATCACATTAAGAATGTTCCCATGATGCTTGTTCCCACATTTTTGACTTTTGGGTAGTCGATATTTCATTCCTCCATTCTCATTAGATCCCCCATATTGGAAATAAATCTTTTATTTCCTATCAATATATCAATGGAACCATTCACAAAGCTCCATGTCCACTTTGAGAGTAGGGAAAACAACATATTCATAAGTTCCCAAATCACTAATTTGTAGATATTTCAGATGGTTTGTTTTTAAATGACTAAAGAATCTATCAATTTTTTATCATTGCTAATAATAAAACCCAAAGCATACCAGTAAAGCATACCAGTAAAGCATTGTGAAATTTTCATTATAGGCCTTAATAGACTCACCGTCATTTTTCATCAACACCATGAATTCACTATCCATTTTATTACTAAGAGATCGAGGGAAATACTCTTTAGGAAACATTATCATGTAGTCTTCAAACTCCATCACTTCAATTTATTCCTTCTTCTTAGTGTTATTAATCAATACACACAATTGGACGACCTATATATATAAATGATAAATGTCATAGATTCATCTTATCTATATTATATCAATGATAAAAATAACAGATCTAATCCATTGAGTTAGCCTACCATTTTATTATTAGTGGATCAGAAGATCCTTTAAATATCAGTTGTTATTCCCACATAAAAAACTAGATAGCCAGTTTTTCCCTCTTAGTTGAAGGAGGACTTTCAAAATTATTTAGACTATTTTTCACATCCCGACACAACTAGGTAAGAATTTTCCTGAAATTTTGAATTCCGCCTCCCGATGCATTGAGGATGTCATTTAATAAATCACTTCATTACTCCTCACATGAGTTTTTGTCATAGTTTCTCATAGTTCCCAACATTTTCTAAAATATATAATTTCAGAACAAAAAAATGTATAAACTTCATGAATAAATAATTTATTCATTTTAGAAATTATTTATAACGGAATATCCTCTTTTCTCACTATGTTCAGACCAAATATTCATGGGTTCTTAATTATACTTAGTATCATACTAAGGATTCTAATTAAGGTTCTCTAATATTAGTTTCCAAATTAACAAATCCATGCTCTCATAAAAACATAATATTGTTACAAATCCAGGATCAAGTGGTTTAGTGTCTTGAGAATATTAGGATTATAAATAATATTTACAAAATAAAATAGTAAAATTATTTAATTCATTTTTCTATGGATTCTTATAGGCCATCACATTCTTCTTAGTACAACTTATTACTTGAGGTAATACATCAATGAATGGAGTGAGCTGAAATCCTAGTAAGAGGATGTATAAAAATATGAAATATGGGTGACCAAAATAATAATCAAAAAAATATAAGAAAATTATCATAACCATAATAAAGAGAGGAAACATTAGATAAAGGCATGGAATGTGACAATTCATAGTAATGAAACTTTATGTCTTAGTGTTCAAATACCACACATCGTATTGAATAAATATATCACCATGATACCACATATTTTACATTATCTCATGTGATATGTCACATTACCCAATGCATGGTAGTGGAATACAATTTCAGCCACACCAGTCACATCATAACATTTTCATGCACTATATAATTCTTGGCTAACCCGTCACATCATAAAATTTACATAATCATGTATGACACATAGAACATATACCAATATTAGACATAAAAAAACACATTTAATGTATTGTGTTACATTTCAAAAAACATGCATTCATAACATTTTGGGTTTTTTAAAAGAAATACAGAATGACATACATGACAAAGGAATCGTCAATCATGAGTGAAGAAGTGGCAATCTAATGATGAGTAAACAATTACTTTTTGCAATGACGAGTAATTTTGGAAAAATATTTTCATATGTTAAATAAAAAAATTGGAATCATTTATATGCATAAGAGAGAAGTAAAAGATAAGAAAATTTATTTAATGAACATTAATGGAACATCAATACTAGAAATGGAGTGAAAGAGGGAAAAACCAAAGGTAGAGAGCTGTGTTCATGAATTCCCCTTAGTTTATCTCTAAATGATTTGTCACTTTAATATCATGGATAATAAAATTAAATTCAATAATTGAAAAAGAATTAAACTTCTATAAATGAATTCTATTCAATATAGTTTCATTATTTTTATTTATGGGCTTTTTTGATGAGTTATAGAGTTCAATTTTATCGTTTGGGACTATTCTTTTTCATCATTTTCATGATCGGTTCTATTTTATATATGTATGGATGTTCTAGTAAAATCGGAATAATTATCCAAAGATGAAAATATATGTTATTAATGAACATCCAGATGTTTAAATCAATATATATACATTTAGTTAGTTTTCATAATGATGAATCATTATATTAGACAATAGTGATAATTGTTTAGATCATTATAATGGTTTTTTGTCAAAATGAACTCGTCTTTTAAACATTTAATATTATTTATATATGTTATGTAATGAAAAAAGGTTATAATGTACATTATAAAATATATTTCAAAAAATATATTGTTTTTATGAGAAACCTTGAAGGCGGGGATGGAAATTGAAATCTTTTGATCCCGAAATGCAATAAAACACCAACTCCTGGACAACATTTCCAATTATAGAATAAAATTAAGAGGAGAAGGGGTTTGATGAGGCTAGGTGAGGAGATAATAAGAAAATAAAAGAACATGAATATAAATTAAATGAAGAGAAACACGATTTTACCTCTATAATATGTCTCCTTGAGAATAACCTTATGAAAAATGGTTTGCCCGTTTGGTGAGACCATGAGTTCCAGGACAAGGGGGAGCTTAGAAAAGTATTCGGAATAATTCGGACATGGTTCAAACCATGAAAGGTGTGTGTGAAGAGGTGGTTAGGGTTGTTTTTTAATTATTTTATCAATTAGTATATTATTTTTGGATCAAAACAAGAAATAGTGATGATCCCATGTATAATTACAGTAAAGAGTGAAATATGGTTTGAGAATTTGGTGATTAAATTATCGATGAGACAAGGAATAGTGCATTTAATCTATAATTTATATATACTGAAATTTTCCATATTTTACTATTACTAAATAGTTCAACTATTTTAGAAAAAATCCAAAAATAAGCTAAACCATTTTTTGGAAAGATAGAATTCAAAAATGAACTCAATTTTATGAAAATAATATTCTAAACATGAGAAATTTAATTTTTATTTTAAATCATCAAATACCCAAAAAATAATGATTTTAAAATTATTATTTATTTTATGAAACATTTAATAACTAATTAAGGTCTCATATAATTTTCCTAAAATAATGTGACAAAAAAATATTAATTTACGAATATATTTTATAAAAATATATTTTCTTATAAATTATTAAATTAGTCAAATATTTTAATTAAATATTTAGGACATACTAAAATACCAACACTTAATTACTAATTTCTAAAACATTTATTTTCTTATACTATGATATAATTATATCATATTATCATTTACAAAATTCACAACTTATATTTATACATTCATGGATGTTCTTACTATTCATGTGGCTGGTTTAGTATTCATAAGGGTCAAATTACTATTCATAAGGCCAAGTTACTATTTCACCATTATAGGTTCCATAACATTTCGAAATAAATCTTATTTCATTAATAATTCATATAAACAGATTTCTTTTGTTCTCTATATCATTTTAGGTTGTTTATACTATATTAAATAATTATAAGAAGGGAATTTCCGTTGATAAAATTATATGTCATTAAATTGGTTGGATATGTAATGCTCTTAAACATTGTATAAGCATCATTTCCCTATGCATAAGGGTCCATAAAGAATTTATTTAGTGTCCTCAATGTGAAATATAAATAAAGTTAAACCCTTGTGTAAATGTATCCCACTCCAATCAAATAGTTATTTAAGGGTAACAAGGCCGTATATAATGGTACCACTGCTTGTACCCCCCTCATATAAATAGAAATGTTCCCTTATGAAATGGTATATAGTGTAAACCAATACCTACTTGTGGGAAAAACACTTATATAAGGGTTTCCCTAAAACATCAAACCCACAAATGGTTAAAAGAGAACACACATAAAGGTAATCAAAATGATCTAAGATCCTTCAAACTAAAATTTAAGCTCAATACAACTAAAATAATGGAAAAAATATGATAAAATTTAATTTTCATGGAAAAAATGAATAAAAAAGTTATCTTTTTATTTTCTACAACATCGGGAAATACTTAAAAAATATACATCTTAAACAATAACATATAAACAATATAGGGCTGGTATTCTTGCATGCCTTAAATCTTGTAACCTATATGTTTGTTTAAGAAGTCTTCACAAAAAAAGACCCTTAACTCAACCCTAATTATCACAAACTAACCCTGATTGTAGCATGTACCATATTAGAACATGTGTGACAATATTTTAAACTTTTCTAGGACCCCTAACCCCCAATTATGAACTTGTGTTTTTTAGGATTCATTGGGGGTTTCTTTTGGGGTAAATTTTATAAATTTTTAAAGGTTTCTAGTTTATGCATGGCTGGAACATGGATTTCCCAAACTGTGTTCCATCTTAGAGGAAACAATGAAAAAACAAATATTTGGTTTCTCTTGGTTGTCTCATAGGTTGAAAAATCGTTCACCTGCCTAGGAAAACCATGAAACCCCATTAATAGAGGCACATGGTCAGGTTGCATTGTTTTTAACCATGGACCCTTGCCTACTAACCATGTATATGTGATATTCTAATTTGGAAATTATTTTATGAATCCCAAAACCGTTTTTAAGGTTTCTGATGGACCTATTTGGACCGATTACAATTTCTTCTTCTAGGGGATCTCAGGACAGGTGATCCGGAGCCCTATACAACTTTCAAGAATTTGATCAAATCGTAGAAAGAAAAGTTCAATATCTACCTAATAGAATTTATTTTCTCATTATCTTTCTCCCATTATCTATTCATTCCTCCCACAGTTTTTGTAAGTGTCCATGTTAATGGTGGACCTAATAATAACTATTTTGGATCATGAATGTAGTATTTATTCTCGTATCTTCATTTTCGACATTTTTAATGGAGTTTCATGATTAGGTATTTGTGTTTTCAGATCTCATGATCCCAAGGTAGGTGGTTTCATTTTGATTGTTTAATTATATTAAACCAAAGTATCTTTTTTTGAATTTAGTATTTTGATTTAACATTAATTACATTATAGAAATGAAATAAATTTTGATCGGTTCATTCAAAACCAATTTCCCTGAATTGGGGATTTAAAATTAGATTTGGAAAAAATTGGGGAAACCCACCAATTTCATTTCATTGGGGTGTATTTGTGAATTTAATAAAAATTGTTGGATTTAATTGTGGAATTTTATTATGGACCTGTGAATTGTGGAATTGATAGGATGAAATTGATTTATAATTGGTATTTGAGAAAGATTGCTTAAAATTGTTTTTTGATAGAAACCCATTATTTTTATCTGGTAAAAGTAATTGTTGATTAGAAACCCATATTTAGTTTTTAAATCTAAATTTAGATTTCTTAAATGGGAGAATGGGATGAATTTTATTTTATATTTTCTTAAAATAATCTACCAATCATAGATTGTATTTGAAAACATGAAATCCAAGGTTGTTAGTGATTTATTTAGAAAAAACTGTAGGTTTGAAATTCCCAAGAACGAGATTAAGATTTGAAAAAACAAACTTAAACATTATTATTACATATTATATCTTAGTAGGATAATATTGAGTTCCCTCTATCCAGTTTCGATGGATGTGTCTACACATTGATGTTTTTATCACTTGAGTGTGTAAGGACCCTATAATCTGGAACTATCGTACCTTTCAGAAGATGGCCATGTTGCTCGTTATTTGTATCTTAAATATATTCATTATCATTATAAATATTAAACATTTTTTCAATAATAATATAAACTATTTTATATAAAATATATATTTAAGACATCTGTTTAATGTATTTCCATCATTTCAATGGTAAAGCATGATTTGATTTAAATATTCTTTTGAACTGTAGTGCCTATTTATTTAAAATTTAATAATTTATTTTCTCAATTTGATGTGACATATTATGGTATCGGTGGTGAGACCCTACTGCCATTTTAGCTCACAACCAACCTTTTCCTACATGTGTTTTTAGATTATCTTCTCCCAGGTTCGAGAAATAGTAAGGTACCACATGTAAATCGTAGTATCTATTGAACCTTCGGCTTGGAGAGTTGTGTCATTCAAGTAATGAGTTGTATACCTTTCCATTTTCATTTACTTTTCTGTAGTACTTTAGGTTGTGTATTTTTATGAATTCTGGTACAGTTCAACCTATGGATTGTTTTCATCTATCAATATTGGATTTTTTTATCTTGAATCTTCAAGGATTATGATAATATTCTTTCCCACATTCATTTTGTATAATGCTAGGTACTATTTTCCAACACATGGGGGTCATGAATTCCATTTGGTATATGTAAGTGTTGGCTCAGTTACATGTTTTGAGGGTACCAAGGATGGTTCATGACAATGTGGAATCAGAGGTCTAGGTTGAGCTTCTTGTCTTGATATCAGTATACAATTGTGTAATTTTTTCAGGACATAAAAGTTAGTTATGTCCGACTATCTAGACATATCTCACCACAATGAACCATAAGTCACTAAGGGTGGTTTGGGAACGATTTCTTGAATATTACATATAGTCTTTTCAATAATTATTTCGATATGATTAAATAAAAATATATCTATAATATCTATTTGGTTTTTTCCCTCTAGATACTCTATTTGAGTGTTAATCTGATCAATAAATGGATTTCTATTGATGTTTTTTTAGTATAATCCCTTCAAGAAGAAAATAAAATCGGTTCTAGGAGGAAGATTATAATGAACTAAAACAAGAAGATAATATCATATACTGTGTCAGGTTGACATGACTGTGTGTATTGTCCAAGGTCTTGGATAATCTCCTGCACCAATTCCCATTCAGGCTCCAACAATAGAACCTCATAGGGATGTTTTATGTAATTTTTCATAATATTTCCTTCACCATAAGCACGTATATTATAATGGATTCAATGATCCCAAAGATGTTGATGAATGGTTGAGCAGGATTGAACATTTGATTGATTTCAAGGATCTAGGTGACGAAATCAAGGCGAAGTGTTCCACCTTCATGCTATAAGGATGAAGTAGGATATTCTTGAAATATATAGAAATAGATAAGAATATTGAGGGATTAGAGTGGAATAAATTCATTTTTTTCACTGACTAGTTCAATCAGGAGTCAATGGCATTGGACAAGGTTTTTTAGTTTTTCATGATTGAGAATGCTGAAAAGACTACGACGGAGTATAAAACTATTTTGTTGATCTATTTATTTTTTCACTATATATAGTATCCAATGAAATGATAATGACTTGAAAGTTTGAGTTTGTAATTTAGTATATTATTCATTATCATGATTTCTTTCTGAAGATGCATTATTATGCACATGTTATGTACAGAACATTGAGAGTTGGAATGTACTTGGATGGAAAGTTAGGGATGCCGAGTGTTTCTTCCTCCCACATAGGTTGCGTAAGATTGATTAATGGGAAGATGAAGTGGGATAATTCTCAAAGATGTTCTTGATATTAGGGTTATTCTCGACCTCCTATAGATTTCTAGAGGAACTTTGGTTTGCTCCTAGTGTGGAATGTTGGGGCACACAAAAAGTTTTTCATGGAGTCACCCAAGGGAAAGATTATGATTCTTGTGGCGGCTTGGGTCAAATATAGAATATAAACTATATCAATTGCATCATGTGTTGTGGCACAGAATTATCAAAAACTTTCAAAACTAAAGATTATTGTATTCTTCATGAAAAAATGGGTTCCAGAAACATGCATCCAAACCGATGCATCATCACATAGTGTAAGAGTCCATAAAGAAAGTAGATATGGGTCAAATGATTGGGAGGTATACCATCACAATAACATCACCATTAGCGACTACAATATTTGATAATGATGAATTCATTTTTTCCACCCTTATTTTTAATATGATAAATCTTCCTACCAATCTTTTATCTTATATAATGGATATTACTACACCCAATATAACGAAGAGAGAGCAGGGTATCCATAGCCCCCCTTCTGTTTTCTCTATATCAGATGTTGGGAATTTTTTGAGTTTTTGGGTACTTGACAAGAAATATCATGACATCATATTTGGAATGAATTTTCTAAATGAAAATAAATACCAGACTTATTTTTATCTTCAACGAGTCTCATTTATAACACTGGTTGTTTTGTGATGTTTATTCCAAGTATAATGGGACCTAAGGTCATGTAGAGACAGACCCTCTATTCCGGAGTAGGGAAAAGTAATATCTATGATCAATATTGATCTGGGGTGGTAATAATAGATCAATGATCTATCTATTCCTTTTGTTATCTTTTCCAACATTTTACCTTTATAATTATCTAATTTTCAACAAGCAGGGGAGTAAGATATTTCTATATATTTAGTGTATGGTATTCAACCAGTGTCTATTACATCTTAAATCTTAGAACCAACTAAAATTTAAAATTATAAAACCCTATTGGATTATCTTCTATAGAATGGATTTAAATGCTTGAGTGTGTCAACTTGGGTGGATCATCTCATCTTTACAAATAAATTTTATTGTTCACTTCTCTTTTGTGTGGATTACCGAAATCTCAATATAGTCACAGTAAAGAAAAAGTATCCATTTCCAGAAATTGGTTATCATTTTAATTAGTTTAGTGGTGATAAGTGGTTCTAGAATATTAAATATCTATCTAGTCAACATCATTTGAGGATGAAAGACTCTTTCATTAAAAAACTCACCTTTAATTGAATGTACCTCCATTACATGTACTTTCTTATGAATATTGGTATAACCAATGATTCCTCTATATTTATGGATTTGATGAACTGGATTTTTGATGATTATCATCAAAATTTAATTGTAGTATTTTTTGGATGAAATAATTATTTAATAAAAGTCCATGGAGGATCATTTTTATCATCTTCAAGAAGTTATGGAATTTTTAAGAAATCAATAATTTTATGGCAAGCTATTAAAATGTGATTTATGGATTTAGGAAGTAAGGTTCATGGGACACGTTGTGTCAAAACATGGTTTATCAGTTGATCCTGAAAATGTGAATGATCTTATGACATGGGAATGACTATGAAATGTTTTCATGATTCAGAGAATCTGGGGTTTAACTGGGTGTTATCATCGGATCGTGAAGGACTTCTCAATGTTAGATTCTCCAATGACTGCTCTATCATGAAAGGGACTAAAGTTAGCTTCTGATGAAAAATGTCAGAGTTAGTTTTTTGATCTGAATTTTCTTTTTACTACAATGTCATTGATCTGTCTTCGAGAGGCAGGGAAGATATATGTGGTCATATGTGACGCATTAGGTTCGGGTTTGGGCGGTGTTCTTATTCTGTGTGATCATGTCATTTCTTATGTCTCTCATCACCTTAGGCCACAAGAGAAGAATAACAAAATCTAGGACCTAGAACATTTATTTGTGATGCACCAAATTAATATTTTATGGCATGACCATTACGGATAATGTTTTACCATGTTTTCAGACTACAAGATATTGAGTTATATCTTCTAATGAAAATATTTGAATCTCCACCAGAGGCATTGGGTGGAATACCTACAATCATTTCATGTTAAAATCACATATATCGTGGGGAAATAGAATGAGCTCATTTATTAGTTGAGTATGAAATTTATGACCCATGACTTGAATGAATCATCATAATAACGATGCATGATTTATATCATTGAAAATATTCATATAGGAGTCTAGGAATCAGCGGCCAAGGTTTCCTTGTCCAATGTTCTGTTAACATCCACTCTTATTGAGAATATTCTTTAGGAACAACATCTTAATTATGAATTCCATATAATTAGATAATCTCTTTATAGTGGGGAGGCCATTCTTGAGTACTGAATCTTCATTGAGGTTATTATTTTCTATAAGAATCACCTTGTTGTGCCTTTAAAAAAATGGCAATATAGGTTGAGGGATCTCCATAAATCCTAATGGAAAGTTCACCCAGGAACAATGAATATTTTCTATGACAAGAGACCATTATTCGGGTGGCCATGTATGAGATATTATATGCCTTATTTTACCTATCATGTTTATATTTGACAATTGGTCATGAAAGTGAACCTGTAACGTTTGAGTTTCCATCAAGCACTTCCAGTTCCTTCTTAGAAATGAGAAAAAATCTCAAGAATTTAGGGATGTGTATCCATATACCAAGTGAAGATATATTGTGACATGTGTTGTTATCAATAATTAGATTAAATTAGATCACCTTATACCCATTTGTGGTATAACCATGGTTGAGGAGTTGAGAAATATCTATGTGAAAGAGATTGTTTGTTTCCACAATGTTCCATGTGCAATAGTATTTTATATGGATCCTCAATTCAATTATTGTTTTTGGAGAGGCATTTAGGATGCATGGGGATCTCATGTCCATTTGAGTATGAAAGACCACCAGTAGCTATATGGAATGAAAAAAAGAACTATATTGATTTTGGAAGATATGATTCATGCTTATATTCGCAACTATTGTGGGGAATAGGTAGATCATTTTTGGATGGTTTAGTTTTCATATTATAAAATTTATTGGTCCTTGATTAGGATAGCCCCTTTTTAGGCATTGTATGGATAGCATTATAGATCTCCCATGTGTTGATCAGATATTGGTGAATGTTCCTTGGTTGGACCATGCTTGGTTCAAGAGGCGATAACAATGATTCAGTTGATTTTTTAGATAATGATTATGGATCATAGCTGTTATACATCATATTTTAATCATTAACCAATATTGTTATAATTTTTACATGGTTACCAAGTTTTCTAGAAAGGATCGATCAATTTTAGTTATCAATATCTCGATAGGAAAGGGAAAATTACTCCTGGTTTGTGGGACCATTACGAGTTGGATGATATGATGTAGAAATTTGATTACCATTTAGCACATCATTTCCAGTTGATGTCAATATATAACTTGTTCCATTTATCTCATCTATGAATGTATCTATTTGATCTCTATCATGTTTTGAGTTGGAGGGATCTTGAGGTTGAACATGATTTATCAGTGACTAAATGTCCAGTTAGTATAGTTGATTCTGAAACCAAGGTACATCATGGGAGGATGATACCATTGGTTTTAGTTCCGTGGATTCACATTACTGATTATCATGAGATGTGGGATAGGGAGTCCCTAATTAGAGAGAAATGACTACAACTATTTCACATGGAAGTTTCTCATTATGATTTATAGGGAAAAAGGTTTCCATGGCAAGCAGGTTGTAACACTTTCTTAGTATTTCAAGGTATTTCTAAACACCTATTTTTAAACTAAATTAGATTGGTTTAATTTTTGGTTGTTTTAGGTGAAATTTTCAAAAATTTGATGGGTTTTTGGGTTGTTCATGGTTTGAGAATGATTTTGTCAAATAGTTCTCCCTCTTAGAAGAAACTATAAAACCCGAATAGTGTGGTTTTTTATAGATGTAGTGCAGTTTGAAAAACAATGAAGCACCTTGTAAAACCTGTGAAACCCCATTAACTAGGATGCATGGTTAGGGTGCACAGTTTGTTTATCTACGCATCCCTACCTAGTTAATCATGTGTACAATAGTTGTTTATCTGAAATTTGAATGTAAAAAATCCATCATTTAAGGTGCTCGAAGGATATATATCGACCCATCATTATTTATTCTTCAATGTCCACTCCCAAGTGGTGATTTTGGACCCTATACCCCCGTCTAGAAGCAGATTGAAGCTTTGGAAACAATGTTTGATCATTACCCAGTAGGTTTCCTCTTCTTTTTCTCTTTCTCCCATTCTCTCTTATTTCCTACTTGAGGTCTTTAGGTATCCATGTTGTTGGAGGATCTAAAACCTACTATTTTGTATCTTGATTCTTGTTTGGATTCTTGTATCTTTGTTGTATGAATTATTCATTGGAGTTTCCTAATTAGGGATTTGTTTTTTGAGATCATGTGTTCTAGAGGATGGTGGTTTTATTTCGGTAGGCAAATATGATTAACCATAACATTGAACTATCACGCCTTTTGGATAATGACTATGTTTCTCGATGATTGTAGTTGAAATATATTACCTTGTTTTATAAATAGTCTTAAAAATTCCTTATAAATTTAATATACTTCTTTATAAATCATCTTTATTTTATTGATTTGTTTAAATTATTTCCTTCATTTGAATGGTAATGCATGATTGGATTTAAATATGCTTTTGAACATTCATTCATATTTATTTAAAATTAAATAAAACTATATGGTTAATTAAATGTGACATATTATTATGGAATCCTTGGTTAGACCCTTTTTTAGGTTTTTTCACTTGTACAACTTGTGCCATTATGCTTTTTAGATTATATTATTTTAGGTTTGAGCTAGGGTAAGGGGCCCCTTAATGGTTGTAGTAGCTGTTAATCATTAGTCTTGGAGAGTTGCGTCCGTCGGAACATGAGTTTTGTACCTTCCTCTTTTATAGTATTTTATTGTAATACATTGGTTTTCTTACCTATTTGAATTCTTGAACAATTCTACCAATAATTGTTTTCATGTATTCAAACAGAATTGTTTATCTTGATTCTGTAATGTTTGGGGATTTTTTCAAATTTTTATTTTGTATGATTATATGTTCCAGTCACCGACACATAAGGATATGGAATACAATTTGTGGTATGTCATTTTAGACTTCAGTATCCGGTTACCATGGTATACAAGCTGGTTCCGGAAAACTTGCCTATCTATATCAACCCGTATACTAATAAAAATTGTTAATCATGCGATGAAAAACAAATGATTATTGAAACTCTATTACAAAAAACCCATACCATAACATACATGACCCACTATTCAGTATATTGACATCTAGATAAAAAAATGTCATCAGTGGTCTCATTCAACAATCAGGTGATTACAGGACACCCAATGAAACCAATGTCATACTAGCATGAAATTAAACCACAATGTGAATAATAAAAGTAACACTAGAAGGGAATGGACTCAAAATTTTAACGTGGTCTAGACCCAATTTTCTTAAATTATGGAAAGACCACTACCAAACCCCTTTTATATTATTATAAATAAAATAATATAATGGATGATTGAAATATGGAAAAAATGAAGGAAATAAAATAAAAATATACATTACTAGATGAATCATATACCTATGAAAATGAGAATAAATATATGATGTTAAAGAACTAGCGTAAATCTTATATATGAACATGAGAAATAAATACTGAATGCCATTAGTGAGGTCGAACTCACTTTTACAGAAAAAATCTCCTATAAATTGTTACAACCATTTCTAAAAAACTCGATCTATTTACTAGAACAATGCTCATAGAAATACTGTAAATGGAATCGGCAACCTAATCCACCAACAACCTCTACCACTCTAAATCATTCCCTTCCATTCTCATTAAAATTCTACTAGCTTCAACATCTATATGGGATTATATTTTCCCCTATCTCGGTAGGAGGAGGAGTCTCAAACTTTTAAAATCCCTTCAAATAAGGTCTTGAAAAACCTAGGACACAAGGATGGAATACAATCTTTTGGAAGTAGTAATTCCTACCAAATTTTGAATAAATGCATCTATAAAAGGGTCTTAAATGGGCTATTACAGGTAAAGGTCATCGATCCATTCTACATAAGGGGCATCTCCACTATTAAAGGGTCACAACCCCATGATAGAGTAACTTGTCCCACAATGTAAGGATATTAAGCATTGTGTAAGGGTTTCATCCCTTTTCATAAGGTTTTATTTCGAATTGAATTTGGATCCTAAGTGCACATTATAATGGTATCATGACCCTTGTGTAACGAAAACCTGCTCTAGTACACTAGTTATGTAATTCTAAATAGACCTATCATAAGGGTACCTCTTCCAATACCATATTTATATATAGGTTATTGATCCCCCCATTTAAATTTAGCTACGCAAAATCAATGCATATGTATGTGTACCAAAAAATTAATTAAGGGTAGCCCTATAAAACCAAATTCATGTAATGGAAGTAGGGATCTTATGTGAAGGTTAAAAAATGACCCATAATATGTAAAACATTAATATATATTAATAAAACTAAACTAAAATGGAAATTATGATACATGTGTTTGTCATGGAATAAAAAAAGGTTAAATTTAAATTTTTAAAAATATCATGACAAATAAAAAACAATGATATCCTGATGCATACATAATCAATAGTGAAAATTATGGCATAATGTATCAATATTTCATTGGAAAGATACCAATATATGAAAGTTTGTATGAATATATCTGATGATTTGTTGATAAGAAGAAACAGAAGAAGAATGCTCAAGATATAATTATTTACATCTCTATAACTTTTTGACCAGAAGATGAATGTTAATAAAGGAGTGATATGATGGAATGATGGGTACTATTCTAATTGAAAGGTATTGGATGGAGTTATAATCATTCTTTTATAGTAAAGTATATACAATGTGTTCTATGGGATATATGGCTATGAAATAAATAGATTATTCATTTTGATGTGAATATGTACTTGTAGAAAACATTGAATCCAATAGAATATGTTCATAATATTCAGTATATTATATGAGAAAAAATATATTATTTATCAATATAATTATAGAATAAAGATAAAACTAAAAATATTTATTACATAATAAGAACATTTATCCGTAGATTCTAGACGAACATTACATTTGGGTAAATTGATGTAATTATATTATTGTTGAGATGGATACTCAATGTTATAATATTCATGAAATAAATTTATGATAATATCTAATTGTTGAGGAAGATGTTGACACAATCATTTAAATAAGATATGAGGAAAATAGTTGACACCTAAGATTTATGAGATTCTTCATGAAATTCAAAGAAATTTTTGAATGTAATAAAATCCTAGAGTTAATGAATTTTTAATCATAAAACATAAAAATGATTTTGAGTCTTTAAAATGTATCTAGATCATTAGTAAAAATTTATAATAATGAAAAAAATATTTTTTTGGGAATGTTTTAGATTATGTACCTCCAATAATTGTTTAGGTGGGTTGATGAAAATTTAATAGATGGGAATATAGTGTTCTATGTAATGTTAAGTTTACCATAATATATTTTTTTGAATAATGTTGAGAAGAAAAAAACATATGGATCCAATGAATAATGTGTGTTATCTATAATTACTGTTACTATAATCATAATATGATTGTTCTTCAAGTACTGTTATAGAAGAATAAGTTACAGTTGATGAAATATTCAAGATTTTGGAATCTCTTACCTTGATGGTAGTCAATATAATTTAATTTCTAATGACATTATATTTTTTTGTGATACTTATTATATGGAATGGAAACTATGAATTAAGGAAACAAAAATCCCATACCCCTTTTAATTTTTGACCAAGTTATTTCGAAAAAATTAGATATTTGATGAGAGTTAAAATCATAACAAGAAATTTATCTCATATATTCAAAGCCCTATAAATATATATATATGTTTTGTAAATTTATATTACACATATAAAAATAGGGAATAGTCTAGAAGAACATTTACAAAGATCCATACATTAATACTAATGATAGAGGATTGATCAACATAATGTTTGAAATAAATTGAAATTAATCAATAAAACATGGTCACGACTAATTCACCCCTTGAATCCCTATTGAGGTGGTGACATGATCCCCTAGGATTATTAGATTTATTATGCCACTATAATAATGTTCTCTACTAACTTTACTTAGTTTAATATATTATCCAGTGGAATAAATGTTTATTGATCAAATGTGGTCTTTGATATATTATTTTGGGAATTGTAACCCTGTGTGTTTAATTTCAGTTATAGTATGTAGTTTATTAACATTTATGCAAGATTTATATATTGGGAGTTTTCTGGAATGTTATTTATTTCCACTAAAGAATATAGAAATCGTTATCTTGTTCCGTTGTCATTTTTTATTGTGGAGAAACATAATTTTTCAACCTAATGTTGGTTCATCAATTTCCATAGATAATAAGTTATATTTATTGGTGGAATATGTCCAATTTATGATAATCATCATGAATTCAAAGATGTTTTATAATAATATTATCGTATAGGGAGACCACCACATTCTTACCATAGATAATATATTATAAACATCTGAATCAATGTTTTTTATAGGTTCAAGTATGAGTCCATGAACTAATAAATCACAATTAATGGTTTGTATATGGTTTTTTTCAATAATATATTGGATAAAAAACATATTTTTATATGTGTTGTTATTTTGTATCATTTTATTTAGTATAAAAAACTAATAAATTCATGATTTAGGAGAGTTCTGTACACATTTTTCTATCTAAAAAATTAATATATGTATAAATTATTATAATTATAAATGATAAATGTTCAATGGAATAGGAATATGGGAGGGTATATTGATATATGAAATCCAGAAATATTGAATGAATTATTAGTGTGTTCAAGAGAGTTTAAAAGAAACATATCACAAGTAATCATGATTGATAAATTATATTTTATTTATAGTTAGAGAATAATATTTTAATTCGATGATTATTTATATTTAATATTTTAGTATTAAAATTTCATTATAGGAATTTTGAAGTAATTATTATATTTCAAAGTGAAAAATATTTTGGACAGAGGTAAATAGGTAGATCAGGATCTAAATAGAGGGATGTGATATGGTCACTATTTTTAGCATGAGTTTTTTAAGATTCATTGGGATGATTCTAAAATTCATGTTAATATGAGTGAAAATAACGTGAAAATATTTGAGGATATTGAGTGTCTGGATCCTTTGACTGGTAGCATCAGTCATACACTTGTAGTTTTACTTGAGTAACATTAATATGATTATAGTAACGTCCAAAAATTATTGTATCCTTTCACACATTTGATCACATCACATGTATTTGTATGATTATCCTTTGGAATATTTGGTGATCTAGTGTATTGATTGAAAATTGATAGAATATTCCATGGTTCTCCATGGACGACAATATGTTAATATCACAAATTTTGTTTTCCCATTAATGCCCCCATTCTTATGCTAAACATGAATAGGATGCGACTAAAAGGGAGGCCAAAGTTGACTCATAGGATGAATGATATGGATTAGCTCAATGAAGGGAAATAGTCACAGAGAAGGGAATTGTGTGTCCAAGATTCTCACACCCATAATTGTTTCCCAAGAATCATAAAAAAATCCACATGATTGGTATTTTATTCTACTCGTTAATATAATAATTTTTATAACAAATGGTTTTGTTTTTTTAAATAAAAACGTAATTTTATTTTATTATTAAATATCAATTTTTGGTTTCCCTGTTATTCATATTCAACACAATTCATATTCCATGAATACCCATAATTAATGAAAATCCAATAAATTTATTTTCAGGGCCATGAAATAAATTAATTACATTTTCATGAAGAATTAAAAAAAATGAAATATTGATAATTGTAATAAATAACAATATTATATATTTATAAAGATGAAGATCTCTGTATGACCTTTGGCCACTCTCTATCTCATTAGAAAAATTAAAATCACAATAAATAAAATTATTAAATTTTCATTTACCTTTTATTTTTTTATAAATTAAATCACATAGCAACCAAAATATTATAACAATAAATATTTTTATCAAAATAATTAAAATAATTATATATATAGATAGAGGAGGATGTCATATATACGCAACAGACTCTTGTTTTGAAGAGGCACTGGTGAGATGATCTATTTGTTATCTTTTGGTTTAGAGATCTAATCACATCCTCCCCCAAGTATCTCCATCAGTAATTGTTCCATTTATCCAAAAAGTTAGATTATATAGAGTCTATATTTGTGACTTCATCACCCTTGATCATCATTTGATTGTTACATAGGCTGACATATAGTGACCATATACATATAATTTTTACATTCTAGGGGTGGATATAATGATTACTTTGGAGGATGTATACTACATGTTGGGACAAATTATATATGGGACGATCATTACAGGTTCAACTATTCGAGATATTCCTATAGTGATACATTTTTCTATTCTTTTATGTCATTATCAATTTAAAAGACTTATAGGGTTCTCTATTACACATGGGATGTCTTCAAAGATATTTCATAGTGATTTTGGATGATTCTAATGATGAGATGAAAATTTGATACACACATGTAGATATTATACAGCTCATGGAAGAAATGTTTTGATTTGAATTATCAATGATATTAGAATACACGTGGCACTTACCATTACCCAAATATATAGATAGGAAAACTATGTATAGTTAGGTTTAGTTTGTACTAGAATATCTCTTTTAAATTATATATTTTTCATATTTAGCGGAGTAGTGACAAATAGAAAGAATTTTCATTATACTACAGATGTGGGCATGGAAGTGATTTCAATGGATCTTTATGAAAGTTATCACCCAAATTCCCCCATCACATTTTATAAGACTCCCCTCAAGGATGATGGCATGTTTATATTTTTAATTTTATTTGTTTTAAAAAATATTAAAAATTATTTTAATAAACAAAAAGAATAATAATTTTTAAATGTGGATTTAGGTTCAGTATTGTATTCATATCCCAATATAGTGTGCATAATGGTTTTAGATCATTTTTTTACACTATATGGCTAGATGATAAATGTTAATCATTAATTTTTTTATAAGATCATTAATTTTATTATTAATAATTTATGATATTACAATGACAAATTACTTATATAGGAGTTCATATGTTATGAATAATTTTTATAGTTCTTATTATAGTTTTCTTGGTTATAATATATCATGATTTACTTGGAATCACTTCCAATATAGCATAGAGATATGGATATCGATAACGTAGTAGTGCTAGAAGTCATTAATTTCCACATTATAGAGTGACACTAGCAAGACTGTATCATATGATAGTGTAAGTGCTTTCAACAATTCCCCAATGCACCATGTAATATTGATGTATTTCATAGTATTATGATCATATGGAGTTATATGAAAAACTAGTTACATTACCATGAACATTAAAATGATTATTTTTATAGACATTTCCAATACAGTATCTTTGGTTTCACATATCACAAAATACATCTACAACTATTGGATATGAGGGAGTACATTTTCTGGTAGTATCATCAAATTATCTTATACCTTATGATCCATGGGTTAGAACATCACTAGTTGGTATGTTCACTATTGTTTTAGATATCATTTATTAATTATATAATGTGTGTCTCAATTCCGTGTGTCCATCCCTATACTTCTAATATCCCCTCTCATTTCCCTTCCCTTCAATCCCTCTGTTCCCATCGAGATCTCTCTTATCCCAGAGTTCCCTTAACTCAATCCTTCTCTTTGTGTCACCATCTCAATATCATTTTATTATCCAAATACTACCCCTATATCCATTCCTATGTAGTTCACAACCCCACCATTCGCTCTCTATCCCCCATCACAAGGTCTTGTCGGTGTTCCCATACTCCAATATTCCTTGTTCAGTTTATGTATCTTCCTCTTGCTCTCTGTATATACATCTAAATGTTTGATCGACATACCTTCACTCTCTATGTGCTTGATCCCTCCCACCCTACAAACTTCCAACCCTATATATCTATTTAATATCTCAAACACTATTATCATCTAAATACAGTCTCTAAGGGATAACATTTTTGAAATATTTTTATGATTTTTAACTCATGGCATGAAGAATGTTACCTTTTACTCTAAGATGATGAATTATTCAAAAATAATTTCTACAATTTGATTATATAGACAATAAATTTAGGGGATTTTCACTAATATATTGATGTCAATTCTCACAGACTCTCAACTGATCTCACTTTAAACATTTTATACTACACAGATATTCAATTTTTTCACTCATAAAACATGTCAGGTTTATTCATTCACCAAAATTATTCACTCTTATATTTGGTGTCATCAAATAAATAACATGTTTTCTGATCTGAGTCATAGGTTTAATAACTCAGATGATACACATGTCTTACGATGTGTTTCTTTTCATCAATAAAAATACCCACTCCCTCTATACATGGATTTTAAAATGATAACAAGATTTCAAAATTTTATTTTAAATCTCTGTTAGATTCATTGCTTCAATGTGATTCCCATAATATTAAATAAAAATAATTTCTCACTTATATTAACTGCATTGCACATATGAAGCTGTTAATTATTTTTTAATGTTCTATTTTACATCGTGAGGTTACCTTATTTTATCTTCTTATTTAGCATTACTGATTCCTTTACTCCTAATGGTAAATATTCCCTTTTAACCATTACTAAACTATCATATATTCAATAGGATTCTTCATAATGGAAGCATGATAGAAGCGGACAAAAAATTCCAATAATTTTTATTTTGCAGAGTGAAAATATGAAATTTACTTTTATTATGAAATTTTTTACCAGAAAAAGGTGACATTTGTATCCCATAATTCTCCTCTAATCCCATTGGGCACCTCACTAGTTACCTGTGACATAGAATTTTTTTCCAAAAAATATAAATTTTGGATAGTTGAATTTTTTTATATCCAAGGGACATTTATATTTTTCTCTTTTCCTATGAAATTTTTTCCATTTCTCTTATTTTTAATTTTTAATACAAATTGATAAATGATTTTTCTATATTTTAATATATTTTTTTATTCTATCTCGAGACATTTATGAGATAATAGTTGTTAATATTATTAGTAATAATGTTTCTTAACTAATTTATCAATTTAAAATATTTTCCATGCATTCTATAATTAAATCTCACAATATAATTAATGAAAAAATTCATGGAAATAATATTTACATGTTTAAACATGAGAAAAATAATATCAGTTTTATTAACTAGATGTTTATTAATTTGGAATAATTGTTACTACATAACAAACATCTACAATAATCATATAAAATAATTCACATATGGGTGACATCAATGTTCTATCTTCATGGAGGAAGACTATATCAGAAGAGGATGATGAAAAAACTATTTTTGGTCTGTACGTTATTATTATCTATATTTTTCCTAAGGTTTAATTATTATGAAACAGAATCTGAACATAATTTTCATTTATGAAAATAGTTATATGAAAACTAAATTTCCTTGTAGTTTCCTCCAACGACTAAATTTATTCAAAATGAAATTACAAAACTCATCATTTAAGTGAAACATATCATCTATGTACAAATGTAAACAACATTAAACATTCATATAGAACTCTTTTGTCAAATTTAACTATAAATTGTACTTTTACCATTCATTATGAATTATATATTCCAATTTTTTGTTAAATTTTATTTCAGTTTCTAATTACACATATTTGGTACACTCCGTTGTAGGAAAAATTTTACCCCTTAATAAAGGAAATGATTTAGAGTACCGAACCACATGAATATACACCATTTCTCCTAATTGAAAATAAAAAAAATATAAAAGATGAAAATCAAGAAACTATGTTAATGAATATAGTATGCCTTTAAATAACATCTTTATAATTATTTACATTATACAATAGCATTCTATAATTTATAAATTCATGTTTATGTTATAATTTAATTTTATTGACATATAAAATAAGTATTACATTTTTTTGGGGAAGGTGAATATTTCAAATCATTCATGTGTGAATTTATTAGTCATTCATCCATGCAATAAACATATCAATGCTGAATATTTTTTTCCATCAAATATATGAAAAAACTATCATTAGGTGATCGAAGTATGATACTCACTTGGTTAATTTACTATTCTATTGTACTCATTTATATTATAAGGAAGTTTGGTTTTATATATATGTTTTTCTTATGATTTTCTGAGACACATTATTTACATACAATTTTTAAGGTTTATTACATTAATCAATGATAATGAAATTCTTTAATGTTATTTTAAACTAGTAGTAACTGAAGAACTATGTTCTCAGATCCTGTTCATCTTTATTCATTGAAGTATTCAGTATAACGCTTTTCAATATTCCAATAATATTTTTCATACATTTTTTAATACTATTATTTATTAGTATTTAAATATATAAACTAATTTTATATTATATATATATAGATAACATGAACCTCAGTGATTTTCAAAACCTTTGTAATAATTGTTCTATAATTTTTTGGTTCAATGATAGAGTAAAAATATGTAACACCCATGAAACATTTAGGTTTTAATTTTTCTTATCACTTGAAAAAATCAACATATAAATATTAAAAAATACACCAAATTATTATACTGCCCTCATATTTTTTATCATTCTAATAAAGTTAAATAATTCCATGAAAATACTGATCTTGACATCAGAATGTTATCTTATACATCAAATATTTGGAGAATTGATAAATCAATAATCAGTGGGGGTGATCATTTTTTATTAATTGAAGTGTCAAAACAATCATCGTCATTGTAACATATTTCCACAACTTATAAAATAACAAAAATTTACATATCTATATAATTTTGATACATTGAACTAATTTGATAAACAAATTCAGTCATTATGGTACAATAAAGACTTGTCATGCATTAACATGAATGTAAATTTACATAATAATATTATTTTTATTATTATCATATATTTTTCAAAAATTATTGATCAGAAAAAATAAAAATATATTTTCAATTATTCCAAGTATTATCATGGAAATTAATGGTATGTTGGATGAATGCCATCAAATAATTCAACATTTCAGAATTACATGATATTTTTTAACATTATCTACCTCTCCACAATTATTATTAGGAATAATTATAAATTGAATTTATAATCCACATAGTTACACATACCGATGATATAATAAATTTCTGTTCTCATAGTTAGTGATATTGGAGATGTTAATAAAAAGGGGGGATATTATCATTGGAGAAAAACATGTGAACTGCAATGTATATATATACTAAATACACTATATAATCCATTAAAATATCCAATAATATATGAAATCATTGAATATGGACTTTCTAGTAATATGTACCACACGTTTTGACCATAGATTCAATTATATAACATAGATTTATAGCGAGGGAGTACATTTCAGACCATCTGCAATTTCAACATAATCTGTTGTTTACACTCATACATTTATAATGATTACTGAAAAAAATTTAGTGTATTCATATAGAACATTTGAATCTAAACATTTATAATTTATTTGGTTAGATGAAAAAAATGAGAATTGAGATGTATAACTGGTTGTAGGAATCTTATCTCTCAGGTGAGCATGACAGTTCCCTTTGTGGAAGATGTGTCATTTTTCCATCATCTTTTAATGGTTTTAGAAGATATAATATTCCAAATACTCTTGATTTGTTCATAACATTAATATGAAATCTCTGCTATCTAAATACTATAATATTTCTCTGAAATCTGATCCATCGTTATGAAGAATACCCAAAAAAGATCTCAATTGTTTTAAATATAAAGTTCGACAATCTAATGAAACATCGAAAAGTGGGATTGTTTTTTAGAGCCATAAGGCAATTATATTTGGAATGTTGTTAATAATTTTTCCATTTTTTGTAGACATATTATTCATTAATATATGCATTAATTAATTATTATTTTCTTAATTATTATATTTTTCGAACCATTGTATTTTAAAGGCATGGTCTTCCTTATGTTCACAAAATGGTATTTCTTCAATTAACTCATACAATATTTACTATTGACTATGTTAATCAAATAATTTCTATTGAAATAATAGATAAACTCATGTAATCTCAATTTTTGGGTCTATAAAAAATTTGATGATTCATGGACCTTGTGGGGATTACAACCCGCACTCCCCATTCATGAAAAAAAGGCAATATTCAAAAATTTTTCCTAAAATATATATTTTTCAGATCATTTATTAATGTGGATGGGTATTCAATATATATAAGTCATGATAAAAAAATTATAATAATATAAAATTGATACAAACTAGATAACCATTTTGTGGTCCATTATAATCTATCGATGATGCTTAAATATTAGGATAATCTCAATGTAGAACACAGTAATCAATATGGTTAATTAAAATGTTTACTCAAATACATAAAAAAGAGCATGTCCATGTAACATTTGACCATTAAGGATCTGTGTATATAGTAAAATGTTAGAATGATTTGGATTTGATTAAAATGAATTATGAATGTCGATATATGTCACAATGTGAGGCTTCTTGATGAATATTTATTTACGAAATCCAAAACTAATTCCCTCTAGGGGAATGATTTAATTTCCAATTTCTATGTATGAAATCTATAACATACAAGGATATAGGAAATATTGAACACATCATTTAAAAAAAAATGTCATTGATTGTGTTCACTTTGTGATTTGAATCTGATTCAACTTGCCGTGATGCAAAACATCTAACCTATGATGAATTCCCAATGAATATTATCTTCCTCTTGTGTAACTAAAAATGGAATAATTGGAAATGATGTTTCTTGTTGGAATATTTCATTATGTGCCTCCCAATATTGATGAATAATATTTTATTTTTATATTAATCACAAAACATATAAGACCTAAATAATATTCAAGCATACTAATTTTAAATCATAATACAATGAATACATTTAATGATTCTTGTTATTTATTAGTTTATTGAAATATGATTTAGTTATTCTGGAAGTTATTATAAAAGTATTTTTTGTGGGAAACAATGAATTAATTGATCAAATTTTCCACAAACATAGTTTTTCTCAAAATTAGTTTTTCAACCAATTGATTTATGTTATAAAATGTATAAACCACTCTCAAAATCTATAATGTATACTAAAGGAAATATGTTACAAATTGACGGTTTATGATAGTTGATAAAAATTTGAACCAAAACATTGATCGATAAGTGGTCATGCATTTATGCATGTCTTACTTATATCCCAAATATTTATCTTTTGCACAATTATTAAAATGGGTGTACACTCATATCATTTAGTTCTCTACTAAATTTTATGATTCATACTAAAATATTTTTTAATGATGATAAGTATAGATTTGGGAACATCAATTCTATGTCGTTCACAAGTGACCTCTATTTTGGAAATATATTTTTCAATTTCATGTTACATAATATTATTTACATTTTCTAGTTTCTTTAAATAGCACATGCCATTTATTTTGGTCATAGAAATATTTAAATACTTTAGTTACACAACTGTTAATATATTTTGTATTTTTATATAATAACATAATTTTATCTCACTATTTCTTATTTTAAAAGATTTACAACTCAATGAATGTCAATTGTAGTAGTATGAACATCATGATATTGATAACAACTTTCACAAAAAGGATGATTGCTGAAAATTTACTCTCCAATTAATATTCGATAGTTATCGAATGTTTTTAGTGGAAGCATGCACATTGTATCTGATAACTTTTATGATAATGATCTTCTTCATGTGTAATTTAATATTTTTAGAAAATTAAAACGGATCAAAAAAAAGTCTTCAACACTATTCTTAGTGGATCCTTAACTAAAAATGGTGGAATCATTTTTTGACCATGAATATGATGGAATAGGGAAAACATTCTTTTGGTGTGCCATAATGATGATAATTCATTTTTAATGGAACATAGTTCCTTCAATTTATTCAAATGGTTAGCATTATTACTATTACCAAGTGATATAATGGCACATTATCAATCATGTATACCAATTGATATTAATCAATACATGACATATAACATTCAGTAGGGATGTTAGTTGGATGAACATTAAAAAAAAATTTATTATTTACGATGATGCACAGATGGTTCAAAAATATTGTTTTGTAGCTCTTTATTTCCCCTTGATGTATATTATATTAATGTATACTTAAAATTGTGTTGAATTACATTTTAGTGATTTTTTGTCCTTTGTGGTGATTTATGAAAAATATCGCTTGTAGTAAATCATGGTATAGTAGATGACATTATATTTTCAAGTATAAAATATTCTTATCATGGGAAGTAATGTTTCATTTTGAGTTTGAAAAAAAACAAGAGAATACATTCATTAGATAAAACTATTTACTCTCGGAAATTAAAAAATTTATTTTATTGGATTCTTAAAATGGTGGATGGGATGGTTGGGGGAAAAATCAATGGAACTATTGAGTTTTAAATTTATAAAAATTAGTTAATAATTACATTTGTGAATCCATTGGATTCCATTGTTCACTATTCATACCAATATTCAATTGAAAAAAAATCCCAAAGTATATAAAAGAATGAGTTATTTTTTCACCTCAATGAAATAATATGTAAGAGGTAAATTACTAAATTTTTATTGGATTATTGGAGAATATATGGTGTATAATATTTATGACTCAGTCTTGAAAGAATGTATCGATATTGAAACTCTTGAAAATATATATTGTCCTTAGATTTACAATGTAATTAACATGTATGATCTGTCGTATCAAAATTAACCATAAAATAAGGTGTAATGATTATATTCATACTAATTTTGATTAGTAATTTCATCTTTTCAATGGAACAAGTATTTTCATCACATTTTTCGGAGATTTTTACCCTAGTGAGGAAATTATTTTAGGTACTCATTCCAGAAAAACTGCTTTTATACTGAGGAATATTATGACTCAGTTGGACACCAAGTGTTCATTCAAGCTCAAAAAGAATAACAGTCATTTAACAATTTCATATGAATTGAATATAAATTAAATTATTGTACAATGTCTATCATCTATTTGGATTTTTTTTCAACATATTTTTTTCTATCGTTGTCAACTATATGTAGTAATTTATAGAGTTTAAAATAAAAATTGGTCAATTTTTTAATATGTGATATTGAAAAAAAATAACTTTACTGCAAATATATTTTTCAATGAAATTCTCCAAAACATATATTAGGTTTAAATACAATTTATTAGGGTTGAGTACGTTATCTCTACATTATAATGAAATCTCAACTGAGTTTCTTCTTATTCATTTTAAATTAATGATTTGATTTTGTAATAAAATTTATTTTTTTGTTTCTATATAGAAAATTCCAAATGGTTTGTTCATTTACTGAGAACATAATATATCTATTGAATATGGTGATACGTTTATTTTTGAGGTTTATACTATACAATTTTGACATAAAAAGGAATCAAACTTCCTAGAAGACATAGTTATTATCGATAATATTATTATGGATGGAATTGTATGTTTTATGTCATTAATATTCCATATATATATGAAAAAAAGTTACATCCATTATAAACAATATTTAAGTATCATTTTAAATTATTTTAGTACATAAATATTTAAAAATTTAGCCTCTTTATTGTAATTTATTATCAACTTTTGATTATTTATTCTTAAATGGGAAACACATTAACCTATAAGAAAAAAAATTCAGTAATTATTATAGGTTTAAAAATCATTATAGTTTATATAAAAATACATTGGGATGGTTTATGTTATATAATATTGAACTTAAATATTAGTGAAAATTAAGGAAAATATTTTTCAAGTCATCACAATTGAATAATATTGTATAACTGGAGTACTAGCATCCTACATTTAGATGATACTTTTCTAGTTTTTGTATTGTATTTTATTCATTTCAATGATATCAATGTTGGGATGGTTGGAGAATATTTATTTATTGGTATTCAATAAAATTATAATACTCAAACTAACATGACTAATGCATTTATTTATTATATATGTAATATTTCATATTGAAACATTGTAATTTATTATTCATATAATGTAAGAATATGTTCATACATTAACATAAAATATTATAAGTGTCGGTATCATCTATAATAAATAATTTAGTTGTAAAAATAAAGTTACAAATCATTTAGAAGAGTCCATTTCATGATAAATAATTTAGGGATATTATTTACATATATATTCTATAAAGTGATTCTATATTATTGTTTTAGCATCTTAAATTTATTTATTTCAATGTTACTCAGATGTTTTTTGTGTGTTTCGTAAATATCAACCACCCTATCCTTGGGGAAACACAAACAAAAGGATATGGATTACGATGAAGCATGTCAGCTACTGTTCAATAATTGTTTTTGGTGTTTCCCTTATGTTAATAAGACACAATACTATTGAATTACATCGCACATGTAATTATTATAGTGGAGAAACACTTATCTACACAATATGGGACGAATATGATGAAGAATCCAGTGCATTGTTACTAGATGAAAATACATTATATAATATTTTGGTTTAACAAATTGTTCATGAAAAATATATCTCCAATATGTTTTACACAAATCACTATTAAATAATCTATTTGTATGCTAAAACATCTATGTACATATGGTCTAATTTAAATTTTTATTTACATTTCGGATAAATTAATATTAGCATGAGTTTAAATGGGATGAAGATACTAATCAATCTAGATTTTTCTATAGTGTACATTCCAGAATTTATCTTGTTCATATTCTTACTCTTGAAAAATTGAATCTATCATCATATTATTTTGATTCATAAGAATTGTTCAGTTCCACTATATTATGATTATCTTGAAATCTAGTTATATATTTATTACAACATTATAACATAAAACAGTTGTCATAAAAAATAAATTTAGTGTGTTTTTGGTTAACAGATTTACTATAAAAACATTTCATTGTTAAAATAATATCTTTCAAAGAATACTAATAAATATATGATGATAGATTTGCAACAAGGAACATATTTGAAAGAAATCTATCCTCTTTCACAAAAAAGAGATAAATTTGATCTATTATTAACTATTAAAGGGTAATATATATGTAATAAAATTTCACTAAATAATTTACTACAATCACATATTGACATCTCTATTAACACACTATTCATTGTTATTTCATTACACTCAAAACAATTTCCCATATTAGCCACTATTAACAGAAATACAATGTATCTTCAACTGGTATTATGAATCGGTTGTTCCATACAAAAAGATTGTAGACATCTTCAATGAGAAAATTTTCTGAAAAATTTGTGTTTTACATATAGAGTAAACCCTACCAATGTATGAGTTCATATTACCCAATTTTGATAATAAAACATTAAAATTTGTAAATATAAATTGTATATTAATAATTAGACCAATTATTTTTTATTAAATATAAAATCATTGGAATAAATTTTATTATGATATTACTTTTACATTTAATAACCTATTGAAGTGGACAGTTCACTATTCCAAGAAGTAATATTGTCATGCTTCCATTAAAAAAACTTATTATACTCTATATTATATTCTATCGACATTAAATAATATTGAAGATAATGATTTTATATCTTGTTCAAAGACTATACTAGATCTATGTCTATTATTCTCCTTGAGAAACAATGGATGTAATTTGTAGTGAACTCAACATCTGATCTCAGAAACAATATTATTCATATTACTCATTAGTATTTGACATTGTATAATTATAGATTCACTATATGATTAATAATTAATAATATATATATATATTTCATTATAATGCTAAATTTACTTTTCCTAGAGTTTAATGTCTTAAAACAAAACGCACAGCTTGTGGCTATTACGATTTCCAATTTCAATGTCCACAACCGAAACCATCTTTATAAAAAATAGATTATGAGTAATTTTTATTACATATGATATAGATGAGGATATAATTTAAAACAATCATGACCATAATAATGTGGTTCTACTTCCACTTTTATTTGCTGTACTATAATGTTTTGTTCATTTCAAATGAAACATGAAAAATTTTATATTTTTAAAGATATTAATGGAAATATATAGATAGTGGTATAAATTTTATAAATTTTTCTTCTTAAATTGAATAATACAACTAAAAACTAAATATTTATTTATTATATTCCATCAATAATATTATGTGTGGTGAATTAAATGTTGTATGTTAAAGCATATGCAATAAAGAAGAAGAAAAAGTTTATAGATCTACCACCATTATAATAATTGGGGTTCCGATAATATATTTCAGATTTGGATGATTCTAAATAATAATTGGCATAGTTATATTCTACCTTTTCCACACACTGAAATATATGTTATACTCATATAATGTAAATTCATTCCATAAATCAAATGCACAATATTTTTGTAGGTGAATTTTTTAAAATATTTTGAAGATGTATATGACCCTAAAAGAGGTAAAAATGACCAAATTGTTTTTAGCATTCGATGCAAAAATTGGTGAGGAAATTCAAATATAATCATCCTGCACTACAAAGAAAATTATATATGACAAAATATACCAACTATTTTCCAAAAATTTATTCCATATGTTTTAATATACCTTTAATTTGAAATTTGAAATATAACAATCTAATCTCTTTCATATTGGAAATAAAAAAAGTAAATTATTTATCAATGTTCTTGACCAAACTATTATGTGTGTATCCATTTTTCTGTGTGGGAATTTTTAGGTATTATTTTGTAAGAGTTTACCAAAACATGATGGATAATATAAGAGAACAAAACTACTTATGATACACTAGACACCAGATTAAACATTACTATATACCAAACATATATGATATATTTTTACACTTTAGTAAATAGTTGATCATATATAACATAATTATATAAACTTGTATTTATTTAACCATTTTAATATATAATAACATCTATAAGCATACATAATGTTTGATCATTTAGTATGAAATGGAATTACAATGATATATAGTATTAATATTGTCATGATTATATATTTTCTATAATAAATGATATCATATTATGTTGTGAATATAGTAAAAAACTGATCAGCGTTATGATAATATGTTTTATTCCTTAGGGGAATCCATTAGAAACTGTTATGATTTTTTTTGAGATAATCTTGCTGTTTGAAACCGTTATTTTATATAATGATTAGAATAGTAAAAATAATTTTTTTTAAAATTTGCACAATCGATAAGAATACTATGTGTATTACAATATATATTTTGAAGAACATTCATTATAATTTTTTTTATAATGAGAACAATCTAAAAACTAAACATTATTTCCAATAATGTGTATAATCTAAAAACAAACCATCATCTTTTATCTATATAATATAAACAATTATATTATAATTTAATACCATATCCCAGTATGAATCACCTTTCCTAGTCTCCTTTGAATCATTTTCTCTCTCTTGATCAATGTAAACCCTATCAACTTTACTTTATAATCCTTCGCCCAAAAAGAAAATACTTTTACAATAATTAATTGCCTAAGACATCATTAATCCCTCCTCCGATGAATCTGTAGACCTATACCAAGGTTATTGAAATATAGATTCTATGTTCCCATGTTATTTACTAGAGGATCCATAGATATTTACCTTTCAAGTATATTTATCTTAATTTACTAATGAATTAAAATCTAAATTACTCCAAACAGAGTCTGGGTCCACTTGGCTCCATTTAAAAAAACCCACAAGTTCGAACTGTGAGACATTTATAATTTTATTTTAGGACTACATTCCAATCAATAAAAAAGGTATAATGTTTTTAATACATGGTTTTCATGTTTCTATTATCCATTTTATAAGATATAAATTCCATACCAATCAAAATTTTACATAGATAAAACTCACAAAGGATCGGAGCAATGTTTCCAAAACTAGAATAATTCAGTTTAATTATTCATTTGAAAATGATCATGGATAGTAGTAATGATATCCTAAAGGATATTAACGTTCCAATGACTCTAATTCAATTGATAATCCAAAATATAAACCTCCACATATATATATTTATGTTCTTTCTTCTCAACCTTTCATTTAAATGTTTTTATGGAATAGAGTTTTGTTAATTGGTCCATTATTCTGGCCATAAGAAGGTCTATTAAATTATATTGTTTTATTATCGTAATGATACATTATGGTTATAATAATATCAGGTATTTCTTAATGATATATAATTTGAAACTCCCAAAGTCTATTTTTGAACTATTTTCTCTTTAGTAATATTTGTTTTTTTCATGGAAATCACCATTATTTATGTATTATTTCTGTCGTATATTTAGTGGTAAAAAAATAAATATTTTAATTACACATATCTTTATATATATTTTTGAAATAACTAATGATTTTTTTATTATGTTTTTCCAGGGTACCATTTTGTGATCAATCTTTTTATTTCATTTTTTGATATTGTTTAAAAGAACATTTTCCAAACTGATCTTCCCTTAAAGGTAAGAGACATTTGATTGAAATTTTTTTATGATATTCATCTTAATAAACAGATTCCTTTCCTCAATCCTTCAAAAGAATTAACATTATGGAAAATGATTAAAATTGAATAAATATCATGCATGATTTTCATCTCCTTCACAATATATTGAATATATGATACATCATTGAACAAAACGTCCACCACAAAAAAATAATATTTGACCTAAATTATCAGTACATTCATTTAGTTTTTATAGATTTTTTCACAGTAAACATCTGTTAAATCCTTAAATGCAACCCTTTTCTGATGATGTTGACATTAAACATTAGATAAAATAGAGTTATTTTTATATTAATCTAATATTTTTTTTAATTTGATCATAAATTATGCTTCAGATTTTAATGTTATAGTGATTTTGTAGTATTTTTTTATTTTATAGTTTACCATATATAATTATATAAAAGACAATGTATGTTATTTATTTATCAATGGTGTAAGTTAGTTTCCCATTTTATGTTTCCTATCAATGATGAAAATTTTGATATTTATTCTATCATTTTACGTCATGAAATGTAAATGAATATTATATGTTATTTAATAATAAATTTATTATTTTTTAATAGGATAATATAATAGAAAATTTGAATATTACAATACACATCATACCAGAATCTTATACTTCTAAATAGAAATTAGAAGATTTTTATTTTATTTTTTACATGATGTTTATTTTATTTATAACTATTTCAAACAATTTGTTAAATTATGTTCTATTTAATTTAGATCAAATATATTAATATTATTATTCTATTACTCATTTTTTCAAATCATTTTCTTCAGTTACACAATATCCTATGCTTTAATTAAACATAATATTTATTTATATTATTTATTTAATCCTCAATAAATAAATTATTATTTTTTAAAAAGATCAAATCCCTTGCAATTTTGTGTGATGAAATGCTAGTTTTTATTTCAAAATATAAATTAACTAGAATAATTTTTTTTCAGGATATTAAGGTGTAATGTTGATGTGCATTTCAACATTTACAACATGGCTGAAGTTTATAGTTTGGATTTATTTTATACAGATCTGGTGGTTCTGGTAGATCCTCTCGAGTCCTTATATGAGAGTAATTACAAAAATGATTCAAAAGCATATCATATTACCTATTCTAATGATGTGGTTGTCAGGGATGTTGATTTTCCTTGGCAGGCCAGTCGAGATGATGCATAATACCCACCACCACATCCACTAGAAGAAGTAAATGGGTGATTATAGAGATGGGTAAATAAATAGTGTTGACAGAGAGAGGCTTATGTTGTATGGGATGATGATTCTTCATAGTAGGTAGGGTATCCTAAATAGCATGTATAAGTTCCCACAAAATAGGTATTAGATCTTATACATTATATATTGGATAATGAATAGAAATAATGGAATCATGAGATTCCGGGACCTCCTAGAATATACGACAAGAGTTGGTTGTCATAGTTTTTTATTACATGGGAGATAGTTTATCCTATGATTAATTTTTTGATTCTTGTATACAATTTATATTGTCTTCATGTGATTCTACTAGAAACAACTACATTTTGATAAATGGGCCTAGATATAATGTAAGAGAGTCATATATGGGGTACGCTTGATTGTCATCGAGGTATATAGAGGCACTGATAACGTAGCATGATGTGGATCCAAAATCATAAAGGGAATTATAAAGACGCCACTGATAAATTATAATCCTCTCATGTCGTTGGTACACCAGAGTACTAGAGACTTTGTACTCATGGTGGTTGTGAGGTTCATACATTGAGTTTCGGTAGCTAAGGGCGATGATGTTGATTTAATTCCATAGTAAACAATATTACCTATAAAAATATCTAATATACATTTATATATTTATCCCTACTACATGTAACATTTCACATTCATGTACCTTATCATTAAAATGTTATCTATTATAATCATTTCATAAATTGTGATCCATTTATAATGATAAAAATAAAACCAAATAATTTCTCCATATGTTCTATTCATTTATCCATTATATTATTAGTAATGCAAATAATAATTATGAATTAAATGATTGAAATGTGAAAATATATATATTGAATAATATAACCCTTCATAAACCACCTTATTTAATGACTTGACTAGTAGAGACACTTCAATCACAATATTAATATTCTAGGTGATTAATTCTACCATTAAGGTTATAATCAAGTATGTGAGTGGATATTTAAAAAACATTAATATTAAAAAAATTTACAAAATATTAAATCCCATATATCTATATATTTGAAGAAAAACATGAATCAATGTTTAAATAGAAACTATGTTATTATCCAAAAATCAATTAAACAAAGGGTTATAAGTAATAAAATAATATAATTTATATTGTCTAAATCCCACTACTCCATGATAAAATCCAAAAAATATACTAGGTAATTAATTTTAACAAGTTTAATATCAGTATTATTATATTAAAATAAATAATATAGAGGACATGGATAAAATGATAATAACAAATCACCGTTATTATATATATATATATAATGTAATGGCCCGGACCCCTTCGACCCATTCCTTTGTCAAAAAGAAGGCCACGAAGTGTTCTGGAGGGTAAATTGAACTTTTCCCACACTTTCCAGAATTTTGAAACTACATGCTGTGTAGTTTTAGTACACGCCGTGTAGCCTCTTTCCAGGTATACCCCGTGTGGATGGCCGTGTCATAGCCACATGAAGAAGATAGGTACATGTCGTGTGTCCAATATACATGCCATGTAGTCCTTCCCCGTGTACGCATTACCGTGTGTTGACCAGTCATCGGTCGTGTGCCACGTTGGAGCTGTGTCCTTGTCGTGTGCAATAAATGTGTACACGTCGTGTGTCCAATCTACACACCGTGTAGTCCTTCCCCGCGTATGCGTTACCGTCTGTTGACCAGTCGTCGGTCGTGTGCCACGTTGGAGCCGTGTCTTTGACATGTGCAATAAATGTGTACATGCCGTGTGTCCAATCTACACGTCGTGTAGTGCTTCCCCGCAAATGAATTACCTTCAAACCGTGTGTTGACTAGTCAACGACCATGAAGCCGTGTTTGAGGCCGCGTGGAGACCGTGTGAAAATGGCCGAGTACACACCGCGTACCATAAGTACACGCTGTGTACTTTTTCTTTTCATGCCTATAAAAGGAGGGGTCCCCTCCACCTTTCAACTCATACCTCTCCTCCCCTCTCCTCTGAGCAGAGCTCTCTCAAGAGACTCAAAGTCTCTTTCTTCCATAAATTTTTTGTCGAAGCTTCAATTTACGATCCGTCAGCGGCTACAGGATCGTAACGACAAGGTGGAACTTCTGAGCTTCGATCCATTGTCTTTCCTTCGGATTTTTCTCTCCGACTTCCACCCGATGAGGTTTTTCCGGGATGCCGACGAACGTCTTCTAAAGTTGATCTGGGGGAGCGTTGTGACCAGAACCTGTTGAGGTAGGGATCTCATCTTTGTCTCTCTAATTTGTGTATCATGCGGGGCGGGTATCATTTTTTTCAGGAGAAACTGTTGAACAATTAAATAAAGATAATAACTGGTTAAAGAATGGGGTTGGGAAGTTAGTGATTTCTGTTACTTTACTTTTTATATCCTGTGATATTATATTTGTGAATTGAATGAGCTTCTACCTACTGAAAATCACGGTCGTTGGGGGAATTTGCTTACGCAATTAAATGTTTCCCTCTCCTTCTGTATTTTCTTATGGATGGAAGCTTGTGCAATGTTGAAATTGGATAATCACGTAATGTTGGCCGATTAAATGAAAATATTGAACCCTTATGTGTTCACCCCGGTTAAAAAAATGGAATAATGAACAAGTGGGTGTTGGCTTGGTTACGTGGCATGTGATGGGGGTTTTTTGTGGGCTGTTGGGGTTTGGGTGAGCATCGGGGCTGCGGTTGACTTGGTTGTGGGAAGGTGTGAATGTTTAATTGTGATGGGCAGCGGGGCTGCAATAAATGGTATTAAAGGGATTACAATGTGTGATGTGGTTATGGTGGTTGGCAGCGGGGCTGCAGGTATGGGTTTAAATGTGAACGGACTATGGGTTGTGTTTAATAAATAAATAAAAGTGGAAGAGTTAATGAATGGTGGGGCTTGGTAATGAAACAGAAAAAATAATCAATGGGTTGGTTGGTTAATAAGAAGGGACTTGTCGTGTTGCTGTTTTTTCCTAACTTGCTTTGTGGATGGCATGGATATTCTTACAAATGGTCATTGTGGTTGGTTGTGGATAGTTTCCCAGTAGTTAAGGAACTAAATAAGCTAATTTCTACTGAAACGTGAAAACCTTAATGGGGTTGGGTTTTTTTGTTCTATGCATGCTTCGTGGTAGCAGTGCCGAGGCACGTGCTTAGTTTCTCTTTTTAGAAGCCATAGGTTGGGCTGATTGGTTGATATATATATATATCTGTATCTTTTGTGTTTTATCACTCCACACCTATGTTGATCACTTAGTGCCGAACACTCCCATTTCATGGGAGAGGGTGTTTTCCCATAGTTACTAGCTCCTTCCTGCTCCTTCACCCCTAGGCTATGATGTCTTGAGGCGACCTTACACCCAAGACTCTTCGGGTAGGTTTCGATTGGGGTGATTAGGCCCAAGACTCTCAGGCAGGCTTATAGGCTATAATGTCTTGAGGCGTCCTTACACCTAAGACTCTTCAGGTAGGTTTTGATTTTAGGCCCAGGTGTCTTCGGGAGAGAGTTCTGTTACTATTCCCAAGAATCTTCGGGATGAGGCCCAGGTGTCTTCGGGCGGGGATTTGTTTGTGGTTGTGAGGCCCAGGTGTGTGCGGGCGGGATTTGTGGTTGTGAGTCCCAGGTGTGTGCGGGCGAGATCTGTGGTTCTGAGGCCCAGGTGTGTGCGGGCGGGGAGAGTGTGACAGCGTCAGGACGTTCAGCTAACTAATGGGAAATGGTGCAGGGTACCCCATACTCTTGTTCTTATACTACTACTACCGGTTGTGATTGAGTTTTGGTGAGTGTGGCTGGTGAGGTTGGGTGGATAGTTTTCCTTGTTAGGTTTCTTCTGTTGTTCTCACGGGACATTAGGATGTCTTCCCACTTGTGCACGAGAGCTTTAGGTTTCCCTACTGAGTATACCTGTATGCTCACCCTACGTTTACTTTTAGGTTTCCAGGAGGACTACCGGGACCGTGCGGGACCCTAGTAGCCAAGCAGTTGGAGTTGTTGTAGTTTTTGTTCTCTTGTTTTCTTTGGTATTGTACTTTTGAGCTTCCTTGTACTTGTACCTTGTTATAAAATTGTTTAAACATGCATGTGGGCTAGTTTGGGTTTATTTATATACACTTTTTCTTTTTTCCTTTTTGGTGGTTGACTTGTCCTATTTCTTGATCCAAAATAATAAAAAGGGTAATGCCTCCCATATTTGTAAAAACTCCTACCCTTGGTGCTAGTCGCTATCTCGGGGCCGACTGGAGGCAGGACTCGGGGGTCATTATCTCCCTTTCACCATTGCCAGCTCAGGAGGGGCATCTTTGGTGGGAGGGGGTCGTGACAGAATGGTATCAGAGGTGGTGGTTGAGAGATTGGATGGAGTTTGGAGTTAGGCACAGTGAGGATTGCATGGGATGGTAGGGAAACCGTGTTAGTTAATCTTGGTGTGTGACATAGGCTAGGGAAGACAGGCTAGGACACGGGATTTTAGGGCCCCCCGTGATCCGATGCAAGGAATCTAAGCCTACTGAACAACCAAGTGAGACTACATTGATTTCAGGGTAGAGACCCTAGGGAAGGTACACGCATCATCATATTTGTGTTTTACTTGATTTGGGTGTTCTGGGAATGAAATTGAAATAAAATGATAATTAAAACCTTGAGTTTTTCCTTACTACTTGGGCTTAGGCGATCCTTGTTTACCGTATAGCTATGGAACTTGGACGTCATCCTTGGGTGGCTCAAACGACTGAGGCCCAGTTGATCCAGGTGGTTGATCAGTTGGGGATTGACTGAGAGGAGGAAGATAGCCAGTGGCAGAAGACTCTCTATTCCTTCTAGCGGCAGACCCTCAAGAATTACGAGGGAAGTACTTCGGATACGGAGATGGAGGGGTGGCTTAAGGATCTAAGGATCTCTTTTACATTGATCCGTGCTCCGAGGGAGTATGGGGTTACCCTAGAAGTCAGTCAGCTGAGAGGTGTGGTGTTACAGTGGTGGATGATCTACCTCAGAGAGCGGATAGAGGTAGAGGTTCCATGGGCTAACTTTGAGAAGGAATTCCGAGAGGAATTCCTTTCTTCCATGATCAAGGTGGAGAAGCAGCAGGAGTTACTCTCCCTTTAATAGGGGAGTATGTCGGTACGAGAGATGGGGATCAAGTTCAAAGATCTCCTGCGCTTTGCTCTGGATCTCTTTCCAGATGAGGAATCTTGGGCGAGACATTTGGAGGAGGCGCTTCGTCCTTCACTCCAGTATGCTATCACCCCCCTTATCCTTTCTGACGTACTTAGCAGTGCAGAAGAAGGCAGAGGTCGTAGAGAGGATGCACATGCTGGGAGTGCACCGCGTGAGGTGTTTCAGCCAGGTTCGTCGAAGGAGAAAGTAGTCAGCAGCAGGTCTCCTACGACAGGACCTTCCAGGTTCAGGCCAGTGGGGAGCAGGCCCCAGCAGTTCCAGTTCAGATCTTTGGGTCTTCATCCCTTTTCCATGAGCCCAGGACCGAGGTGTTTTTCTTGTGGAGGTTTCGGACACGTTCAGAGTCAGTGCCCGACCCGAGCTCCGTACAGTGGAGGTGGGCAGGTTCAGCGCCCACTGCAGCAGCACCAGTTGCCGGCGAGGCCCTTCCAGCAGCAGCATAACCATGCTCCTCTGAGGGCAGACTTTGCGGGAGGAGGTCGACCTCAGGGTTCTCCTCAGGTACCTCGACCAGGGCATGGTCGGGGAAGTTGATGGAATCAGAGAGGTAGAGGAGCTGGGTGTGGACAGTTGCACGCATCAGAGTTGGCAGCTCCAGCAGGACCAGAGGTGGTGCGAGGTACAATTTTTTTGTTCAGCACTCTTATTTCTGCTTTGTTCGATTCGGGAGCCTCACACTCTTTTGTTGCACCTAGTCTAGCCCATGTTTTGGGACTAGAAGTAGAGAGACATTCCATACCACTGGTACTGAGTACACTAGTTGGAGGCCAGACCAGTGTATCTTGTGTTTGCCGGGGATGTGGGCCGACGTTGGGACCACATCAATTTAGTGGAGACCTTCTTCTGTTACAGATGCAGCCATACGATGTCATCTTAGGCATCGACTGGTTGTTTTCTGTTAGTGCCGTTATCGACTGCTTCCGGAGAAGAGTCGTGTTCTCCGACATAGATGGGAAGCACGTATCTTTTGTTGGCGAGAGGAGCTATCAGGCGGGAAGCTGGCGTGTGGAGTCTCTCATTTCCTTGTTGAGCGGTTTATCAGTGGTTCCAGCTGATACAGAGATGATGGATGTCCCAGAGGTTGTTGGGGAGTTCCTCGATGTTTTTCCTGAGTAGGTTGTACCTCTACCCCCCCGACAAGACGTTGAGTTTGTGATAGACTTACAGCCTGGTGCCCGTCCGATTTTGATGGCCCCTTATCGGATGGCACCTTCGGAGTTGCGGGAGTTGCAGATTCAGATTGACGATCTAATGGAGATGGGTTTTGTTAGACCTAGTGTGTTGCCATGGGGTTCTCCAGTTTTGTTTGTGAAGAAGCTAGATGGTGGTCTCAGGCTATGCATAGAATACCGAAGACTGAACCCGGTAACGATCAAGAACCGTTACCCGCTTCCAAGGATAGATGATCTCCTCGACCAGATGAGGGGAGCAGTTTGGTTTTCCAAGATTGATCTACGATCGAGATATCATCAGCTGAGGGTGAAGGACAGTGACATCTCGAAGACAGATTTCAGGTGCAGGTATGGGCACTTCGAGTTTGTAGTGATTCCATTTGGAGTTACGAATGCACTAGCTGTGTTCATGGGACTTATGAACTTTGTCTTCCGAGAGTTTCTGGACCGGTTCGTCATTGTGTTTATCGATGACATCCTGATCTACTCAAGATCAGAGGAGGAGCACGTTGAGAATCTCAGGGCAGTCTTGGAAGTCATTTGACACCACCAGCTTTACGAGAAATTGTCGAACTGTAAGTTCTTGACATAAGAAGTACACTTCCTTGGGCACGTGGTGTCTCAGCATGGAGTATCGGTGGACCTGTCGAAGGTGGAGGAAGTTGTTTCTTGGGCAGCACCCAAGAGCGTGGCATAAGTTCGTAGTTTCCTGGGGTTAGCAGGTTACTATCGGGGGTTCGTTTCGGACTTCTCTCAAGTTACTGCTCCATTGACAACTTTGATTAGGAAGAACCAGTTCTTCTTGTGGAGCGAGAAGTGCTAGAAATCTTTTGACTACCTGAAGGAGAAGTTGGTCAGTGCTCCCATACTCTAGTTGCCCAAGGAAGGGTTGTTGTATGAAGTGTTTTGTGATGCTTCTGGCATTGGTCTGGGGTGCGTGCTAATGCAGAAGAAGGGCGTGATTTTTTATGGGTCTAGGCAGTTACACCCTCACGAGCGTAACTATGCCACACATGACCTGGAGCTTGCAGAAGTAGTATTCGCATTGAAGTTGTGGCGACATTACCTCTTTGGGAGTGCTTTGTGGTCTTCTCAGATCACAAGAGCCTGTATTATATCTTCTCCCAGCGTGACTTGAACTTACGGTAGCGGAGATGGGTCATGTTTCTCCAAGAATATGACTTCGAGATCTCTTACACTGAAGGTAATGGCAACGTTGTGGCTGATGCCCAAAGCAGGAAGTCACACAAGGAAGTGGTTCAGGAATCCACTGATGATTGGAAGTCGATGGGAGAGTTGGCTGCCCTGCACTTAGATGAAAGGGAAGATAGTTTTAGAGGCTGTTTGTTCCAGATGATGGTGCAATCCTTTTTGTCGCAGCAGGTGGAGGAGTCTCAATGGGGGGACTCTAAGTCAGAGGTGATGCGGGATCGTTTCGATCAGGGGAATGCTCCAGAGGGATGGTCAGAGGATAGCCAACATCGGATCCTTTTCTATGGATGGCTGTTTGTCCCAGAGGCGATGCGTGAGGGGATTCTCCGTGAGTTCCATAGCTCAGCCTCAGCGGTACATCCAAGAGTTTCAAAAATGTACCGAGGCCTGAGGGATCAGTTTTGGTGGCCCGAGGTGAAACGAGCAGTGGTTGAGTTTGTGGCTATGTGCCTAGTGTGTCAGCAAATGAAGGATGACCACTGTGTTCCCGGTGGTTTTTTTCACCCTTTAGATGTCCCCAAGTGGAAGTGGTATGACATCTCGATGGACTTCGTCACAGGACTACACAGAGCTCAGGGTGGTTATGATGCTATCTGGGTAGTGGTGGATCGACTGACGAAATCGGCTCACTTCTTAGCAATCAAGGAGTTGGGCCCGGTGAGTACCTTAGCACAGAGGTACGTAGACGAGGTAGTGTGTTTGCATGGAGTTCTGAGGACTATCGTCTCAGACCGGGATACTCGGTTTACCTCACGAGTCTGGAGGGGGTTATAGCATGCTTTTGGCACCCAACTACGCCATAGCACTGCTTTCAACCCCCAGACCGGTGGGCAGACAGAGCGGACTATCCAGACGTTATAGGACATGTTGCGAGAATGCGTTCTGGATTTCGGAGGATCATGGGTACGACACTTTCCTTTAGTAGAGTTTTCCTACAACAACAGTTTCCACTCTACTATTGGAATGGCACCATTTGAGGCTTTGTATGGAAGGCCATGTCGTTCACCCATTTGCTGGGCAGAGGTTGGTGAGATAGGTGCTCTTGGGCCAGATGTAGTGCAGATCACCACGGAGAAAGTCCCGCTTGTACGTGAGAGGATGAAGGTGGCTCAGGACCGACAGAAGACTTATGCTGATCGTCAGAGGAGGCCCTTGGAGTTAGAGGTGGGAGACCATGTGTTCTTGAAGGTTTCCCATCGACGGGGGAAGCAAAGGTTTGGGAAAGGGAGCAAGCTCTCACCTAGGTTCATCGGACCTTTTGAGGTGCTGAGGCGAGTTGGCGAGGTGGCATATCAGCTGGCCCTGCCACCTTAGTTAGAGAAAGTTCATGACGTCTTCCACGTCTCCCAGCTTCGTCGGTACTTACATGATGACTCTCACATTATCAAATGGGGAGAGTTGGATATGGGAGACGACGTGACCTTCGAGGAATGACCAGTCAGAATTGAGGATCGTAAAGAGAAGGTGCTCCGTGGATGAACCATTCCCTTGGTTCGTGTGTTGTGGAGGCATGGCGGACTTGAGGAGAGCACTTGGGAGTGGGAGACCCAAATGAACGCTCAGTACCCGGAGTTGTTTTGACTTGAGTTCCCTTGTTCTTCTGATCTTTGTGTTTATGTTGTACTCTATACCTTTGATATATGGAATGCTTGGCTTGTCAGTTGTGAGACCTTTTTGTTTTCTTGTTCCCTGGTAATGTGTAACATGTCCGGATGCGTGGGAAAGGGGAAAAACCTGACCCTTAATCGAGACGCATTAATGTTGATGCGATTGAACCTGTGCGGGTGAGTCAGTGCCGCCTAAAGCGGATAATATATCGACATAGGTGAAGAAATTTTCCCAAACCCATGTGTTCGGGTAGTGTGTTGGTTGTGTGGTGCTGGGGTTAGTGCAAGTTGAAAAATACTAATGCATGAAAGTGGGAAGACCCAATTCTTAATCGGGACACATTAATGAGGATGCGATTAAACCCGTGCAGGCGAGTCAGTGTCGCCTAAAGCGGATAATATCTCGACATAGGAGAAGGAATTCCTAAAACATACGATTAGGGTTGTTGGTTGGGATCCTGTTATAAAGAGAACCCTAAGAGGTATCTTGTTGGGTTCCTCTGGGTTGGTTTTTGAATTCTCAGGGAAGAGAATGTTTTAAGAGGTATCTGATGTAATGGCCTGGACCTCTCCGGCCCATTCCTTTGTCAAAAAGAAGTCCACAAAGTGTTCTGGAGGGTAAAATGGACTTTTCCCACACTTTCCAGAATTTTGAAACTTCACGCCGTGTAGTTTTAATACACGCCGTGTACCCTCATGCCGGGTATACCCCGTGTGGATGGTCGTGTCTTTTCCACGTGAAGAAGATAGGTACATGCCGTGTGTCCAATCTACATGCCATGTAGTCCTTCCCTGCGTATGTGTTACCGTGTGTTGACCAGTTGTCGGTCGTGTGCTGCGTTGGAGTCGTTTCCTTGCTGTGTGAAATAAATGTGTACACGCTGTGTGTCCAATCTACACGCTGTGTAGTCCTTCCCCGCGTATGTGTTACCCTGTGTTGACCAGTCATCAGTCGTGTGCCACGTTGGAGCCTTGTCCATGCCGTGTGCAATAAATGGGTACACGCCGTGTTTCCAATCTACACGTTGTGTAGTCCTTCCCCGCGTATGCGTTACCTTCAAACTGTGTGTTGACCAGTCAACGGCCACAGAGCCGCATTAGAGGCCGTGTGGAGACCGTGTGAAAATGGCTGAGTACACGCTGTGTACCATAAGTACACTCCATGTACTTTTTCTTTTCAGTCCTATAAAAGGAGGGGTCCCCTCCTCATTTCAACTCACACCTCTCCTCCCCTCTCCTCTGAGCAGAGCTCTCCCAAGAGACTCAAAGGCTCTTTCTTCCATAACTTTTTCGTCCAAGCTCCGATTTACGATCCGTCAGCGGACACGTGATCGTAATGACAAGGAGGAACTTCCGAGCTTGGGTCCGTTGTCTTTCCTTAGCCTTTTTCTCTCTGACATCCACCCGAGGAGGTTTTACCGGGATGCTGACGAACGTCTTCTAAAGTCGATTCGGGGGAGCGTTGTGACCAGAACCTATTGAGGTAGGGATCACACCTTTGTCTCTCTAATTTGTGTATCATGCATGGCATGTATCCTTTTTTTCATGAAAAATAGTTTAACCATTAAATAAAGACAATAACTGGTTAAAGAATGGGGTTGGGAAGTTAGTGATTGCTGTTACTTTACTTTTTATAATCTGTGATATTATATTTGTGAATTGAATGAGCTTATACCTACTGAAAGTCACGGTTGTTGGGGGCCTTTGCTTACGCAATTAAATGTTTCCCTCTCCTTCTGTATTTTCTTATGGATGGAAGCTTGTGGAATGTGGAAATTGGATAATCACATAAAGTTGGCTGATTAAATGAAAATCTGGAACCCTTGTGTGATCACCCCGGTTAAACAAAATGGAATAATGAACATGTGGGTGTTGGCTTGGTTACGTGGCATGTGATGGGGGTGTTTTGTGGGCTGTTGTGGTTTTGGTGAGCAGCGGGGCTGTGGTTGACTTGGTTGTGGGAAGGTGTGAATGTTTAATGGTGATGGGAAGCGGGACTGCAATAAATGGTATTGAAGGGATAACGATGTGTGATGAGGTTATGGTGGTTGGCAGCGGGGCTGCAGGGATGGGATTAAATGTGAACGGACTATGGGTTGTGTTTAATAAATAAATAAAAGTGGAAGAGTTAATGAATGGTTGGGCTTGGTAATGAAATAGAAATAATAACCAATGGGTTTGTTGGTTAATAAGAAGGGACTTGCCGTGTTGCTGTGTTTTTATAACATGCTTTGTGGATGGCAGGGATATGCTTACGAACGGTCGTTGTGGTTGGTTGTGGATAGTTACCTAGTAGTTAAAGAACTAAATAAGATAATTTCTGCTGAAACGTGAAAACCTTAATGGGTTTGGGGTTGTTTGTTGTATGTATGCTTTGTGGTAGCAGTGCCGAGGAACGTGCTCAGTTTCTCTTTTTAGAAGCCATAGGTTGGGCTGAGTGGTTGCTATATATATATCTGTATCTTTTGTGTTTTATCGCACCACACCCATGTTGAGCACTTAGTGTCGAACATTCCCATTTCATGGGATATAGTCTTTTCCCATATTTACTATCTCCTTCATGCTCTTTCTCCCTTAGGCTGTGATGGCTTGAGGCGACCTTACACCCAAGACTCTTCGGGTAGGTTTCGATTGGGGTGATTAGGCCCAAGACTCTTTGGGCAGGCTTATAGGCTATAATGGCTTGAGGAGACCTTACACCTAAGACTCTTCAGGTAGGTTTCAATTTCAGGCCCAGGTGCCTTCGGGCGAGAGTTCTGTTACTATTCCCAAGAATCTTCGGGATGTGGCCCAGGTGTCTTCGGGTGGGGATGTGGTTGTGGTTGTGAGGCCAAGGTGTGTGCGGGCAGGATACGTGGTGGTGAGGCCCAGGTGTGTGCGGGTGGGATGAGTGGTTGTGAGGCCCAGGTGTCTGCGGGAGGGATACGTGGTTTTGAGGCCTAGGTGTGTGCGGGCGGGGAGAGTGTGACAGCGTTAGGAAGTTTAGCTAACTAATGGGAAATGGTGTAGGGTAGCCCATACTCTTGATCGTATACGACTACTGCCTGTTGTGATTGAGTTTTGGTGAGTGTGGCTGGTGAGGTTGGGTGGATAGTTTTCCTTTTTAGGTTTCTTCTGTTGTTCCCACGGGACATTAGGATGTCTTCCCACTTGTGCACGCGATATTTAGGTTTCCCTACTGAGTATACTTGTATGCTCACCCTACGTTTACTTTCAGTTTTCCAGGAGGACTACCAAGGCCGTGCGGGACCCTACTAGTCGGGCAGTTGGAGTTGTTGCAGTTGTTGTTCTCTTGTTTTCATTGGTATTGTACTTTTGAGCTTCCTTGTACTATTACCTTGTTATAAAATTGTTTAAACATGAATGTGTGCTGGTTTGGGTTTATTTATATACACTTGTTATTTTCCATTTTTGGTGGTTGACTTATCCTATTTCCCGATCCAAAATAATAAAAAGGGTAATACCTCCCATATTTGTGAAAACTCATACCCTTGGCGCTAGTCGCCAACCCGGGGCCTACTGGAGGCAGGACTCGGGGGTCATTATCTCCCTTTCACCATTGCCAGCTCAAGAGGGGCATCTTTGGTGGGAGGGGGTCATGACATATAACTGTCATTTCAATGTTCTCATGCGACACTACCATTGAAAATTCATTCAGATTTGGAAATAATTTGATGATATTTTTACATCTATATCCACATTAAGGTACTCATGTTCATATTAAATTAACATTTCAATATTATTATTCCATATTTGTTGTAATATAAATTTCCATATATTTAATATATCCTTTCTAATTTGTACTCAGTTTTTTATACTCATTAATGTATAAATCCAATAATAAAAACACCTCAATATTTTGTTTTTTATTCAATGTTATATAATTAAATTAATTAAAATATAAAATTTATTTAAATTTATAATATATTTATAGAGTTATTAAAATATAACATATAAAAAAATTTGAAAAATAATACTCAATGAAAATATATTCAAAATTACAATTGATGAGGGTCAATTCATTTGACCCTCATCCAAAAAGAAAAACCATAATATAATTATAAAATTTATAAAATATTAAGTTATAAAAATCATAAAAAAAATAATCCAAAAAAGCCAAAATTAAATATATTTTAAAAAATTTAAAATATAACGAAAAACTAGTATAAAGATAATAATCCCCAAAATTACCAAAACTGAAATATATTTATTGGAATTATAAAATGTAACAACAACATTCAAAAAAATCAATAAGGAACATTCAATTCAATTAGTGAACAAATGTTGGGTGGTTGGGAATCTATTGAATTGATAGTTGTATGAACCTGTATCTTTTTTTCATGTATAAATCATGATTTATATTGTTTTTTAGGTAAATGGACAATTTTGGAAATTTTATGAGTACACGTTGTGTACTCCTGAATACACACCATGTACCCAGTGGTTGTGGGATGCCATGTACTAGCCTTGTATCAATGGATTACATGGACGTGTGGACCGCCTAAAGCGAGGGACATTCGATGCATGTAAACGATGTGTACATTAAATTAACATGTTGTGTACTTTTATTTTTATTTGATAAATCTGTCCAGGTCACGTCTCATATCTAGAATGATCTTTTTCTAGCCTAGTTTCATCTTAGGGAGACCAAGAGCGATGAATCTTCTCCGTGCCACCAACACGTCATCTGTTCTCTAAATCAAACACCATAAGTTTCATTGGAATCACCTTTGTTGATTTTTTGATTCATCTTGAATATATCTTCTTTATTTATCCTATCTCTTTAGTTATTCATGGTTGAACAATTTTTTCCTTTTCGTATATCTACGTCATTATTTAGTGTTTAAGGGACAATTTTTGAGAGTATTCTTCGTACGAAATTGAGGTAGGAGTTTTGATTTCATTTAAAGTTTGTCTTTGAGTAATATATGCCAAAGTTATGATTACAAATGATTTGGGTATTTATTATTAAGTAATTGAACACTATTATCTTCTTCCTTGGTTTTATTGATATATTTATGGTTTTTGTTGTTATACTACACTCGATTGTAAATTTATAGGACACCTCATGGGAGCTTTCCTTATTTAAATGATTATGCCACAAATCACTTTTTTTCATTTTATATAAGCCGGATTGTGGGTTGTTGGGACCCATACAACATGAACCCAAAACCACATATCACATTTCAAAATGGAAATTCAAAATTCAGACCACCGCCACACTGCATCGAGACGTGGGCCTGCACCGCCACGAGCGCGGAACCGTAATCAGACTAGAACGCCGTGCATCATCCTATCCACATCACCAGATCACCAGTGAGATTCACCGGCATCCATCATCACAACGTATCCCCACAAAACTCGAGCCGCAAGTCTGCACCACCTCGTGCCACGAGCTTGTACCAGGCCTGACACGCAATGAGCTTCAGACTTATCTACTACCCCGGATCACTGGCGAGTTTCACTGGCATCCGTCGTCACCTGTAATAAATATCACCGTTGTCCAGCAACGGAGTACCATCAACCACTGCATCTCCCCCGAAACACCGTCGGTGGGATCCCATCGGAAACCATCATAAAAAACCTTCAAAAACAACACTGGTGAGAACCCGTCGTCTCTGCCGTTAAATCAAGGAACCTCAAAAACATCACGCGCTCCACAGAAAAACACAAATCCAAAACTAGGAAACCCCGTAGCAACCACCACAACCACCATAGAAGTCCCTCAGAAACCCTCAAATGCACTCCGCCACCGCAGATCAGATGACGACCTCCACATGATGAGAAAACGCCACAGCACAATAACACATCACCAAGAGAAAAACCCTTGGACGCTCTGTAGATTGTGCCGATGAATCCAATATTACACCCTTGTATTAGTCCATTGGAGACATAGAAGTCCATGTTAAATGAAACCATAATAAGAAAACACCCTGAGACCGCCGCAGCGAGCACCCGAGACATCCAAAGAAAATCCACCAGAAGGATGAGGCGGTGGTGAGAAAAACCCTAGCTCTGCCAGCTTCAAGCATAAACCGCTAAGCGATATCCTTCAACACTAAAAAAAACATAGAAAATAAGAATCAAACCCCCCACCTCCCTAGGCTACTCCAGATCTGTCATCAACCACAATGAAAAGAAGTCACCTCCGTAAAAATCAGGCCCTTCCGATCGAGTCTCACAAACGACGACATCGACAAGCCGAGCCGACCTAGCCGGAGAGATGATTCAAAGTGAGGAGAAATAGGACGATATGGTCAGGGAGGGAAGAAGCACAAGATCAGAGGAGAAACCCTATAAGCCGCAGGAGAGAAAGGAGAGATCGCTCCGAGGCTCCTCTCTTATTTAAATGATTATGAAAATTGGACTATGTTGCCTATGAGATAGACCATTTTTTCCTTCGTTTATTATTAGGTTGGGATTGAATTCATTATTTCTGCTTATTAAATGCAATTTGTATGCTTTGTAACTACATAGAGTTGTAATACATGAGATTACTTTGGGATGTTGGATATTGGTTGTGCATGATTATATTACAATGTATTGTGATAACCTCATGTAGTTAGACCATAGGGGAATTGATGTTAAGGGATTCCCTATAGTGGATGTTATATTTAATGTCACGAGATAATATGGGGGATTTACAGTGTGCGTTCCCTTTATGTGTCTATAGTAATCCTTTACCAGACCATATGGTGGTTTGACGTTGAGTGCTTCCTCAGAGAGTCTATAGACAATCATTAAAAGGCCGCAGGTGTAATTGATGGTGATTCCTTCTTTAGAGAGTCTTTGTTATTGTGGGACAAAAGGGGTTAGATTATGTGAGCCTTCCCATAGGTTTTCAATATATTTATTGAATTGTGTGATAAATTTTATATAGGGTTTCTTGTGAATGAATGAATGATTTTAACGAGTCTTCCAAGCTATATCCCAAGCATGGACTCTATCTTAATTGATTGTTAGATGGTTTTCTGAGACATCTATTTTTATTTTACACACAAGATACATATCTTAAGATAGATCCAATTATTGCATTATTCAATGGTTTGAATAAATAAGTAATTTAAATTAATGTAATTGGGAATTATAGGATTGTTTACATTTGAGTACATCATTATTTATTGCTTTATTTTTCATATTCCCTGCTATATATATTCCCTGATTGTTAGGAACATATCATTTGATGGATTCCTACTAGGATTTTTCTTAGACCCTTTTTGGGTAATTCTAATCAATCCAAACATATTATATGGTTGCAGGTATGGGTGAGGGCAAGCACCCGTCTAAATTGGGTACTTAATTATTGTGGTGTTAGAGGGAATGCAACCATATTAGGTAAGAGATGCAACATGAGTTTACTTATTTTATTCTATACTATGGTTTTGTAGTGTATTCCAGCATCATGTCTTGTTTGGATACTTTCCAAGTAATATGTGACATGCATAATTTTTATATATGCTCATGATTTTTATATATTGTTAGTCTTCAACTGTTACTTCATTGTATGGTGTTACGATTTCCACTATTGATTATTGTTATTATTATGTCATGTTACTCTTCCAGTGAGGTAATTGTTTCCTCAATATCACACCCATGGCCCTTGCGACTAGTCAACAGCCTTTGATGTTTGAGGAAATTTTCATGAGGCTATGTGAAAAACCGGGTATGGGGTACCATTTTGTGGCACCCTGATCTATGAAATTACAATGTGGTAACAGATGATTGTTCTTTTCCTTATTGTCCTCCTATTTGGAGCCTATAGATAGGTATATGCAGTATTGGGTAGTTGGTAATATACTATTCCCAGGAGTATCTAACCTGTGTATAGGGAAAATCTAATTTATCTCGAATATTGAAATTTTTCTATTTTTGTAGTTGTTATAGTTGATTTGATTTCACGGTTGGATGATTCATGTGTTTTGTACTTTTTTATTTGATATTTCCGAGGTTATATTTCACTTTCAACCCAATGATATGGGGTTATGAAATCTACTGCATTATATAGAAACATTCTAGATATCCCATATCTTGCATTATTATCTTTCCATGTAGTGTACATTACTGATTACATGTTGTTGTGATAGATATTGTGCTTGATATTCCTTTTTTTAGTTATACCTATATATAATTACATCTATATGACATGGTATTACTATTATATAATGATTATTTTGGATGGATGCCAATCTTCGGTCCCTAAGGTGTTATGGTCCCTCTTGGATTGGAATTTAGTTTCCCATGTTGAAATTTTGATTCATTTTTGTCAAGTTGTGATGTGAATAAGGATGCTGAACATTAATTAATTGATGTATGGGCTCTCATGGGTCTGAATATGTCATTATATGGACATAATTTTACGTTATTAAGGGTTTTGGAGATGTTTTAGAGGCTTATGTTCTGAAAAACAAGACAACACGATGTGTTGTGTTCTGAACACACACCATGTTTTCTTATGTTATTGAAGAAAAATAATTCTTAAGTACACTTCGTGTACTATTTGTACACACCATGCAGTCTTTAACTATATGACTAATTGTGTGAGTAGTGAAATGGGGTTGGGAAACATGAGGAGAACATGTTGTGTACTGGAGTAAACTTCGTGTTGTAAGGAACCGTGTAACCAGTCATGTGAATAACGACACGGGTGGAAGAAACATATGTATTACATGTTGTGTCCCATTATTAATTGTCATGTAGAGTCAAACCTATCCCTGAACATGTAACTAATGACATGAGATGTTGGAACATAAGTGGTACATGCGGTGTGTAGGGTGAACACGTCGTGTAGTGTTACCCAGGAGAGAACTATGTGGTGTAGCCATGTAAAAGAACTTAGGTAGGAGGGAAAATTCTAGTATACACTGTGTCACAGGAGGAACACACCATGTGTGGTGGTGTCACACAACTAGTTTTGGTAGGGGTACATTCCCATGTTAAAGCAAAAGGGAACATGTCGTGTAGTGGTTGTACAAGTCATGTACCCCTATTCGGTAAAACATGATTAATTTCTTTATCCTATTCCTTTCGTGTACTTATAAGTGTCAATACTTGATAAACATGAACTAAGGTGTGTGATTGACCTTATAGAGTCGTTCCATTGAGACTCCTCCAGTTGTATGCCAGCTATAGGGAAATGATCAGAAATAAAAAATGGTAGATTAGAGCTACCAACCGATTCTCTCATCGTGTCTATGCTAGAACCACATATTCTACCAACCATTGGTGCTTTTGCACAGTTCCAAGAGGGATTCATGAGGTTTAGGTTAACCTATTAGGGAGCTCCACATCCTATCCCATCGATGGCAAACTTGATGTGGATTTTTCTACAACAGCATCCACCCACCTTCTTAAGGGATGGGATACCTCAGGATATAGAGTAACTATTAGAATCCATTTTTTATCTTCAAGAATCTAGAGACACCTATTGAAAGGAGGGTGATTTTATCTCTATATATTATTCGATATTCCTCCAAGAGGTCATGGGATTTTATCGCACAGGTAGAATGCCCATGATTTATAGCTTAGGATGAGTCCCAACGGACCTTCTACGACATGTTCTACAGAAAGATCATGTGGGTTGATCGAGCCCAAGAGTTCATGGGTATAGAAAAGTGTAGTCTTACATTCATGGTGTATTCTTATTGCTTCACAGAGTTCCAACACTTCACACCCATTCCAGGGGAGAGGAGTTATTTCTGACTAGGAATTTTAAGGATGGTCTCAGACATGACATGTGATCCCAAGTGAACATCATTTGGTTTACATCAATATCATCCATAGTAAACTAGGCACTTATCAAAAAGAATAATATTAGGGAGTCTATAGCTATGATCCATGGCAGTTCGACATCCAGGGTTTGTACTCCTCCAACTGATAGTTAGAATCACCACAGGGAGTCTATGCGTGGAGATCCAGGTAGATGGGATACTTCTTCAAGTAGCTAGGTGGTTTTCTACCAGTGTGGAAATAGTGGGTATATGATACCTTTTTTCTTGAGAGACCCAGTTGAGTGATGATCCTAATTCACGTTTGTAAATATTTAGCATTTTTTCTAGATCATCTCACCAAAATATAGTGCTATGGGTTCTTCTATGACTCCACATTCAGGAGTCAGACCACCAATTTCTCATCTATCTAGGAACTGGACTTTGTCCAGCCATTGAGGACAAAAAGGATGATGTGGAAATAGTATTTAGTCTCAAGGCTATTAGTGAGAGTAGGGAGGATTAGCTTAGGGAAGTTAGGTAGGATCTTAGGGTCACAGTACAATTCATGCCTTTGTTGTGGAGCAGACTCAGCAGGAGAAGGATCATGGACCCATTATGGTTAGAGGTATGATTTTAGTTGCATAAGTTATATCATCTACTCTTTTTGATAAAGGGTCTTCCCATATTTTCATTTATGTTGTAGCTGTGGAGATCCTTGGACCCTGTATCATTACTTATGTGGATGTTGTGATGCTAGAAACATCATTGAGGATTAAGAAAACGAGTGTGAATCAGTGAAAGAAGATCCCTCTTAATGTTGGAGGGTGTCATTTTTTATGGGACCTCTATGGCTTAGAGATGATAGGATTCAATGTCATTATTAGGATGTACTAGTTTTTCTCTTTCTAGGACTTTGTTTACTGTTACTGCCATAGGGTGAATTTCAGTTTACTAGTGGGAAGGTATTTTCAACCCAACGTAGAACGGGATGTTCATGTGACCAGAGCGGGACCCGAGCATAATTTGTTGGGAGTCATTTCATGCTATATTTGTAGTTTACAACTTGATGACAAGGAGAATTCAAATATGGACATTCCTCAAGTGGTGTATCATTTTTGATATGTTTTTCTAGATGACTATTCTAGTTTACCAATAAAAAAGAGATATATTTCTCTATTTATCTTATGCCTAGAGTGAAACTAATGTCCATCACTCCTTATAGTAGGGCTACACCAGAGATATTGGAGCTCATGAATTAGATAGAGGAGTTATAGGAAAAGGGTTTCATCTGAACCATCACTTCTCACTAGGGTTCACTTGTCCGATTTGTGAAGAAGGCAAATGATACCCTCAGACCTTGTGTGGATTATTGGAAGATGAACCAGTTGAAGATCAAGAACCAATATCCCTTATTGAGGATTGATGATCTCTTTGATTAGCTTCGAAGATTCCATGAGTTCTCAAATATTGACATGATATTTGGTATCATAATATGCATGTTAGAGCATTAGATATACCTATTATGGCCTTTCAGAGTATGTATAGGAAATAAGAGAATGTGGTTGTGTTATCTAGTCTCACTAATGTGCCAATAGTTTTCATGGCACTGACAAACTGAGTGTTTCATCCGTACTTGGATTCTTTTGTGGCAGTCTTCATGGGACTTATTGTGGTGTACTCTCACATTCACCATGACCATTCCACCCATATTGATATCATTTTGAGTACACTGAGAGAGCATTAGTTATATGACAAACTATCAAAATGGAACTTATGGATGGAATAGATTCACTTATTAAGTCATGTTATCTTAGAGAAATTAGTATAAGTAGACTTAGAGAAAGTGAGTGCAATAGTTTCCTAGGAGAAGTCAAATAATTTATTTGAGGTACGGACTTTTCTAGGCCTGGCTGGATACTAAAAATGCATTATACAAGAATTTTAATGCTTATAAGGACCACTGACGGGCCTGATTATGAAAGATGAAATATACTTGAAGAAAATTCTTATCATTCAGCCTTTTAGGAGCTGAAATGGTGATTAACTTCCTCACCGATAATTATTTTTTCATAACTGAGAAACTGTTACACCATTTACTAGGATTCATCAGATATCGAGCTTGGTGCAGTACATATGTAGGGGGGATGAATTTTTGTGTTCGGGTCTCTGTAGTTGAGGCCACATGAGAGGAATTACTTGATTCAAGATTTCGAGTTAGCTACATTTGTGCATGCATTATAATGTTAGAGACATTATATTTTGGGATATCATTTTTTTATTTTCAATGACCACAAAATTCTCAAGTATATATTTTCATAGCATAATCGGAATATGAGATAGTGATGGTGGGATGACTACCATCAATCTTAGGACTTTGAGATTTCCTATAAACATGGAAAAGTCAATGCAGTGGTGTATGCTTTGAGTAGGAGGACTCAGATACTGGATTTTCTAGTGTCCGGTAGTGAGTGTAAGCTTATGGATTTGTTCTCTTAGATGCATTTGGAGGTTCATGATAGATAAGGTCATACTTTTCTTTCTTCTCTACCTATTACCTCTACTATTTTGGATCATGTTCAATTGAGGAATCTGTCATATTCTGAAGGCCCACTCTTATGGGAGAATGTGTGAGGTGAGGAACCTACTCCTTGGTTGACCATATGAGAGGATTATATCTTTTATTTTCATGGGTTCATATTTGTATCAGCATATATATGCGAGGAGGTGGTGTAGGGTTTTCATTCATCAGTTTGGGCAGTTCATCCCAGTGTCACCAAGATGTATCGATATGTACACCATCAGTATTTGTGGCCTGGTATGAAGAGAGATGTTGTTAGTATTGTGATGATATGTGCGACTTGTCTGTAGATGAAGGCAAATAATCAAGGACCAATAGGTATTTTACAACAGTTATGAATTACTAATTTGAAGTGGAATGATGTTGCGATAGACTTCGTGATAGGGTTTCTGAGGACACCTCATGGGAATGATGATATTTGAGTTTTCATTGATAGACTTATGAAGGATGCAAAATTCTGGCTAATCATGTAGACCATTAGTGATTATGATTTTGGAAGGTTGTACATCCGAGAGATTTTACTCTAGATTCAGGTACTGTAGAGGGATTTGGGTACTTAATAACTTTTGAGTACATCTTTCCTTCCACATATAGATTTCTAGTTCAAGCACACAATTCAGGTGTTGTAGGACATGCATCGAGCATATTTCCAAGATTTCGGGGATTCATCGGTGAAACACATATCCGTAGTGCAGTTTTCCTAAAATAAAATTTTTCAGGACATGATTCAGATGGAGCCTTTTATGGATTTTCATGGAAGGACATACTGATCACCCCTATGTTGGATAGAGGCAAGACATGAAAATATGCTGGGACCTTGTCTTGCCCAAAAGAATAATGCGTAGGTGTAGTTGATTCAGAAGTAGATGGATACTACAAAATCATTCTAGATATCTTATGCAGATCAAAGGAGACGACCTTTGGGGTTTAACGTTGGAGATTAGGTTTTCTTAATTTTCACATTGAGGTTTGGACCCATGAGGATTTGGATACATGGGAATATTTCACTGAGATATGTCAGGCTGTTTGAGGTTTTGTAGAGATCCAGGTTGGTTGCCTATGGATTTCAGTTACTTCATAGGTTCCAGGTTATTCACGATGTCTTCTTTTTTTCACATCTATGATTTTAATTTTCATACTCATCTCAAATGTTTAAACATGGGGAGGATGATTTAGGGGTCCATGCATCCTTTGAGGAGCACCCTATTCGGATTCTGGATCACAACACAGAGGTTCTTTTGGGCTGATCTGTTCCTCTCATATTGGTACTATAGCTGCATGAGTGAGTATAGGACAAGACATGTGAGAGGGAGGCCGATGAACGATCACACTAGAAAAAGATGTTTGAAGTTCCATCTTCGCCACCCTTAGAAGGGAAATTCAGGGACAAATTTCATTATGGGGGAATGTTTGTGAGGACCAGGATCATTTTTTCTGGTATAAATCATGATTTCTGCTATTTTTTAGGAAAAAGATAGATTTTGGAAATTTTTTGAGTACTCACATGGTACTACGGAGTACATGCTGTGTACCCAGTGGATAAAGGTAGCCGTGTGCTGGTTGTGTAACAGCCGAGTAAAGGGCCGTGTGGACCGCATAATGCACGATCCATTTGAGGCATGTACATGTCATGTATATTAAATGAACTTGCCATGTACATTTCTTATTATTTGATAAATTGGACAAGGGTTGAGTCTCATATCCACAACGATCTTCTTTTAACATTGTTTCATCTAGGAGTGACTAGGAGTGACAAATCTTCTCTGAGTCACTGACCCATCATCCATTTTTCAAATAAAAAACCATTGGTTGCATTGGAATCACCTTGGGAAGTTATTTATTCTTCTTGAATCAAACTTCCCAATTTCTCACCCCTATCGAGTTATTCAAGATTGAATGATTTTGTCCTTTTGGTAGATACACGAAATTCTAGGCTGATTCAAGGGCTGATGTTCAAGTTTGTTCTTTGTACGAAATCAAAGTAGGCGGTTTGTTGCCTTTCAAAGTTTTTATTTGAGTTATATATTCCTAATTTCTGATTACCTATGATTTGGGTTTAACTTGTTAATGAATTTATCCCTGTTATCATAGGACTTGGTTTTCTTGATAGATTTAGGGTTTTCATTATTATATTATGCTTGATTGGATGTTTAGAAGAATCCATGTGGGTGTGTTAGTTGTTTGAATGTTTTTGACCGTTGGACCAGATATCCTATGAGGAAGACCTTGTTTCCTTGCCTTGCTTTTTTAGGTTAGGATTGATTGCTTAATTTTTTCATGCCAAATGTCTATGTTATAAATTTTAGCTTCTTAGACTTGTTACAGTTTTGATCACATTGGGCTATTGGATATCGTTTATGCACAACTATATTAGATAGGGATGTGAGAACTGGGTGTAGTTAGACTATAGGGGAATTAATGTTGAAGGATTCCTAAGAGTGTCTCTTATGTTTACCGTTACAAGAACATAGGGGGTGGGGGTTGTCAATAAGTTCTACCTCATTGTTAATATAGTATATTGTTACAAGACAACAAGGGGAATTTACATTGAGTGGTTCCTCAGAGAGACTATAATATTTTATTAAATGACCATAGAGGGAATTGACGGTGAGTGTTTCCTCAAAGAGTCTTTTCTTTTTTAGGACAATAGGGGTTAGACTGTAGGAGCTTTCCCAGAGGGATGTTATATCTTTATTTAATTGATGATATTTTCATCATGAGGGGATAGACTGTGAGAAATTTCAGAGAGGTTTTCTTGTGAATGCTTGATTGATTATGACAAATCTTCAAAGCCAGAGCATAATCTTGGGCTTCGTATTACTTGACTGTTATATGGTCTTTTGAGACATCTGTTTTTTTTAACATAGAGGATACAGAGCATAGGCTAGATCCCACGGTTTCACTATTCAATGGTTTGAATAATTAATAAATGTAAATGAATGTAAATGGAAACTGTAGGATTGTTCAATTTTTAGTACTTCCTTTTCTATTTCATAATTTTTTATTTTTCCTAATATATATATTAACTAATAGTGAAGCACAAATCTTTTGGTAGATTCCTACTAGGATTCATCTCTCACTCTATTTGGGTCTTGCTTTTCCTCCCAAACATTTTATATGGTTATAGTTATAGATAATGGAATGAACCCTTTTACATCAGGTACTTGATTATTGTGGATATGGAGAGCATATGACCAAAATGAGGCTTGTGATGCTAAATGAGTTTACTTGTTTTCATTTTTAATTTTGTTTAGTATTTTATTCTAGCAGCATGACTTAGTTGGAATCATTCCTCGTCATTTGTGACATGCATCATTTTTATATGTCCTTCAGTTGTTTATTTTCTATCAGTCTTCTGTTGTTACTTCGTTGAATTGTATTACTATTTCTATTGTAGTTTATTATTGTTATTCTACTTTGTTACTCTTCCAATGAGGGCATAATTTATCCACTATCACAGATAAGACCCTCGCTACTAGTCGGCAGCATCTGGCATTCAGGAAAATGCACTTGAGGCCACATGAATGACATGGTAAAAGGTATTTTGTGGTGGAACTTGGCTCTAGGATGTTACAACAGTTGACCATCACAGATACAATCCATACCTAATCACAAATATAAAATAACAATTATGATTTCTTTGAATCATACGAAGGAAAAATGTTTTACACGAATAAACCCCTTGAGTATGATATGATTTTTTATCTACATCTAGTATGTTTTTTGTAATGTTTTTCCATGTATCATTCAAATGTAGGAATTCCATTTTACCTTTTAACATTATATAGTGGTTTTTTGGGGATTGAAAAAAATAATTATTAGAAATGGGCATTGATTTTTAATTTTTTAAAATTTGGATTAACAGTGTTAAATTCCCTAAATCATTTGGCCTCAGTTATTTTCATCCAAATTAAACATGGGATTCAAAACCTTCTTATTTAATTTTATTAAGAAGGAATGAAATATCCTCACATATTTTGTTTAAAACAAAACAAAAAATTAAATTTATTTTTTATAAAGTTATTATTTAAATTTAATTATTAGTAATTTATAATTATGATACAGAATTAATAATAATAAATACTTTTTTTTATTTTTAAGTTTTATAAAAATTTTCCACGATAAATGTTAATTTAGAAAAATTTTAAAAATATTTATAAATAACTAATGTTAATAATAATTTTATATTTCCATAGAAATACATATTAAATTAAAAAATGTGATATATATTATTATTAATAAAGAATATTAATAAATATTTATTACATATTAACATTAATTATAATCAATTAATTCAGAATGACATATAATAATTATTAATAATTTTTACTAATTAAATATATATTTTTTTTATTATATTAAATAAATAAAAATAATTGTTAATAAAAATATTATATATATAATTATATGTATTTATTATTTTTAAATAATAATTACTTTTCCAACTATTATGAATACTTAACATATGGTGTTATTTCATTTATTATTAATTAGTTTTATTTATTTACTAATTACTACTGACTAAATAATTACAATTAATTACAATTAATTACTTACTAAATATTATTAATTTTTATTCATTTATAAATATTACTTATGAATTTTATTAAAATAATATTTCAAAAATAATTACCATATTTATAAATCAAAATATTTTTATTCAAATGTATTTAAATTTTTAATGAATAAATTTTTTGAATAGAAATATATAATACTAAGGAATGTATATACATTAAAATTAATATTAGTAGTTATAATTACAATTTTCTAGAGATGAGAATTAATTTGATTTATATTTATCACATTCAATAAGTTGAATAAGGTTTTTATATTAACTTTAAAATTGTCTATAATATAGTGGACTCTATGTAATCATGATTATTTTAAATTATAAAAAATATATAAAGTTAAAGATTATAATAATTTTTCATCAATGTAAATGATGATATTTCATCCCATAGCCTTGAGTTTTATTGATATGTTAGTATCGATATTGTATACATCTATGATTTTCTAGAGTCTAATAACCTAAAAGTGGATCTGCCGTAGTTAATTAACTGATAATTAATATGTAATGAATAATTAATTAATAGTTCATTCATAGTCGGGAGGAGGATTGTCAAAGGACATAGTGTAAATACCCAAACAACTCATATATAGATATCACATCTTCATAGATGAATATTTATTACATAAAACCATGATCAAATCCAATATTGTGTGGGTATTATTCCTTGGGAATCTTGGATAGAAAAACAATTAGTTAATAATTAAATTGCATCATCTCCCATTTAGTTCTTCATAACAAGAAAATTTAATATACATATCCTAAAAAATAACTTTCTACAAAACATGTGGAATGAAATCACTATAAATGGTGATATTAAATTCCAATATGGGTAATCAAGGGAGATATGAACATAACATGGGAATATGAGTTTGAGAAAATAAAAAGGACATTAGAAAACTATAACCTATATATCATAGATAATAATTTTGAATAATAAAATAAATCATGGTAGATATTAAGAAATGAATAAATATGTAATTAAATAATATGATTCTATGAGAACATAACATCGACATAAGACCTGGAATTATGAGATCCACATAATAATATAAAATAATTTCCATATTCATCAAGTCTTCTTCTCTATAAATATCATAGTGGATTGGTATTTCTCCCAAAACAACATATTAGAAAAATTTCAATCCCAAGACAACCATATAAAATCATTTACTTATCTTGATTCAATTTAGAAGGCTGTTTCTCAATATGAGTTCAAAATTTTGAAAACTTTTAAATCATTAAAACCATGAAAAAATTACATTAAATGAAATATTTAATATAAATGAAATAAATAATTTAATGATATAACATGTCAATTTTTCTTTATAAACATCTCATAAATAAATATTAGTGGAGACCATAACCCATGTCCAAAATATGACCATTTGGGTAAAAGTATGTTACCTCAAGTCTCAACTATCATCATACACATTAAAACTCAGGTATAATAAATATAGGTTAATTCCACATCTATTACAAATTAATAATATTAGAAATTATAACATATAGGATTTCCTTATGGTCTTTTATTACCCCTTTATTATCGATTCATTTTTAAAATCACATTTTGGGTAATAACTTTTTTATTTTTATGTATGTTTTGGATTAGGGTTTCTAGTTATTTTATTTTGATCATAGTTCAATTATATAATCAATGTTATAATTATTTAAATATAATATATATTAATTATATATGTATTCATTGTACTCCATTAAATTTATATGTATGAAAATTTATTACACCATTCATAGAGATGGTAAGTTGTACACATGCATGAATGTGGTTTCCATTTTCTCAATGGATAGAATGAATAAAAGGTAAATAAAATATAGCCACTACAAAATCATTGATATTTCATAGATGTCATATATAATAATTAAATATATAATTATTACCATAAATTTTAATATAAATTGAAAATCATATCGCATCACTCTATGGAGGTGATAATCTGAACATACACCCAAGTGATGTTATAGTATTTAAATGGGTTTTAAGGTATGAATATTGATGCGATATTATAATTAATAAAGGATAATTATGTCACAAATTTCATATTAATATTTTAAACCCATCATTATATTAAATAGTGAGAGGTGGTGATGTAAAATTAATTACATTGGTCCGTGAGGTGGTAGTCTATCTTACATATGATTGACAGTTTAATTTCTCATTCGATGGGGGGAGATAGAATATATAATGAAATTAAAATAATAACATATTAGTAAATGATATATATTGATGATGTTATATTATTATATTGTAAGAATAAATGAAGGATTTGGAATACTAAATAATATTTAAACACTCGATTAAGAACGAAACATATTCTTTAGACGACATCCTTAGGATTTCTCCAAAAGATTTCTAAAGAGGGCTTCTTAATAGAAATAATGATTATAGTATTTTATAAATGAAATAAGGAAATAATTTTTTTAGTGGATTGATATACCAAGTGGATTCGAATGTTTTAATATGAGTGGACATGAGTGGTCCTTTAATATGCTGGGAAATGAATCCACTAGGAAAATACTAGGAATCTTCCCCACAAAATCCAAAATGATAAATTCAATAAAAATAAAAATGATTAAATATTACCATAGATTTAAAAAAGGGATCTTAAAATATTAAATATGTCTATAAAATATTATAAATTAAAATTTTATTGGAAAATTTTCCATTATATTTTTATTTACCCTTCAATAAGCACGTCGTAACCTTAACTGTGATAATTAATTTTAACTATTTTTTCTATTAAATATGAAAAAAATATATAAAAATTATTATATAAAAATAAATATTCTGATTCCAAATTTACAATCTATTTGTTTAAATTAATATGAAAAGATGAGCGGAATTTAATTTAATATTAAACATAAAGATGTGATGAAAAAAAGGTTTTCCATGGAAGATGTTTTCTCATGTATATAAAGATTTAATATCTAATTTCAACATGAAATTGATTCCAATGAAAAATCATGGATTAATAAATATATATAAATGAATTTAATCAAATTTTAAAACCATATTAAAAAAAATATAGAGCCTGTAAATTCAGTAAAAAATATGGTTTTTAATAAAAAATTAATATTGTTATCTATTCATTGAAAAAAATTTATTTGAAGAATATTATCACAAAAATAGATCAACGATAATTTTGAAATGTGGATTTATAAAATTATGTTTAATTTTACATATAAATTTCCAAAATTTGGATTAATAATTTCTTTTACTTTTTTCCACAAAATGCGATAAACTCATTTTTTTTAGAATGATGATTTTTTAATTGTATAAAGACATTACAATATATTTGGTAAATTTTATTATCAATATGTTTTGTTTATATAAAACCTTATTAATTAATTTTATTATTTTGTTTCTTCCTATTCATACCTTCATGTATAATGTCTACATTATATCAGTTATGTTTAAAAATAATATTTATAGTATATCGTGGTAAGTTAAAACATGGTGTTGTTTGTAATGGAAACTATTGAAGAAATTATATTTTTTTCAAAAAGAAATTATCAACTATCAATGTGTAACACTATATCCCCCATTAAATGAATTTACCCATAAAACTTTCTACACATTAATATAGAAATCTATGGATTCTTTTTCCTCATCATATCCTCATGTTCCCATCTAGCATTCTCAATCATTTGGGTTCAATAAAAAACATTGACTAATAATTGGTCTTGTTATGCAGCACTTTATCTAAAAATACTGAATCACTACTGGATTTTTCACATAGTAATGATCATGATATAATGGAATTAAATATATGTTTATTACATGTGACATATTAGTTATATACTTACTTAGGAGAGATATATGGAACACATTGTGGACCTGAGAGAGGTTTTGTTGAAGTGTCAAGGTATAATAAATCATCCTTGTGTGATTGAGAATATCAAAATGGAATATATAACAAAGTCTCATCTTTCCTTTCTTCCAAAAAATCATAAATTTGTTCCATTAATAAATTTATAGAAACACCTTTTCACCAAATTCAAACTCCAAATATCATTACTGTTTATTATCATAACGTTTTTCGACTATGTGTTGACCCTATATGTTTTTGAAGGTCTATAAACATCATTAAAATTTATTTAACTATATAATCTACCAATATATTTATTTTTCCATATTCGAACCATAATTTTGGAGTTATACACTTATTTCCATAATGAGTATCACAATGATCTATCTAAATACTCTCATGAAAGCTATTGTTATAGAAAAAAGAAACTAGATGTTAGTGTTGATTCAAAACATCTTTGAAATCCATATAATAATATATAATCTTATTAACTAGGGTTTGAAAAGTACTCTTAGACCGGCAATCGATCTGAGGATGATATGCTGTATTGAAACTCAACCATTTATCTTGATCATGGTGAAGGGTTCACTGGAATTTTGTGGAAAACATTGGATATCGATCAAGTAAAATATAATTTTGTACTCCACCATCCTTTCCACTTCTTTAATTTATATCTTATAAATATGATCTAGGGATAAATATTATATAATAGTAATGAATGTTTATGAAATTGAATATAAATTGAATATAAGCCAAATATAAATGTTCCATTGAGAAGTTTTGGGGGGTTTAATGAAAATATCAATAGTGGAATTTTCCCATTTCCATTCTAGTGTGGGTAATGGTTATAATGTCACTATATAATTTTTCACATTTCCCTAACTTCCAATGATACATAGTTGTCAAATTAAAACTATTAAATATCGCTCTTAATTCCAACACATGAGAAATATTATTTTCAACCTCTATACATCACTATACATCCATAATGATTAAATAATGAAGAACAATTACCATCCTATAATAAAGAATTAAAATATATTATGGATGGAATATAAATAAATTTTATGAACCAAAAAATTCCATCACAATCAATGTTAAACTGAGAATCATTTCCAAAATTCTTCTGTAGGACTACATTAACGTTACGTGATTTTGTAAAGTACACTTGGATATATGGTTAAACACTCATTTGTGAAGGATAATATTTTCCCACATCATTTATGATTTTTTATCCATTCATTATTATATATATATATTGGATCTTTTTAGATCCTAATCATTGGTAAATTAACATTTCTCCTTTTGACTCTAATCATCGACCACCTTGTTATTTTCCCAATGTGGTAATGTATTGGGCAGTCCTAATCTTTAATCTGCTCCAAAAATTATCTGTAAAACAAGATAAACATCTCTTATTTGAATATACTATTTAAAATTTTATGATTTTAATATGGGTCACAAATTTTTAATTAATATAATCCATTCAAATCATTAATGTAAAAATTACTGCATCAAACTCCAAATCATGCACTGAGGTTTTTTTATCATGAATATTTAATTACTTTCTGGATTATGGTATTACCATATCATTATTCTTGAGGAAACATCATAATCGCTTCATCATTTCAACACAATAAATTTTAAACTATTCTCCATTTTGGGGTAATTTATGCATAAGGAAACCTAATAATCATTTCTTTTACTCCTTGAATGTTTCATAACATTAATCTACCCAAATGAACATGGATACCTTATACGTTTACCTGGTAAGTGGATTATGTAGTCTGGAGATATTCTACAAAAACCCCTGAAAATATCCACCAAAGCGAAGAAAATTTCAACTATTATGAGTAATGGTTGGTCTGGACCAATTTTTAGTACCATAAATCATTGATGGATCCACCGATATACCCTCTATTCGGATAATATGACAAAAAATGACACTTTTTATTACCAAGATTCATACTTTGAAAACTTTCCATAAATATTATCCTTCTATTGGGACCTATTTTGAATAATCAATTGATCGTTATTCTCTTACTTTCTCTTTGAATATAAATTTTTATCATCTAAAATGACTAGTCGAAACTATTCAAGGTAATCTCTAAAGAATCAATTAATTAAATCCATAAAGATAGTAGGGTAATTTTTAATACCAAAAGGAATAACTATATATTCATAATTTCCATACCAAATATTGAATATTGGATTCATAATATCCACATTATACATAAATTTATGACATGAATAATTTAGGTAAATCATAGAAATTTATTGTGCTCTACAATTTTTATCAAAAACAATTCAATACAGGGTAGGTGTCACTTGATCATGATATTGATGTTATTCAGCTTCCAATAATTAATTTAGGGCCACATAACACTATCATTGTTCTCAATTAAAAGTAATAAGTTCCACCCTAGGTGACACACATGGATGAATGAATCCCTTATAAATATTCTCCTCTATTTAATTCTATCATTAAGACAACTCAATTGGATATATTCTATAAGGAATGTTTGAAATATATTTGGCAATGGGTATGTGTTCTATTGAGTACTCCATAACAATTTTTTTGAAATACTAAGAAAATATTATAGAAATATATCAAAACAACACTCCCACAATAGGAAAATCCTCAATGTTTAGTTTCTCCCCAACCATTTGTCAAAGGAAGACCTTTTGAATAAGAGTAAATACCAACACAATGGATGTTATATTTATCGGGAGTTGATATCTACCATCGCATTGATAGAAGATAATAGGTTTATTTGGAATATCAAATAAGAATTCCCTTCCTAGGAAATTGTTTTGGTTGTAATGTATTGAAATCCAGTCAATGACCAAGACAACATAAAATTCAACCATAAGAACGATAATGAAGTTTATAGGAATGAAATTCCCACAAAAGTCTACTAGAGATGAATTTTATACATGAGATGTGATCAATGTACCATTGTGGGTTTTCACTACTAATTAAACACCTCATCATTAGTATGGAATTTTTATACACTTATAAAACACTTTAGATATAAAATAGTGGGTAGATCCATAGTCAAATATGATATTATTAGTTCTAGAGTGGATTATATGTTTACCTTTCCCCATTTAATTATCATACCCTTCATTGGAAATATTCATCACATAATATTTCCATTTATCTATCTTCTTAATTGTTTACAAAAAGTGATCATGGTCATTATCCGTCAAATTTTGGAATTAGTTACCATAATTCCCATTGTACATACATTTGAAAAACTAGATTTTTTGTGCTGAATTATTTGGTTACTTCTATCTATTATATTAATATTATAACTTTTTCCTATCACTTTTGTGATCAATGTCTTGATGACCTTCCTTTCCATGCTTAAAATCTTTACCATAAACAATCAAAAAATTTCCTCAATGTTTCCTTCCACAAATTGAGAAAAACAGAAACGACATCATTTTATCTCTATAGTTTTGTGTGTGTTTATATTGAATTTAAAATTTCCATTCTTATCAAAACAATTAAACTGATATATAATTCCAATTTCCATTTCCATATTGATAGATAATCTAATGGTTTCTCCACATTTACTGAAGTCCCTTAGAGATAACAGCCTTCATTTAATTACGTTTAATCCATTGATGTATTGGAAAATCATTCTTTCAGTTTGAATGTTAATATAAGAAGCGTGCATAACAATTCATTTAGAATTTGTCTGAGAGGTTACAATAGATTCATCATCACCTGGCATCGGCTCATGTAATTCTGTATCAATATTTGTATGAATAGTATGATGGAATTACTTATGGGAAAATATTCTCATAATCTTATCCCACATCATAGATTTAATTTCATCATTTTACCTCATATTCATGATGTGATCCCACATTGATCGACTGTTGATAACAAAAAATAGACCACAAAAATGAATTTTTCTTATTCTAAAAAATAGATAATAGAAAATATATTTTTAGTGGTACTGACCCATTTTTATTATATTACTTGACTTGGGAAAAAACTAAAATAGGGTGCACATTTCTGCATGATAGAATCAATAAGATGTTGTTTATTACATTGATTATCTAGAAGATTATTGTGAATCATAAATTGAGAATATTTGGTGATAGTAAATTTTATATTTTTCATTCCATCTCTAAAATGATTTATATTCTTACGATGAAAAACAATGAATTTTACTTCACATTAATCATTAACATGGTTCATTTGGGTTCCTCTTATTGACTAAAAAGAAAAATAAAAATATAGGAAATGATAATCTTATTGAGGAACCATATAATAACAAAAAATCATATATAGTATTTTTAAATAATTACACCTTCTTTTCAATCAATGAAAACATAGGTGTAACCTAGGTCATCCTTGGTCATAATCTATTAAAATAAATCATGATGGTTTATAAAGTGTATATTATTTCTAAATAATATCACTCATAAGTTTAACATTAGGCGTGCATAAATTCCAATAATCTTGAACTATTTGTTGATAAATTATAGAACAATTCCCCCTTTTCAGAGTTATTACCATTAGGTGAAATTGATCCAGAAACACATTGACTTAAATCATCTATATATGGATCTAATTTCTTGAAGACAACTCACTATACCCTTTATGAAAATTCCCTGAAGATTGTTTATACTTAATTATTCAATAATTTATCCATATAGATATCAATAATTTTTTTCTCCTTATATTTTCTAATGGTAAACTAAAACTTTCTTAGATATCAACTGAAAATATCCACACATATCATACATATATATCACATCATAATAGATTAATATTTTTTACATAACATAACTATCCATGCTTGAATCTTATGGTTCAAGTTCCTTTGGAAATTTAGATACATAAATAACTAGTTCTTAAGTGAACTACATAAATTCCTACTTAGTTCATCGTAACTAGCACCCTTCTTTTATATATAATACACAATTTACTTCTTCATAACCCTGTGAAAAAAAACATAATAAAGGGTCATCTCATATGCTCAGTAATGGTAAAAAAGATTGATATCCAACGAACATGAAAATAATTTTATGATAACAAGAGAATAATATTTGAAAACTAAACCATGCATATAATAAATCACAAATATGATTCATTGAATAAATTTTGAAGTTCATAAGACTTTAATCATAATGTAATGAACGAAAATAAAATCATATGGTATTGACATATTCATAGAAAATATTTTCATCAGTATTTAATGCTTCATTTCCAAGACATTCATAGTGGATTACATACACTCCCCAAACTATTTTAGTTGTCAAGGATCACTACCAAGACTATCATAGTGGATAGGGTTCACTCCCTAAACAATCATAGTATCCATATTCCACTCCCATTACTATCATAGTGGACCAAGTCCCTTAATAAAATAAGTTCACTCCCTATTCTAATCCTATTAATCTCGTGAGGATATATAAATATTTAGCCAATTCATTAGAGAGAAATATATGTCACACCCGTAACAAAATAAAAATCATAATTATTTGTTCGACAAGATAAAAACTCATTCATCAAATCCAAACATATGAAAATAAATGGGTTCCATATATATTTTACCATATCATACACTAAGGAAAAGAATTTTTTTTATAACCATTTCATCAATTCATCAAATAATAACCCATGGAAAAGGAATCAGTTTCATAAAAATTTGTTTATCCTGTTCATAAACCATCAAAATAAATAATAAGGATTTCAACTTCATATCACATCCCCATTAAAATATATAACTACCTTCTTCTTTATTTTACATTAATACATGATTAATATGAGACATAAGAAAACATGGACGATTAATAATTCTACTTTCCTTTAAAATAATGAACATTACATAACAAGTAAAAATTGGAGATACATTAGATTTAATGAAAACATCCTTAACATGGTCATAATATTCCATGGCTTTTTAAACTTCAAGGGATAACATGGGTGTGTACTTATGAAATGGATGAGATATAATTCCCATTAAGGGAATTAACATGGTATAAAAAAATTAGACAATTAGCATATAAATATGGAATAAAAGGAACATGAATAATAAGAAATGCTACATAATGATAATCATAACATGGGAAAAATGGTATCAACTTAAAACACTACATAATACACTTTTTCAAGGTTAACTGCAAAGAAATATTGATACGCAATGTCACAAAAAGGAATTAGGATCACTCACACTCCAAACATGATGTCTCATGAGAGATAATGGGGAATCTCATTATTTAGAATTCAACTAGGAAGTAACAATTAAATGTAAACAAATATCCAAACATAAGTAATTGTAAATATAATGTATTAGAGTAAAACGAAACATAAAACAAGAGGCTAAGGTGAGGATCAATTATTAAATTTTGGCATGGTAACATGGGTACATAATGTTTCATTGGAGGGGTTATTGCTAGTGTAATGGGTATATGGAAGACCGTATCCCACCATGAACAAATGAATAAAAATAAACATAACATAAAATAAGTTATTGATAAAAATAGGAGATTGGGATATCCCTTTCATAAGTGTGTGACTCCAAATTCTTGGGAGGGGATTCTTGAGATATTGGGGAACCTTTGGAGAGAACTAGACATGGGAGTTCAGAGTAAAGAAGTTCTAAAAGTTTTTTGAGTGAATATAATTGGGTGATTTGGTAGGATTATATACGAAATGAGTGGGGAATTCATTAAGATTTCTCAAACTATGGTTTTTAGATTTATATAACAAAATAACCAAAATGAAAAACCTTCTAATGAGGGTTTCCAATGGATTTCTATAAAAAGGGAGAGGTTTTTATTATTTTATTTTTCTAAGGGTTAAAATTAATAAAGTAATTCCCTTACTTATGTGGAGGTGAGACACACTCATATTAATATGAATTTAAAACCATAAAAATATACTAATGGTTTCAGAGGATTCATAATGGATTTATAAAATAAATAAAATAAACATAGTATATTTATATTTGGAATTCAAATAATATATTTGGTCATAGATAACTATTATAGTATTTATTACAACACATTTTGGTCATTATGATGTCATAATAAAACAATTATATTTATATGAAATATAATGTTTCCAAAAATATTTTACATTCTATGAAAATTATAGAAAAATCAGAAATGGAAAATTTGGAATATTTTATTCCAAAATTAATTTTAATTTATATAAATAATTTTCTGAATATTATACCTTTAATTTTTAAAATAAAAACAACATTTATTATGAAATGATTGGTTTTTTGACAATAACAATTTTCAATCACTTATAAAAATTTCATTTGACTTCAATAAAATAGTACGATCAATCGAATTTAATAAAAATTACTTAAAAATAATATTTTATTAAAATATTATTAATTTTCAAAATTTCAATAACTCCTCAAAATAAATTCTTTAATTAAATTTCAATATTACTAAAAAAATAAAAAAATTAATTTATTGTATCGAAAATAAAAATATCTTATAATGGTAATTATTCTTAATGGCCTCAACCATTATGTTTATTAGATCTCATATTTAGGTTAGCCAAATAAAATCCTGGTGATGTTATCTCACATAGATGATCTGATAAATGGGATTCATAGAGTATGAACATAATGGTTGAGGCCATCACTTCCATTATCATCATCAATAGATTTTTTTAAAAACCTATATTTATAGAAAACATTTAATCATTATTAAATTTATTTATTAATAATGGTAATTTTCTTTAATGGTCATTTAAATATGATAGGATATATTAAATCCAATGAAGTTTATGTGTTTTAATATATATATTTTATAATTCTACATTTACTTAAAATTCAAGGATAATTTTATTTATTATATTTTTAGTCATTACAATCATCCCCCCTTAGGAAATTTTTTTATTTAGATCTTCTTCTTCCACACTAAAAGGGAAGAGTATTTCTTTATTTCATCACATCAACCATTTCCTATATCACTTATATAATCCTTTGGTTTCTACACAATACTTTGACTATATGCATTATGTTATTTCATAGAATTTTTTATCTAGGATCTATCATCATCATTGGATTATCTTAAAATTATTGATCTTTCTCCAAATGTATCTCTTTAATATTGAGTACATGTGATGGTTTTGGTATGTAATTTCTCAATAGGGATCCATGAAATACATCATGAATGTTAGATATGTTATGTGGGAGTGCAGGTTAGTAGGCCACCCCTCTGTTGCAATCAAGGATGTAAAAGGGGATAATATATCTTGGACTAAGATTTAAATACATCCCAAATATATTATATTTCATCATTGGAGATATGTGTTGGATTACAATGTCTATAATATAAAACTCAAGGTCTTATCTATGATTTTCATCAATGGTATTCTTTCAAGTCATAGCAGACTTGATGTTTTTCTGAATGGTCTTTTCTTTTTCGAACATTTCCTCTACTATATTAGGACATATAAATTTGTGTTCCCAAAATTAATCCCAACATGTAGATGTTCTATACCTCTTCCAATAAAAGTATTTATATGGATCCATTTGGATGCTTATGTGGAAACTACTATTTTGAGAGAACACAAACAATGGAAGGTGTCCGTCTCATCCTCCTATTAAGTCTATAAAACTTGATATCAACAAGTCTTCTAGTGTCTGCATAGTCTATTTAGATTGGCCATCAATTAGGGTGTGATAATACCTAATTAATTTCAACTCAATGTATAGAGAATTTTAGAGACATTTCCAGAACATGGAAGTGAATCTTGGATCTCGATTATATAAAATTGATAGCAGTAATCCATGTATTCTTACCACTACTCTGATTTATATCCGTAGAAGTAGTTCAGGTGAAAAATCCTCTCAAATCAAAACGAAGTGTGTATTATTTGTAAGATTATATAACACAACCCATATATAATTATTCCCCATTGATATCTTTGGTAGAGATGTGAACAAATAAATATTGATTTTTCCAATTTCCATGTAGGTATAGGTAATGGTTACACCATCACCTTGCATTTTTAACATTCAAATTTCATTTGCTAACGTACCAATAATATCAATGTATATTCTAGGATCTCATTCTTCATACTGTCCCACTGATAGTGCTTTCAAAATATCTATATACATATTCATTCTTATTAGGTTGGTGGATAATGTTGAGGTATGTGCATCATCCAACAAGTCCTTTTGGAACACAGGATTTGATGGCATGCATAGGAATGACCAAAATCTCAAAACTCCATTATCATTAACAATTAACTATGAGGACATCCCTTTTAAGGTAGTTTCAAATTTCTTTTGAAACCCAACATTATATCTTTGAGAATCCATTATCCTATCTAGAAGGGATGGTTGAGAAATCAACTTTGAAAGGATTGATGATGTTCCATCATTTATGATTCCAGTATCCATCCTTTTTATGGGATCCCTCACAATTCTCATAAATGATATAATTGTTGGATCCTTTATACATTGATCATATTCCACTTTATTTGCATTACAATAATGGTAGTGGATTGATATGTTAGAGTCCTTTATCAGATCTAACCATCTTCATTGACGCATATTCAGCTCTTTTTGTGTGAATATATACTTATGGATGTTGTGATATATATATATATATATATCACACTTCTCTCCAAAGAGATAATTATGTCATATTTTCAAGGAAAATATCATTTCCACAAAATCCAGATCATGTGTTGGGTTGTTCTATTCATGTAAATTCATTGTACATGAAGTACATGCTATGGAATTTTATTACCCCATTAAGCCAAAACCCATTCCCTGATTTTAAGCTTCGTTGAACACTATGAAAAATATCACCACTTGTGGGTAGTGTGAGTATAGGTGTAGTCATGAGCCTTTATTTTAGAACCCTGAATCTCTATTTTCATTCATAATTACCAGGAAACATTACCCCATACATGATTTCTTAGTTAGAGGATTTAACAATCTTGAGAAATTTCCCACCAATCATTAATAATACCCAACTAATCTAAGGAAAATATTAATATCTATCACATATTTGGGTGTCATACATCTGTAAACTACTTATTTTTTTCAAGCGTCTATAAACCTCCCATTTCGTGTTTTATGGGACCCAATAATGAGACTTCCTCAAACCATACCTCACATTTGTTTTACTTGTAATAAATATTATCCATTAATAAGGACTTTATGAATGTTCTTAGATTCTCCAAAAGCACCTAAATTATTTTTAAGAATATTATAATGTCATATATAATGACAAACACAAAATTTTCAAGGTAATCTCCAAATTACCTATTTGTAATGTCCATGAGGATTTCTAGAGTATTAGTGAGTCTGAATGGCATTACCATGAACACAAAGTTTCTATTCCTTGTATGATAAGTAGTCTTAGGGATATTCCACTCCTTCAAAAAAATTAATAATATCCCAATAGTAGATCATCCTTAGAGATTTATAGTACTCCACATAGCAGTTCTGACATGGAAACAATCCATCGTATTGGATACTTTATCTTTATAATAATATTGTTGAGCTAATGATAATTAATGAATAGGTGAATTGACCCAACATTCATCAATAAAAAAGTTTAATGGTACAACCATGTTGAATCACTTGGGGATATGAACCCTTCATAAATATTCTCTTACATTAATTTATTTATCTCCTCCCATTCCACAACATCCATTATATAATTACTTTTGGATAATGAAAACACACCAAGTATAATCTCCATTGAATATTCAACCTCTTAACTAAATGGAATACACGATAATTATATGGGAAACAGATCAGAGTATTCCATCATAATAGGAATGTATTAGAGGATATATCATTCCTTATACTCAATAAATTTAGCAAGATAATATTTCTTGTAGGGAAATAATATCAATGTTTACGATGTTTGTTCCAAATAAGATTCATTCCCATCCTCTCACTTATACATAATTGGGAGTTGAATCTCTTTATTGGGAGTAATTTCCTACTCAAGTAAATTTTTATTGGATCTATATTGGGAAATCCAATCAATACCCAAAACTGAACCAAATTACACCAAAGGGAGTATGAAAAATGCATCTAAGATGATCAAGACAAAAATTATGATACAAGGGTTTTATATACATGGGATGAAATAATTTCCCCATTTTTTTGATTTCACCAATAGCTCTACTTTCATTCTTTGTGGTGGTGATTGGATAGTTACACCAAGATTTCTAGATATTAAATAATTCTTAATACCAAAATAAAAAAGGATTCTCACTATTATGGAATAAATAACTAAATAACATGTCACCACATCTTTGTCATGATCCACTAAAATGGTCAATATGGTAAAAATTATCCCTTATTTCCTTGGTGGTTTTTTGGTAGTCTGTGAAAATACTTTTCTTAGGGAATTGGTTTTAAAAGTTTATTAGTTCATTGTTGTTATATTAAAGAATAATATATTAAGGTACCATTGGAGCATTCCAATCCTCTATCACATTATTCAGTTACTCCATTCATCAATAATTGGCTAGGTGTCCTTCCTCCCTAGACATAAATCATTTCCACTTTCCCCATAAGAATTTTTTGGGGTGCCTCATTCCTACACATTGAAAAGTGGTATTTTGAAATTTCATGGCTCCATTAGATTTCTTCATTTGACTACCTTAATTAAACTTCACCTTCCCCTTCTAATCCACATGAAACTATTGACATTTTTTAATCTCCATCTTGAATTTGATGGAATATCAGATAATTTTTTCCAAACCATCAATGTCCCATATTCCTAGGCCTTTTCATATAAAAGGCCTCATCCCTTCAATGAAGCAGTAATCCATGCATCTAGGGGTAATGACAAATCTATAGGTATATCATGAAAGCCCAATGATGTTCTCCTGGTTTGACCAAATAGATTCATCATATTTTTTCTTTTGGAAAAGAAATACCTATCCAATTTAAGATGTCTAGTGTGATGAAAATATGTACAAGTTTTTTATGGACTTCCCCCAACCCCATCACTTTGATCACTTATTTTGGATTCTTATTCCTGATCAATGTCCACCATCGATTATATTTTCCCGCCATATGATAAATATCATGTGGATATTCTTTATATTTTGACAGAGAAGGATGCAGAAAAACATCTCAATGTAGTTAAACCATTATTCCATGATCTAAGGATCATTTGATCCATTGAATATTAGAGGCCTTTGTTGAATAAATATCGCAATTTCATATAGAATTTTCTTTGGGGAATTCAATGTTCCTCTTAATCAATGTTTCAATTCTAAAACTAAGTCCTATATGAGAGTATCATTACAATGTTTGGGATTCTTATTCCTATCATGTTGGAAATCTTGTTGGGGCAGTCATCAAATTACCGACACACTGTTTTTTTACCTGATTCATCCTATTTTTGTCCATTGTCTAGATGAAATGGACAATTAGTGATTAATATTATTAAATTATTAATGAAATAAATTGTAATCAAATTAAATTAATGAGATAACATTTGATTTACTTGTATTTTAAAAAACATATGAATAAACACGCTCTAATAAATTTTATCCATTATCCATTCCATAAAATAAACTCTTAATAATTTTTTTATTCCTTTAATAGTGGTTCATAATGAGATTATGAATTTATCATTGAATATCCACTGAGAGTGTCATAGCAGGTGCACAATAAGGACTGTTATCATGTACCAGGTTACACTGAGTTAGGACGGATACACCTTATTAATGTTTTTACCCTATAATGACTTGTTCCCAAAATATATCCACTGTTAGTATCTAGATATGCTTGTATTTTTTTATTGATAACCCACTTAATCAATACATAGAAAAATTTGGAGATGTTTTCTAATACATAGTCAAATCCCTATTTGTTTCACTAATGATTTGTAATCCTAATCCCAAAAAATAACTAAACATTTCCATTGATACAAAATGTACCAAACCTGTAATTTATTTCACATTAATACATGATTTATTACATAATATTACACGCAATACAACATGGTTGATCGATAAGTGTAGTTTCATTCTAAATTTGGTATAATACATAACCACTTAACATATGAAATACATCATCTTTATTGAAAACATCCTTAACATGATCATAATATTCCATGGCTTTTAAAACATGACATGATAACCTAGGGAGATATATAAGAAATGGGTGAGGTGTAAATATGACTGTGGTAATAAGAATGGTATAAGGTAAACCATGATAAAAATATGCATATAAATAGGGAATAAATGTGACATGAATAATAAGGAATGACACAGAATGATAATCATAACATTGTAAATGTGGAAACAACTTAAAACACTACATCATAAACATAGGTTAAAAATATCTGCCAAAATATCCGGGTGGAAAAACTAACCCAATGTAATCAGGTTCACTCCCTATCCCAACATGATGTCTCATGAGACTAATATTTACCCAAAGCATTGGAGCACTATATAACTTCATGTTCTTCTGTCACATTCATTTCATTATCATTCTTATGTGTACAATGTAGAGTATATGACATTGAATCATTCATTATCATATTTTATTAAATGATCATGTATAATGGAATACGTACATATACGTACCAATTAATATTGATATAAGTGTATAAATGGGAATAATCTTCATATAAATGGGTATGTTATTCACTACACAATTATTTTTTCATGAAAATCACGGTGACATTTAAATAAAATAATGATGTCACAAAAAATTTTTATAAAAAAAGGTTGATGATAGAAAAAGTGGTCTTTAATAATTTGTACATAAAAATGGTTGTAATAGGGTCATTTAAAGACATATACCAACATATGGAATTGGAATTAAACTACATAATATAATAAGGAATCATTAATCAATAAGAGAATTTGAGGATCCCTTATGAAAATTATATATTATAATAGTAGTACCTAAAGGTTCATTTGAGGGATTAATGAGTGTGGTTGGGATCCGTCACCATTTATAATTCAAATGAAATGTAATGGGGATGTATAAAAACATATCCCAAATGAAAAAATCAATATTAAGAGTCATACCATAAAATAGGTTCTTGGTAAAAAATAGGAGAGTGGGAGATCCCGTGCATGTGTGTGTGACTCCAAATACTTAGGATGGGATTCATGAGAGGATGGAGGAATCTTTGTAAGACTCTATATAGGAGAGGAAAAATTAATTAAGTGATAAAAATAATATTATTTAATATAAATAAGATCATGTGTGGGTTTATATAGGAAATGAGTGAGGGATTCAATATCATTTCTCAAAGATAATTTTTTTCTCCATATAAAAAAATTATCAAAACCACAAAGATTCCCATTATTTCCCCATGTTTTATTCAAAATGGGAATAATTTTTTTTATTTTAAAATATCAAGGTCCTAAATTAATAAAATTGTTCCCTTACTGAAGTATAGGTAAGACATAATCTTAAATAAATGATTTCGTATCCTTAACATATATAAGTGTTTTTGGTAGATTCAAAATGGATTTATAAAAAAATCAATTAAAATTAAAATAAATTTATTTTAAAGAGAACAAATATATTTGTTAAGGTATGAATTTTAGATTATTTATTACCAGACATTTATGTCATTATGATGTCGTAATAACCAATGAATACTTATATGGTATTTACCATTTACCCGAATATTTGGTCGTGTTAGAAAATTTTGAGAAATTCCCTTTTGGATAATGTAGACATTTGGATTCAAAAAAAAATATTCATGTAGTATAAATAATTTTCCAAATATTTTAATTTTCAATTTTAAAAATAATTTATGTTTATTTCAAAATGATGGTATTTTAATGAAAACAACACCTTTCAAATGCTTATAAGAATTACATTTGTCCTCATAAAATTATTTGAACAATTATATTTTATAAATATTACTTAGTAATAATATTTTATTAAAAACATATTTATATTTAAAAATCTATTTACTCATCAACATAAATTTCCCAATGTAATATGAATAGTACAAAAAAACTATTGGGGTCTTAATGTAAAAAAATCTTTTATAGGGTAAAAGTAATTAGATGAAAATTTATTCCTTATTATATAAAAAATAATATTCATACTCATATTAATATGTCATGATACATATCCCATTAATACATTATAAAATTCCCTAATATTATGGTGTGTTATGGTGTGAATTTCATAGGGTGGTTTGGTGAACATCGTTGGGTTCATGGTATAGATGATCATTAACATCTCTCATAAATAGTTTCTCTAATGCTTATGTTGTTGGATCTCACCTTAGGATTCGTCAAGGGAAAATAATAGTGATGGAATCTTTTTTGGAAACTATGGTAGATGGTCTTCATAGGGTATGATCCTTATAGATAAGTCCATAAACTCCTTTTTCTATGTCTAATGGATTGGATAAAACCTTATATTTATACTAACCATGTGATCATTGTTTAATGGATATATTATCAATGTTAATGATACAAAACGGTTGTTTAAATCTAATAATATACAATCAAACTAAATAAGTTCATATGTTTTCGATATAAGTATTTCATAATAATAAATTTACATAAAATGTAAGGTGAATTTTATTTATAATCATTTTTGATTTTGTGAAACACAAGTAACACAAAATGTAGTAATTGATGATCGAAAAAAATTTCATTAAAAGGTTATAAAAAATTTGTTCAACAAAATATCCCCTCCATTTCTAAATAACATTGTTAAAATAGAATTTATTCATAAATATTATTGGAAATTATTTCTATGAAAAAATATTGAATGATTTAATGGAATATTTTAATCATTGGGTGTCCATTAAGGCAGAAAATACCATTCATGTCACAGATGTTAAAAAATATCCCTTTCCAATTTTTGGTGAATGTCCAAAGTACAATGCTTGGACAACGATAAAAATATTTTTTAAAATTTAATACATGGATAATATTTTTTAAATCAATATTTGGATAATATAAAAAAATTGTTTAAGTTATTCAATGAAAATATAGGGAAGGATGTAAAATGATTTCTAACCAAACATGGAAATAAAGAATGTTTTCCATAAGAAAATTGTTTTGGAATAATGATTATATAAAGGGATTAAAATGATTTTGAAACATGTACTTCATAGATATAACCATATTCTATGATAATTTATATGTCTATAGGGATATAGATCATAAAATTTTACCATTAGAAGCATAATGATAATCAATATTGATAAACAAAGAGATTGTTTCTTAAAATACTTACAACATTGGTAACTATTAAATCATAAGACCCATTAAAGGAAGAATAATATATGGATATATATATATATATCATAAATTTCAATATAATATTTATAAAATACATTTATGGTTATTATATAGAAAACAAAAAAGAAAAAAGTGCGGAATATGTCCAGTACCCCATGAAAATATAAATGAGACCGAAAAACCTTACATGGTTTGGTATGTTTTTAATTGTAATCCCCAAGAAATAATATCATTAAAAAACAGATTAAATATTATTATAATGATTATATCATTGATATAACTTTTAATTATTTCATTATATAAAACAAATATTAGAATGTAAGTTCATAATAGAACACATGTCCTAATGAAGATAGTTTACGACCAAAATATGGTACCCCATGTCTCGACTTTCTTCTTACAAATTTGATTCACCTGACTGAAAATTATTTTTTTTAAAAACATTTGGTTAAGTGAGAACAGAAAAAGAAAAACATGTTGAGGAAGCGTGTCCAAGGGAATCCACCATTGAATACACTATCTAGACTTACCCTATTGAAGACCAGACTCGTCAACAAAATACCACAAAAACACGTACGACCACGAAAACCAAAATAACACTCAAAAAGTTCAACATTCACCAGGGACACCTACACCATCCAAAGAATCATGGAATCCATAGAACCCAACAAAATTAGAGTTGTGCTTGAAGGATCATGACACAATGGAAGAGGGATCTAATAAAATGAAGAATCATCTAGGTGCAGAACCCCTTGACATCTATAGAAGCAACAAAATGGTCCTAGGTCGACCTGTCGTCATCCATGAAAGCGCCTACGGGCTTCTTGCAATGCGACTGCCCAGAAAAACCCAAGGATACTAATCTTCACACCAAATGAGCTAACCAGACATAAAAGCAGAAAAAAAACCATGAAAACACACAAAATGAATAGAAGGATGACGCCGTAAGACTCGCATCGGTGCCATGAAACCCCCGTCGTCACTCGCTAAAGGCTGACACCGGAAGACCTGAGCCGACAGAAATCAACACAACCTCACTTCCTCTTGAATCTCACCAGCATTGAAACCTGCATCTTTGCTGAATTCCAATGCTAGAAGACCTGAGCTGAGAGAAATCTGAACCATCCAAGGGCCCAACGGTAATCTCCAAGCACAACTGAAACCAAATCCGTAAGGCGCTCCTCATGAAGGCGCTGAAGCTTCATGGCTGTTAGGAGGAGGAGACGAACCAGGGTGAGGGAGCCAAAGTGTGCAATAATAGATGCATCATCTTATATATTTGAACCATTATATAAATTTAATATATTGTTATTATATATGTATTCACAGTAATCCAATAAATTTATAAAAATGAAAATGGATTAAAATGTTCATGTAGATGGAAGACCTTATATACGCAAGAACACTGTTTCCAGTTTCGTAAATGATTGAATAAAGTAATGTTAAATAATTTATGAAAATTGAAAATAATTTATATTACATATATTTAATATATATTCAATAAATATTTTTTTTAATATCCATGGAAAAATAAACTAAAATAGGCATCACATTGCTTCATGGAGGTGGTATCCCACACGTATGCACAAGCGACATTATCAGTTTTGAATAGAATGAATGGTAAGAAGGTATATGTGATATTATAATATTAAAATTATATTTATTTAATAAATATTATATAAATATATTAAATCCATCATTATATCATTCCATGATAGGGGATGATGGAAAAATATTGACATCAATTCCCAAGGCTGCAGTCTACTGCACACTTGATTGATGGGTTCATTTCCAATTTGATGGATGAGGTGATGAATATATGTTATTCCATTAAAATAATAAAATTTAATTATATGGTATATAATAGTTTTATTATATTATAAAATTTTATTATTATTTTGATTATATGAACAAATAAATAAATTATAAATGCTTAGTTAAGAATGATGCCACTTCTTTAGAAATTCTATGTAGGTTTGCACTAGATTCCATATTAAGAGGGAATTAAAAAGGATTATAAGACATGGTTAAAGAATTAAAGAATGTTTTTGTATGGTTTTTTCAATGAAAGGGAATTTTAAGTGTGAATTAGGGGTGGATCAGATATGTCCTTTTATAAGTGGTGAAAGGAACCCACATAGAACCCAATAGAAAAATTCCCAAAAAGTATAAAAAATTATAAAGTAATTCCGAATATAAATGATCAAAATGACCACATATTAAAAAATTTTATATTTAAATATGAAAATATTACCATAAAATATGAGTTAATAATGTTTTATGGGAATACATAACCCTATCATTTGTTTTAACCACAGATAAACACATTTTAACTTTTATTGTGGTGATTAATTATTATTGTTTCACAATTAATTATGACCAAAAATTAAGTTGAACTAATTATATAATTTTAATTATTATGATTAAAATAATGATTCTTTATTAAAGATTCAAATAAAAAATGTGGTAGAAGATAATTTTAGATAAAACCTAGATATGACTTGAAAAAGTAATCTTTTGAAGAAAATATATTCATAAGTATAGAAAGTTAAATATCTAATTTCAATATGAAATTTTTTCCAACAAAATAATTAGATAAATAATTATAAAATTGAACTATTTTTACTTTTAAAAGAATATTAAAATAAATTGGATCTTGTAAATATGTTAAATTAAAATAATGTTTTAAAAGAAATAATTTTTTCCTATTCATTGAAAAATTATTATTTTCATAAAATATTAAGAAATTAAATCAACGATAAATTTTTAAATTTACATTTAAAAAATGTAGTTTTATTTTTCTAATTAATTTTTCATAATATGAAAATTTTAATTTTAATATTTTTTCATAAAAATAAAAAATAATAAAATTTCAAAAAATTTATTATCGAATCATATAAATAAATTAATAAAAATTATGTATATTATTATCGATATATGTTATTTATGTTAAACCATTATACTTAATTTTAAAATTTTTATTATTATTATTCTAAATTTTATATTTAATGGTTTTTTATAGTTTTCATGTTTATATAATATTATTAAGTGTAAATCAATGTTTTTTAAAAATAGACGTTACATGTAAGACATTAAATAATAAAAAATATTTGAATTTTTTAAAATAAAATATAATGTTTTTAAATGCATATTATTTTATAGGAGCCTTTCGAGTTCAATTTCATCACTGTATATCCCTTCGAACATGGAAGTTTTTTATTTGGAAAGTGAACCTCTATCTAAATCATTTGCACCTACTAGATATTCTATAATATAAAACATTGATTCTAATAAACCTCAATGTAGGACATCCCCTAAGAAATCATAGATTTAGCACCATCTACATGATGTATATCACCAATGATTCATCCATAATGTTTAGTAAAAATGACCAACATGTTTCTTAAAAGGACACAATTTCAAATAAATATAATATTTTCAATTCCCATTTATACCTAGAATCGTTCTTCATATAGGTAGAAAACCATGGATGGTTATTGACACAATTCATTTTCTAAATTATACTTTGGTATTATCATATATGAAATATATCTTTATGGGGGGGGGGATTTTACAATTTTGTCTTTCCTTCTAATAAATTGATGTTGAAATTATGGGGCATTGTCTCAAATTCACTCATACCTAGACCACTCTTAATATAGGATTGCAAATCATTGTGAAACCACCTTGAAAATAAGAACACTATATTTTTTCATTGGGTTCATGTCTTTTGCTTGAATTAGATACTTTATCATAGAAAAATATTTTAGGATATTACCACTATTAACTATATTCCCATAAAACAATATATTGATATAGAGGAGCCTTAGTTCGACTAACTTCTAGGATCCTTATAGAAATATATCTGAATGTTACATTGATTTTGAATATATTTGTTTCAACAATCATAATTATCGTAAATTAAATACTATATTTCAGAATCTACCAATGTTTTTCCTCAACTAGAAATTTTTTGGGTTCCTTCTAGATAAATACTAGGAGGATTTATTTTTAAATTAATACTTTTAGAAAAGGAATTAACGTCAATAAATATAGAATATTATTTAAAAATGGTGATAACAATCATAGTTTGGGAGCTTTAGTCATTTAATGAGATGATAGTAAACAACTCCTAAACGGAAAATGTATTAACACATAAATTGGTGTGTATTAGGAGGATCATGTACCAATAGAAAATGATTTTTTTGAGATATTTTTGGTAGTTGAAGATTCACATGGACAATCTAATTTCATTACTAAAGATAGTCACATGTCACTTGTTCTTTCTAAAGACACTCTATATTTGAGTTAAATGGATAAATTTATTACCCATTTATAATAAGGTTCATTGGATGTGAATCCAACAAATGAAGGGGACCTTGTTGATTTTGAGCTAGTGCGGGGTTTGGTTTGACCTTACTATTAGCATGGTAAGTGATAAATCTTTAGTAATCTGTAGACGGAGGGAAAGTTGTGTCTACAATGACTAAGGATGTGGGTACTATTTGTACCTCCCATGTAACTCATGTAGTGAAAGGGAAACACTATATGACATGGAATTCCATTATTGATGAGTGGGGATTTTTTTAATTTATTATTTACATCCATGGATGGGGTTTATGACTATACTGTCAAACTAGTTTAGAGTTAATTCCCTATTGATATTTCTACCCAAGAGTATCCTGATCAATAAATAATATTGAAGAAACAAATTTTATGAATAATTCACAATGTAAGGTTTATTGTTTTAATGTTGAAGCACCAATGAGGATTATGTTTCAGAAAGAATAGACTCCTAATATTCATCCAAGTTTACAAAACATGGAAATTCATGTTGAATCTACTTCCCAAGATGATGATTTAGGGGGTTCTCCCAAATAAACTAAAAAAATTTATTGAGATTTTTACAACATGGTGGCTCAGGGAACAACATCAATAAACAAGTAAAATGTTAGACTTTTAACTGTTATTACAAACTTATGTAGCTTGATGCTACCACTGATCAATAAGTTTATGTTGGGGCCCTCAAGGAGGTAGAGTTTGATGAAGTTAATGATGGAAAATACGGTAAAGAGAAAATTAATGATGTAATTTCAAAATTAAGAATTCATAAACAAAATTCTGTCATGGATGGGTATCTTGGAGAGGATGATACACCTTAGAAACAACTAAAGTGGGGATGTATGTACTGTCCTCACAGTTATCTAAGACGAGTAGCTCATCATGACATGGCTCTCTGATAACTAGTGATCACGTGCAGTTGGGGGAATAACAATATGAGACTTTAGGATCAGATTGATTTTATAGAAAATCATGGGGTCCCCATCATCTTATCTATGTGTTCTCCATGATGGTAGTCTGTTTTCTAACATAACCTTTATCATATTGTCATTTTGTCCTTAAGAAAGGTGCCTCAAAACGATCCTATTCAATCAATTGATAATCAGTAGTTAATTATTTACTAATTTTTAATTAATTATTAGTTAGAAATTAATTAATTATTAATAAATAATAATTATTAGTTAATTTTTATTTAATTAAATGAAAATTAATTATTAGTAATTTAGTAATTAAGTATTAGTTAATAAAGTAAATTAAATTTATAATTTATTATTAACTACTAATTAAGTAGAAATTAGTTATTTTCAAATTAATTAATTAGCATCTAGGTATGAATTATTAGTTAATTAATTATCTATTATTTAATAATTAAAATTTTCTACTTATTATAAACTAATAAGTGACATTATTTAATAATATATTCATTGTAATGTTAAAATTATTAACTATGAATAATTATTAATTAAGTAATAAATAATTTTTATTAAATAGTATTAAATTAGTAACTAATATTAACTCTTATTTAAAATTTCATCTAATTAACCAAAAAAATAGGTAGATAAAATAATTAATATAAAGTAACAACTAAATAATTTTTTAAAAATAAATTTAAATCAATCATGATAAACATTTAACTCCGTCAAATATACATATAGATTCATTGGATTCACCATCTATAAAGGGAGTAAAAATATGGATGGAATTAGATATAGGGGAGACAAAATCCAAAGTTAATTTAGAGAGTGTGTGAAAATTCCATTGATTTTTTTGTGATTGTGGTGTTTTTATAAGGGTGGAGGTAGAAGGATTTCAAGCCCCAAACAACTTTCTTGTTTTATTACATGATAGAATTTCAACCCAAAAATCCTTTTGGTAATAAAAATTGATGTAATAGTGGGTATCAAGGACATTTCGTCATCACCAATTTGTGGAAAAGGTGTTGATACCCCCAACCCCTTTTTTTCTGAAATTCATTAAGGGATTCAGCACCATTAAAACAGACATCCAAACTAATTAAAACACTATAACTATTTGTTTCAGTTGTCTTTTATAAAGGATCTCATTTAAAGGATGCTAGAGGTGGTCCTTCTCATTCGACCATAATAGATGTAACTTGTTTTCATTTATTTTTCCTTGTATTTTCATGTGTTTATTATTATATAATAGTTTCACTTCAACCATTTTTATTCATTATCCAATCAACTATAAATCATTCTTAAATATTGAACAACCCCCCCCCCCTGAGAGGGAGATTATTGATCTCTCAGTACCATTGGTTTTCATATTATTTCTATTTATTCCTATGCGAAACAATTTTTCAAAAGTGAGAAAAACAAATTTTATTGTTGTTTTTAATTTTTCCCACCCACATATTGCCTACTTTAAATCAATTTATTCACCCATCTTCAGCATAACATTACAAATGGATTATCCGTGTGAGGTTGGGGAGCAATAACTTTTAAGATGAGGAAATAAGTTTTATCATTAGAAAACATTTTAGTGAGGTGAGTTTTGGTTTATTAATTGTGAAAAAATCATGTGATCAGTATGTTTAGATTGGTTTTTGAGCACATTGATTACCTTCACACAAATTGATGAATGTTAATTATATCAATGAATTATAATATATTATTTTAATTTAAATAAGATAAATATTAAATGATGGTGACAATTCTTAATTTTTCTATGGGTTCATCAATTCATCGTCTATGTTTTTTATTAGTTTATTTTTCATTTTATTTTATTTGGATTTTAATTTCCAATTTATAATATCTCACTTACTCCAAAATTTAATTTCAATGAAAAATTATTTTTATTAAAACAATAAATATAAATAATTTTAATTCCGGGAAACCACTTAGCAGTGCTAAAAATATTTATGATAAGAGTACACCCTGTGTCAGTGCTGATTATGATAAATTTTATTAATATTTTCTATTTCAAATTAAATTAATTTCCATTAGTAGTCCTATTTCAAAACTGATATTGGGTAATTTGCATATATATCTTATATATACAAAATAATATATCCTTTAAAATGGTTTGTTTAATAATTAATATTTATTTATATAAATACACACTACGACATAATTGGTCATTACCAGCACAAAAAATAGAAATTTTTATGTAATAAAAGAATTTCCATTATATGAAATTACAAAGTCCATCATATTTATTATCTTTACATAATGTATTAATAAATGCACCTTTAGTTCCATTTTTAGTCGTCACAAATGAAAAGACCTAGAAATTTCCAGGAATTTTTTTTCTTAATTTTCTTTGGAATTTTACAAGAAAACAGTTTCTGACGACGCCTGATTCTGAGGCCCGGTGTGCCTGGAATTAATTTCCAAAGTTTAGCTCGGGTAAGGTCAGTGAACAAACGAGCGGGTTTTCTAACTTTTGAACCTGTGCTCGGAATTGAATTCTGAGGGCACCGGTGAAATTGTAGTACCAGTATTTTCTTAGAAATGCCTTTTCCGGAGTTGCGTTTTCCCAGGTGTGGTTTTTTAATTTTTGTGGTTAAGTTAAGAAATAAAATAAAGTGGTGTGATAGCTTTATTTTATTTCACTTAAAGCCACTTAAAAGCCACATAAACTAAGTTAAGCGGATAGAGTGGAACCCAAAATATCTTACCCACTTGGAAGGATATTTGTGAGGTGGGTCCCGCACGAGCCCCACCGTTTCTTTCCTTCTAAGTAACGCACCCATGAAAACCCTCTTTAATGAAAGTCAACCGTGCATTTTTCTTGTGAAGAAACGCCTCATTAATTGGGTGGTTAAATCGTTACAATTAATTCATTGAATTAATTGTTCGTTTCTTTTATTTTGAAATTCAAACGTGTCATGTGTGTTAATAAAATAAGATAACTCTTATTTTATTTCTGTTGGATTTTGTGCCGTGGAGAGAATTTGGAGGAAAGCGTTCTTCTTCAGCGAAGAACATGAAGAACGCGAAGAACGCGAAGAATGCGAAGAATGCTCCGACCTCCGACAAAGAACGCCAAACCCGCGGAGATCGATGACGCGACACTGCATACCACGACGTCAACGACGCTTCTTCCGCAATGATCCTTCCGCGATGTTTCTTCCGCGATGATCCTACTCTTCCGCGACGATCCTCTTCTTCTGTGACGGTTATTTCTGCGACGAACTCGCGTTCGACAACAACGCTTGAGGTAGGGAATTAATTTTGAGAATGAATTTATTCCCTCGTTTCATTATTTCTAATGAAAACAAGGAAACACAGATCAACTTGTTATCTAGTTGATCCGCACATATTTTCCTTGCGGGTTGGGATATTTTGTTGTGGGATGTTGTGAGGGCTTATTTTTTTTGTTGATCGTGATCTCATCTGTCGCCTTTCTTAGTTTCATTTTGGGCTGCCTATTATCATACTAACGGGGGAAGGTCAGACCGCACGGACATGGCCGACCCTCCTTCCCCCCTTATTGTTTGAGTTTGTTGCGGCACATGAAAGGCAGTGCGGTGCCATTGAACCGCGAAGAAATGAGAAGAAAGAACGCGGCGAAGAAGCGCAGCGCCATCGTGCCGCGCCATTGGGGCCGAAAGAAACCGCGGGCAAAGTCGGGGCCAATGAGGCGATTTGAAGACTCCGCAATGGCGTTTTGAATCCTTTGCAGTGATCTTCGGCTCCCGGGAGGACCACCGGCGCAGACAGAATTGAAATTTGACTACCGGAGCAACTCCGGTGGTCCGCGGAAGACTCCGCCGGCGCGCCGCCGGGAAGGGGCCGCCGTGGCGGCGGGCGACTAGTCCCGCGGCCGTGCAGGACCAACAGGACGTTGCATCATGCTGCATCAGTTGGTAGGGAGTGGCCCCCGCGCGGGGGGCCGCAGTTTCGTCCAAGGGGGCAGCACCCCCTTTTTGCGCGGCCGCTCGGCCAGAGCCGAGCCGCCCCAGGCCAGACCGGCCACGTGGGGCCTGGCCGCCCAGGCCGGGCCGGGTCGGACCCGGACCCAGGTCGGTTCGACCTGGGGGGGGGGGGGGGGGGGGTTGGGCCGGGTCGGTCCGGGCCCATACCCCCCCACTTTCGGACATTTTTCGGTTTTTTACTTATATCTTGAGTTGTATACCTCTGATAGATGCAACGTTAGCAGCGATGCGACCCTTGGATCGAGATGGTCATTTTGGTATATTACACTCAAGGTTTCGGAATACCTTGGGTTCGGCCGGGTTGGTTTGGATACGAATCCAACTGAGCCCTCGGAGCGGAATCACTTATATCTTGAGTTCCGAACGTCTGATTGATGTGCTGTCGACTTTTATGGATTCCTCTAAGTGAGATGGATCTTTTGGCTTACTCCGCTCGAGGTTTGGATGTCGTCGGAGTGCGGTTGGGTTGGTTCGCTCATGAAACCAACCGGGCCTCTGGAACAAAAAAGCCAATAACTCACAGATCGGGCGTCCGATTGATGCGCCGTCTGTCTTGTTGAATTCCTTTTGATGAGACGGAACTTTTGGCATACTTTGCCCAAGTTTTGGTTGCAGTTTGATAGTGGCCATGTTGGATTGCACCTGAAATCCAACCGGGCCCCTGGAACAGAAAAGCTGATATTTTTCAGACCAGATGTCTGTTTGACGAACCGTCAGCGGTGTTGGTGATCTCATTGAGAAATGGTCCCTATGAGTATACCCTATGAGAGTTTGGGGTACAGTTGAGATACGGCCAGGTTGGTTCGCTCACGAAACCAACCGGGCCCCTAGGATGAAAAGGCTAATAACTCACAGACCGGGCGTCCGATTGACGTGTCGTCTGTTGTGTTGAGACCCCTATGAAGAGGCGGTCCTTTGAGATACTTATTCGTGGGACTTTGAGATACTTGGAGTATCGACCTGTAGCTCGTGGAGCGGACCCTCCAAGAGACGAGCATGCGGAGTACGGAGACCGTGTAGCAGACTGAGACCTGACGACTTCTTGACCGACGTGACTTGGAGTGAGTCGACTAGCCCAGTGGACGAAGAACTGCTTTGTGAGGTGCAGACCCATGGCGGATTGAGCACTACCTGTGTGACTGTGCAGACCTGCGGTACTCGTCCGAAGAGTACCTCTGTAGGCTACTAGGGGGTGTGCACTACTGTGTTTGGGTGGCATACCCTGGCGGGAAGCACTACTGTGTCTTGGTGGCTGGCCCGCGGTACTCGACAGGAGGAGTTCCTCAGCAGTCTTAGGTTAGTGAGCAGTACATCGGAGTCGTGACAGGACCACTATACACTCCAGAGATGGAGCTCTTCAGCAGTTACGGTTTCGATAATAAAAATCCTGGTTTGGGCTGAGTCTATGACCTCTGTGTTTTCTCATGATTGAGATGGGTCACTTGATAACTTAGGTATATGTATGGGCATATACCTGGGTAGTGGTTATCTGTTGATTTCATAATCTTTGTGTTTCCTCAGGATTGAGATGGGTTACATGATAACTTAGGTATATGTATGGGCATATACCTAAGTAGAGGAGATCTGTTGAGATATTCTTTGTGGTTATCCTTATTAGTTTTAGTGAGACCATGAGGGTCTCGGGGTCCCTAACGAGTATCGTTATACTCACCCCTACACGGGCTATGCCCACACCTCGTGTGGTGGTTGCAGACGACAGGCAATGCTGACGGAGGCCGACTGTTCGAGGACTGGACGGTACCCGGAGGTGGACTACAAGACGAGTCAGTATCTGGAGGTGGACATCATGGCGAGACGACACTTGGAGGAGGTTGATGGGCGAGAGCATTTTGGAGGCTATCTGTACCTACCCTTCATGTAGGATCCGTGGTGGACGATCCAAGAGCTGCGCCATCTGTACCTACCCTTCAAGTAGGATCCGAGGAGGACGACCCAGGAGCCGCTTCCATCCTTCCAGCTGTTGTCTTTTTCTATTGTACTTTGTTCATCTGTAGTTGCACTTTCAGTTGGGTTTGTATTCTGGCCCATTTACCTTTCAGCACTTTCTTTTTTACTTAGTGTTTTACTTCCGCTTGTACTCTATGGTGTTATGTTTACCTTTATAAAGGCAATGCCTTCCCAGTTATCGGGATTTACACATTTGGTGCTAGTCGCTAGCCCCTGGCCTATGGAAGGCGGGCTTGGGGTAGTCACGGCACGGGCCCGGAGGACGGGTCGTGAAAAATTGGTATCAGAGCAGTCGGTTCTACCGCAGAACTTATAACTCTGATATTTCCTTTCTGTGAAGCAATAGTGTTAAGAGTACCGAGTGTGGTTTTCAGTTCAGAGAGTCCAGTGTTGGTGCGGGCTGCCGACGTATCCAAACTCCAGGACCCTGACAACTGATTTCTGACTTTGTGCACGAAAGAACTGACTGCGTGTGTGTTTCCATAAGTTTTTAAATGTCAGCTAAAACCAGGTCAGCTCACCGGGTAAAATCTTTTGACAGTATCACGTTGTTTCTTTCAGGATGCCTTTTCTCGGACGACCAGCTATAGCCCAGAGGGATGTGCGTACTGACAGCCTGTCGAGTGACATGGCTTCGGTACAGGGCCCTCTTGCAGTTGAGGTACTAGCGGAGGCACCAGTGGTACTACCATACGTTGGGCCACCGATGCCACCAGCTCCAGCAGTAGGCGATGCACACCACTTGAGCGCGCTGCACGAGTTCCAACGCCAGAGACCACCTAGGTTCTGGGGAGAGACGGACCCGCAGGCAGCAGGGGATTGGCTGGAGGCTATGGCGAGAGTCTTCTGGCTAGTGGGGATGCCGGAAGACATCATGGTGATCTTTTCTGCCAGCCTTCTTCAGGCAGCAGCAGGCAGGTGGTGGAGCCACTTGTTCTAGTTTTGCGATGAGATGTCCTTCACATGGGAAGACTTCGAGACCTTCTTCAGGGTGGAGTTTGTGCCAGTAGCTCTACACCCCGAGCGTGTATAGGAGCTTCTGCCTTTGTCGTAGGGTTTTTAATCAGTAGCCGAGTCACTATGGGCAGTAGACAGATGATGCAGAGGTCCAGGAGGACCAGACTAGCAGTTGGGCGATCTCGGGTTTTAGGATCGGTGGTGCGGGGCACCCGGGGTGGGGTCAGAGCCAGACATGCCAGAAACGGACAGTGTTTCTCCTGCGGTAGGAAGGGTCACCTGGTACGTGACTGTACAACCCCCCGCACAGTTGATTAGCGGGTGTTGTAGGAGCCATCAAGATAGAAGCAGTGGCTGGTGCTTGAGCAACAGTCGAGCAGTGGACAAGGCAGTAGAGCTCCGGGAGCAGGTGGACAAGAGAGGAACTAGTGGATACATCCCTTATACTTCTAGTTCCATGTAACTGTTGTATTCGTGTCTTTGTACTATGAGCTGCAATAATAATAAGACACTTATCTTTGTGATGTTTTCTTTCCTATCCTTTTTGTTTGGTTGATACTGAGTGGTCCTGGTTAAGACTGTTGACTTGACCCTCACTTTTGAGATTTCTATTGGAGGAGACCCAGTGACCTCGCACTGATACCGACAGTGTTACTTGACCATTGGAGGCAAGAGTGACAGTTGGATCTCTTGGTAGTTACGTCGAGGCCTTACGCCGTCATCCATGGCATGAATACATCATTCATGTCAGGATTGATTGTATTAGGCAATGGGCATGGTTCTTCCAGGGGATGAGACTGAGTATCTATTTTCGACAAAGGAGAAATTTTAGCAACTCTTTCAGATTGTAGGGAAAGAAGGTGCAGATCATCAGGAGCGGATGAAGACTGCACAGTGCAGTAAGAAACAAGAAACTGGCACCAGTCTTGGAGACTCGGGCATGTTAAATGTTTCCATAAGAGGAAGCTGAAAGGAGAGATGAGTCTGCGAAGCAGCAGACGTGGAGGCAGAGCTAGGAGAGCAACATGAGGTGGTGTACATCTTAACATGCTACAACCACCCACCTTAGTTATCCCCACCAGGCATAGGGAGCTGGAGGGCGGAGGAAGAGTGCGGCTGCATGCGGTCAAGGAGAGTGACCCGATGGCTCTAAGAATGATTCAAGGGACAGTCTGTGTCCACTACTAGCTGCTATAGTAACAGACGTTGATATGAATCATTCCTTGCTTTCACAAATCTTGTTCCAGACCTAGAGATTCTGGTAAGCCGTGGACTTGACCCTCATGTCTGGAAATATCTTGGGAGGAGACTCGATAATCACACTTACGCCGACGGTGTGGTCATACCCTCGAGGTGAGTGTTTTGGTTGGAATCTCTTGGTGGCAGCGTTGAGGCCTTACGACGTTGTTTTGAGTATGGACTGGGCAATAATAGTTCATACACAAATTGACGGTATTAGGCAAAAAGGTTGTATTTTAACTACGATGTCAGGTTGGGTTTTCCTTGGTCGGTGAAAAGGGAACCCCAGGAAGCACAGGATAACTCATGCACGGGGAGGGGGGGGGGTATGACCGACCACTCATGATTCGGTCAACCTTACCCTCGTGGAAGCAGTCGTTTTGAGTTCCAGTTCTAAATAGGATTTGGAGACCTCTGGAGTTCGAGGATGACGATCACGTCCTTATACGGGTCTCACCTCGACGAGGATTAAAGAGATGTGACCAAGGCGGAAAGTTATCTCTGAGGTTCATCAGACCTTCTTAGGTCCTCAGCTGGGTAGGCGAGGTGGTTTACCACTTGAACCATCCACCTCAGTTGCACCAGTTTCACGACGACTTCTACGTATCTCAACTGAGGAGATATATGCTCGACCCTTCGCATATCATCGACCATAGGGAGCTGGACGATCCTAATGTGGTGTCTTTCACAGAGGTTCCAGTGGGGATCGAGGATCGACAGGAGTGGATCCTACGAGGTCGATCAATTCCTCGACTGCACTTTCTTTGGCAGTACGGGAACCTCCAGGTAAGAACATGGGAGCGGAAGGCTCAGATGCATGCTCAATACCTCTTTTGTGACCCTAGTTGGTGTTGAAGCTTTACGGGGACGTAAAGCCCTAAGGTGGGAGTAATTAAAAGACCCAGAAATTTCAAGAAATTTTTTTCTTAATTTTCTCTGGAATTTTACAAGAACACAGTTTCTGACGGCGCCTGATTCTGAGGCCCAGTGTGCCCGGAATTAATTTCCGAAGTTTATCTCAGGTACGTTCAGTGAACGAACGTGGGGGTTTTTCTAACTTCTGAACCGGTGCTCGGAATCGAATTTCGAGGGCACCGATGAAATCGCAGCGCCGATATTTGCTTAGAAATGCCTTTTCCAGTGTTTCGTTTGCTCGGGTGTGGTTTTTTAATTTTTGGGGTTAAGTTAAGAAATAAAATAAAGTGGTGCGACAACTTTATTTTATTTCACTTAAAGCCACTTAAAAGCCACTTAAACTAAGTTAAGTGGATAGGGTGGAACCCAAAATATCCTACCCACTTGGTAAGATATTTGTGAGGTGGGGCCTGCACGAGCCCCACCGTTTCATTCCTTCTAAGTAATGCACCCGCGAAAACCCTCTTTAATGAAAGTCAACCGTGCGTTTTTCTGGTTAAGAAACGCCTCATTAATTGGGCGGTTTAATCGTTAAAACTTATTCATTTAATTAATTGTTCATTTATTTTCTTTTGAAATTCAAACGTGTCATGTGCGTTAATAAAATAATGTAACTCTTATTTTATTTCTGTTGGATCTTGTGGCGTGGAGAGAATTTGGAGGAAAGCGTTCTTCTTCGGCAAAGAACGCGAAGAACGTGAAGAACGCTCCAACCTCTGACGAAGAATGCCAAACCCGCGGAGATAGAAGACGCGACGCTGTGTACCGCGACGTCAATGATGCTTCTTCTACGACGCTCCTTCTGTGACGTTTCTTCCGCGACTATCCTACTCTTCCGCAACGATCCTCTTCTTCCGCGACGGTTATTTCCATGACGAACTCGCGTTCGACGACAACGCTTGAGGTAGGGAATTAATTTTGAGAATGAATTTAATCCCTCGTTTCATTCTTTCTAAAGAAAACAAGGACACACATATCAACTTGTTATCTAGTTGATCCGCGCACGTTTTCCTTGCGGGTTGGGAAATTTTGTTGCGGGAAGTTGTGAGGGATTATTTTTATTATTGATCGTGATATCATCTGTTGCATTTCTTGGTTTCATTTTGGGATGCCTATTATCATACTAACGGGGGAAGGTCGGACCACACGAACACGGCCGACCCTCCTTCCCCCCTTATTGTTTGAGTTTGTTGCGGCACGTGAAAGGCAGCGCGGTGCCGTTGCACTGCGCGGAAATGAGAAGAAAGAACGCGGTGAAGAAGCGCGGCGCCGTCGCGCCGTGCTGTTGGGGCCGAACAAAACTGCGGGCGGAGTTGGGGACAAGGAAGCGATTTGAAGACCCCGCCATGGCGTTTTGAAACCTTTGTAGTGATTTTCGGCTCCCGAGAGGACCACCGGCGCAGATGGAATTGAAATCGGACCACCGGAACAACTGCGGTGGTCCGCAGAAGACTCCGCTGGTGCACCGCCGGAAAGGGGCTGCCACGGCATCACACCGCATCCGTTGGCAGGGACCGGCCCCCGCACGGGGCGCCGTGGTTTCGTCCAAGTGGGCAGTGCTCCCTTTTTGCGCAGCTGCTCGGCCGGCGCCGAGCATGACCGCTCGGCCAGAGCCGAGCTGCCCCGGTCCGGACCGGCCGCACCGGGCCAGGCCGAGTCGTGCCCAGCCGGGTCAGACCCAGACTCGGGTCGGGTCGACCCGAGGGGGGGGGGGGGGTTGTGCCGTGTCGGTCCGGGCCTAGACCCCCCACTTTCGGACCTTCTTCGGTTTTTTGCTTATATCGTGATCTGTAGACCTCCAATCAATGCACCGTCAGCGGTGATACGACCCTTGGATCAAGACGGTCGTTTCGGTATATTACACTCAAGGTTTTAGAATACCTTGTGTTTGGTCGGGTTGGTTCGGATACGAAACCAACCGGGCCCTTAGAGCAGAAACACTTATATCTTGAGTTCCGGACGTCCGATTGACGTGCCATTGACTTTGATGGATTCCTCTACGTGAGATGCATCTTTTGGCTTACTCCGCTCGAGGTTTGGATGTCGTCGGAGTGTGGTCGGGTTGGTTCGCTCACGAAACCAACCTGGCCTCTGGAACGAAAAAGCCAATAACTCACAGAACGGGCGTCCGATTGACGCGTCGTATGTCTCGTTGAATTCCTCTTGATGAGACAGAACTTTTGGCATACTTCTCCCATGTTTTGGTTGCAGTTGGATATTGGCCTGGTTGGATTGCACCCGAAATCCAACCGGGCCCCTAGAACGGAAAAGCTGATATCTTTCAGACCGGACGTCCGTTTGACGAACCGTCAGTGGAGTTGGTGATCTCATTGAGAAACGGTCCCTATCAGTATACCCTATGAGAGTTCGGGGTACAGTTGAGATTCGGCCAGGTTGGTTCGCTCACTAAACCAACCGGGCCCCTGGGACGAAAAGGCTAATAACTCATAGACTGGACGTCCGATTGACGCGCCGTCTGTTGCGTTAATCCCCCTATGATGAGGCAGTCCTTTGAGATACTTCTTCGTGGGACTTTGGTATACTTAGAGTATCGACCTATAGATCATGTAACAGAACCTCCCAGAGACGAGCGTGCGGAGTACGGAGACCATGTAGCCGGCTGAGACCTGACGACTGCTTGACTGTCTCGACTTGGAGTGAGTCGACTAGCCCAGTGGACGGAGCACTACTTTGTGAGGTGTAGACCCATGGCGGATGGAGCACTACCTGTGTGACAGTGTAGACCTGCGGTACTCGTCCGGAGAGTACCTCTGTAGGCTACTAGGGGGTGTGCACTACTGTGTTCGGGTGGCATACCCCGGCGGGAAGCACTACTGTGTTTGGTTGGATGGCCCACGGTACTTGACAGGAGGAGTACCTTAGAAATCGTAGGTTAGTGATCAGTTCCTCGGAGTCATGACATGACCACTGTACAATACAGAGACGGATCTCTTCAGCAGTTACAGTTTTGATAATGAAAATCCTGGTTTGAGCTGAGTCTATGACCTTTGTGTTTCCTCATGATTGAGATGGGTCACTTGATAACTTAGGTATATGTATGGGCATATACCTGGGTAGTGGTTATCCATTGATTTCATATGTTTTATGTTTCCTCAGGATTGAGATGGGTTACTTGATAACTTAGGTATATGTATGGGCATATGCCTAAGTAGAGGTTATCTGTTGATATCTTCTTTGTGGTTATCCTTGTTGGATTTAGTGAGACCTTGAGGGTCTCGGGGTCCCTACTGAGTATTCTTATACTCACCCCTGCATGGGCTATGACCACACCTCGTTGTGTTGGTTGCAGACGACGGGCTATGCTGACGGAGGCCGAGTGTTCGAGTACTGGTCGGTACCCGAAGGTGGACCACACGACGGGTCATTATCCGGAGGTGGACTACATGACGAGTCAGTATCCAGAGGTGGAATTCACGGCGAGATGACACTCGGAGGAGGTTGACATGTGAGAGCATTGTGGAGGCTATCTGTACCTACCCTTCAGGTAGGATCCGTGGTGGACGATCCAGGAGCTGCGCCATCTGTACCTACCCTTCAGGTAAGATTTGAGGAGGACGACACATGAGCCGCTTCCGTCCTTCCAGCTGTTGTCTTTTTATGTTGTATATTGTTCACCTATACTTGTACATTCAGTTGGGTTTGTATTTTGGGCCATTTACCTTTCAGAACTTTCTTTTGTACTTAGTGTTTTACTTCCGCTTGTACTCTGTGTTGTTTTGTTTACTTTTATAAAGGCAATGCCTTCCCAGTTATCGGGATTTACGCCTTTGGTGCTAGTCGCCAGCCCCTGGCATATGGAAGGAGAGCTTGGGGTAGTCACAACATGGGCCCCAAGGATGGGTCGTGACAACAATTGCATGTTTTATAAATTATTTTTAAAACATTGATTAATGGTGAGTTTATCAATGCTCCAAATCCCAAAAAAAACTAGAAAGAAAATAATTTTTTGGCACTAATCCCCCTTCAACACTCTTCCCCTATTACCCTCCAACTCATAGACAATGCATCAACTATCAGTGTTATCCTCCTTAGCCGCACACACTTAGGTGTAAACCGGACACATCCATGTGCTAACTAAATTCCCATACCACTTTAATATCTTTTTTCTTCTATGTTGTATGATATATTTATTTTCATGCATATATTTACATATATATTTCTAATTTATATATTTTCACTACATACCAGACCATATTCCACTAAAATGGTTCCCCAATCCAGTTGGTTATGAGACAACAAGCGCACCACCCTGTATACTCGAGGATGTTAACTTGTAGTGAGGACCAAGGTTGTGATACTGGAGAGACAATGACCTAATATTAGAGTATTTAAACAATGAAAATAATTAAGTATCATATACAACAATAACTAAATAGAAAGTAGAATCAGTAAAGAAACTGAAATAGAACATGCTGTAATAATAAATGGAAACGTTATAAAACCCCCAACAGTTGTTTCCTACATACAAAAAATGTCCCCATGTTGGCCAACTAAAGAGGATTTAAAAATAAAAAATAAACCGAATACATGAATATAAGACTAACTATGATCAATACTATATACTCAGTCTCTAGATACTTTCATACTGCACCATCATATTCAGAAGATCCCAAACAAGAATCTCCACTTGAACATCCAACTCCGAGCCTCATTCCTATCCACAAATCAACTGTCCTCAATAAGAAAAGCCTACATAAGGTGTACCCATACACAGAGGTGGAAATACAAGGGTGAAAAATAATCTCATTTCCCCCCCCATTGACGAACCTATAAAATACACTTTTATAAGTGCATCAAAAAGGAATATGACTTGTATCGATAGTACACAACTGAAAAGATAAGTAAAACCAGTAAATGTATTACCATAGTCGAACTCAGGTCCGTAATCCCAATCAAGAGGACAATGCAACAATGTATTTCTATATCCATATGTGTATACATATATAGTGCCATACATATACATATTTAGATAAATATGAACATTTAGGATTAATGTGAATGAAATGTCATAAAACCAATCTGAATTCGATCATTGTTTCCTTATACAAATTGTATGAAAATCCATTGAAATGGAATTTGGTTAAATGTCCTACAAATCCTACCTTGTATCATTTATTGGATCTCTGGGTTTTCAATCCCAATCAATATATTACTGCATCATCCAATGAAAAAAATGTCTCAGAAAAAACTACCTCACCATAGGAGAACACTCGTCCTAAACCTAGGATCACCTATACTCACCTCTAATTACTGTAATCATGGATTATAGGAATGTACATCTAGACATCCTAAAAATTTTCCCTGATTGAGGTGTCATTCTACTAAGAAAATGAAAATCAAATCCAATGTATTATCCCTATCTATTAGTCCGTAGGTGGTCTAAACACAGTGCCTCCTTTACCATAGACATATAGTCATCATATAGCCACAACTCTAGATAAAAAATTCCCATGAAATGACTTGGAAAACATTAGTACCTAGATCACACCCGACCTCTCACCTATTAAGATTCAATTGCACTATGTGAAACATGGATGTAACTTTATCACTTATATCATACACTGGGGAGTTGTTCCTTACATGTCTAAGATGATAGTGTTACATGACACATCAGTATCATTAACACATAATCTCCCTTATAAATCCTTTTCAAAATCGGGCACCTCACTTATGACATGATATGTTCCATTACTGCCAATCACCCCAAAATTCCTACTCGTCAAAGCCAGTGTTGATACCAAATCAGCTGAGGTTCCTACCAAAATTTAATGTCATAAACATTCCTATAATGAAAAACATGAGAACCTATGATGCATTGATATCAAAATGAGCATACAACCAAGATCACTACATAAAATGGAATACGTAAAATTTTGTCTAACAAACTAATTTTTTTCCTTAAAACAGAACAAACAAAATGAAAATTAATCTAAAATATTATAATTAAAAACAAAGGGACTCAATATATCCCAATTATCACTATATATCATGTCTCACAATATGGTCACAAGGTCTAACCACCTTAATCAAAATATCAAACCTGTCACGAGATGGTAAAGATCATGATGAACTATAGGAGTTAAATATAAAAAGAATGCCTATAATGTATTGATCATAACTGATAATCATCATATGGAAATGATCCCTAGAGTTCATGATACCAAAACCTAAGAGACATAAAAAAGACACCCATCAAAATTCTGTACTCGGTAATACCCCATGAAGGTCCGGTTCATGAGAAAATTTATTGTATCCATTGAAATTAGAATAAATAATCTAACTAGAAAACCATGAATTTAGAGGCAGAAACCAATAAGGGGGTATAAAATAATGTAATCGCGTGCCATGATGACCAACTAGGTTCACTACGCCTCCCGTGCAAGAGGACTGAGTTATACTCATCATCAACAATGCCTAAATGTTGATCAACATTATCTTCCATCAGGATGATATATATATGTGTGTGTGTGTGTGTTTGTGTGTCTCCAAGGGAACCAAATTGAATATACCATAGTCATCTATAACAAATATACACTTCGAGGCCTATATTATGTTAATATTTCATGCCAAATATGATTCAAGAGATGAACTATTAATTTTTTGACCAAGAGTTAAAATCTGTGTCCACCCACTTTTAATTGGGGAAAGATATATAAATCAATAATCAATCATCACATCTAAACAACATGTGAATCAGTTAAAGAGAATATTATATACCACTATAACAAAAAAATCAGAACAATAATCCCATGCCCTGGAAAGTTAGAATTCTTATCTAAAAAAATATTCTTGATAAACTAGTATAATATCTATCACAAGTTTAGACATTATCATAATACTCATATCTAAAATATCAAAAATAGTAAATAATTGGAAAAAACACATTTGACAAAAATTTGTATCATCCCAACCAAGTTTCCATTAAATTGGTACCATAAGATGATTGGTTATGGGGGTCTCAAGTGCCCCCCTAGAATAAACTAAAGGCTAAAAAGTAGTGGCAATGGCTGAGGGTGTGATAGTTCATAGACTATTCACTCTTATAATAGTATGAAAGAAAATAGATATAAAAAATTATTATGCAAAGTAGTAAATAAACCAAGTGAGAAATTAGTAAATAAACTGAAATAGAACATTCCATAATTATAAATGAAAATTCAATATGATCTTTAATAGTTATGTCATATGTACACCATTTTTCACCCACTGGTTTGACCATATAGATACATTTAAAATTTAAAAATGAAATTAAAGTACATGGAGTTATGACTAAATTTGAGCAGTCTGCATACCCAATCTCCATACACTATTGAAATACACCATCACCACTAGAAGAACCCAAAAAAGAATATTTACTCAAACTAGTATCTCGGGGCCTCAATTGTATATACCATGCTATTACTCTCAACATTAAAAAGAAAACTTATGATGTACATGTACACTAAGGTGCACTTGTAGGGGTGAAAAAATTCATATTTAGGCTACAGTAATGTTAAAAATTAAAACTAAAATATTTTAAGTGAATGAAAAATAAATACATTGAGCCTAGCTATTCCACAATAGAAATGACATGTAAAACCAATAATCATGAAACCCTAGTCACTCTTGGGCTCATAATCATGGTCCACTAGAATGATACACCATGGAGTCCATATATATATATATATATGTTTGTATATAGGTATAGTTCGAAAACTACACATATATACATATATATGAATAATCATGTGTAAGGTGAATGAAATATTATAAAACATTCATTAGTCTATCCTTTGTTCTGTAATCCCATTTTTCTCGACATCTTGTGCAAATGAATATAGTTGAATGTCTTACCACTCAATATGTGTACCATTAAGTAGATCTATGGGTATATAATCCCAATCTAAATATACCTACATAGGATAATGCTTAAATTGTCAATATAAATGACACATCACCATAGGGAGATACTCATCCTGTGACTATGTTCACCTGTACTTGCCTCCAATCACCATAATCAATGATTCTGGGGAAGTACCTTCAGACATCTTGTAAATGTTTACAATGCTAGATTACATGGAACTCAATAAATGTATATCCAATCCAATGCATGAGATCTAGGTCTCTATCCATATGCAATCAAGTCATTTGTAACTCCATTAATTATTAACTGTCTGACCCTTAGGAGATCTTGAAGGATAACTCACCGTTGAGATTCCAACCCAACACCTAGAGTCTCTAATAATGGAGATAATAATCATCTCTTACATACGGAGGATCATTATCCATAAGAGTATCAAATTAGGTGAGACTCTTTTATCTACACCCTGATAATATCACTATCATAAGTCATAGGCTGAGGAATTCATAAACATCTTTTATAGTCCAAAATTATAGGATAGCGTAATGATCCTCATAAACAAGGAGAGTGGAATCATCCATGAGTATCACCACTAGGGATTACATTCATTTATATCTTAATCATATGCCTAATATATGGAACTACGAAACACCTTAGGACATCACAATAATATATTAATCAAATATACTAGGTCAACAGACAAGTCCAAGGTACAAAAGTTAGGTATAAAAATAAACCTAATAAAAAACACAGCTCAGATGCCTGATCCCATGAAAAATTTCTGGGCATCCTAGAGAGAAATAATGATTCCTACTGTAAGGCTAAATATCTACAAAATGTTAGAACATCTGGTAATATGACTACATCAACAATAAACTTGTTAAAGCATAAACAAAAAATTGAGGGTGGTCAAATTCTTAAACTGAACACTACTTTCATATCCCCATGTGCTTCCTATTCGGAACAAGTTATAAGGTGAAACCCACTACCATATCTACCCATTACTAGAATTGTAACATGTGGTCATTAAAAATATGGGTCACCTACTATGTTCCTTAATGAAAGACATAAGAGAGGCATCCCACCTTGGATCTACAATATCTACACATATATAATGTCATCCTCCTCATGATCCTCGATATATAAGGTAAATGTTAGAATGCAACATGTTATCCTCTATTATCATGAAATATTGGGAAATCCTATAGGGGATCCATATATAGTACATATGAAAAATCATTCTTTTTGATACCCACTCAATATAGTAATAATGTAATGGAATCTTATATGATATCTTCTTAATAATAAATAGGAAAAAATATCCTATAATGGCTATCCTAAGTCATCATCTAAGCTTAGGAATCCCACATGGAATTCTTGGTATATAATGAAGATAGAGGCATGCTACATGGGATCATCTAGGTCAAAATGTAAAAATAGTCATCCAGTAAGGGATTTCCAAAAACAACTAAACACACAACCTCTTAGGATAGAAGGATACATCTCACAAGGGAGATATCCACAAGGAAAAATATATAATGTCGTCTGGGATGAGATATAACTCATAGATCATATCAAATAATAGTCTCAAACTAGGTTTTTGGCACACCTAACCAATCACTCTAATTCAAGAATCTCTCTTGAGACAACTAAATTCTATTAAGGGAGGAAAAACCCATCCATTTAGAAAAAATATTGAAACAATTACTGGCGTCCTAAAACATCTTAAAGGGTATAACCATTGAATTTTACATGAAATGATACTTAGAATTGAAAAATAAGGGGTCCAATTATGACTCATTGTAAAATATTTACAAAACTCCCAATAAGGGTTTAAAAGGGGGTAGTACATGATGCCCCTCTTTGATCACAGGACGTGTGGTACCAATTCCCCACCAGGGCGAGTATGTTGAACCGGATTTGAGTATAAATTCCCATGTACATGGAGTATATGCTACACATGGTACTTTCTTATGTCCCTCAAACATCCTATCCATGTAATTGGTCAGGAGGGGTACTGATACATAGTGTGTGACCCACAAAGGGTCAGGTGGTGTTCTTTTTCACAGCCATGTACTCCTACATTGGTAGCCTGGCAGGTTTCTTGGCTACATTACTGAGTACCAGTACACATTGGGTATGATCTGTAAAATGTATGTACTTGAAAATGATCGTCTTCCCATAAATTAAATAACACACAACATGTGTTCTAGGAACCACACACTGTGTAGATGGGTTTTCCCAAAAAGAAAACCCCCAAAGAGTTTGAAACCCCCGTTTTCGCCCCAAAAGTAGTAGATTTGGCCATAAGGGGATATAAGATATAATATTAAGAGATTTAAACTATAAAATCTAAAATATATGGGGTATATGGAAAGACTAATAATTGACCTACCATTGGGATAAATCCATCAATTCTTCCCCTGTTTATATTGTCCGCAGTTGCCACATGACGATCTGGCATGACTAGAGCTCCGTAGTGGTACCGCTCTATCTCCCACTTGTTTTCTATTACTACCTCTACTTTTTTCCTCCTATCAGATGAAGTAGAAACCCATAGGGAGGAATTTTTGAAAATAAAATGGAGAAATGAACAAAATAATAGAAATTAAAATAATGAAAATGAAATGAAAATAAATAGAAAAAGGGGCCCGACACGGTCTTAAAGACCAAATCATGTTTACTCTCCACCTAGAAAAAAACCCATTGGAGACTCAATGGTGGATTATTAATTTCAATCCGACACTCTGTTCAAAATATTTTACCGAAAAAATTATCAAATAAACTAATATTAATTTAATTAAATATTAAAAATCAATTATTCTGCTAAAATATGAAAGTCTCTAAATTCCATTAAACTCTTATCCTAGGGTAAATATCATATTCCAGGACCAACATAGTGGTCAGAAATATAATCTGACATCATATACTTGGAAAAAGACCCATTTTACCACATACAATAATCTTGAGGGAAATGTTAAAAGTAATTATCAAATATTATGTCAGAAAAAACATAGCGTGTTACAATTTATTCATAAAATTTGATATATATTTAGATATATTTATATAATTAATTATAAATACATATATTAAATACTTACTTGTGAAAGTGTATATATGTGTTCATGTGTGTGTATCTCTGTGTGTGTGTTTGTATACATATACATTTGACTACATCTGTATATATGTAGTATGCATATATGTTTATTTATTTTTAATAAAAAAATGATATATTTTTATTCATTCACATATTTTAGAATATACTTATTATTATGTATTTTTTTAATAGACCCCCACACATATTTATATATAATGATTATATATACATTATTATATGTATATACATATTGACACATTTTTTAAAGGTAAACAGAAAATAAATTGTTTATATCAAATAAAATGGTTAATTATTTTTTATTTATATATGCATTATATATTTAAAATGGTAATTTCTTTTTGAATATGTTTCAATATTTATTTATAAAATTTAATTTTTATATGTAAATATAAGTTTATATTTTTATATATAATTAATTTCTAATAGAACTAAAATATGAACAATGATAAAACTTGAAAACCATAATATGTATATGAATATAAGCGTGGGAAATAAATTCAGTATCCACCAAAAAATCAAGAAGATTCAATTAAATGAATTAGATATTAAAATTTAAAAAAATCAGGGTATCCCAACTAACAACCCATTCTTAGAGGCCTTTAGATAATTTTTGATGAAAAATAATATATATTTAGGTTCCCCTAGGATAATCATTGTAGATATCATTGCAATATTTTATTTGGCATCTTATAGATCCCAAAAAGAAACTCTGATCAAATGTTATGTTCCTTTGAAGTTCAATTCCATTTTCTGCTATTCATAAGTTCCTAATTAATTTATTAAAATTTTCAATGATGACATTCTATTTAAATTCATATGACTCGATAATAATTGGAAAATTGTTAAATAAAATTAATATTGAATTTATTTTTAAACAAATTATCAATAAATATATTATTTATTAACTATAAATACATATTTAGTATATGTTGGGTCTTGATAAATTTACAAGAGAAATTGTAATTATCTCATTCATATTAAAAGGAAGGGAAAAAAATTACTCAAAGTGTTGAAGGAAAAAAAATTAATTGATAGAAAATGGAAAAGGAAAAAATGACATTTTGTGGAGTTTAACCTACTATGGTCCTCCACTCTACATGGAGATCCACTTCATGAGACATCCATAATATAAATATTTCACAGGAAGTCGATAGTAGTACCTGTCCCCCCAAACGGTTCCTGAGAATGGAAAATCCTTAAGCACCCCACAAATAAAAATAATAATTCATGGGGTTGAGGCAGTGATAACCACTACCAAACATGGTGACCCTTTTCCCCCATTTACTACATTTCCCCTATGCCAGGTTTCTATCATGGGATTCCACCAAAGAAGGATCGCGGCCTCATCACAGTTGATTGGATATAATGATATCTAGTCCCCCACTTCCCTATAAATAAAACATGATGGTAGCTGAGAAAAGATGGAAGAAGATTCAAAATTGGATGATCAAAATGACATCAGTAGAAAGGATCAACCAAGATATTAAAATCTCTATAGTTGTTGAAATCCTTCAACAAATCCCTACAGTAAAAACCTATCCACATAGAGTTATGGATAAGAATATACTAAAACTAATTTATAGTCTTTAAACTAATAACCAACAATAGGAATATTCCCCATGAGTTGAAAAAACAACGGCCTCATTGAAACTAGGAAAACTGCATTGACAGTCACAACGTTGGTGGAACCTTACTCGTCATAGAAAATCACTACAATGGTGGAACTCGAGTCTCCACAACACCACGCTATATAGATGAAATGTACTCACACATAGGAAAGTACTACACAGAATAAATCTAGGTTTTCGTACCAACATAGAATATTGATGACCCCCTTTCCCTTATAGTAACCCACTCGGTGGAAGAAGCCGTGTCTCACGTAAGAACATGCTATTTAGAATGGGATACCCTATTACATTCCACATTAGGGATTCGATTATTACATTTTATCATATCATCAACCCCCATGTCGACCCCACCATAAACCACTCTAATGTAATTAGGACAAATACACTCGCAAATCCATAGTACATGAATGATGATACCATCAAGCGCATCAACCCACCCCTCCAGTTTTACGTACATAGGTTAAGAAGAGTAAAGTTGGTTACCCCATATTGAGGCGGACCCCCAGAATGACCATGAGTTTAGTTCACCTTTGGTAATGATGTTTCTGATGATGGTATAATAATGTGATCCTCCCCCATTTTAAAAATTAAGGTGAACCACTGGCCTTTCCATTCAATGGGGTCCATTGTTGAAAATTTATCCATTTTTTATGGATCTAATTTTAGGGCACTCCCACTAGGGTAAACCCCTTTAATTTCATGTGAGAGGTGGCCTTCTTGAACCTCTATTCTTATGCCTAGTACACATCTGAGTAGATCTGGAAGTGTGAATATCAGGGATATGAATATAAGATAGGAAACTCCCAAACTCATTGCCCATCTCCCCCATTTGAGAACTAGAATCATCCATCAGTAGATGGGGAGGGTTGCACGATATGTAAATGTAACAATTTCTCTTGTTTCTCAAACTAAGACTGACCCACATGGGCTTAGATATTAGAGGCGATCATGACATCCACCTGAACCAAAACATCAAATAATATTTATGCATTGTTGTAACCATTATCAATGATGTAAATGGAAATCTCTTATGCTTAATCCCCAATCACACTCCCTTAATGGGCATCCTAAAATGTGTATGAAACATTTCAAAATAAATAGTGAGGAATTTGATTCCCAAATCACAGGGATGAATTCCTCGCTATAATACCAGTCACTATTAAGGCTCTCTCCACAATAAAATTAATTAACAAGAAGTTCATCACATTATTACTGTCTATCTTGATGGTCTTCCACAGGATGAAATCTGTAGAAATTCTCCATGTGGATTTATTCTAAGTCATTGTAGTTTCCCTCACCGTAATGGAATCAACTATGATAGTCCTCACCTTAGTGATGTCTCAATTCATCCAGAAAGACATCCCATTAACATCATCCTACTTGATGGTCCTTCCTATGGTATAAATTTATAATATTATCCCTATAGATAAAAAGAAAACTATGTTGGTAGTCCTCCCCATTGCAGCACAAATGATGAATTCCCCCCAGTCAAGTCCCATATCAGCTGTGAGGTCCTCCACTTTCTAAATCAATTGAAAAAATACCTCATATAAAGAGGTTCAAGAAAGGATAGTCTCATGTATGTCAGAAAACCTCTAGATAATTAGTCATATCCCTTATCAACCAGGATATGGACCAGGGCCATGCTCATCTTCTGAGCCACCTCCATACTATTCACCTATTAATGAGATTTATACAAGCCCCACTACTTCTAAAAAGATCATCATGAAGCATCAAAATTGAACAAATCAATTAGAAGAATCGTTGGATGAACCAGAAATATATATGTTACTCATGAGAAGAAAATTATCCAAGGATGTCATACTAGTTATGTTTTGGAACACAACAACTTCTCAGTTCGACATACCAAGAGAATTTTTAGATGAATTCATAGATAAAATTCACCTCAATATCTGCATAACCCCATGCAACCTGAATGGAAAATTCATACACTCTGTTGGTCATAAATACCATTACAATGTAATGTGATATCATAGACATGAAATAAACATAGAATCCCTCACATCATTGCAGCGACCACAATCGATGAGGAAAAATAGTTATCTTGAACTAACTTGCCTCTATTCATTTGAAAAGTTGTATTACCATATTGATGATTCCCTATCTGGTGTTCATATTCATGGATGGGGATGGAAGGGAACATTTATCATCACCCCACATCCCATTCTAGTGAGCCCACAAGATATGTCATCATGTAATGTTTTTATCCTAGGATGGCGATCAAATGAAATCGATGTTCTCAAAAAAGCAACATACTTGACAAGAACTAGATTTCAGTATGTCTGACATGTGTCAGGACTGATGAGAGAAGGAAGTTGATAAAATATTGAACTAGGAAACTATGAAAATTTAGATTTCTTCTCACCAAATAGAATACAATAAAGAAGTGTTGCTCTTGTCCACAGAAACAAATAATTCATTTGTAGAACTGACACCTTATCTAGCTCACACCCGAATGAGAAAGCGTGATATCAAGAAAGCAGCAATAGTAGCAGTAATGACCCCAGTGTGGGATCATCCCCATCATGCAGGGATGTGCAATTTTTGAAACAAAATACCTTCGTAAGACCAATGAATCCATGTTGAGGCACAATACCAAGGGAAGGGCAGCAACCATAGCCTATAGGCCTGTAGGTATTTTTACCTCAATCACCTGCCCTATATACATTAGATATTTAATGATTAGGGAGTTCATAAAATAGAGAGGTCTCCAAGTATGTCCCATCTCGTGATCCAGGTCCCTATGAAGGGAGGTTTATGGAATGTTCATATCAAGGTTCCCTCCAAGTTAACCTTAAACAAAAAACTCAAAGAGGACCTCATAAATGAATGAGAAGATCCAAAAAATGATGAAAATACACCTTCGATAATTCAATATCTAGTAAAAGAAATAATTTTAATTTTTCATCGGTAAACATCATGCATATCAATCCTACAGACCACGCCGAAAATGATGTAAATTCTGACAAAAAGGGAGAGGATGGTTCTGCCTAGAATCTGATCAGCACTAAACCTGGAGGTGTGCATACTAGAATACAGAGGGCTTGACTACATATGGAAACTCCCTTAGCTTATCCATCCTTTGAACATTTTTTAATCACTATGAATGATAATCCCAAAAAAATGTCTACATATAAACTACCTCCTTCACCAAATCATAATGAGTCCCTAACACTATATGAAAGATTTTATCCAGCATAAAAAAATTTTAAGAGTTGAGATGATTTAAAGGTGAGATTCTCCAAGGAACCCATCCTATAGAATATTATCATCATGTCTCTCCAACAGAGTCTCATTAAACTCTTCTAGTATGTGTACCTCATCCACAAGGGTTTATACTGGAAAATGATGATAGGATAGGTTGTTCACCAAACAATGTTTCGGGACCATTAGTCTTCTTAAATCTAATCCTGAATGGATATCGTTATGACCCCCCATTGATGAAAAAATCGTAAAATGCTTAGGAAAACCAAAAAAGTATACCCCAATTTAAGTATCCACCTCAAAAACCAATAGTGTTGGAACAACCAATTTTTCCTCCTAATGCACCCAATAATGATGAATTTTAATCAAACTCACATCAAGGGTTAATTAATACCATTAAGTCATTGGAATCACATTGTTATGTCATCGATGGATGGAATTCTATGACACAAACTAAATAGAATCCATACCTAAACTGGGGGACTAACGTTACACCACACCCAAATTTCATGAATCCTATTTTCCCAGTATTCAATGGATCATGTTACCGAAAACAACATCTATAGTATTATGAGCCCTATTTTGATCCCATGATGGTAACTCTAGAGAAAAAATAATAAGTGATACTCAGAAGCTTCAAGAGAACTCTATTGGGTTTAGACTTGGTGTGGTATACATGTTTCTAGCATAGCTGATAACTCGTTGGGAGGATCTTTGGTAACGGTTCCATTTCCATTTAATCACTACAATGTAAATGACAATAGTAAGAAACATAGTGAACTAGAAACTATGGGATAATGAGAGATTCTCATATTACATTTATATATGTAATGGTTTGACCTACTCATAGAATCAGCTAAACCCTTAAGATTAGATGCTTTTTATGTGCATAAATAACGTCAATGACGATATACGAACACCACTCATCTCAGTAAAATAATTAACTAGGTTTTTGGGATTAATATACCATTTCCCAATGAATAGAATATTCCTTAAAATTTAGTAACATCATGTCCCTAGTAGTTTTACTGGCCCCAAGAAAAATATAGGGAGGAGTGGAAGTAGACACTGCTATGCTTAATCCTCTCGTGTCCCTACTCCAGCTCCAAGGCCTGCATTGAATCGTACATGGCCTCTAGGATATCAACAACCACCCCAGTCTCAACAAGACGAAAGGAGGAGACATAGCCAAAATTAATTCAAGTAATTTAAGAATAAAATTTACTCGTTATGAGATTACCAATTTAGTGGATACTTAATGGCCTCCATGAATTACAACTTACTCCATCTACCAAATCCAAGGAGGGATGATGAATTAGGCCTCGATGACCGGAAAAATTAATTTTCCATCCACCAGATACTGTGACATAACATCCTATAATGTTTCATCATTAATGATCATACAGTAGAATTTATGGATGGGTTTCTAATAGATTGTAAGTTTGATGTCTAAGTGAACACTGCTGAAGTCTATTGGATAGAGGCATATCTAGTGGAAATAGACATTATTATATCCTTCCTAGATTGAAATGAGAATGAAATTATGTGGGAACACATAAAACCCTATAAATTTATACAGAATGATAAATGGTATCTATTCCCAACAAGTATTTATTCGAAATGGATCTAGAGTTAATTCCATCACATAGAGGAAATATCATCTGCTGGGCTGCAATGAATATAATATTACACCCTATAGTATCAATATGTTAGGATATGAAAAAGTGAATATAATCCATTAGGCTGAATCAATATAAAAACTGGGTAGGGAGACCACATATCCTACTCAGCAATTCTGGTGATTTGGAAAAACTAGGCCTTCAGCATCCTACTGCGAAGGCATCAGTTTCATTAGCATGCAGTGATTACCCCATCATAACATCAGTGTGTCAAATATTGAATTAATGGACATAATGGGACACTGGATATAAATAAAAACACATTAAATTCTTTTGAGTCACATTATTTCAATGCAGGATTCTATGAAAAAGAAGGGAAGAAACTCTTAGTCTATGGTATAGATTAGGTCACCACAATAAATATTATGGAAATAGTGCCCAATGACCCATTCATTCATCTCAATGAGGAATACATACTTCCCATCAATAAAGATTATTTCAGTAGTCCTTATTTGGATGCATATTCAACAGTCCTAATGATTTCAATCTTGTCCATCAAGCATAATAATGCAGAAAAATATTTTGTCCCCCAAGATAATGATGAATTTTCTAATGAAAATTCCTTCAATCCATCCTTATTTCTCCATATGAGACCTTCATCACCCTCTATGGGATCATAGAAAGGATAAATTTTTCATTCATTGACCCCAACACCACCTAAATCTTCCCCTATATCATTCGGGTAAGTTGAAGTCACCACAACCTCTGAATGCCAAAATTGGTACTCTTAACGTAACTATAATGTGAACATCATGAGAATTTTTTCCCAATCAAGAGAAGAATATGATGAGGAAGAGGAAGAGGAAAAAGACCCTTGGGATTCCCTTCTAGGTATTTAGGATGGTGTGTCTTCCACCATTGATGAACATAGGGAAATAAAATTGGTTAATAAAGAAGACCCAGCAACTGTCTCTAATTAGTGCGAACAAGTCTTCCAAGGAGTAATAGGTATACACCTACATCCTAGGGTAGAATCAATTTTTTACATAGAACTATACAAAAAGGCTATCCTTTGATCCTGAGGTGTCCACTCACCACTTTTTCTTGTCAGATGACCATTATGGCTATAAGAAATCTACCAGGAGGATGCACCCCACACTTGATAGAAAAATAATGGATGAATTTAATAAGATCATTAGAGACAAATTCATTTTGTAGGTCCAATATCCCACTTAGCCAACCAATATAGTTCCCATAAAAAACAATAACATTCAAATTAGTGTTTTAATTGATTTTAGGGATCCCATTATTCATTTTTTGGAAGATGAATTTCCAAATGAACCACTAATTTTTGATCGATGCAGTATCCGTATATCATGCTCTCTCTTTCATTTATGGGTATTCAGGATACAAAAAAAATCAGAAATTCATGAAAAGATAAAGATGCTACCCCATTAATTTCCCCCAAGGAGTGTTTTCATACAAGGTAATTCCCTTTAGTGGGATAAATGTAGGTTCTATATACTAGTTTTACATGCATTACATCTTCATTCCCTTCCTTGGAAAGTTTGTTAAATTCTATATTGATGAATTTGTGGTTAAATCAAGACAATGCATTGAAAACATGATTGATCTTAAAGTCATCTTAATCAAAATACAACATCACATCCTGAAAATAAACACACTTAAATGTTCATTTAGTTTAACCTCATGGAAATTCTATGGAATCATAATATGCCATCATTGAATCAGAGTAGACCCCGAGAAGTGAAATTCTATTATCCACATCTCACTCCTTGTAACATAACTTATTTGAGTGGGATTTAAGTAATGTTAGAGTACATTGAATGATCGATATCCACCCTTATAGGATAATGCTTTACCTTGACCATGGTGATGAAAAAGGGGGTTGTGTATCAATGTACTAAAGAATGTCACCAAGCCTTCAATTTTCATTAGAGATACCTCTAAACCCCTTCAGTGTTAATACATCCTATCAAAAGAAGACCGCATGTACTAGATGTGATGAATTTAGAGTAATATCTATGCAGATTACTTGCATTAAATAATGAAACTGGCAGTGAATACATGCTTCCCAATATTAGTCAAACTATTATTGATATAGAGACCCAATATTCAAGTATCGAGAAGAGCATCCTGAAACTGATTGGGGTAGTCTAGAAACTATGACACTACATGAAGCACCATGAGATCCATTTGGTTTAATGAAAAAAAAAATCATCTCCAAAACATTCTCAACCATCCAATGCTAACTGGATTTCTTTCACAGTAGGAGTTCACCATACAACAGTTCAATATAAATTTTATTCCACTAATATCCATCAAATTCGATATATTATCATATTTTTTGAGGAAAAACTCATTTTAAGGAATTGCTTCATTGTATGTTGAACTATATGATGAAGTGGTTATCACTATTCAAGTGGACTCACAAACATGGTAGATGCATTATGATAGTGAATCAAGAAACCAGACCTGAAAAAATATAGAGGTCCCCATGATCAATAAAGTGTGTTTGGGATTTGAACTCATATCACTGTAAAAATGGAGTCCTTCCTTACTCATTCAAACAATTTGAGGGGTGCCCCAAAAATTAAGAAGAGTAATAGGATCTCAATACAGTCTTAGATATTTCACTTAAACTAAAAATAATACCCTTTATGTTTAAAGGTGATTGAAAATAGGTTATCAATATATTCAATGAGGATTATGTTATCAAGAATGAGAAGCTAAATCCATTGATGGACCACTCTCAAAAACTGATGGAAGTGTTCCCATTAGAGATAACATTAACTCTCGTCCCAAGGGGAAAAATGAAAAAGTAGATGCACTAGAAAATGCGGCCACAACTCTAGACGATAGAAACTGAAATGAAATATTCATCCACATTGAGCTACATTGGATGGTCTTACTATTCATTCGGCACAGAACAAAAGAAATCAATGATATTATTCACATCATGGAGCTATATGTTCCTTCCACTAGCTAGATGAAAACCACTATGGATTACCTTCAAAAGTGGTAACTCCCACCAAATAGGTAAAAGAGAGATAAAATCTAGAGATGTTCAGTTAAAATTGTTTTGTATGATGGAAAAAATCAACAAAATATCCTCTATAAGTGAGGCTTGATGGGGTTCTTAGGTACCTTGGTGGAGGAGAGACTCTTTCTGTCATGAAGGAGGTGCATACAGGTTCTTGTAGGGAACATCAATAAGGATCTAAGAATTTTCATTAAATTCAATGGATTGGATATTATTGGCCAACTATAACATTGTATTGTACAAAATTCACTAATTAGTGACACTCCTATTAAGTTCATCCCTATTTAATCCCCTAACTCCCAGATTTATTTCACAAAGCCAAGTACTTGTGACCATTTTCCATATGGGGAATATGAATTGTGGGACCATATCGTCCCACTTTGGCCAAGAAATTCATGTATATTATCATAGAAACCAACTTCTTTTCCAAATGGGATGATATTGTACTCTATATTGAGATCGAGGAAAGTAGAATTGTATTATTTTTTAAATTCAATATCATCAATATATTTTTTATTTCTCATATAATATTCACTGAAATCTATACTAGTTTCTGATATACTAAATTGGATAAATTATATCAAGATTATGGTATCATGACTGATCATTCATATCACTGCCTTATTGTGGCCAACAGATAGATAAAGGCCTTCATCATGACCATATCTAGTATACTCTAAAAGATAGTAGACTAAGACAATAAATTGTGAATGGGAATGATATACCATGATCTCTAAGATTTCTAGACCATGACATGCACCGCCACTCATGTAACCTCATACTCATTAGTATTCGAGACATAGGCTGTTCTACCCATCTAAGATCAATTACACTAACTCCACATTTCCATCTATGATTGATTATCTTGAGATGAGAAACCCACAAAAATACTTGATGAGTTTGAATGACTCAATGAAACTTTAGTGCATACATTTCAACATTTGGAAGTTGACCAAAACTAGATTGTATATGCCTTCAAAAAAAAATGATCTCATTTGCTCTTTCCTTGATAGAGAATTCCTATTGGTCCTCATAAGTCTAATGATACTCAATAATTAATCACTAAAAATGGAGACAAAATTGTAGGGACCATATTTCATACTCATGGTCTATGCCAATGGAACATATTCTCATATTTCAATGGATGGAAAATAGATTATTGCACCTAAAATTGGAAGGTTATTGAAGAAATATATGATGTAGCCAAAAAGAACGTCATGATTGCATAACATTAAATAGCACGTTAAAAATTACATGTTGTATGATGTTATATTACATAAATAGTATTTTCTATACCACACGACATTAAACTATATAGAATTTATCCCCTCCTAATGACATGAAATTGTGCTACCAATTTCCTCACCAAATCATGTTAAACTACATGGCATAACAGTGTTCTCACGTGAGAGGAAATTGAATCTAACATCTGTCACCTACCATTACATGTTTTTGATATATCTATGGATTGATTCCTTCCCATGATGGGTATTTATTAACACCAAGAACCAATGTCTTAGGCCTATCCATCATAAAAAATTCCCCCCTCCTTGCACATGGACCAAACTAATAAAGGGTGGTTTTTCCATAGATCTATATACAACATTATTCAAATTTTCAATGAGATACATACGGATTCCATGATCATATGTCATGTTATAGACAACAAAAGATACAAAAAAAGACTCTAATTTACCTCAACATCCCACTGCGTTATGATAGAAACCTTAGCCATTCTTCATTTCTCACACTAATAATAGATCACATTAGCATGGGAATTTCATGGGAGGGTTTCCTCCAAATGAAAAATAGAAAAGTTACATGATAGGTTCACCATCTAAAAATAATCATAAAATATTCCCCCTCCCCATACATAGGCCAGATTGGTATTTGGAATACACATCAAGAACTATGTAAGGCTTGATTACTCCCTTCACATGATATGTTGTGAAACCCAGATTATAAATCCTAGACAATCAACTAGAAATGGCCCCTTCCATGATTGTGGGAATAATTTCAGATGGAAATTATTGGAGTTTGTCCATATTGATTCACATCCCCGCAAGATACATAGTGGCAACATGATCACCAAATTCCGGTTTGGATGAAATAATGGATCTAAAGTAAACTTCCCCATTCTTTAGTGCATAAAAGAATATATTTTTAGGTGATTATAAAACCTAGATCCCACAATATATATATTTAAAATTTCATTTAAACCAAACAAACAATTCAAATAATTGTGGGGGAGTTAACAATTCCTAACAAATCATGGTATATATATTTCTTCTACTACTGGATATACCCTTTATATCAGTCAAACTTCAAGCCTTATGCAATTTTAGATCTCCATAATCCTCAATGACCATCTAAACTGGACAGTCAGTGTTCTTGAGGACACCTTTGTTTAACTATGTGCAAAATTCCTCCAAGGCTCTACATATGGTCCCAAAAATGTCATGTAAACCGAAGGAAAATGCATCCTCAGGTGAGGCATTCCCAACCTCTATATTCTCAATGTATATTAAGCCCGTCATCACTCCAAATGATCAAAAAAATATCCTAGAACCATGGTTTACACTTTCTTTCCCCTTTTCACCCTATTTATGGTAGAATATCCCCAACAAAATATCCCCTAGTCACTCATGGTTTTTATGAAAACTCATCCCCACAAAATGACATTAATCTAAGCTTCCAATGTCCTCGCTATATAAAATTAAATTAAATAGACAAAATATCCTCTTTGAACAATGTCAAACTACATAACACCATAATGTTCTAACTTGAGAGGTCATTTCATCTGGTATCGGTCACCTACCAAGCTGTGTGAGAGAATATCATAAACATTTATTCTTGTCTAAACATGATATGTAGAGACACCTATATTTTACATCTATCTCTAGCTACCTCCCCCAAATAATTCTTCGTCTCTAAATATAGGTCAGATCTATGCAGGGTACATCAAGAAATACATATGGAATGATTTTTACCCAATCAGGATATGTAGTGTTGCCCAACTCTCTTCCTAGTATAGCCACCTATAAAAGTGAAATATACCCCCATTCATATGGGATAAACCAGCTCAACGTTATCTTTATAAAGAACTATATATGTATTGGATCCCATCTAATGGGGTATGTAGTGACTCTTAAATCCAATGACCCAGGCCTAGACATAGTGGAAAAGAAAAATTTATCCTCTTATCCTTGCAAACCAATTAAAATCATGGAACTCCAAAATTGTCCCTATTTACAGAATGATATCAATAATAAAAACTCCCCCCTTCACGTAAGGTCGTCTACATCCTTTTCACTTGACTCTAAATTATACAAAAAGTATTCTAATTTTATGATGTAAAATTACATGATAAAATATCTTTGTTTTACTTTGTTTAATAATGCAACATCACACTATTCTCACTGGAGAAGGCATATACTATTCCATTATCCACCTACCATGACATCCTCAAGAACTAAATATGAATTGATTCCTACCCACATAGGACATATAGTGATGCATAGATTTTCATCTTTGTCTAGAAACCTCAAATATAATATATACATTCCCTTGGTCACACCATCCATAGGTGGTGGATCCAATATTTTATTTCCCTTGTTTCTCACACTGTCAATATCTCATGTAGACTTTGGGACCTCGGTAGGGGATTACATATCGTCCCATGATAATGGAAAAGGGGCCCCTAAAACTACATACAAGTCAGATCTATATATCAAATTACCAACTCCATGGTTAATTGTTTCTTTAATGTTTATAGTATGTACAGAAGCATACATTTCATTTAAAAAACTCTATGAATTTGGAAATTTCATAACTCCATAATCTTCCAAAGTTAACCGAAATGGATGATCTATGTCTTGAGGACACCATTGGTTGGCTATGAACAATATGACATGGAATCTATTAAAACTTTTCCCATTAAAATTGGTTCATTAACCAAATAGTAATTTTTCCTTCGGAGTTTATTTTCTTACCATCACATTCACCTAATAGTTTCCATAACCTGTATTATTTCTCCCGATCTGACAAGAACCAAAACTGTGGTTTACATTCTCTTTCCTTCTCGCATATTTGGAAATTAAGGACATCTAATCATGACTATCCTCCATCTAATCAAGGATTCTATATCAACATCCCAATCACAGGAAATCAAAAATGCAAGATGGTTGATACTGAATGGTTATATTTGGGACCTAGCTACAAAAAAAATCAATGATTTCTCCCTGATGTATGGGCCATACCTTCATGTAAAATTTCTCGACATAAAAAATGATATTTCCCCAATCACATGTTCCTCTACATGAAATAAATCTACATGAGAATGTGCAATATGATCCCTTCCTCAATAGAGATCTCATATATATAGTGAAAATTCCCAATTCATTTGCATGAGTGTGATCTACATATTTGGGAACAATAATATAACTACATCTAGAATTATATCGATCATTTTAGGATACAAAGTGACAGTTGAATATATTGTTTTAGGCCAATCCAGGAGAAAAAATTATCTCCTCCTTTCTTGTGCATTGGTCAGACATGCTCTAGGAACCTCCTTACAACTTTATGGAGAGAATGTCAATACCTATTCTTAGGATAGTTTAGTGTGTAATGCCCCTTCCATATTCATGCACCACCATTTCACTATCCATACTCTGTTTACAAAAAGTTTTAACTCCTCATAAACTTCCCTGACCATCAAAAATGCGAGTTTAGTGTTTTGAGGACCCATTTGTTTCACTGTGCACAATATGCCCGGGAATTATTGCATAAGTTTCCAAAACATGTAATGTAAACCATAGGAAAAAATAATCCTTCAGAGAGGATGTTCCTATCTCCTTATTTCCCTATGATGTTTAGGTTCCACCTAACTCCCATGTATTTGAAACCCCCTAGATTATAATTTACATATTTTTCCTCTTTTCATTCTTGATGATATTAGAATATTCGAGTGTTCAAAACTATGAAAAGGGATGATTTTTTACCCCTCTTCAAATAAAAACGAATTCCAATCATAATTCTAAAATGTATTAATTTCAAAATTCTAAAATGTACCATGATTAGAGAATCCATAACACAAGATAAATATGTGTAGGAATGGTGTCTCATTAACAATCATGATGAATAAAAATTCCAAACATTCTTTTTAGAAACCACTCAATTAACAATCTATCCCTGGTGGTCATGAGAAATCTAAATTCCCATAAAATTAGCTAGCCATTAGAATTTGATGGATAATTTCTTGATGAATACATTATTTTACAATGAATAATATTCCTCTATGGCTTTAGACAAGTTTCCTAAAAAGGGCCTATCATCAAAAGACATATTCATCCGAGTAGATGCTTTTACTACTTCTGTATGCCCTAATGGATCCCATTTCCCACATCAGGTCTCACATACTTAAATAAAAACTCAGGGTAATGAAAAAATCAATCATGCATGTGTGAAAAATATTAATAAATTCTCAATTAATAAATCATATTGGGGCCATTTCCCGATAATTGATGGTCAACGCTATTCGTCATATAACATCATTTATTTTAGGCTGGGTTTATAGGAATGTAAACTCACAAATATAAAGAAAACCCTAAATCACCATGATGATAACATGGAAAGGGTACCTTGGACAAAAGTTTAGTTCTATCTCTCTAAACCTATCCTTTACAGAGTTTTAGAAAAATATCATGCAATTTTAGAATAAAGAATTCACAAAGCGTTTTACGTAGAAAACCCAAAATGTGTGCCTATAAAAAATCTATTTTATACACTCGAATCCAACACCGAATTGGATTTAGAAAAAAAATAAGGAATAAAAAAAATATTCTGGTAGGTTTTTTCATGTATCCCTAGAAATATTCAAACTATTCTTAATGAATCCTTCAATTATTGAAAAAACTAGGGCTTAAATTGACTGTTTCATTTTAATTATATTGGGTCAGGATTCAAATTGATTTATGGTGGAGGTTGGCATTCAATGTACTTTGTATTATATTGGATTAGTAGTTCATGAGAAGATATAGAATTTGTGGAGAGAAATAATATTCCCATTACATTAAAAGGGATTGGAGTAGAATCCACACCCTACAACCTATCCTTGAAGAAAAAAAAGTTGCGGAAAAGAATATACTAAGACGATTATATTTATTCATAGCTCACATGGGTCTACAAACTGACAGCCATCTAATGTGGGATATCAATGGAATGTTCATGATAAGCCCTTGGATTAGATTTATCTTAAACTACTTGATAAAAATGTTTAATTATGTCACTTATAACTCATTCTTTATATTTAATGGCTTGAAATTATCACTTTTTAATGATAGATTAACCTTCATCATGGCCATGTGATTCGCAGACATTTGCATATCCTTTATTTGGGAAATCATTTGGTCATGAGAATTTTCTTCCTCATTCACTAGGTGGTGTTACTCAATGGTGATACTCTAAAGGTCCTATGTTTGATGATGAGAGGCATTGAACTGAATAAGGCCTCCCTCATTAGAAGTGAGACTCTCTTGGAATATTATGATTTCATTGCTGACAATGTTCAATTTCTTACCATTGAATCCAACTAACCCCAAATCAATGAATAATCTCCGATGGGTGTCTTACTCATCAGTAAATTATGCTAGTGTAGTTTCTTTAATAATAGTATAGATTTAATGACAAGAAAGTCTCTACTAAGCCCAGTGTTCCCTAATAGCATTGGGACCTTAGTTTCACTTCCCCACCACAACAGGAATATAAACTGTAATTTAAATAATGAATGATATATTCTCCTTTGGATGAATTACCCATGTATGAGAAACCTCCTTATCTGTAGGTGTTTCAGTCTGTAAAGATACATGTATAGGTTTGACTGTGATTTCAAGGAGGCATGGTGATGTTCCAATTGGTTCAGCCTTAGTAGGACTACGGACAACATTAGAAAATGATATGAGGGCTGATTCACTCCCCATAGATATAGGATCTCTAGAAAAACTCTTTTCTAAACATGTGTGATGGGGAATAAAATCCCTTCTAACATCAGAAATGGGGGAAGATGGCCTAGCTGGCACATGATGGGAAATAGTCAATGGTCTTTGATCCCATAAATTAACAATTCTATTACCCTTTCAGGATATCAATCCACCAAAATTTTATCATAATACCATGATATCTATATTGGTACAATGTTGGATGGAGAAGTAAGTAAGAAGAGTTTGCTGTTACATAGTGTTTACTTTTGTTGTAAAATAAGATAAATCAATTCACTTTGTAAAGGACATGGAAAATAAAATGATGCTTTTCGTATTTTTTTCACAAATATCACAATTTCAGAGATCTATTGATGAAATCCTTATGAATTAAATAGGGTGTACAAGTTGATCTGAGTCATATTTAGTTTTTATTGGAATGAAAGATTCTTTTGTAGCACTGGGAAGTTATAGTAATTCCTATTAGAAATTTTTAAGTGCTAAAGATGTTCGATCAAAGGATACATATCATGTGAGTGGAGTTCATGATGAAAGAGGGAGAATGGTTATGGAATGTAGTGAAGAGAATCATTTCTAAGGAATTGATGATTTGTACGTGACATAATAGAACATTTTTAGGTGGCAATATTTCCCAGTGTTTTCCAAATTTGTAGGCCTGAAATCGGGAGATGGAGAACTGGGATTTTGGAAAAGAATGATGTGTGAAATGTTTTATGATGGCTCGGTATGTTGTGAGCACGTGGAGTTTAATGATCTGATCATACAAATATGGAAATAGATTGTCTTTCATGAAAGATTGGTTTTTTCATGAAATATTGAATGGAGTTTGGAATGTTGCACGCAAGTCATGATTCAAGGTCCAAACATCAAAAAATGGAAAAATGCATGAAGAGAGATAAAGATTCAAGAAGTGTGAGAAATATAAGTTTGGTGCAAACGAGACATATGTGACCAATGCAATTTCAAATGGGGGTTTGTGTGATGCTTCAGGTTTTGGCATGACGTGTCATGGTTTTTGTGCACGAGCGTTGACGAGGTCTATAAATAAGAGGTGACCCCCTCACATTTAATGTTCTCAACACTTAGAGAAATCCCAATCATTGAGGCATGAATTATTTTTATGTAAAGGGGGTGGATGAATGAAATAGTGTTGTATGCAAAAATTTTTTTGTGACAAAAGTAAAATCATGTGTGTGTGGTATAAAAGTAGCATGGAAAACACCAAAAAGGGTTCGTTAAAGATTTGGGTTCTTTGCATGTATTCATTTGTGCGTAATGGATTTTTATAAGCTTCTGGGTTGGAAATTGAGGATTTGTACTTCAGATAATACACTTTTTGAATTTAAATGACGTGATAAATCATTTAATTTCCCTATTTGTTCTAAGAGGGTGCACACACAATTGCAGATTGTCTTCCAACAGCTACATGAGTGTAAGGGTATATCCCACTCATTGTGTTCCACATCAATGGATTGTTTTCAAGAGGATTGTGAGATACAAGATTATTTTTTTATCATATGAAGGATGTAACTACTCTGGTTTACTAGGGAACCTTATAAATCATGTGTTACTGTGGTTTTAGGGGATGGACAGGGAAAGAAATATTTAATAGGAGGAGAAGGTTGTTTCAAAAGGAAAGGAAACAGAAGTGAAAAAGAAACCACTGATTCACCCCTCCCTCTCTCAGTGATACATGGATCCTGATTGGATAACTGCAGTATATGTTGAGGATTCTATTAGTGGAATAAGGATTTAATACCGGCTTATTTACTCATCATTATCAACCATAATTGGAGATGATTTATTTTGTTACATTCTCTCTCAACCTAAGTAACATTGAAAATTTTTATTTCCTGTAGGCACCCGAATTTAAGAAGAAATCTATAAGGGGTATTGGGTTAAAAAATTGTTAATTTTTCAATGAGAGTTGTCAATATTCCATCCCAAAGTGCAATAATCTAATAGCAAGCTTCTAGTGATCCTTGTCCATCATCTACCACAACTCCATGAGGCATGGGGTGATGAAAACAAGAATAATGAGAAAAAAAGTCAACAATTAAATAATAATTTTAGCATTTCAGGATTTGGGATAGACATCAGTGATATGTATTAGGTCCCAATGAAAAGAATAATTATGGACCCTCTTGGTAGGTCGATACTAATAGGAGGGGAAAATTTATAGCTGTATAGCCATATAACAATTGAAATGTTCGTCCAAGATGATGCAAAGATCTCCATTCCTGTATCAGCCATAGTAATTCATAAATATGGGAAAGAGTGGGGATGTGTATGTTTATGTGTTATCTATCTTTGAATTTAGTTTCCATAATAATTTCCCAAACCCATACACTAATATAGACATTGTGAGAGGGAAAAATCCATCTGTATAGGAACATGGAAAAGGAGCCCTCTAGTCAATGTTTTGAGGATACATATCATCAAACCTTGTAACACCCATAATCTATAATGACCCTCCTCCAAGGTATCATAGTATAATTCCATAATGCATCATGATTATTGGTTTGGATGAAACAAGCTTGGTTGGCATTCATGTTTGCTCTATTGAACTGAAAATTTTGCTATATCCAAGCTTCAAACAAAATAAGGGAGCGAGCTTGGAGGTGTGAGAATTTAATCTCCAAGTTATAACCCCCAAATACCATTCCATTGAGGACAATTACTTGACATTCCCCTAGTAATTGGATTCTAGTATGAATTAACTGTATATATTACCAAGGACAGTAATTCCTCCTTGCTGGTCGATGTCCAAAAAGATACTTCCCACTTCCCGATGTGACAAATAGAAGGTGTTGGTTCTTGAACACTGATGAGTAAGTAGTTCAGGTTGAATATCACCACATGAGTGACTGTTAACAATGAATACCACACTGCATGGTACATGTAAATGACCTCCAAATGTTCGGGAAGTTCCATGCAGTTTCGGTGCATCCCGAATTCCCGATCCCTGTCATTAGGGAAGTACTTTCTAGAAGGAAAACCCCATTTGGAGCTCCAACATCCATTGGGATTACCTTAAAAAAGGTTGATGATGGATGAGTAATCACGAATTAAGGATCCAAAGGATGTATTAATACCATGTCTCTTAATCATCATCCACATGGATCCATTCATAATTAATATTTCCTCTTAGATAAAATCAGATATGATCTTCCCTATAGAGGAATAATTTTCCCAGTCAAGCCCCTGATACATCTCAATAAAAATTGTTAGGATGTTCCAATCAACTATGGGAAAATGAGAATCATCATCGTGTTTAATGTTATATAATGGAAATCAACTGGGAAAAGGGTAAGGAATATGTGTTGGTGGAAGAAGGTCATTTCAGGTGCTCTTCAAAGGGAAAACATAAGACTGAAGATTTTATTCATTATTATCAACCATAGCCTCCCTTATTATGGTTTCATTCTATGGTGTAGGAGGGATATACATATGTAATACCTCTATTTATTACTCTACATTCATTACATTTTACCAAATACTTGATCTTTAATGTTTAGTTCCATGGAAAAAAAGAAACAAATACATGAAAATATGAAAAAATATTTTAATCCACTTGAAAGAGTTCTTTATTTGTTGTTCCTATGTACAATTACACCAACTCATAACCTGGGGACACACATCAAAGGAATACATGACCATAAGTCACAACAAGGGAAAACAAGGGAAAAAGTTTACATGTGGACTTGAGAGATTTCAATAAGAACATGATTGGTTTTCATAAAGGCTTGAAAAGAGGCATTTCAAAAAAATACAAACATGAATCGTAACATCAAAATTTTTCTACAAAATTTAATTAATAAATTAATAATAATATCACCAAGGTCCTTCCCCAAGGTGTCATAAAAATGACCAAGGTTATTCACCAAGGTATCGTTAAACTTATTATATATAGAGATTAATTTCTTTACACAATGCATTGGATCACTGTCCTAGTGCACCAATAGTATTTATTTAGTTTCCTTTTATCCACATAGATCCTAATAAATAATGTCATAAATAATTCATAGGGAATAAAAGAAATTGGATTCATATCACAAATCATGGAATTTTAAAATTTTCTTAAATACATGATCATTATGTAATTTATAACCCAAAAAAGGGAATGAGGATTTAATGTATGTCAATTCCAGAATCAAATAAATATATTTTATGTATTTATGAATAACACTACTAATGAAAGGGAATTGGGTATCCACATAAATAAAATAAAATAATTTCTTTTGAAAAAGAGAGATATTTTGAGATGAAAATTCAACAACATAACATGTATGATGCAAGGTTTTATAAAACATTAAAAAGAGAGGGTAAAAGTGTCAACCATTTAAAAAATACCCATAATAAATTATAGCTACTAAATAAAATTTAAATAAGAACATTTTATTGAAATTTGAAATACATACCACATTAAATAGAACATGAAAGGAACATATAAGTTTAGAATTCACTTAACTTGATGAGTAACTTCCTAAACTCCAAGATCGGGACCTTGGGGGATTGAAACCTTTGGAGGAATCCATGGGATGTAACACTATGATAGTGTCAGGGGGGATATTGGAATGAATGGAAACAAAGGAATGGGTGGGGATTTATATTCAAAAGAGGGATTTTTTTATTATTTTTTTGGGACACGTCAGTAGGGGTATTTGCAGAACCTGGGGCTTTCTGATGTTATTTTATAATGTTATTGGCTTGTTGGGACACCTTGTATCATATTTTAGTCCTCATGTGTGGAAAATAAATATTACATCATTATTACATCATTAATGATGAAATGAAACATAATGAAAACTGAAAACAGTTTTTATAATATTTACTAAAAACAAAATAATTTATAAAAAACATATATTCACCGTATCCCAATATTGAACATCATAATTCCAAACTCAAATTCATTTTATCATATTTATTCTCTAAATATGATAAATTTTAATTTTAAATATAAAAATAAATAATTATTAAAACAATAATGGACTAAAAATGCAGAGTAAACCACTTAATAAAATATTCAACATTTGAAAAAGAATTATTTTTCATTTTTAATTAATAATGAGTTTATTTGTAAAACAATTTTATTATAATAAAAATTGTTTATAAAACCTTAGTTTTATATTATAATTTATATACCTATAAAATGTATAATTTTTACCCCGAAAAAAAACTTATCATATTCCATCTCATTATTTAAGAAAACAAATCATAAAATAAAAATCATAAAATATACATTTTATTTTAAAAAATAGATAAAATTTTATGTAACCAGATCATGGACACATAAACCATTAAAAACATCTATTATACTTATGGGTATGGTGTTTGATGGTGATGGACTATTGGGGTAGCTCAGATAACATCGCTCGAGTGGTAAACTCCACAAACATGATCTTCTCTTGTATGTGATTTTGATAATGCTCAATATGTTTAAGATCGACTTGGGATTAGACTAGAGAAAAATATAATGACTCAACATCCTTCCCATGATATGATAAATTGTCTTCGTATGGATCGATTCTACTGGTTGAGGCCATAAACTCTTTTTTCTTCATTAATTATCCATTGTCATTTCTATTTATAATTGATAATCATAGCGTTATGAGTATTGTTTCCAATGATCATAATGAACAATGTTCATAATTGACCAATGTTTATATAATGGATGAAACTTGATGGCTTCATTAATATATACTTATATAATTATTAATGAGATATAGTTTTTTAGTGTAATAATATAACAAACATTTTCATGATATAATTATCATTAAAACACTTCATGTCATTACAACGCATTATCATTCCTACAAAAGATCAGAAAAATATAATTTTCTTAAAATCGGTAAAAGGAACAAAATATATAGCACCACAAACATATAGTCAATGAAGGCATTATTCACAAACTAATATTTTGTGGGAGCCCACAAAGAGCTAGTTCAAAAAGTGTTGGCTGTAGAATTGATAGTTTGTTGAACGAGTGATCTGCACACCAAACCCATCGTACATGTATCGTTGAACTCACCATTCATGGATGAAGTAAATTTTGTTCATGAAATCAAAGACATAGTTCATGGAGAAAGGTATCATCAATGGATACAGTTCATAGAATCATGGAAGCTGAGAGAATTTGAAGGATCATTTAGTTTTCATAGCAATATATTAAATAAAAAATGACATGGGCTCCCGATATATAGGTGTCATCCCCCCATACAGGTCCTCCCTTATAACGCAATCCAATTACATTCAGTACCACTTTCTACATCATAATAGCCTCCTGTACATCCCAATCCGAACATATTCTAATGGGGGAATTTTTTGGGTCCTGAAAACCTTCCCGAGGAAACATAAATTATCCCCATATTTTGAAATTGAAGGGATAAAAATAATGAAAGAGTTGAAGAAAGCAAAATTAAAGGATAGAAAAATGGAAATAGAAAAATGACATGTCACGGAGTATAACCTCCCTCAGACCACTACTCTTCATGGAGATATGATTTGGGGGATGTCTATAAACTAAACAGTTCATGGAAAGGAGACAATAAATCTTATCCATGCATATGAAAGAAAATCATTTGTGTAAAAGTGTAAGAGAGATACTCCCCAATGATGGAATCCCCGTGAACTGAAATGGTTCACAAGAATGGAGAATATATTAGAACAAGGAAAATGAAATGAGTTCATTCACGGGAACAAGGTTCTAATATCCCCACCAGAAATGATGACCCCAGGCCCCCACTGACTAAATCATACATGGGCCTGGATTCTTCCATGGGCTTCTGTAAAAGAAGGATCACAACCTCATTATAGATGATCATCTACAATGATAAATAGTTCCCAACTTCCCTATAAATAGATCTTGAGGGGAGGATAGAAAAAAAGAAGGAAGAAGATATAAAATTGGATGATTGAATGGTGATCAGTAAAAAGGACCAATCGGGAAGTCGATAGCTCTATAAGAGACTAAATCCTTCAATGATTCGCTATAGGTAAAAACCCACATGATATCATTATATTGGAATATAATCTAAAACAAATTGGTAGCTTGGTAAATAATAATCATCCACTTGAATATTCTTCCCGAGGTGCATAAAAAATGGCCTCTTTGAAACCATCAACCCCGGATTGTAAATTTCTATGTGGGTGGAACCCTGTTCTTCATAGAAAATCACTATATGGGTGAAACATAAGTCCACACAGCACCACACTACATAAACAGAACCTCATCCCGTTTAGTGAAGTAGTACATGGACAAAATCAATGTCTGCATATGACCATAGTACATAGGTCAAAACCATTTCCAGGTAGCAAACCACTATGAAAAAGAAGACTTGTCTCAAGTCAGTACATGTTATGTAGAACGTGATACCCTAGTGTATTCCACTATCTAGCTCTAATCATTACCTTTTTTCATATCATCAACCACCATGTTTGTCAATCAGAAAACCAGTCTAACAAAATCAGTTCAAAGACTCCAAAATTCATCAGGAATGTATGATGAGACCATCTGGTGCATCAAAACACCACCCTGAGTTGACATACCCTATGTAAGTGGAGACATGGCTTTTACCCTAGTAGTAAGGCAGACCCCGAAAATGATGATTAGTTTACATCCCCATGGTAATGATGATTTTGACCTTGGGATAGTGATGTGAAACTAAACATTCTATGAATCAATTGGAACCATTGGCCTTTCTCGTTGATGAGTTTTGGGGTTCAACATTCTTCATATTCCATTAGAACTAAATTCTGGGCACTCCAACTAAGGTAATCCCTTAGAAATTATTATGAGTGTTGGAACTCTTTCTCTTCTTTTCCCCACCATGAGACTTATCTAGAAATATAACCAAATGTGTCTATATTGGATAAGAAGAAAATAAAGGAAATTGGCATACCCAAATCCCCAATATCTCCCTCGTTGGTCTCCAGCACAATCCATAAACGAATGAGGATATTAGAATGATCATCTGATCGACTGATATATATTATTTCTCCCACTAAAAAGAAATCGTGTGGGATTAGAGATAATTGGTTATCATGACATCCACACAACCCCAAACTTCAAATGAGCATTATCTAAATATGTAAGAGCCGACCATGAACTAAATGGGCAGCTTCTATGAGCAAGCCCAACCATGCTACCTCAATGGTCCTCCTCTAAAACATAAGCCCCAACTAAAACTGAACTAGAGGACATTAATTCCCAACTAACTAGGATACGTAGGATGCATTCCTAAGGACTATGCCTGACACCCAAATCACCCTAATGTTTTCCAAACTGCATCCCTGGTAGGGAAACATTCACCCATGAGACGATATCTCTATCGATTATCTCAGGTTGCCTCACTGTATGTCACACACAATATTTATCGAGTAACCTTTCACCAGGATGTCCCAGCCACATGACATTAAACTGCATGGTCATGGCCTTGTTGCATGAACATAAAATATTATGTGTCTAGTAATGTGACATTGAACTACAATGGTTCTGATTCCTCTCAAAATGATACATATTATACCCATCTTATGGGTTCAAACCACATATCAAAAAAACACCCATCCCCCCAAACGATGATAAAATCAAGAGTGATATACCATATGGCTTAAAACAAGTATATCCTGAGTGAAAAACCAAATAATATCTGACTTATGCACAAATTGGTAAAATTTATAAAGAACCACCTATACGTACAAATCATTCTATCGATGGGGAACCTCATATACATGTAGATGATTCAAAACCGATGCATAATTGTGGACAACATGTTTCTATAGGGGAAACCCCCAAAAAATATTTTAGGAATGAACTAATGATTCACAAACATCTTAACATAGCTTAAATCTATAACAAATTCCTAGAATAGTCAAAATTCCCCATACTAAAGGAGGTGATGAGACATGGTTCCCATCCTGTAGAAGAATTGGATTTCTTTAATTTCATTGGAATAATCATCAAACGAATGCCTTGTTTTGGAAATAAGGTCCATGAATAATGAATGTGAGAGAGGTGGGGTGTTTTTTTCATTTTGAATGAACATGCTGGAGACCATTCAGAGATGTTATGCTCAACATCAGTAATTTTATAGTAGATATCCCCTTGGAATCGGGCCACTCTGACATAAACCCGTAGTCATGAGAAGAAAAAATGATGAAACTAATTAGAAGGAATAGATATAACTCAATCCTTATAAGTGATCCTCGGGTAACAACATTTATGTCAGAAAAAATTGTTGATCCCAATGTGAATTAATACACACAACTCAATCCTATTAATCAATCATCAAAGAGACCATTTTCATCGAAAATAGTATTATATTAATAATATTTAATAAAATAATATATATATATATATATATATATATTAATGTATATATTTGAATATTGTAAAAAATTTGGTGATAGATATAAGCCATTATCAGGGATAAAAATATCACTAATAATGGGTAGCATTTATGAGTGCTGATAAAGGGAAGACATTATCAATGATTTTTTTTTCTAATATTAGGAAACCATTATCAATAACAAAAAATAGCATTGATATAATGCATTCATTATCATTGCTAAAAAAGAACTAATAATGGGAGGCTTCATTAGTGGTAAAAATTGCTTATAAAGGGTAACTTGTATCAGCATAAAAATGACTTTTAAAGGGGATTTCAAGCCATTAATTTTATGTTTTAATAATGGTTCTCTTTATCAGTCCAGGTATCTTTCACTGACCAATGTGTATCATTATTTAAGCTGTAGTTGTGACAATTTATATATAATAAATTATTTTTAACACTATTTATTATCTTATAATTAATTATATATATGTATATAAGATTAAAATGATATATATACATTTTATAAAAAAAATTATAAAATTTTTATTAATAAATATTTTCATAAATTAAATATATTAATATGAACTATACAACTACATTAAATATTGTTCTCATTAACATTATATATTTATATTTATATTATATATTTTTTAATATATATATATATTTATAGTATACTTATATAATTATATTTGGCTTTGTGGTTATATATATTTATAAATATGATAATATAATATAAAATATTTAAAAAAGGTTGATATTTTAAAAAATATATATACTTAGAAATATTTAAAATTATAAAAAATATTTCAATAAAAAAATTCAATCATATATTCCTAATTTATATAAAAAATTATCAAATTTTTATTAATAAAAACATACGTAAATATATTATATAATGATATATATATATATATATATATATCTTAATAGATATTTGTTGAAAATGTGTGTGTGTGTGTTTCTATATATATATATATCTTTTTGTGTGTGTATACACAAACACACAAAGATATATGTGTATATTTAAATATAAATTTATAAATATATATACAAATATATAGAAACACACATGCACACTTACATGCACACACACACACACTAATAGTAACCTGACCTAAGGTTCTCCTGACAGACGTGTGCGCAAACACACATATTTATATGTTAATAAAGATGATCATGTATATAAATCTATAATTGAAAAAATACAACCTCAAATAATTAAATGATTTTGTTTAAATAACATATATTTATAATTTTAGTACTTTCTAAATATATTTTTAATATATTAATATAATAATATTTCATATTTATCATATTTATATATATTAAAATGATTAGGAATGTATATATTATATATTTTTATATTTATACATATAATTAATTATCAATGTAATTATGAATTTATATAATTAATTATATATTAAAGAGATATTTATTCCATAATAAAGAAAATATTTATTTTAATAAGAAATAATAATTTTTATTGTAATTAATAATTAATTATATTTTTATAAAAATTTAAAATATATTTACATATATATTTAAAAATATATATTACCAATTTTAAATATATTTAATATTAATAATTATAATTCTTACATGTAATTTTTGAGTATTATAATTAATATTAAATTGAGAATAATATTTATAGATTTATATTTTTAATTAACTTGATAAGAAAATATTAAATGATTACATTTGTCATTTATATATATATATATTAAAATAATAATGTTGTATTATTAAAATTATTGTTGATAGTAAATTTAACAATAATTAGAAATTATTTGAAAATAATCCTCTATAAATTGAAATATAATTTTTTTTATTTTTTAATATCAGTATAATTTCTTATAATTTTTATTATTTATACATTTGTATAATTAATAAATTTTTTAAAATATTATATGAAGTCATTAAATATAATTACATTCTAATTCCATATTTTTATTCTTTCTGATTTACCCACATTTTAACTGGGTAGAGAGAGAAGGCATACATGACACTCTGGCACATAAAATATGATCTGAACTCCAAGAGGAACGAAGGTGATACCCATTTCTGACTCAATGTATTGATACAACCCCTCTTTTTCACCTCATCAATGTTCAAGAATAGCTCACCACATGATGATGTGGTTGGCTTGTCCTTACCCCATGTAGAGTTGTGTGGGGCCTAAACCCAATGGATGGTCCTCCTTGTTCCTCCATTATCATGTGTTAGATTCACCCTTCTTGGTATTTGCTGCTACTATAGTACATCATCCCAAGGTTTCTCCAATATCATCTAAACACCCTACATAGATGGCATGGAAGCCAAATATGAATCCCAAAAGTCTAACTTGGGAAAATAATACCAGTACTATAATACTCCCACTATAGTTCAAACTATAGTATCTACATTTCTATATTGATACATTACACAATTGAACCTCAACAATTATTTCATGCTCAGTTTTGGACTCAAGTTTCACGTAGAATTATTGAGACTCTTCACTAGTTAGGTTAGCCCCTAACTACATTTAAATACAATTTTTAAAAAAATATAGACATTTGTATTTTTAGTAATTTATGGTAAATATTTTGTATTTAAATTAAATTTTAATGTATTTATAGTTCTCTATACATTCATTTATTGTAAAAAATATTTACACATTTCCATAATAAATAATATTTCTCAAGTAAAATTAGTAAATTCAAAATATATTTATTTATTATAAATATTTTTTATATAATTAATAATATATTCATATATTAATTATTCCTATAATTTTTTCATTGAGGTTAAAATTTTTTTATCGATACATATAATTATTTTTGAATATGAATAGATTTTTATATATTTAATGTTATATATTTACAAAATATTTATTCATTTATATAAATAATAATAATAACAATAATAAAAATTGTAGATATTTATTTTCAAATTTAATTAATAATTAATTATAATTTTTATATATGTTTAATATAAAATATACATCTACAGAATTAATTAGTAATAGTAATGTATCTATATATTATCAATTACAAATTTAATTTATTGTAATTATTAAATGTTTTCCTTTTAAACTAAAATTATAAAATTTATACAATATTAAAAAAATTAAAAAATTATATTTCTTTAAGTATTTGAAAAAAATTATAATATTATTACCTATGTAATTTAAATACATTTTCATAAAATAATAATAATATTGTATTTTTATAAATATAGTTTTAATTCAATTTAATATTACTTAATATTAATTGAAAATAATCCTAGTTAAATTAAAATACATACCATAATATTTTAAATATAAGTATATATTTTTATAATATTTAATATATATTCATTTATAAAATTAATATTTAATGAAAAATATTGTTAATAATATTAACCAATATTATTAAATCTCGAACCCCACATTTGGCCTCCCATTGAAGGGTGACATGCTTAGAATAATGACAGAAGGCATTTAGTGGGTGCACAAACTAACACGATGATAGGACGACACATGTGTGGGATGATCCAACAATGTATGTGGTAGATTGGGATGGCGAGGATGCATGTCTGGGGAGTAGAATAGATGTTTGTGACATGAGAAAAAACGGGGAAGTAAAATTTACTTTTGGGTTGTGGCATAATATTATTATGTCCCCTTAGGATATTTCATGTTCTTTGATCAACAAGGAATCTAGGCCATTTGTACATAATAATAGGTGAAGGTTTCTGGGAACAACATAATTGATAGGGCTCATACTCAATAAGGGTTCTTCATCAATTTCATGAAATTTCTCCTAAAAACTAGAAACATTGAAACCACAAAATCTATGAGATAGTAACATTAATATATAAAATATTATTTATTTATATAAAAAAGAATTATATCACCTTGTAATTATGTCATCGTGTTTTAATTGATATACCTCTTCATGTCGCAGTGTTACTGCATTGAAAGATTCAAGGCAATAATCCCCCTAATGGTTCCCAGACCAGGTCCATGAATCACAGAACATCATCATGGAATCATTGAGTGATAGTATGAATGGTTCTCACCACCTATATGATTTTATATTGAACATAAAAATAATTCATTCAAGGATTGAAGCATTTTTTCTGGTCTACTGGAAGATTTCAAAGTCAAGAGGAGGATTAAGTTCCTTTATCTTGAGAGTATTATAGAGAAGGTTCTCTTTATGGTTGTCAGAATTATATATATATATATGGGATTTATTCTATACAAAAAATTTATACCTTATAATTAATAAAACTAAATTTATATAGAGTGGTTTTAGAATAAATAATTATTCATGGGACATTTAATATTTTATTCATCCTTAAAAAACATCGCATTTAATAATAATAATAATATATGAATTATTTCCTTGATGTTCTCAATCTTGTTGATATTATTTTAATCATTTCTTATATAAATAAATAAATATTTATTTAAATGATATTAAATATAGCAATATAAAATGACCCTTAATTTTTTCCCACAATTCACAATCCTTCTCAGGATTTATTAAACCTTTAATAATGAAAATTTATTTAAATAAATAAATATCACTTCACAATTAACTATAAAAATGCGATGCCCGGAATAATTAATGTTCATATGATCACTAAAATAATATTAATTGTAATATGAAATTAAAAATGGAATTTGACTGAGGTTCTAAACACATTTATTTTATAACCCACTAGGCCTCTTTCTTTATGAAATTAGGCGGGATTTTCCTAAAGACTATGATCAATTTCTTGTGACCCAATAAGGTACCCATAATGAAATATTTTTATTTTGAAATAATAATAAAGTCTTATAAGCTCCCATATCACATGTGTAATCAACCAATATGGATGATGTATATTTATTTGTCTTCCGGAAAATAAAATCATTGATAAAACTACTATGTCTATGGAGTTAGATAGATTGTACCATTATAATCAATGTCCCTAATATATATTTATTAATTAAATTAGAAGGTAATGATCCATTCATGAAATAATCATTAAATCTATATAACTCAAGAAACACATAATATATCCTACCTCATCGAGAGAATATGTCATAATAGTCATTGTTAATATATATGAGTACATGACTCATGGTATGATTTAATAATAATTGCAATTCCAATTACTGATAAGCAACCCATATATAATAATTTTCAATGATTTATAAAACATGTGGGATTATTACTGGTTGGTCTATTTGTTAATGTCTTTATACTACACTAAGAGGGTGTTTAAAAAGTGTACATTGTTTTTTTTAAATCCTTCAATGAAATTAAACTATCTTTCCTAGTTAGTAAATGACCCTCTTGATTAGTTTATTCTCAACCTCACCTAAATGATATTTAAGTGAAGAAGAGAAATTAATACACTAGTATTTTCATGGATCAAACAAAATGTTGGGTCCAACATATTTTTACAATTTATTGTTATCCCTTTTTATATATTTTCCACCAATATCATTTTATCAATAATAATTGGTTTGGATAGTTATTATCCTAATAATATTCATTCAAGAACATTCACTAGCTCATTATGATTCTACAATATCTGAAAAGATACAATGAATTACACATAGAACCGAATACTATAAAGGTATTATTATTTATACAAATTTCATCATATATAGATGAAATAAGAACCTCTTCGTCAAGCAATAGAAAACATAGAAATAAGAACACACATTCTTCAAGAACCAATTGAATAAGAATTTACCTGATGAATAAACCCTAAAGATGTCCTTATTCACAACTTAATGTAAGTAGAAACCTTTAAGGGCCTACTTATCCTTTTCCTCTCAAAATCTGCACTATAATCTCAAGAACACATATATTCACACTGCTCATGTATCCTCATCTCCAGTCCCTTCATATTTTTTTCAAACCTTTTTCAGTCTCTCACTTACTCACACGGTTAGTAATAAATACCTTTTTTATTCTTTCACTATCTCATATTTTTCACACCTTCAATATTTTTCAAGGAAAAAATATATTTACATGAGAAATTGTATTTTCTATACCCCCACCATATTAATATCTCTATTATTTTTTATTTCTTGTAATGGAATAATAAAAATTTCATGTTTCCCCATGATAATTTTTCATATGAATAAACCATTTTCATATCTCTTGACATTTTTCAAAAAATTATTAAGAACCATCATGTGGGATTGATCCACTATGTCATCATGAAAATATTTTAACTATGGTAATCATATTTCTTGTTAAAATAATGTTAAAATTTAGTTGCTTCAAATGGACCAGTCTTCATTTTGTACTCATCTCATACAAACATACTACACGTATAAGATACATTTTTTCACTCCTTTTATTTTTTATACCATCTTGTGGCATAGTGGGAAAAATATATGACATAAAAAAAATGAATATATAAGTTCAAAAAATTTAACTAAAACATTCAAAAATTTAATCTTGCATGATATGTTGATCAACATGCAACAATAGTAACTTAGTAACAATAATTCAGGATATTACTTAAAGATTTTCATTAGTCTTGAAAATATAATAGTTTTTTTTGATTTATTGAGACCTATCTCATTATATTGTAATAGGTAAAAACATTACTCTTTAGGGTTTTGTAATCATATATTATTCATCATTTTTTAACGTAATTTTAAATGTGATGTTCTGATCACTAAGGATCATCTCTAGAAAATCCTGATTTCGAATCTTCGAAATATTAAAATTATTGAACATATGAACTTTACATCTGAAGGAACATCCAAAATTCTCTATGTTATGATGGTTTAATAAATGGACTGATTAATATATTTAAAAATACATGATCACACAGTGGCATATTATTTTTATAAAAGTTTATTTTGATGTTCACACAACCATGATAACAGTGTCTGAATGATAAATATGTATCAGATATTTATGTTAATATATTTCTCATTTAATCATTACAAAGTCATGATTTATGATTAGAAAACGAGATCATGTTTACAGAGACTAATTTTATTTTTTAGAGGAATAATTCGAGTCACAACATATTTATTTTCCTAAAATATGATCATCATATTGGATGAATGATGATTGTTATACAATAAAAATAATTATCCCTATAGTGTCCAGATATATCGAATTTGTGCTTGAAGAAAAAAAAACTAGAATTATTCACTCAAATTCCTAACCACTTAAAACCTCTTCAACTTCTTCTCATCCATATAAAAAAATATTAAAACTCTTCAATTATTTAGTTGAAAAATGAAAAAAAAAATCTCCAAAAATTCAAATGGTGTCTTCAATACACCAGGATAGATTAAATTTAAACATATTTTGAACAATTTTTCAAGCTATTCACAATCACAAATAATTTATATTAACTCACTTAATATTAATTAGTTTATTATATAACAGTAGTGATATTAAACTTGATTCCAAACTATAAGAAAATGTAATTTTCATAGAGATTTTTGTCCCTCTACAAAAAAGTTGAAATAAGTGATTAAAACGTCATTCTCCTTCAATAAATATTTAAACTCAAACTTTTTTAATAACCACAACATTGGATAACCCACATGTAATCAATCTCTATTGAAAATCACCACCACCTTATACATGAAATTGTTAAAAAGTTAGGAACAATTTATTATACCCTTTTAAAAATATAATCCAATTACTTATAGGTGATTAGATTAACCAAATTTCAATTGAGGAGAACAATTAACATGTTTTTTTAGTTGCAACTCATATAACCTCTACTAGATCACATAATTTTCTTAGAATGTTCCTATTTACATTTTTTGTTGAACCTTTTTAATTTTGTTACACTATTCTACTCTTGGTAATTAGTCATTGTTTCCTAGATAAAAAATCTTTTTTTGTGGTGTTTTTCAAATTGGAATATAGATCCAGTAGGAGGATAGAGGTGTTATAAAATAGTGGAGAGTTTGTAGCACCATATGATCACCAATGAATTCCACCATCCAACCATTTTTAACTAGATATATTCAATCTTTTATAAGCGACCCAATAACCATATGGTGGGGTTTCTAGCCATAAAAACACACTAGAGGATGCTATTAGATACCTGGTGGTTCCCACTAGTAGCTTCGAGTTAATATAGGATTCTGTGTGAAAGAATCATATTTATACCCACAAAACCTGCTTTAAGCCTGATTAAGAATTAATTAGACCCTAATATTGGTATTGAGAATTTTGAAGGCTCTCCAATTCTATTGAGGGTTCTCCCAAAACATTCCCTAATTCTTTAATATGATCTATAATCCAATAACAAAATATCAATATGTCTCACTTGTATTTAGTGAAATAATCTTGAATATTCCATAGATCCTCTTTTTTCCATCCATTGTGGCATGTGTCAACAATTATTCAAAGTGGATCATAGGACAAAACATTGATTAAGATATCAATATTGGATATCATATTCTTCAATTCTTGAGGTTGGTCATATAAAACAACTCCCTAATTTCAATTTCATTTCTCATGTAATTAAAACCTCTATGATCATGTCAACAAACCATGAACACATCCTTTTTTAATTTTTTTAAAAAATCTATTATGAAAAGATCTTCCATGGTTCCCATTGGGTCTATTGGAATTAAGAATAAGACATGAATCCACATGAGTGGCATGAAAATGTATAACCATAGGTTAGAACATTGTTTGGTTAAACCTAGAGCACTATGATGAATTGTGAGTTATTATAACTTGTGAAATTGTACTATTGTCCTGATATAGAATCAGATGGACTGAATGTGGTTAAATAGAATCTATTTGGAATTGGTATAATGGAATGACAATAGATGAAGATAATGGTATGTAAATGGAAATATAATTATTTTATTTTTTAAAAATTAAAATTTGTAATTATTAAGATAACTCACAACCCACCATAATCAGATAATAATTAATATTTTTTTTAATATTTTTTGATTTTACATAATGGGATAAATTTTTTTTGATTCTAAATTTTGATAAATAATAAAATATGATAGATTATAACATCAGTGGAATGGTTGGTGTTTTTTAGGATTTTATAATGTTAATTGGTTATTTGAAAAACTGAACAATGTGGATTTTATCAACATGTTTGATATGATTGGTGTAAGGTGTTATAAATGAATTTTTGGGAATGTTTTAATGATATATAGATTTGATTAAGATCGATTCATAATGATTACATGAATGGTAACATACTTCCTAGAAGGATAGAATCACATTATGTACTATGTGATGGATATATTCATGCAAGATAATTCATTGGAGATAGATACATGACAACATAATTCCTTATAGCTAGTTGAATGGGTAGATAAATCAAAATTTTTATATTCATGGTTACTTAAAGCATAAGTATGATGTTTACATTTATATATAATATATGATGGGGAGATTTTTGGGTTTTATATAGTGGTCCTTTATGGTTATGCTCGCTTTTTTGCAATGAAAAAAACATCCAACATCATGATAAATTATGGTTGGTAGACCCCTGGGTGTCAACTTGGTGGTCGAGTGTTGATGGGTTATTTGATGTTGTGTATTAATTTATGAATTAATTTCTATGTTTATCATACATTAGAATTTTATTTTATTCAATCATGATTGTTTATATATTATGGGTTTCAATCGACAATGTCAAACTCATACACTATTTGGGCACCATTTGATACCTAGACCAACTATGTTGATATAGGACTTGAAAATGGAAAGGGGACCTGTACTAGATTGGATAAAATATATTTGGAATTTAACTAAAATTTAATATTACATTACATGGTTTGTTTTATATTTAAAACATTTGGTTTTTCAGTTTATATATTTGAGATTTCAATTGTAGTTATTTTATCTTATATCTATTGTGATTTATACATTATACTAATGGGTAATGTAACCAGAAAATATTTTATACACCATCAATACTATTTTTAAAACCTTAGACATACTATTACACACTCTTAATGTCATGTAGTAACCCTCTTGATCATGTGAGGGAGAACTAGGTCTGGGATGTTTCAATGTTATATCAAATGAGGGATATTAAATATTTTTTACTATTTAGGAAATGTAGTGATGATACAATGATGTGAAAAAACATGGTAATGAGCTCATGTATGGGAGAAATTTTCCCATGTTTGAGGGGAAGCACACGTTCCATGGGATTCCATTTTTGTTCTTGATGTTTGTCTATTATAGTTGTGATGTTAATTTACATTTGTTGCTGCATGTTTTGTTTCGTGATCATTTTTTGATATATTACTCATATGTCAGTAAGAAGTGAGGTGAAAATGTATGCACAATAATAAGCCGATAGGGTAATATGTTAAAATGTATTACTCGTTCTAGGGATCTATTTACTACTTAGGATATATTTTTTGTTATAAATGATGAAATGTAATCCATTGAAAAATATGGTAAAAAGGAAAAATTGAAATTTTTATAAAACTTTAATTCACTTGTCAAGAAATGGTTGACAGTATCCTTATATCAGGGGTTATACGTATTTGAAATGACTTTATGTGGATGATATTGTTTTTCATCATATTATTTCAGATGTTTTTTGAAAAATTTAGATAAAATGACTTTTTGTTATCATTGGGTATTGTTTATTGAGAGTGGTAACTAGTACACCCCTTTAAAAGTTATGTTGGAACATCATATGGCTCCATGAAATCAGATATATGAGAAGCTTCACAATATTTTTCTGGGGGTCATTCCATCCAGAAAGAAGGATACTTCTCATACTATAAATTTAATATATGGTTTGACTAGAGAGTTTTAACAACAACTTCATGCCACATTTAATAGGGAGGGAGGTCCCATCATAATTATGTTTTGGATTGCGTCCAACATGTTGATCTTCCAGAATCTAGTGAAACCAACATACATGAGTGTAGATCTTTCTTATTATATGCTTCGAGGAGAACCCAAGTGTTCGTTGGACTTCTTATAGTAATACTAGATAGTATGAGGAGTTAACCTATAAGTACTTCGAGGTGATGTTCCAGAGTCACATCTACTCAGGGACACCAAGTTATTAGAGGAATCAATTGTTCTTGCACTAGAATCATGTGACAATGATATTGATTGATTATACAGAAAAATTTACCACGATATGGTGTTTCCCCCAACCTTTGTAGCATATAATATCTTCCAGGAGAATCACTTCTAGGATGGTAATTTTTACTAAATAATATTGTAGGTGTTTTTATTTATCCTAAGATACACTGTTGATGTGATGAATACATATCTCATCAAGATAAAGAAACCTAAATAAGGAGTTATGTGATGACTAGATAGTTTCAAAAGGATGATTTTGGAGTTCTTATTTAGGTAACATGATGAACTTCTTAGATAGTTACCTCAATAGAAGTGGTGTTACGATAAGCCATGGATGTACTAGCTATCTCTAAACCACATATATGTTTAGGTTTTCTCATTTTGGTTGTGGTGAACAAATGTTACAACAATGTCATTACCCTATATTAGAGTTTCAATCTTATGGAAATGTTCACAAATTGTCATGGTTTAGAAGCATTTAATATTTGAGTGATGACAGAATATCTGGGATGGAACTAGAGTCTAGATAGTGATAAACTACTCATCAAATTGACAGGTATATGGAGTTCCATAGGATTTTCAGGCTAGGGTAGTGTATGGGGTAACCAAATATAGGGGAGGTAGTACCAGCCTGTGGGAGAATCTCAAGGGATTCAAACCAGAACATAGGTCAATGGGATGACTTAGTTTCATGCTATAGAATCTACATTGATAGGTCTAGAAACTTGACCACTAACCATTAGAGGTATGTTATTAATATCTTCTACTCTTTCGTACATTTGATTGATATGGGAGCATCAAGTTAATTCATTTCTAATCTATTGTCAAATATATAGTGTCTAGATAGAGAGTTATTATATTGGGTTTTGACCATTGAAATTCCATTAGGGGTCTCATCAATGGGTATTAGAATAAACTAGGAGGGTTTTCATTAAATAGTTGTCTATAGTTTCATATTTTTTCTGTTGGGGTATGAAATGCCACTGTTCAATTTTATTCTCAGTATGGATTGGATAGATCTATACTATGATCATATTTACTGTTATCCAAGGCTGGTGAAGTTTCCATCATAAGAAATGGGCAGTTATATCCATCATGGTGAATGGGGTCTTCAAGCTAATCATGCTAGACTAAATAATATAGTTGGGATTGTATAATGGACATGATAAATATACTTGTATTCGATGATGGTGAGTTTTAGTAGATTACCATTCCCCTAGTAGTGGACCGCTTTCCAGAAATCATTCCTAAATATGTTTTAGTCTTGCAACCATAGTGGGATTGTGAGGTCAATTTCGTATTTAATTAATGAGAGAAACCAATTTTTATCCATCCAAATAGGGCATAACTTATAAAGAATATGGAGTTGAAAATAGAGTTGATTGATCTGGAAGCTAAGGGATTCATACAACTAATTATTTTACTATGGGTTCTCTATGTTTTTTACAGGAAGGCTAATTGTAATTTTATCTTATGTGTATATTAAAAGTCACTGAACCAAAAGATGGTTAAGGGATAGTGTTACTGTCCATGAATTGAATATGTATTCTATAATCTAAATGGTTCTTGAATTTTCCCTAAAATCATATTGAGTTTTAGGAACTCTCTTTAGAGAGTAAAACCATTTGAGATATCATAGACTACTTTTATGACTACGTGTATCTTTTTTTATTTATGGGTGTTAGTTTTTGGTCTTATAAATGCCTCAAAAACATTTATGCACATAGTGAATTAGATTATCCATCCATATTTAGTTTAATTTGTGGTGATTTTTGTTAAAGGGAACGTGGTGTGGTCCTAATAAAAAGAAAATCAAGCTCAACATGGTGAAATCAACCTGACTACACTGAGAAAGCATTAGTTATAGACCAAAATATTTTAATGCCTCTTTTGGAATAAAAAGGTGAACTTTAGGGCTAACATTTTCTCATATGATAGAGTTTCTATGGAATCAGATCGAATTAATGTTGTGTTATCTAGGGAATTACTATTGAACATCTTCAATATTTGGATCATTTCAGGTTTGGTAGGATATAATTTTAGTTTCATCAAGGTATTTTCAAATTTAGTTGCACTGATGTCTGATCTTAATATTAAATGTTTACTGATCATTTGGTTAGATGATTATAAAAAGGCTTACACAGAGTTAATGAGTAGGTTAAATTCATCACCAATCTTCATCATACCAAAGTCTAGTAAGTAATATAATGTTTACTATGACATATTCATAGTTGGCCACAGCGTAGTTCGGATGAAGGAGGATCGAGTATTTTCTTATGGATCTATAAATTTTGGGAAGTTAGAGTGGCATTGCCAATAATGTCACGTAGTTTTAAATTGAAATTTCTTTTCTATAGTTATGTCATTTAATAACATTAAATGACAAAAAAAATGAACTACTAAGTTCTATTTAACCTTTAAACATAATGTTTTCACTTATATGATTTGAATTTTGAAAATCTGACATACAGGTTGCGATTAGTAATATTTTCGGAGTCAAATATAACCAACCTAATGTTTTTTGAATTCTAACATACCCTTATGAATAGTAATGTTACCCTTATGAATTGTGACATACCCTAATTAATATTAACCTTGCATATTATTGTATATAATAAGATTCATGTTGAATTATGATCTACCTATACATGGGAATTAGAAACAAAATGTTTTAAAATGGTAGTTTTTCCGAAAAATTATTGTATTAATTAGAAATTAAATTAACCATATATAGAAAATTATTTTTGAAATATGGGTTTAATTTTTGGATTCTACACATAAAAAATGGTTAGGGTTAATTTTTGTTATTTTTCTGAAATACATGTATTTTTTATTAATATTCAAATATGATTATTTATGATAAATACAAAGTAATGAATTTATAGAGTAATTGATGATGTTATGATGATGTAAGCCCAATCAGTTCCAGATCACATGCACTAATTTCTATTTTTGGTCAATAAATCATTTCTATTTCTGCTCGTGAGGAAAAATTATAAACTAGAGAAATACATATAATGAAAACCCTCCTCTCCTCCACTATAAATACCACCCATCCTTACCTCTTAACTTCACACATCTCTGTCATATTTCCATGCCTATATTCTACCCAAATCACCCTCAAAGATCATCCCCCACGTCTAGAAGACCCTGTTTTCCTCAAAAGACCGTATCCAATCCCCTTAATAGGCTCTCAAGTAATATTGAATCAAGAGGTAAATTCCACTTTTATTTTCTCTCTTTTTATTTGAATGTTCATTTGTTTTCTTTTCTTCCCTAACCTCTCCAAATTCAATTTTTATGAAAAATCCAATACCTAACATCTATTTGAATATTATTATAATAATGGAATATATTTTTATCATCTCTCCTTCACTCTTCATTTATTTTAGTAGTAAAGGCACCATCCGAGATGGGTAAATTTACCCCATTCAAGGATGATGTGATTTAAATTTCCATTGATATCTTCAATTCTGTCCATGAAACCATTTTATTGGTTGAACCAAACAATTATATATCTATTATGTCTCATATTTGGTTCTTTAATCCTTTTTTACACATGGTTTTGGATTATAAAACATAACTTGTTCTTTGTGGTAAAAAACCCTCCCATTAACACAAAAGGTTGTCACTAGAGTTTTATATAATGATTCGACTTCACTCCAAGTAAATAATTTAAATTTACAACCATGTATTCTAATGGATGTTCACTTATGTCATAAAATATAAATTCTATAAATCCACATTCATCTTATATGATTACTTTTCCATGTTAATAAGTGATCCGGTCATTAAAACCAAGGAAGAGAACATACTCGAACCATAAAATTGAACATCATCACCAATCAAGAAGGCCATGACTGAAATTAAAAAGAATATATTAAATATTTTACATATATAATTGGTTATATATTTACTAAATAATGATCATAATTTTATTATTTAGGTCATTAAGTTCATGCAAAGATCATAATAGAACATAAGGTAAGGGATTCTCTCTATTTCACTTTTATTCAAGATTGTCATATATGTTTATCCATTTTATGTCTAATTACTAGTGATGTGGTATGATTACTCACCTCCCCCATACATTCCTAATGATATTTAAATGATGATATTCACCTTTCTCTATAATTATTCCATCTTATGTACACCCAATACAATGACAGTAATCCATAGGGGATTCCACTCGATCCTCCTTTGTTCCTTCAGGTTACCTTATCATTCTTTTACCAAAATGAAATTATCTTTACATTTTATGTCAATCCTATAAATTATGTTTTTATTTACAAAAATTTATTTATTAGTACCATTTAATCATTCTCTTTTGGGGATATACATGTTTTAAGTGATTCCCTCCTCAATAATTCAAGATAAGAAAACCTGTTTTGAGGTATCTTCCGAAATTCTTACCTGATTTCCTGTGAACTATATCTTTGTTTCTATGACACCATTGTATTTATAAAATAAATAATTTTGATTTGAAAACCATCCTGATTCGTTTATATGCTAAAATTTCTTGAATACTTTTCTTACGTGTTTTCACTTATACATGAAAACATTCTCCATGATACATATCTATTTTCCCTTATGGAGGTCAAAATATACATGTATTCTCTTCATTCATGGAAACTTTTGTGTTTTACACCAATTTGTAATGTTTTATTACTTGATTTTGGTGCCCCAATTTTTTCAATGGTAACCCTTATGATTATGTAAGATTGATTATGTGTGATTCGTTATGTGGAAAACATATTCATGAAATGTTTTGATGGATGCACCAAGAAATCTCTCTAATGAATTGGGTAAAGTTAAGTCTATTGATATGTTATGTGTGGTGGTTTGGATGGTTATCCATGGCTTACACTATAATGTGAAACAATATTTCTGAGTAGCCTTGACTCATTATAAAATAATGTTTTATGTTGCTTCCACATTACTATGATTCCATGTTTATTTGATCCCTTCTTTATATGTCATGATTCAATATATTCCTTTCTTTTTTTATCATTATTTCATGCCTTATAACCCTTGTGCTAATGCCTTATTCTTATGTATACTCCCTTATTGGGCATTTTAGCACACCCATTTGTTCATGTGTTCCCAAGCATACCCTATGTCGATGTTTGAGCACAATGGAAGTTTAAAGCTCAATTTGAAAATTAAATAAAGATGTGTGTTTTAGTCCCATATTTTTAGTTTTATGTACCTAGTCATAAAATAAAATAGACTTCATGATCCTTGACTTATACAATGATTTATAATTATTCTTAAAATCAAGAAATGTTTTATTAAAAAGATATGGTCTCTATAGTTATTATAAGAGGATGATCTAGTTATTTTTGGAAATTAGGAATAAAACAGTTTAGTATGAACCTTAAATATGAGACTAAATATAAAAAAACAACCCTAAATATTAGAATGTATAGTGTATGTGGTTTATCAAGAAAGTAAAACCACGTCTAGATTCAAACAGGTAGAGGTGGCTTTGGAACATATGTACCTAGAAGTGAAAAATCTGATAAAGAGATTCGGGCCTGACCTGGGGTATCCTGGTACAAAAAAATGGGCATTGCTGCACTCTTGCTTTGAAATTCCATGGGGATATGCTTTGGTAAATTAATGATCATAGTATAATCCATTATTAATGGAATAAATAAAATACCATAAGAATATATGTTATGAAATAGATCCAAGATATCCTAGATTGAAAAATATGGAATCAGAAGGTAGGATATAATTATTCTTTACATGCTTATCCTTCTATGTTCAATGTTTGAAATTTTTTATATTCTTATTAGATATGTTTTGAAACCCCCTAATTGTATACTCTCTTACATAGTAAAAATATGGAATGACGGAGATCATTAATAGCTCTTCTATCTCTTCATAAAGAACTATATGGAATATTCATCATAAAGTCATGATCATATGACATTGAATATTTTTCAAATATCCATGTTATAGGAAAACAACATTATGAGGTATCGAACACCTCGTTCACTGAATTATTTTTTTAGGGATCATCTTTAGTATATTGGGGAATATTTCTATTTCAGTTTTTTTCCATTATAAGCATGGGATGTACCATCTGGGTCTTTTCAAAATTTTCTCATTATTTTAAATTTATGAAGCCCTAAATTATTTTATAGATGCTGCAGAAGAGGGAGACCTTCAAGCATCCTCTATGTAACAAATTATTGATTTTTGTCATTGGATAACTGCAAAAACGGATTCACCAAAACCCTATATTGAAATATCATAAGATGAATCAGTAATAATTATTCTCTAAAAAAGTTCAAGATGATATTTAAAAAATATATATAATAAATATCTATTTAAGGACTTATGGATTCTTCCATCGATATTAACCAACACACCTGAGGCTTTTCTTGGTAAAAGAAAGTATATGTTTTTGAAAATATCTTGTGGTAAAATTTTTACTCATGAACCCATTATAGATGAAGTAAATGATAATAGGATTGATTGATGACGCCGTTGAGGTAGTGAAGGAAAAGTACCCTCACATGATTATGGTTTAGATTGTAAAATGAAATTTTAAGAGAGAAATTTCATATGGGCGGATGATGTAACGACCCATTGATCCCAATGGAAATTTACTTCTAATAAGTATGTCATATAATTACATGAAATCCCAAGATAATGAACTAATAAGTTCATATTTGAACTTTAAGAATAATTTTTGTCTCTTCTATTATTTGAATTTCAAAAATCAAACAAATATAGTTGTGATCATTATTATTTCTGGAGCATAATATGACCAACATAATTTTTAGTGATAGTAACATACCCATATGAATAGTAATATTATCCATATTATTGGAGACATACCCTACTGAATAGTAGCCTCACTAATGAATGTATATAAATAAGATTCAAGCAGAAGTATGATATATATATATATATCTAGGAATATGAAAATAAATGTTTTAAAATAGTTCTTTTTCTAGTAAATTTTAATATTAATTAAAAAATAAATTAATCATATTTAGAAAAATATTTTTGAAAAAAGAATTTCATTTTGGGATTCTACAAATCATGAAATTTTTAGGGTGTGTTTTTCGGATTTTTCTAAAATACATGAATTTTTTATCAATAGTGTAATAAGATAATTTGCAATAAATGCTAAATAATTGATATATTGAGTCATTGATGATGATAAAATGATGTAAGCCCAATTGGGTCGAAATCACATGCACTTATTACTATTTTTGGTCTAATAATATTCGTTATTATTGGTCTTGAAGGAAAATAATAAATAAAGGAATTAAATACTATGAAGCCCCTCTTCTCCTCCACTATAAATACCACCAATCATTACCTCTTCACATAACTCCTCTCAAGCCTTGTGACTAACCTATATTCTACAAAAATCACTCCCTGAGACCCTCCCCCATGTATGATATCCCTAAGTCTCCTCAAAAGACCAAATCCTCTCACTTAAGGGGCTGTCATGAAGATTGATTCAAGAGGTAAATTCATCTTTTATTTTCATTATTTTTGTATTAATGTTCATTTGTTTTCTCTTTTATCCTTACCACTACTCATTATAAATTTTATGAAAACTCTAGTACCATAACTATACTAGAATGAAGTTGGGATAATGTAATAAATTATTATCATCTCTCATTTACTCTTGTTTTATTTTAGTAGTAAATACATAATCTTAGATGTGTTAATTTACCACAATCAATGACGATGGGTTTTCCATTTCCAAACAATATTCAATTCCTTTCATGAAACCATTTTAATTGTTGACCTAGACCATAATATATTTATTACATCTCATATGTGGTTTTTTAATCATTTTCTACACATGGTTTTGATTTATAAAGAAAAATGTTTTCTTTCTAGTCAAAAACCGCCAATTAACCCTAAAGGATGTCACTAATGTTTTAAATTCTGATTCAAGTTCAATACAAGTAACAATATTAAATTTATTACCATGTAATCTAATATATGTTCACTACTGACATATAACATAAATTTTGTACAACCAATTTCATCTTACATGATTGTCTATTAATGAAAATAAGTGAACAAATCATTAAAACCAAGGAACAAAACAGACCCAAAAAATAAAATTGAACAACATAACCAATCAAGAAGGTCATGAATGAACTCAAAAATGTTATACCAAATCATTTACATATATAAGATTTTATGTATTTAGTAATTAATGAACCTAATTTGATTATTCCAATCATTCAGTTCAAGAAAAGTATACCGTTATACTTAAGGTAAGGGATCTTCTCTATTTAACTTTTATTCAAGATTGTCCAATATGTTGTGCCATTTAATATGTAATTAATAGTGATGGAGTATGATTATACCCCTCCCAAAACTATATTCATGATTTTTAAATGATGATATCCCCACTTTATCTCTCATCAATCCCTCTTAAGTACACCTGATACCATGCCGATAATCCAAAAGGGATTCAACCTGAACAACCTTTGTTCCTTCTGGGTTCCTTAGCTTTATTTTACCTAATTTATGTTATCATACCTTTTTATCTGCATATTGAAAATTCTTTTTACATTTAAAAAATTTATCCATTAGGACCCTTTAGTCATTCTCTTTCAGCAATATACATGTTTTAAGTGATTCCCTCTTCAATACTTCCTGATAAGAAAACATGTTTTGAGGGAGCTTCCTGAATTCATACTAGATTAAAAGTCCACTATATCTTTTGTTTTATGTCACCATTGACATTATAAAATATGTATTTTTTGTGAAAACCTTCTTAGTTCACTTATGGATTTTTATAATGTATCTTCCATTTTTATTGTAATGTCTATATATTATTTTCCTTAAAACTTATCAAAACGGATTTTATGAAAATATTTCGTGACTAATTTTCATACATGTTATCACATCTAATTAAAATCAATGACCATGATACATATCTATTTCCCCTTATGAATATCCATGTATTCTTTAGTTACCTACTATCATGGAAACTTTTGTGTTACGCCCATTAGTTATATATTATGACTTGATTGTGGTACCCAATTTATTCCATGGAAACCCTTTTTATTATGTTTGAATCTTTATGAAGCAAACATATTCCTGAAAGGATAAAAAGGGATAACCCAGATAGCTCTCCAATGAATTGGGTAATATTATGTCTCATGAGATGTTATGTGTGGCGGTCTTGATAGTTATTAATGGCTTGTGCTACTATGTGAAATGATCTTGGCTGTTAGCCTTGACTCATAATAATTTCATATTTTTTTGTTGCGGCCACATTACAATGTTTCAATTTTATATGATCCCATTTTATTTGATAAGATTCTATATGTCTCATGATTTTTTTATTATAACATTCTTCTAACCCATGTGATAAGCCTTATTCTTATGTATACTCCATTACTGGGCATTGTAGATAATCCCTTTGTTCATGTGTTCCATAGGGTAACCTATGGAGATGTTTGAGAATAAGGGAAGATAGGAGCTCAATTTGAAGATTAAATAAAGAAGTTTTTTTTAGTTCCATGTTTTTAGTTTTATGTGCACAATGTTTTGAGACACTAGACATCATGATCCTTGGATTTTACTTTAATGTACAATATGCATAAAATCTAGTAATGTTAAGTGAATTGTCTACAGTCACAACAATTGGTATTAGAGGATGGCATATTTATTTTTGGAGATTAGAATAGTGCACGATTATAAGAACATTAAGGATGATAATAAGAATAATAAAACATCCCTATGATTTGGTTAAGTGTACAGTAAGTGGTTTGTCAAAAAAAATACATCATTTTTTTGGATACAAACAGGTAGATTTATCTCTAGAACAGATGTACCTGGGAGTAAAAACTCTTACACAGAGTTTTAGGCCTGACCCGGGGTATCCTGATAAACGACAATGGGCCATGTTTCACTCTTAGTTTGACAATACTAGGAGATATTCATTGGTAAATTTATGAGCATGGTATAATTCATTATTAAGAGAATAAAAAATCTCTATGAATATAATTTAACAAATAGATCAAGGATAACATTGACAGAAAAATAGGGAATGCAAATATAGGATATACTTATCATTTACAATTTTATCCTTCTATTTTCAATGTTTCTTTTTTTACATTCATATTAGCTATGTATCAAAACCCCTAATTGTATTCTATTTTTCATGGATAAATTATGGGTGGAGGAAGATAAAGAACAACTCTTCTCTCTCATCTGGAAGAAATATATTAAATGATATACCTAAAGTCATGCTCAAATGACTTTAATACTTTTTCTAATATCCATGTATCCTGTAAATAGGTTTATGTGGCATCCAACACCTCTATAATTTCCCAATTCTATCAAGGAACATTTATAGTCTATTAGGGAATATTTAAATATCAAATTTTTTACCATGCTAATCATTGGAAATAACATCATGGTCTTTTCATATTATTCTCTTTATCTGAAAAATATGAAGCACTATATGATTTTCTAGATGTTTGTAAAAGATGTAGACCTCCGAGAAGCATATATATATATATATATATATATATATAATTATAGATTTTGGTCTTTGGATAAATACAAAAACTGATTTAACAAACCCTACTTTGAAATATATTAATATTAATAAGTAATAATTTTTTACAAAAAAAATGTTCAAGAAGTTATTTTAATATTATATATAATAAATACCTTTTTAATGACTTCTCTATGCTTCCATAGATATAAACCATGAGGCCTCAGGTGTTTTTCAGAAAAGGAAGTAGAAGATTTTGAAAATATGCTAAGGTGCCATTGTGATGCATAAAAACTTTTCATAATAAGGAAATGATAATTGGGTAGATTGTAGACGTCTTTGAGGAAATAAAGGAGTAGTACCATCACCTATTTATGGATTAGAATATAAAAAAAAATATCAAAGGTAAAATTTCATAAGGGTGTGATAATGTGACAACCCAAAGTTTTCAATGTAAAATTATATATTATAATTATATCATATAATAACATTAAATCAAAACATATTAAACTATTAAATTCTATGTAACCGGAAAACCTAATTTTTTCACTTTTGTGATTTGAATTTTGAAAATCTGACACACTTGGTTGTGATTAGTAAGATTTTTGGAGTCTAACAAGACCAACATAGTTTTTGGTTAATACTAACATACTCTTAAAAGTAGTAGTTTTACCCTTATATATAGTTCCAAACCCTTAATAATATTAACCTTACATATGATAGTATATAAATATGATTCAATTGGAAGTACGATATACTTATATCTACGAATAATATTTTCTTAATTTTTTTTCAAGTATATTATTGTTTATATTAAAAATTAAATTAATCATATTAAGAAAATTATTTAAGAAACATGGATATCATATTTGGATTCTACATGTTTAAAAATGGTTTGGGTTAAATTATGGTATTTTTCAAAAAGACATGAATTTTTTATGAATAGTTAAATACAATAATTGACGATAAATGATAAATAATTGATTTATTCAGCCATTGATGATGTTATGATGATATAATACCAATTGGTTCGAACTCAGAATAAATTATTACATTTTTTGGTCATGGAATCATCACAACTTCTGGTATTCAGGGAAAATAATAAACTATGGAATTAAATATTATTACAACCCCCTATCCACCGTTATAAATACCACATATCCTTACCTCTTCTCTTAAATCCTCTCAAGCCTTGTACCTTTTGTATATGATTCCCAAATAAATCTAAAATCTCCTCCCCCAAGTCCAACAACCCTTTTTCTCTTCAAATGGACAAATCCTCTCCCCTTAAGAGGCTCTCAAGGAAGATAGAATCAAGTGGTAAATTCCTCTAATCTTTTACTTCTTTTTTCTTTTAAAGACAATTTGTTTTCTTTTCCATCCTTACTTCTCATCATCAAATTGGGTTGAAACATCCAGTACCATAAATTTACTCTACTTTTGTTATGATAATGTAATAGTTTATTATCATGTTTCATTTACACTTCCTTTATTTAAGTAGTAAAGACACCTTCCGAGATGTGTTAATTTACCTTATTCAAGGATGATAGGTTTTCAATTTCATTTACTATCTTTAATGATGGCCCTAGAACCATTTTCATGGTTGAACCAGACCAGAATAAATGTATTATGTCTCATATTTGGTTCTGTAATCATTTTTTACACACAGTTTTGGTATATAACAAAACAGTGTTCTTTGTGGTAAAAAATCACCAATTAACCAAAAAGGTTTTGACAAAGGTTTTATATAATGATTCAACTTCACTCCATGTAACCATATTAAAATTACAACCATGTAATCTACATGATGTTTAATATTGTCATTTAACTTCAATTCTGGACAACTTTCATCTTACATGTTTATCTTTTCAAGAAAATATGTGGACTAGTCATTAAACCCAAGGAAGAAAGCGGACCCGAACAATAATGTTTAACCTAAAAAACAATCAAGAAGTTTATGAATGAAATTTACAAGGTTATAATAAATAATTTAATTTTATAATATTTCATTTATTTACTAATTAATGAAACTACTTTTATTATTTTGATCATTATGTTCAAGAAAATATCACCATTACACTTTAGGTAAGGGATCCTCCCTATTTCACTTTTATTCAAGATTTTTTTCCATGTTATACTATTTTATATATAATTTATAGTGATGGGGTATGACTAAGAACCCCCACTATAATTTCCTCATGATGTTAAAATTATGATAAACCACTTTCTATCTCATTAAGACCTCTTAAGTACTCATGATACCAAGCTGATAATCTGTATGGGATTCCACCCGAACCACTATTGTTCGTCATGTTTCCTTATCATTATTTTACAAAAATTAAGTTATCATAACTTTTTATATGCATCTTAGAAATGTTTTTGACAAGTAAAAATTGTATTCATTATCTCCCTTTCATCATTTTCTTTTTGGTATATACATTTTTAAGTGATTCACTACTCAATACTTCCGAATAAGAAAAACTGGTTTGAGGGAGCTTCTCAAATTATTACCCAATTTCAAGTGCAATATATCTTCTTTTTTAAGCCACCATTGTATTTATAAAATAAATCTAATTATTGTGAATACATTCCTGGTTCACTTCTGGTTTTTTAATGGAATTTCATCTTTCCTATTTTAAAGGCTCCCTAGTATATTTTTTAAAACTGAAAAAAAATATTTTTTTCGCAAAAATTCAATGAATAGTTTTTTACATGTTGTGACTACTACATGACATCACTCATCGTGATACATATCTATTTTTATTTAATGATTTCCATGTGTACATTAGTTTCCGTATTTTATGGACACTTCTTTGTTACACCAATTTGTAATGTTTTATGACTTGATTGTGTTACCCAGTTATTTCCAGGGGTAACCCATATGATTATGCATGATTCCTTAAGTAGAAAAAAATATTCATGATAGTTATGATGGGTGTTCCTAGATAGAAATACATTACATTGGGTAAAGTTAAGACTCATGAGATGTTATGTTCCAAAGTATTTGTGGTTAGCCTTTCCTTGTGCAACTATATGAAACAATCATGGCAGTTAGCCTTGACCTGTACTAATGTCATGTTTTATGTTTCTTCCACATTACTATGATTCCTTTATTATATAATCCCATGTTTATATGGTATGATTCCATATGTTACATAATTTTTTTATCATTACATCATGCATCCTAACCCATGTTCTAAAGCGTTATTCTCATAAATACTCCCTTACTCACCTTTTTATCTCATAATTGTGCTCCCGTGTTCCCCAGGGTAACGAATAGATATTTATGAGCACAATGGATGTTAGGATCTCAGTTTTAGGATTAAATAAAGATGTTTTTTTAGTCCCATGTTTTTAGTTTTATTTACCTATTCTTCTAGAAGACTAGACAAAACGATCTTTGGATTTTACTCTGATGTATAATTTGCCTTAAAATCAAGTAATATTATGAAAAAAGGATAGGGTTTCTATATTACCCTACTCATGATCTAAATATTTCTATGGTGGTAAATTCGATGATATGTTGGTGGAATTATCTTATTGGTGAGAGGTTCTTGTTTTTCAATGACTATAAGAGTTAAAAGAACATTGGATCAAAGTAGGTCACAAACTATTAATAGTGGATCTAGTTCACATATTTATAGTGTTTAAACCATGAGTTAGTATAAATTCTATGTAAGGTAAAATTCATTTCATATGCCTCGGGTAGTATGACCTGGATAGAGATACTATGTTAATCTATTGATGTGTGGTTGATGAATATGATCATTGTAGATATGCATTTGGATGTATAAAAGTCCTGTAGATGAGTGGATTTCACTTTATCTTATCTGGTTCATGTGTTTCCAAAACATAATATCCGAGGGTGTTTTCTTCGATCTAGAGTGCATAGATATGAAGGAAAACATATATTGTGGGGAGACACCATAATGTAAGTTTCTTTATTGTGATGAATTAATTCTTCTCTATGTTTTTATCTGAGTTCGTATGGGCTTCTATAAGGAAATAAGAAGGGAATTATATGATTTAAAATTGGTGATAAATCCCAATTTTATAAGTATGAATCATGATCTCAATAGAAATTACTACTTGCATGGGATGAAGAAATAGATAGTGGGATTTGTGGTGTGATGCTTCCCCTTTTAGTAGGTGAAGACACAACATCAAAAATCTTCTTGGTTACTGAAACCATTTACCATTCTGAAATGAACATGATACGATGTAAATATGGAATTCATTAAGGTATTAACAAATTTACATCAAAATAGTGAGGCAGTTTTTGTTATTTATGATCAACTAGAAAAGGTATCCAACATACAACCTATTCGTTCTTTACTATTAACAATTTGAGCGAACTTTATATGTGGGATATGAATTAGATTCATGAGGCTATAATGATTATTATTTATGATCACAATCTATATTCCACATCATATTTCTAGTATGTTATAAATAAGGAATTGGGACCGAAGGATCATCTGAATATTTCCTAGCATCCTAAGAATGACGGCCAATACGAACATGCGATTCAAATTCTAGAGGATATGTAATTAGATTTTTTTAAATTTAGTGCTTTTTTGAAGTTATATCATTAACTCTTAGAGTTATGTTATAAAAAATATTCAACATATCAATTGAAATGGATAATTTTGAGGATTTCTATGTGTGGTATTGTTTTTTATCTTTGATCTAGTTATAAGAAGGTTTTTCAATGATCTTCAGACAATATATTGTGCATGAGACATCTGAGTATGTTTAGAGCGTTAGATTTTTTTGTGACCGCATGGAGTACGTATAAAACATATGATGAAAATCATAGATGAACTTTTTCGCCCGAGGTGAGTCATTAAGATTTTTTTTTTGGGAATCACCCATTTGATGGGTTAATTCCATTTGCAGATGTAGGGAAATAAAACATCCCAATTCTTCAGGGAATTTGATATAGTTGAGAGGGTTGGTCAGGTGGGGTATATATTCTGCATTCCATAATTACAATGTTCTATTAAAGATATGTTTCACATATCTCAACATCAATGATATCACCATAACCCTTATTACATGACAGATGTTGATGATGTATATCAAGATGTGGATGTGTCATTATAGGATCATATGTTATTTGTCTAAGACCGTATTCTAGATAATCGTAATGAGAAGACTGTACATTAGTATGTGTTTTGTAGAAGTATGGGTATGAACAAGAGGATACATGTGGCAAGGAGTCAAATATATGGGTGTAGTGTCTATACTAGTTTGTGGATACCCCGTAGTGCTTCATGGGAGCACAACACTATGATGAGATCTTATATGGAGTTGAGGTTTAAAACCACCATATTTTTTAAGGTATGTTTCACTTTATGTTTTTATTTGAACCACCTATTTTTTAATAAATTATATTATTTATAACATAAAATTTTCTAAGAAATTTTTTTTATGGTGTTCAAGAACATTGTAAATCATATTAGAAAAAAGATAGACGTGGTGTGCACTGTAGGATATACTAAGGCACCACTTGTTAGTAATTGTATTTCATCAGGTAGCAAGTGGGATATCTAGTAGCTCATAAAATCTAATAGAGTAGAACCATATTTACATTAAGACCCAACATCCAACTAGTTTGAAATAGGTGGATTGTGTATCTTACAAGAGACCCATTGGCGAACTGATGGGGTTATTAGCCATGCAGGATCATTGGATGACACAACTGACATGCTAGTGGTTCCTACGGGATATCTGATGGAATCATGATGACAAGGTATTATGAGGTAATTAATCATATTACTTCCACAAAACACCCATTAAGCTTGATAAATTCTTTATTAGACCATAATAAGGATTTTACGGATACTGATTTATCTCCATGGATCTTTAGGATTCCCTAAGTCATTTCCTTGGTTCATCATTCTATTATACGTTCCAGTGGTCCAAAATTAGTATGTTTTTCATACCCTTAGAGAAATCTTGTTATTTCTTTTGTGGATACTCTACTTTTGGATATGAAGGTGTGTGCCAATTTCTCACCATGGTGGATCATGGTGTTTCATATTGACCCAAAGGTTTACCATGGTTCTCCACTTCCTCATGTCATGATGTGGGTGGTCTAAAACTACTCCCCACCATCAGTTTTATTTTTATAACTATGTGAAAGTTTTTTTATCGCACTAACATGGTATGATCATGAAAATTTTTAATTATAATTTTAAATCATTTAATCCTAGATCTCACATGGATCCATTTGGTTTCATTTGAATTGGAAATAGAACTTGTGGCCATAAGAGAGGTGTAGTGTAGTTTGACAATTGTCTATCACTTGGTTTCATTTGTCATAAAAAACTATGTTGAATTGGGAATTAGATTAATAGTGGTGAATTGGAATAAATTGAGAAATCATAAAATTATATTTATATAGATTCAATAGTCATGTATGTTGTTAAATGAAATGTAATCAACAATATTTTAGTGGAATGACGATATATGGACAAGTTGGCATGTAAATTGAACATGGATTATTTGATTTGTGAAAAAGGAATTGTTATAATTATTATGATTATTGGTAACCCAAAATAATAGGATAAATAGTTTATGATTGGTAATTTTTATAAATTAACAAATATTTCTTAACAACATGTGAGGAATGAATATTGGTTATTTTGAATTTGGAATGTTAATATTAAATTTGATGGATTGAAGGATTATTATTTTATTAATATGTCCTTTTTTATTGGTGTATTGTTTTATAAATATATTTCATAGAATGTTTCCCTGATATGAATATTTTATTATAATTGATGCCTAATAGAGAAGTGCTTGGTCACATAATTCTTGGGATCTAGATGCATGGTACATACCACCCAAGTGATGGATGCAGGGTACATACTTACTCATGGTTTTATTAGTGGTTATATAAAATGTTATGGAAAGATGCATGAAAAAAAACATACACAGGTCTAGATTCATGGTTACATAATTATTTATGTAATGGTGTGTGTTTATATAAAATTCAAAAGTGGAGATTTTGGGTTTGACATAACGGACATTACGTGTTATTTTCAATATGTTTAAAGGATAGAGACATCTGATCTCATGCCAAATTTGGTTCAGATGACCTCTTGTGTTATCCCCGATCTCAAGGATTAATGGGTTATCTGATGTTATAAACTAAATTGTGAATTAATATTATCATACCATTTCATTAACTTTTTATTCATGATAGACTATTTATAAATGTTGGGTATTAGCTTGTGTAAATTTACTCACACCCTACTATAGTGTCATTTGGTACCCAAGTAGAGTTCATGGATGTAGGTATGGACTAGGTTAGGGGGCCATCTACATGATTGGGTAGCTTTATATATTATATTCTATTTGGGATATGGGACCGATCAAGGGGTTTTCGAACATTAATTATTGTTTCTTTATTTTGGAGTACATATTTAGTGTGTATGATTTTATTACATTCATCACAACAATTATATAACATTCGGTATTACATGATGCATTTCATTTTATTTTCGTTATATATACACACATATACTTCTATTTTTCTATTTGAGATAGATTCTATGATTTGTTATATTATATCCATTATAATTTCAACTTTATAATAGAAAGTGTTCTCTCCCACTATATTCCATATACCCTCCCTACTTGTTGGAATACAATCATTCATGGGGATGTATTACTAAATTCATGTAACAAGCCTTCTTGGTTAAATTATGTTAAACAAGTTTGTAGATGTAATTACCTATCATATGGAAATTGTTTTGTGAAAATATATGTATTTTATTTCTTTGGAGAAAAAACTCTAGTTTCACATCGCCATTAACCACCTTATCTATAGTTTAATAATATTAAAGATCAATTTTATTAGATATAGAGTGTTGGAAAAGATAATATAATGATATATAACATATTAAATTTCAGAAGAAATGAATTGTGTCTTGTCATCCATAACTCTAATGTTTTCTATTTGGACATGTTTCTATATCATTTGGTTGATAGCATGTGTGGTTTCTATTTACTATTTCTCATCCATGCTCAGTGCCATAACAATTGCCTTCATCTTTTGGTATTTTACAAAACTATCTCATAGAATGAATGTTCTAGATAAAGTGTACTTTTATTTAGTAAACAATATCTCTCCTAATCAACGTAATGCACCGACCTCCAAAACCCAGAGTTGGTCCATTATTTTTATACATTTCTATGATTATAAGGAATCATGTCTTGAAGGACCGATCAGTTTAGTATCCTTGGAAGTACTAGATACACACATGAGTCTTACATTACTTTATAAAATAAAAAACAGCAACATTGTGTATCCTTTGAACACACATATCCCTTAGCTAATCCATGCGATTCATTCATAATATATCACATCCAAGGAAAAATAAATCATTGAAAGGGTTGAGCTTAGATGATAAGTAAGGGTAAATAATATATTAATAACAATAAACATTTAGGGAAATATGTGTAATAAAAACAAAATCTTTTAAATACAATCATGATCATAATACGGAAAAAATAAATTAAAATTAACCATATAAACATGCATGTGGATATTATACTTGTTGAATAATCATATTTAATAAATAAATTCAAAACAAGGGAATGAAAAAATTCGGACATCATAACCACATAGTCAATGCCTCATGGCAAAACTACAAATAAGGATTTTTTCAAGGCCTTGTTCCATGATAGTAGTTTTTCTTATGAGACCCCCCGAATCATCATGGAGATATATTGGGCTCCACCCATCACTTACTAAGTCTAATTAATTCCTCATATGAAAACATATCATAAATATTCATATTAATAATAAAAAATTAAATTTCAACACTTTATCCATAAATCAGGAATGGTATAAAAATATCACATTAACAGTCAAACATATCACAACTCATTCAATACAATATTTAATATTGTATTTATAATAAATCAACCTAAATCAATAATAATATCTAAAAAGGATGTTAACATAATTGAAAATGATTAGTAAAAATCATTGAGAGAAAATCCCATTTTCATGAAAACATTTAAAAGTCACACAATTTAGAATGTATGGCATTTAGAATTTATTTTTGAATCAACGTTTCACATACCACTTTTAATCTTTTGAATGGAATTATCATTTTAAAACAATAATATTCCAATAAATAATTATTTAAAACCCATTTTGGAAACATGGTTATCAATGATATTGATTTAGAAGAATATATATTTAAACCATTTAAAATAATGGGTTAGTTAAATTTTTCTTTTAAAAAGAATCATTTTTGAAAAATAATTAAGGAAACAAGGATGTGGATAATAAATATTTCATAGTAAAATAATACACATAAAAAATGTCAGATAGTACTGAGATGGAGTAATTATCCCTTACTTTGTACATTCCTTTAGTTTAGGGTATGTTTAACCTCCTATATAATGGAAATAGTATGGTATTCAATTATACTAGAACCATACTCATATATATTATATCTTACATGATTAATTTATGAATTTATACATCCCATTAAAAATAATTTCCATGATAAAGTAACATTTTGAGTAATAATTGATTTCTTTATCGTATGTGTTTTAACTTTTTATTCTTGATCGTATCACTGAAATCATGATTTACATACTTGCAGAATATAAAACAGGATTTATATATCCTATGAATTTAGAATATATATATATATATGTGTGTGAAATGGAAACACCATTCATGGAGACGGTAGTCCATACGTACGCTTGGGCATTGTCTCCATTTTCTTATCGTATTCAATAGAAGAATGTGATTTAGATATATGTAAATATGAATATATTTATTTATATTTATATTTCCAATAAAATAATTATGTATTATATAACATACATATTAAAAATATATATTATTATAGTCCTCATTTAATGGTGACAACCGAACTGAATCTCATCATGTCGTGGAGATGGTAAGCCGTACAAACATGTGAGAAATGATATAATTTATGTAATGATAAAATGGTATGGAATTTGATGTTATATTAAAAATACAGAACCATTTATATTTTATTATTGTTATTTACTTCAATTATTTTCATTATTATACCAATCCAAATAATGAAGTGTTGAATGACAAACTACACCACGACATGAAGACGGTAATCCATACATACGCATGTATGGTGACTTTGTCATTCATAGGATGGATATAATAATGAAAATTGTTGTACCATATTTATAATAACATCTCATTATCTATTAGGTAGTGGATTATTTATTTTGGTATGGAGACAAAAAATAATATGGAAATGGAAGATGAAAGGAACTTTGAAAGGGGTGATGACATTATTACCACTTCTTCCAGTGCTTCAATTCGATTTGACTAAACGGGCTCATTAGGCTGTCTTTCTGATCAATGTAAGGACTCTAGTTTTATATAAGGGTAGTTGGGAAGTTACTTGTGAAGGGGTTGGCTGAGAAAAACGGATTTAAAGGTTTTATTTTGAGAGAGGTGAAGGGCCCTTTTATAAGAGAGGTGAGGGTCACTTTAGGAAAAGTTTGAAATATTATTTTATTATAAAATCATTTCCAGTTTCTAATGGCTCCAAATTGATTTATTTATAAGATAAGGTGGGAATGGGTCAAAATAGTCTCAAAAATAGTTTTTAGACATGTCTATATATCCATATTAACATTATATTTTAGATTTAACTCTTAGTTAAATCGTTTGACATTTATAATGTCCCCTTATATTATTATATTTTATGGGTAATAAACATTCAATAAACTATTTAGGGAACCTCATGTAGTTCATTATTGACATATATAACCTTATCAATTTCCTCGGGCCGTTCCATTTATATATATGACTATAATATAATTTAATAAAATAGTTTTTGTTTTAAAAACACATTTCTGTCAAATTTGACACCATTTAGTATTTTATTTTTTGGGAAAGTTATAAAAAACTAATCAATTGGAAAAAAATTTATTAATGAATAGTGACATGTCAAATTAACCTATAAAAATCATGTAACACATCAAAAGTCTCAATTTACATTTTTTTTATTCATCATATCAATTATTTTATTATTTCAGTAACAAAGTAATTATTGAACCACCATTGTATCCTAAATAAATATAATTAGTTAATGTATAAAAATTATAAATAAAATCCCATGATGTAGGAAATCATTTTTATATTTATAATGAATATTTTATGTTAATATTATCTTCTGTAGAACCATATATTAAAAAAGTTGTAGTTATTAAATATTGTATTTTACACATTGAACTCTTATTTAAATAAAATAATAATAAATGTCCTAATATAATCCAAGTGGATAAAAAGGATCATATTTTATTCCTAAGGTAGATATTGGTTGAAATAAATTTATCCAATAGATACAGGAGATGTGTTAGGGTAATTATAATATCATTTTTACCTTTAATTACCATATTTACTTTTAATCGTGGTAAATAAAATTCAAATGTTACTATTCACCGAAAATAATTTTCATCCTATTGAATGAAATTTTACTTACCATTTTAAAATTTTTCTCTTTTATTTTTGAAATTTAATTCACACAAGCTGTAAAATTACGTTCTCTTTAAATTTGAAAATGTGCCTAGAATGTGGTGGGTAAAAGATGATAAAAAGATCAATATATATATATATATATAATCATATTATAAAATGAATCCTACAAATAACATTGGAATAATATAGTTATCATGTATCTATTTATACTTAATATAAATTTTAATAAAATAAATAATTATTTAAATTCAAATTCAGATTTAAACAATAATGTAGTGTTTTTCCCAATTCATCAAAATTGGAATGTTTTCAGAAAAATATCTAAAATTCATCCTAAGCTAATTATTATATTATGAATTAAAAAAAGAAGACTATTTTACAAAAATCAATACATATATGTTTCATTAGTTAATTCAAAATTAATTCTTGTTGTCAAAACCAGAAAGCAGGTTTTTAAAAAGAAAAACTATCAAAAGATTGACATGTGTTTATGTCAAATTTAAATATGAAATTACTTATAATGAACTAAATTATATTAAACGATAAAAATATAATCTATATATAATTTATATACACTAAAATTTATAGTTTTACACTATAAATTATTTCGATTAAAAAAGTTTTTTTCAATTATAAATAAGTATTTTTCACTATTCATCGAAATATGAAAGTTATCAGAAATGTACCAAATATTTTTCAAAACTAAATATTTATTGCACACTTATGAAGAAGAATTTAATTTCACTAAATTGAATATGTTAAATTGTTAAATATTGTATTTAAAAAGGGTTCACCATTTAAATGCAGAAAAACTACATTTTTTGAATAATACTTTTTTTTCGAAAAATTCAATTTTTCCTTATATCATGTCAAGGAAACTCAAAATTGTATTGTTAAAATTATATATGATATATATAAAATACAAAATGTGGATCATACAATTCATAACTGCTTTTTGAATGGCCATATTGGTAATTTTTGGTGTGTTTGAACTCGGTATTGTGTGCAACACAAGCTATTGACTTACGTTAAAGATATAACATACTATAAAATATTTGGGTGTTACATTCTCCACTCCTTCAATAAATTTATTCCTCTAAATTTGAAATTGTTCTTCAAAAATAATAGTTTGGAAATAGAAATATCTTTTGTGGAAATACTCACATCAGATATAGGGTTAATAAAATTTAGTCTTTATAAGAGGGAATGTGAAAAGAAAACGTCACCACCAAATTATGATTTCTAATAGAATTACATTGGTGAAAATTAAGTACCATTAATTTAAAGATAGACAGAAACATTTATAGGAATTGATTGAGATCATCAATCAGAAAAAGGTGATCAATAAATGGAAAACAGATGGTCTCAAAGCTATAAATCTATTATTATTTAAAATATCATTAGTTCATCAAAACATAAGCTATTAGGATAACAAATATTTTTTTTAGTACCTTTCCCTAATGTTTAAGAGTTAATTTCATCATAGAATAAAAAAATAATTCTTGACAAGTAGAGTTCCATCCAGTACTAATTTCCACCACAAACTCATCTTTCTCTCCAAAAGATAATAGAACTCAATAATATTATATTAAACATAATCATATAGGGTTCAATAAAATGAATTTATAATTCATCTATAATACCATTTTAAAAAAAATTATACAAATTAGGACATCACGTAGGCCCGTGGTGGTTGATGCACCCTTGTCACCATTCGGTTGTGAGTTCAAGTCTCATGGCCTTGTCAGACGTGATGATTTATCACCCGACCTTCGGGTTGTACTTTTTATAAAAAATACAAAAATAATATTAAGAAAAGTTTTAACGTTAAAGCATAGTATCAAATTTCCAACTCAATACATTCCATCATTTATATGTATACTAAATACTTGTATCTAAACTCATAGTCCAAAAAATTATAAGGAAGGACAACATAACATAATGAATATCTATTTTTTCCACATAATAACATGTGAGTACATTCATAATGTATTCTCTTAAAACACTATAATACCCAGAATTACCTCAAATCCTTAATGATTACATTTATTCTCCCTTATTCATTATATAATACTAGATATATTTTCTATATCAAAAATTTTAATACTCCAACACTGATGGAATAAAAAAACCATTAATCACTTCCCAGGTAGTCATGAATTTCCAATATAATTTATCCAAATCAACCATCTATAATTAAAAATTCACTACCTCAATATCAAGATCATATTAAGGTTTATCTTTCCATCAACCATATATTTTACAAAAAGATTAAATTTTTATTTAGTCACTTTTCTTATTACAATATTATATCAAATCCCTGATGAAATAGTACTGAAATATAATCCTTATATACTCTATAATTCTTATAACTTGTACGTCATTAATATAATACTAAAATTAAACAATTTTTTAATAAAAACATAAGAACACTAATAATTCCCCTTCATCTGCAGTAGTATCATAACTTGATTATTATCTAATAGTAGAATTTAGGATATACTCTGAATATTGGGACATTGATTCATGTAGTGTCACAACTCCATGCAGATACAACATTGTACCCTTAAAACCTTTTTCTTACCTATGAAGTCACATACTTGGTGTCCCTTTTCTCCACACTTATATAAACCACTCATTATATTCTATAATTTTCAAAGGTAATTCTGTCCACAATTATCACATATGTTAAAATCCTTTTTCCCCTATCCCCTTTATCCATTATTCTTTCTACCATTTTTTCTTATCTGGATTACATTCAAAGCCATAGGTCTCAGAGAATTCTGTAGTTATCCAATTAACACATGATACTATTTTTTCACATAATGAGAATATATGGGAAACTATTTCACTTTATAAATGTTGGATCAATACCATGAAAGATATGATAATTCTTAGTCTTTGGATCAAGAGTATTTTTGGAGTTCTCATTCCTTTTACTGGGTTCCATTTCTAAATAATAACATACAGAAGGTTAGTTTATGAAAAAAATTGTATAATTCCAAACATGTAATATACCGAATGTAAATTTGAAATGTTTGTGCATATAGTGTATAATAATAAAAAAATTTCTTTGAGGAAGTATTTACTCATAAATACTTCATAATTGGTTGTAAAGAAAATGTGAATTATCCTAATCCTATCCCTCGGGAGTGTCAAATCCTAGAGTGGTGCAAGGACCGTTTGCGTGTACATGGATACCCCAGGTCAAGACCGAAACTACTTGTCAAGGACTTCACTCCTAGGTACATCTGTGCCAGAGCTGCATTAATCTGCTCGTATCCAGACAGAGATTTATATCTTAGAAAATACAACAATTCTCTTCATTAACAAAATAATAGGAAGTTATTCAATTCTAATCATCAAGGTCTATCTTAGGGTAATGTTCTCAAATCTGAGTATTTATAAATCTATCTTCCAAGGTTTGTACTAAACACCCTCTGATACAAATTATAATTCCCCGACCTCTGAAGCCTAGAGTAGGTGCATTATTTTAATACATTTTATTGATTACAAGAGATCTTGTCCCAAAGGACTTATTAGTTTAGTAGCCTTGTAAGTACTAAAAAAATACAAGTGTTTTATATTACATTATAAAATGAAAAACATAAACATTGAGTATCATTTTAACTCACTCATATTCCTTAGGTTATCCCAACAAGTCGGTCATAATATACTTCTTCATATCCTGGGATAAATAAAACATAGAAAGGGTTGAGCTCTGATGCATAGTAGGGGGAACTAAAATAGTGGAAACTATAAACTTTTAAAGAAATATGTGTAAAAAATAACCCTTATAAACAAAATCATGAACATAATATGGAAAAAATAAATAAAAGAATACCATATTAACATGCACATCGATATTCTACAAGTCGAACAATCACCTGTAATAACTAATTTCATAAATGGGGAATGTATAATATTGGACATCATAAACACAATGTCTAGGCCTCGTGAATGGACTACAAATAAAGATTTTATCAAGGCCTTGTGCATAGACACAACCTTTTCTCATGAGACCTACTAATGCATCAGGGGGCGATAGTGGGCTCCACCCGTCACTTACTATGTCCAATTCATTTCTCATATGAATACATAATATAAACAGTCGTATTAAAAATAGAATACGAAATGTCAATAATTTAACCATAAATCAAGAATGGTATAAAAAATAGCATATTAATAGTCAAACATATCATAACTCATTGAATAAAATATTCAAGATTTTATTTATAATAAATCAACCTCAATTATGAATAATATCAAAAAATATGTTGACATAGTTGAAAATGATTAGAAAAACTCTTTGACAGAAATATCTATTTTTCATAAAAACATTTAAAATTCAATCAATTTAGAAAGGAAGAAATTTTTTAATCAATGTGTCTCATACCACATTGAAACTTTTGAAAATAATTTTCATTTTAAAACATTCATGTCTATATAAATAGATCCTTAAAATCAATTTTGAAAACATGAACATTAATGAAAATGATTTAGAATAATAAATATTTAAACCATTTTAAAATTATGTTTTTGTTAAAAATTTTATTAAGAAGAATAATTTTGAAAGAACTTTTATGAAAAATGGACATGTATAATATATATGTTTCAGTAAAAACATACACATAAACAATCTCATATAATAATAAGTTTGAGGAATTAACCCTTACCTTGTGCCTTCTTTTAGTTGAGGGTAAGTTCAACCTCTTATATGATGACCATGGTATGCTATTAAATTATACAAGAACCATATTCATATTTATTATATCATACATGATTCATTTATGACTTTATACTACCCATTATTAATAATATATGTGTTGGTGTAACATTTCGAGTAATAATCGCTTGCTTTATCATATGTGTTCTATCATGTTATTCTAGATCGTATCAAATAGATCATGATTTACATACATCCAGAAAATAAAATGTGATTTATATATCATATATATTCCTAATATAAATATGTAATATATATATATATATATATATATATGAAATGGAAATCCCATTCATGGAGGCGGTAGTCTGTATGTACACATGGTCATTGTTTTTGTTTTCTTATCGTATTGAATGGATGTAAGTGAATGAGATACATGTAAATACATATACATATAAATATATATATATACATATAAATTTCTTTTTCTTTTTCTATTATCATTATTATTTTATATATTACTTACTTATTAATAAAATATTTTTTTATAATTTTCGTTTAATGGTGAATGTGGAAATGATTCTCATCACGTTGTGGAGACGATATGTCGTACAGACGCATGAGCAACAATATCATTTCCGAAATGGTAATATGTTATGTAATTGGTTGGTATATTAGTTATAAAAAATCATTAACATGGTATATTTATTATTTACATCAATTACACTAATTATTATACCCATCCAAATAATGAAGTGTTGAATAACAAACTACAACACGAGATTGAGACGGTAAGCCGTACATACGCATGTATGTTGACTTTGTCGTTCAGAGGATGGATATAATAATGAATATTTATGAACCATATTAATAATAACATATTTGTATGTATAATTTACTGGAGTTTTTATTTTGGTTTGGAAACTACAAAGAAGGAGGAAGTGGAAGATGAAAAGAACTCTGAAATATTTGATGAAATTATTTCCTCTTCTTCGGGTTCTCCCTTTAGATTTGACCGAGAGGGAGCATTAGGTTTCCTTTGTGATCAATTTGAGGCCTCTATGTTGATTTTAGGGTTGTTGGGATGATATTTCAGCAGGTTTTGGCCATGAAAAATGGCATTGGAGGTGTGTTTTTGAGAGAAGGGAAGTAAACATTTATTAGAGAGGTGAGAGTCACTTTAGGAAAAGGTTGAATTATTATTTTATTATAAAACATTTTTCGGTTTATAATAGCCCAAAATGGATTTATTTCAAGTAATAAATGGGGATGGGTCTAAATCCTCTTAACCAATCGGTTTTAGATAGGTTCATGTTACCATATTAAATTTATCTTTTAGATTTAACTGTTAGTTAAATAGTTTTACATTTACAATGTCTCCTTGTATTTTTATATTATATGGTTAATAACCATAAAATTAACTAAAAAGAGATCCTAATGTGGTAACCTATTGAAATATAAATCCTTATATATTTACATTGGATGAACCTAAGGATTTTATAAATATTATATCATTCAATAAAATAGTATTTGTTTTACAAACTTATTTATGTCAATTTGGACACAATTTAGTATTTGATTTTTTTGAAAGTCATAACAACTTTATCACTTCAAAAAAAATTATTTAATCAACCATATCATGTAAAAGTAACCTATGAAATTATTTTAATGCATCAAATGTCTCTATTTACATTTATTTGGATATTTATAACATCAATTATTTTAATATTTCATTAATAAGGTAATTACTGCCTCATCGTTGTATCAAAATTAAATTTAATTATTTAATATCTAAAAATTATAAATAAAATACAATGATGTGGGAAATATTTTTATCTTCCAACATAATATTTATAGTCATATTTATATTATGCATAACCTTATATTAAAAATGTCTATTTATTAAACATTGAATTTTAAACTTTATAATATTTTTGAAATAAAATAATAATAAATTTCTTAATATAATATAATTGGATCAATTAAATCATATTTTTTTCCTATGGTTTATTTTGGTCGAAATAGACTTCTTAAATAGAATTAGTAATGTGTTAGGATAATTATAGTATCATTTTTACCTTTAATTAGCCTATTTACTTTTAACAGTGGTAAATAAAATTCAAAAGTTGTTGTCCAGCAAAAATTATTTTCATCCTATTGAAAGAAATTTTAATTGAGGATGTTAATTGTGTCTCTTATATTTTTTAAATTCTATTCCCATAACTTGTAAAATTATGTTTTATTCAAATTTACCAATATGCCTAGATTGTGGGTAAAAGATGGTAAAAAGTTCAATAAAATATTATATATCAAATCTTATTATTAAATGAATCCAATGAATTAAATTGAACTAATAATGAAATCATGTATCTATTTTGACATAAAATAAATTTAAATAAAATAAAAAATTATTTAACAAAAAAGTTGGTTTTAAACAATAACGTATTGTTTTTCACTATTCCACAAAAATTAATGGTTTTCAGAAAAATACCAAATATTCACCCTATGATAATTTTGATATTACAAATTCAAAAATAAAACATATTTTACCAAACTCAAAACATCAAAGATTCGTTAATTTATTTAAAATTAATTCCTGTTGTAAAAACCAGAAAGTGGTTTTTAAAAAGTAAAAACTATCATATGAGTGACATGTGTTTATGTCCAATTAAAATTTGAAATCACTTTTAAGGACCTAAATGAAATTAAATGATAAAAATATAAAGTAAATATACTTTAAAACAACTCAAATTCAAAATTTATCAATATAAATTATTTCGATTAAAATAGATGTGGTCAATTAAATTTTACTATTTATCATTATTCATCAAAATATGAAAGTTAGTAGAAATGTTCCAAAAATTAATCCAAAATAAATTTTTAAGTCCATATTATATGAAAAATTAAATTTCACTAAATTTAATATATAAATGTGTTAAATACTTGATTTTGAAAGGGTTCTCCATTAAGAAGTGGAAAAACTGTATTTTTTTAAATATACTATTTTATCTGAAAAATGAATTTGACTTTATATCATGTCGAAGAAAATCATATGATTATTTTTATGAAAATATTGGATATATATAAAATTCAAAATGTGGTTAATACTATTCATAACCGTTTTTTGAACGACAAGTTGCATAAGTCGTGGTGCGCTCGAACTCGGTGTTGTGTGTAGCACAAACTATTAAATTAATTTAAAGAGATAACATACTATGAAATACTGGGGTAATACGTTCTCCCCACCTTCAATAATTTGTATCCTCGCAATTTGAATTTTTTCTTTGAAAATAAAAGGTTGGAAATAGAAAATACCATTTTGGAAAACCATCATCAGAAATAGGGTTAATAAAATTTTCTCATAATAGGAGGGAAAGTGAAATGAAACATTCTCCACCAAAATAGGATTTGAAATAGGAGAACATTGTTAGAAATTAGAGAATCATAATTGGAGTAAAAATCTAACTATTTATAGGGAGTGAAGGAGGTCATCAATCACAAATAAGTTAACAATAAATGTAAAATTGAGGGTCTCAAATCCATAAATCTATGATGATTTAAAATATCATCAATTAAATAAAACACAAGATATCTGGATAAAACATTAATTATTTTGAAGTAATTTCCTTAATATTTAAGAATTAATTTCTTCATAGAAATAAAAAAATAATACTTGACATGTAGATTTGCAACCATTAACTAATTTTTACCACAAACTCATCTTTCTCTCCAAAAGATAATAAAACTGAAAAATATTCTTCAAAAAAATAATATTATAGGGTTTAAAAAAAAGAATATATAATTTATCTATTATATCATTAAAAACTACATTATACAAATTAGTACATCACGTAGGCCAGTGGTAGGTGAGGCTCCCTTGTTACCCTTTGGTTTTGTGTTCAAGTCTCGTGGCCTTGCCAGACGGGACTGGTTATTACCCGAACTTCGTGTAGTCCTTTTAAAAAAATCACATATAATCTTATGAATTTTTCTAACCATAAACCATAGTATCTAATGTCCAACATAATCCATTCCAACAATTATACTTATCCAAAATACATGTATCAAAACTGATAGTCCAAAAATTTGTAAGGATTGTCAACATAACACAAGGAAAATATCTTTTTTCCACAAAATAACTTGTGAGTACATTCACCATGTATTCTCTTAATACATGGTAACACCCAGAATTACGATAAGACCATATTGATTACATTCAATCTCCCTTATTCTTTATATAATACTTGATATATTTCCTATATCCAAAAATATTAAATATTCCAACAATGATGGAATAAATCAACCGTTATTCAATTCCAAGGTATTGAAGAATATCCAATATAATTTATCCCAATCAACCATCTATTATTAAAAAATTAGTACCACAGAATCAAGACCATATTAAGGTTTATATTTCCTTCATCAATGTATTTTCTGAATATTATAACTTCTTATTGAGTCACTTTTCATAGTAACATTTAATCTCAAATCCTCAATGATATAGTACTTCAATACAATCCTTATATAGTCTATAATTCTTATAACTTTTACATCATTAATACAATACTAAAATGACCTTATTCATTTTTTTAATAAGAGATGAGACCTTTCTTAGAAAAGAAAGGCCCCTCCATTGAAAAAAAGAAAAAAAAATTACACCAGTCTGAAAATAGGATTCTTTTCACAAGCTCTCTTAAGAAGAGGTAAAAATTCACCATGATGATAATCATACCAAAGCAAATCAACATCACCAACATCTTTATTTTCTGTGCCATCTTCCACTGAATATTCTTATCGAGAAGTGTGATTGATGATGTGATGCATTGAGTAAAGAGAATCTGAGTAATTGTTCCAATGATTAGAAAGATTATAAGACATGTAATGAGATCCCAACCTGACAGCTGAAACAATAGTTGTAGAATTTCTCTCAAGAGAGAGATTATTCCACCCATCTCTCCAAGCTTGTTACACCGCAACAATAAGACCATGCATATCATCTATAGTTGAAGAAGAAACGACCCATGAACTATGAAAACGACCAAGAAAACCACCTTGGTGATCTCTGAAGATAGAACCCTCACCTAAGCGATCCAGATTGCCTTGAGAAGCCCCATCAAAGTTGACATTAATCCAAAAAAAGAAATGGAATCTACCTTAATTCTTCAAAAGTGCCATGCATAGGACTGAAATAACTTTTTTACTCGAATCCGATTTAGAATGGTGAAGTCATGAATTGAAATGGATCATAAATTTCTTCTTGGAATGTGGGCCTCCTGAATAGCAGTAAGAATCAAGCAAGAGCATTTTGGGCCTAGAATGACACACTAGTGTGGAGTACTTGATTCTGGATATACCATATGTAATGTAGAAACTATGATGCCACAACAAGAAATAAATAAAAAACAGGTTGGAAAGAGAGAGGGACCCCCATCTATGAATGAATTCTCGAATGAGATTCATCTGTGGCAATGATATTTCAAATAAATATCCAATGAATTTCCATATTGAAGTAGCTGCAACATAGCTAAGAAAAATATGATTTGAGACCTCCCTATGTTCATGGAAAATAGAACATGAGGAACCAAATGACAATCCATAGTTTTGCAGATATTAATCTTTTCGGATTTTCTAATGAGAAACACTCCAAGCCAATATAGACCGAGATAGCCTAATGAAATTCTTTTTCAAACCCTTCATCCACCAAAATCCCACAATGCAATTAAAAGAGAACCGGTATAATAAAACAGAATAAAGAAAACCATTAGGAGCAGGTTTCCATGCCAAAAAATACACCATGTTAGATAAATAATACTTGTTAACAAGATTCATAATTTTTTCTAGAAGATCCTCCATGTTAACCACATGGTCCCTAATAGGAATATTCAAATCCATGTCAGTGTCTTAATGCCACACCGAATCAACAATAAGAGTATCAAAACAATTTTCCTTACACAAATCAAGAGATTAATCCTTATAAACATGTCATCTTGAATGCCACTCAATTAGGCGGAAAAATTTGAAGGTATGACAAATAGAAAAATCAAGATGATTAAAAGTTCACTTCATAAGCCTATCCATAAATTTAGCCCAAAGGAAAGATAGTGCCTTTGAGTTATTATTGAGGAGTCTCGACATAAAAGAACCGTGTAGAGAATCATTGATGATCTCAATGTTTTGTATACCTAAACCTCCATCATCACACAGTTTACAATAGTTGCTCCAAAAAAACCATATCTAGTTTCCACTCATGAATGTTCCCACTCAAGATGATGTTCATGAGATAAAAATTGATATTCTTTTTGAGTGAAATAGTATATTTGTACACCATAAAATAATTAACAAACATGGAGACAATAACAAAATTAACCAAGAAAACCCTACGATACTTGGAGAGTGTTTTTCATTTCCAAGAAGCAAGTTGACTTCTGACCTTGCTAAGTATATTTGAGAAATAGAAATCCTTGTTCCTCCCCTAAAAAAAGCACCCCCGAATAATTTGAGGGTATAACCCACTCATGAATGGCCAAATCTCTAAGAATATCATTCTCCATAGAAATAGAGATCTTCCTTCCAACGTAAACAAATGATTTGCCTTAACTTATTTCTTGAACTGAGATAGATGAGTAGTGAGAATGGTATCAATGGATATTCTTGATATTTCTATTATCTCTCTTAGTGATAAATAATAATTTCATCCTCATATAACAAGTGAGTAGGAGAAACCAAACCATGGATGACATTAATCACCATCATATTCTTATTCTTTTCCATAATGGAGGGATGTTTGATAAGGTAATCCTATGAAATTGAGAAAATAATAGAAGAAATGGTGTCACCTTGTATGAACCCTATGGAACAATCAAAAAATCCCTTGGGGGATCCATTAATAAGGAAAGAGATAAGAGAAGATATAAAAATGGAAAAGAACAAACCAATAAAGACACCATTAAACCCAAACATTTCAAGAACCTTGCAAATGAATCTCCAGACCATTGTGTCAAGGGCCATCCTGACATCAAGCATGAGAGCAATGTTTCCACACCTCATTGATTTCTTTAACATATTGGCATAATCAGAATCAGTGATAAGAAAATACTGAATCAATCTATCATTGAAAAAACCAAACTAATTTGGAGAAATGATCTTTCCATTAATCAAAGCCAACCATGAGGCCAAACTTATACTAATGACTTTGAAGATATAGTTAACTAATGAAACCAGCCAGATGAGATGTATTTCATTTTCATTCACTACCTTTGGAATTAGAGCCAGAAACTGAGCATTCAAACCAGGAGGAAGGAAACCCCCATTAAATAAATGAATGACAAGCCTGCAAGCATAATATTTAATAATATCCGATTATTCTTGAAATAAAAGATTACCCATACCATATGAGTTTGGGGAAAATTCTGATTTGAGACTGAAGGCCTCTTCATTAATCACAAGATTCAATGGAATAATTGTGAGATTGATGTTGCCTTGATGTACCACATGTATGGGAATGATACCTTCCAAAGGGTCATTAATAAGGGAAGACCAATTAAAGAGGTCCCTGAAATAAGACATCACTTGACATGAAAGATCCCCCCTATTGTCAACAATCTGATCCCCTTTTTTTAATAATGTAAGGGGCCTAGAAACCTTCTTTATCGTTTGGAGATAATTAAAGAACATAGAATTCCTATCACAATCCTTTAACCATTTTTCATGTAAAATATCTCATTTCTAGGAATCATTAATATTCAAATGTTTATTCAGCTTTGAAATGCACATTGATTCCTCCTGAACATCACCTTAGAAGTAAGACAAGGTATATTGTTCTGGTAAATTCTGGAGATAATCTTCAAGAGATGATATTTCCTGGTCAAGATAACTAAAATGAACATTGCTCCATGTTTTAAGATCTCTTTTAAAGAGTTTGAGCTTGATGACACTTGAAAAATCATCCTTTCAGCAATTCAAAGATCTCCATGTTTCTTAAACAATGGATCTACACTCAGGTTGATTGATCCATGCCTTGTTGAACATAAAAGGTAATGGAGGTTGAGGATCCTTTCCCACTAATTCAAACAAATGGGATGATAATCTGAATTGAATATGGATAATGTCGTAAAAGAAATGGAATCCCAAGAAGAAAAACAGTCTTCATTGAAAAAATCCATGTCAATAAGACTAACAGCAAACATGTTCAAAAACATTCTATACCATGTATTATAGCCCCAACTAGATTGACCAAAAACAACCTATTAGAGTCAATACAAGCTCTAAACTCCATAGATGAAAAATATTTGGACATAGACCCCAATTTCTCATCATGATTCATGATGGCATTGAAATATCCCATGACTAACTAAGGACCATTAATAGTTCACTTGAGGTTATCAATATCCAGCCATTAGCTTCTATGATCCTTATAGTTGTTAAAAGCACGCACAAAGGTACAAAAATACTGAGAACCAAGGTACCTAAATGAACAAGTGACAAGATGATCATTACTAACAATAGGAGAATTATCTAAAATAGGGTAATGTTCCAAATAACCTTATGATCTCTGATATATAGTTCTTTCAAATAATCAGTTGAAAACCCAAATCTTCTAAATTAGCAATGATAGATGAAAATATTCTTTTTTGGTTTAGTTAAAAAAATTAGGAGAGGTATATGAAGCTGAATAAAAATCCTTATATACCTTAAAGTGTCCCAATTAGCCAACCTCTAGAAATTATAGATTAGAATCTTCATTTAAATTGGTTACCGGTGTGGTGACCCCTTTTTTAGAGCCTATAATTTATGTCTTTCGTGCTTTGGGGACCTCCCATCTAATTTTTTGGGGATTGAAGCATCACGGAAAAGATCACCAATATTGAGGGTGGAACTATCTCCCTTTCATTTTGTAAGATGTATCCCTCTATCACCATTGCCTGGCCACGACTGAAGAGAAGAAGTTTCAGCCTCACTGCCAATCCTGACTTCCACCAGATTATCAAAACGATCCTCTAGAGGATCAAAATATCACTGCAACATTATTCCATCAGATTGAAGAGTAAAAAATACATTGAATTCAGGATTAACATGGAACTTTACCATTTCAGAAGTAGGAAGAATTTCTGGGGAATTCAAAACTACATGACTTGAAAGCGATGATTTACCCCGGATTTCTGCATTAGGATTAGTTGAAATCACATTACTAGAATTTCTCATAACATTGGATGTGATAACTAAATCCATTATATCTTCTAAACTAACATGAATATATATACTGCGATTTATAGAAACACTGTTTGTAAACACATCCCCACTTCAGGCTGATGAAATTTGCAAACTATCATAAACATGTGCGCAAACATTGGAAGAAACTCAATGTTCAATGCTGGAAACGTCATCTAGAGAAGGGACCTTCTCATCCTGCATACCCCTAACCAAAAAAACAATATCATTAGAGATGTATTAAAGCAAGATACCTACCACCAGTTCAAAATGATGACCCAAAACCATATAAAAAATATATTTTTATAGAGTAGAAAATAGGTCATTATCATTAGGAAAAAACATTTTGGTTGTAGGGACAATCAAAGCCCCACTATCTTTCTCCTTTTCCTCCACTAAATCATCCCATGAATGATTCAGTTAAGAAGATCGATTGACTTGAGACATAGTAGGAGTCTTGGAAGATGAATTACCGATCTGAGCCTTAAGAGGTTGTGATGCCTCTACTTTCTTCCAAGTAGATCCTTTTTTATCAACCATTTCATTCCTTCCACTTCTATTTTTATTATCATTGATACATTCATGGGACATAGGATCATAAATTACCTTATTATGTATAACTCTCGCATTTACCACCGAGTGACCTTCAATCTTGCATACATCAAAAAATGAAGGCACATATTCTTATTCAACTATAATATTATATGTGAGTCCATTAGCAATAAAGTATTTATTGGTTGGCCTTTTAAATTCCAAATTAACATCCATAAGAATCCTAGAAAATAATCCCATCTCATCATCTAGGGTCCTCTACTCCAGTCTAATTTGAGTACCAAGGCATGATGCAAGATAATTGAGGATCCTTAAATGCCAATATACCCAATTCTATCAATGAAGTCTAACACATATTTGGGAATTTTATTGCATGAGGTTGAATGGATTGAAATTCACATTCCATTAAGATAATCTTATTACTCCAGATTTAACTATAAATTACCAAAACCCCAATCCACATTCATAGATTCCTTTGAATAAAAAAGGACGTGAAAATAACCTCCCCTAATAGGAATAAGTTTCTAGTCTCAGTTTCCCCATCAGTGAGACACCCTACTTTTCAGATCTATATTAGACCAAGGATGATCAACTTTGAAGTAAATAACATGACCCAAGATCACAAATTTGTAGAGTGTGATTCATTGTTGCAAAGAAATTGGATCATCCACCACTAAGAATCCACCATTATCATGTATGATAACATTGGAGGACCTCAATGATTTGTCCTTGTATGGTGCTAATGAACCAGAAATAGAAAGTGCCTCCGCGAAGGATAATCCCTTCATCATCAAAATCTAGGTCCCCTAAAGGATCCAAATCATTGATATGATCCTTCAAAAAGGGTAGACCGACTTTGAAATCGCAATACCATTTAGTATTAAAAGATTCCAGTGAGAAGTCTAAGAAGAGAATCATGAATTTGAGAATTTCCATTTCTATCGCCAAACTCTAGGCCATCCATCGCTCTCTCTAGGTATAGTTATAATTATAGGATCAATGACACAATTCTCTAATAACAAAATAAGAACACTAATCATTCATTTTCTTCTACGGTAGTACCATAACTTTATTTTTATCCAAATGTATAATTTAGGGTATACGCTAATGATTAATACATTGATTTGTGTAGTGTTAAAACTCATTGCAGATGAAGAATTATATATTTGAAACCTTTTTCACACCATTTAAATTACCTAATTAGTGTCCTTTCTTTCTACACTTATAACAAACTCTCATTTCCTACAAATATTTACCAAGATGATTCTTTCAATAGTTATCACATATGGGAAGATCTTTTTTCCTATATTCCCTTTATCCTTATTTCTCTCTACTATCATTTTCATTTCATTCATCCCTTCAAATCCATAGGACTCATATAATTCTTTACTTATCTTATTAACACATGATAATATTTCATAATATGATGAGAATATGTGGTAGACTATTTCCCTTTAAAATGTTGTCTTGATACCATGAAAGATATTATTCTTCTTACTCTTTGGACCATGTGTATTGTTGGAGTTCTCATTCCATCTACTGGGTGCAATTTCTAAACAATGGTATATACTCGGATAGTTTATGAATCACAATGCATAATTCCAAACATGTAAAAAACCTAATGCATATTGAATATTTTAAGCATTTATACTATGATCATAAATATAATTCATTGACAAAGTGTTTTGTCAAAAATTCTTTATAGTGGTTTGTAAATAAAATGTGAATTATCCTATGCATATCCCCCGAGAGTGTGGTAACCAATAGTGCAGAACGGCCCGTTGTCAGGTACCAGGCTACCGCGGGTCAAGCCTAAAACTCCTTGTACAGGTTTTCAATCCTTTGTACATCTATTCTAGAGTTGGATCTATATGCTTGTATCCAGAAATGGATATATTTCATGGAAAATTTACAAAATATCTACATTACCAATATTCTAGAAAATTATTTTATTATAATCCTCAAAACACTATCTTAGGTTTATGTTATCTAATAATATTTTTTCTAAATCTATCTTCAAAGGATTATACAAAAAATCCTATGATTCCAACTGTAACGCCTCGGCCTATAAAGCCCGGAGTCAGGGCATTATTTTAATACATTGGAATTATTACAAAGAATCAAGTCCCAATGGACCGATCCGTTTAGAATACTTTGAAGTATAAGATACAGACATGAGTTTTACATTACATTATAAAATGAAAAACAACATCATTGTGTTTTTTTAATGCACTGATATACCTTAGATTATCCTTCCAAGTCAGTCATAATATATTTCTTCGAATCCACGGAAAAATAAATCATAGAAAGCGGTGAGATCAGATTCTCAGTAAGGGTAAATAATATAGAAGAAACTAAAAACATTTAAGGAATGATCTGTAATAAAAACAAAATCCTTTAAAACAAAATCTTGAACATAATATTGAAAAAATAAATCCAACAATACCATGTACACATGCACATGGATATTATAATAATAGAATAATCATATGCAATAACTAATTTCATAATGATGGAATTCATAATGATGGAAATCGTAACCACGTAGTCAAGGCCTTGTGCCAAGACTATAAATAATGATTTAGTCATGGCCTTGTGTGCAGACACTGGTTTATTTCATGAGACCTACCAATGCATCGAGGAGTAATTGCAGGCTCCACCCATCACCAATGAAGTCCAATTCATTTCTCATATGAAACCATAACATAAACATTCATCTTAAAAGTAGAATTAAAAATTTCAATACATTAACCATTAATCATAAATGGTATAAAAATAGCACATTAACTATCAAACATATCATAACTCATTCTATACAATATTGAATATTGTATTTACAATAAAATATCCTTAATCAAGAATAATATCCCAAATGGATGTTGACATAGTTGAAAATGATTAGTGAATCTCTTTGTGGGAAATATCTCTTTTTCATGAAAACCTTTAAAAGGAACACAATTTAGAAAGGTATACATTTAAATAAAATTTTATAATCTAAGTGTCCCATACAAATTTTAAAATTATAAAAGGAATAAACATTTTAAAACATTCATGTCCATATAATAAAATTCATAAAACCATTTTGAAAACATGGAAATTAATGGGAATGATTTAGAAGAATAAACATTTAAACAATTTATAATGATTTTTTAGTTCAATTGTTCCTTAAAAAGAATCCTTTTGAAAAAACATTTTTGAAAAATGGAAATGGATAATAAATATGTCCCAGTAAAACCATATACATAAATAATCTTGCATAATAATTAGATTGAGAATTAACCCATACATTGTACTTTATTTTATTCGAGGGTACGTTTACCCTCATATATAATGACAATAGAATTTATTTAATTATAAAAAACAATATTCATATTTATTATTTCGTACATGATTAATTTATGACTTTATAATGACCATTAAAAATAATTTCCATGATTCTGAATCATTTTTAGTATAATCATTTTCTTTATTGTATGTGTTTAAACATGTTATTCTTAATCGTATCACATAGATTATGATGTAAATACTTACCGAATATAAATAATGATTTATATATCATATATATTTATAATATAAATATGTATAACAGATATTTATATATATATATATATATGAAATAGAATCACCATTCAAGAAGACGGTAGTCCGTACGTAAGCATGGCCGTTATTTCTATTTTCTTATCATATTGAACGGATGTAAGTGATTGAGATATATGTAAATACACACACACACACACACACATATTTACAGTAGAAATATTATGTCATATAATACATACTTTTTATTAATATAATATTTATAATCAACATTTAATGGTGAATGTGGAAATGAATCTCATCGCGTCATGGAGACGGTAAGTCGTACATACTGAAGATCAACGATATCATTTCCTAAATGAAACAATGGTATGGAATTGGATGGTATATTAACTATAAAGAAAAATTAACATGTTATATTTATTATTTTCATCAATTGTACTCATTATTATACCCATCCAAATAAGGATGTGTTAGATAACAAACTACACCACGACGTGGAGACGGTAATCCCCACGTACGCAGGTATGGTGATATTATCATACATAAGATGGATAGAATAATGAATATTGTTGTATAAAATTTTTAATAACATCTCATTACATATAAGTTACTGGATTTTTTATTGTGGTATGGAAACAACAATGAAAGAGGAAGTGGAAGATGAAAATAACAATGAAAGATGTGATTAAATTATTACCTCTTCTTCAGGTGCTTCTTTTCGCTTTGATCAAAAGGGGTCATTAGGTTGGCTTTATGATCAAAGTAAGGCCTCTAAGTTGAAATTAGGGTATTAGGGAGGATACTTCATCAGGGGTTGGATGAGCGAAATGGCATTGGAGGTGTGATTTTGAGATAAGCGGATGTTCCCTTTTATAAGAGAGGTGAGGGACACATTTGGGAAAGCTTGAAATATTATTTTATTATAAAATTATTTCTCTAATTGATCAAAATTTATTTATTTAAAGGTTAAGGTTGGTAAGGTTATAAATATTATCAAAAAATAGGTTTTAGTCAAATTTATGTCACAATATTATCCTTATCTGTTAGATTTATGTCTTAGTTAAATTGGATAACATTTACAATGTCTCATTGTATTTTTATATTATATGGTTAATAAACATTCTATAAACAAGAAAAAAAATCTTAGGTGGTTATATATTGACATATATGACCTTATCTATTTCCTTCGGCCAAACCATAGGTTTTTAAGAAAATTATATGATTTTAAAAAATGTATTTGTTTTAAAAACTCATTTATGTCAATTTTGACACTATTTAGTATTATATTTTTTTAAAAGTTATAAAAGCTTTATCACTTTGATAAAAATATATTTTATCAATCCTATCATGTATAATTAAACTATAAAATTCATGGAAGGCATCAAAAGTCTCAATTTACATTTATGTTTATATTTATAATATCAATTATTTTAATATTTTATTAATAATGTAATCCCTGCATCATCATTGTATCAAAAATAAATTTAAATATTTTTTGTGTACCAATTATTAATATAATACCATGATGTAGGAAATCATTTTAGTTTTATAATGAATATTTATAGTCAAAATAATCTTATGTATAACCCTATATTAAAAATTGTTTAGTTATTAAACATTGAATTTTACACTTTTAACTATTCTTTAAATAAAATAATAATTAATGTACTAATCTAATATAAATGGATCAAAAGGATGATATTTTATTATTAAGGTTGATTTTGGTTGAAATAAACTTATCCAATAGAATTAGGACATGTGTTAGGGTAATTATAATAACATTTTTATCTTTAATTACACTATTAACTTTTAACAGCCGTAAATAAAATTTAAAAGTTACTATTGAAAAAAGAATTATTTTCATCCTATTAAAACAAATTTTACTTAATGATTTCAACAATGAATCTATTATTTTTTAAATTCAAATTACCTAAGTGGAAACATCACGTTTTATGCAAATTTTCAAATGTGCCTAGATGGTCGGTAAAAGACGGTAAAAAGTTAAATAAAATTATATATATATAATCTTACAATAGAATGAATACACTGAATTAAACTAGACTGATATTGGTATCATTTATCTATTTTGAATTATAATAAATTTAAATAAAATAAATAATTATTTAAATACAAAGTCAGTTATAAACTGTAACGCAGTATTTTCATAATTCATAAAAAATGAATGTTTTCAGAAAAATACCAAAAAATATCCCAATGATATTTTTGATAATAATAATTCAAAAATTATAAATATTTTAACAAACTCACAACATAGGAGTTTAATTTATTAATTTAAAATTAATACCCATTGTCAAAACTAGAAAGTGATTTTTTAGAAAGTAAAAACTATCAAAATATTAATATGGGTTTATTTCCAATATAATTTTGAAATTACTTATATTGACCTAAATTATAATATATGATAAAATTATAATCTAAATATTATTTAATACCACTCAAATTCATTATTTAACATAATAAATTATTTTAATTAAAAATGTTTATTTCAAATTAAATTTAATGTTTTTCATTGTTCATCAAAATATGAAAGATATCAGAAAAGTTCCAAAAATCTATTCAAACTAAATTTTTATGTCCCACTTATTGAAAATAATTTTATTTCAAAAAATTGAATATATAAAAGTGTTAAATATTGGATTTAAAAAGGTTTCTCTATTTAAAGGCAGAAAAACTGCATTAAAAAAATGCTTCTTTTATTTGAAAAATTGAATTTGTCCTCATATCATGTCAAAGAAACACAAAATTTTATTATTAAAATTATATAGGATATATATAAAATTCAAAATCTGGTTAATACTATTCATACCCACTTTTTTGAATGGCTAGTTTTGTATGTCGTGGTGCACGCGAACTCTGTGTTGTGTGTAGCGTAAACTATTGAATTACTTTAAATAGATAATGTACTATGAAATCATGGGGTGTTACAATCAACATCTTATAAACCCAATAAGGTCCCATCTGAATTGGAACTATAAAATGGTTATAGATCATTGTATACATTATATAGCTTATAATCCTCATTGATTCCACCATGTGATTCTCCCCAGGATCATAGTGAAACTAAGCACATAATATCAGAAAAAAAAACAATGTCGGGTTTGTATGTTATTAGGTGGACACATCTAAAAATTATTTATTTACATCCTCTCTGATCAACATATGTTCCAGCCATATATTCAATGAAATTATTGCCAAAAACTATATTAGTGTAAATACCCTTACATTACGCCATTCCAAACTGTTTAACAGTTATCATGATTCATTTAAATTTGATAGAAAAATAGGATCATCCCCTTGAATTATTTGAAATCATATAAAATATTATTTATCACTCAATATAGACATCCCAAAAATACCCCTAAATATCATAAAAACACTTAACATAGATTATAATTGTGACCAGAAAAAATTTATTTCATCAACATATACTATGATAATGAGATAACCAATGGACTACTTGTTAGTATAATGATTACTACCAACTTTATCTTTTGGGAAATTTGTACTTCTCAATAATGCATCAATCTTGGCATGCCAAGATCAAGGGGCCTATTGTTTGCCGTATAATTCTATCCTCATCCCAAATAAAATGACCCCTTATTTATAAAGGAGAAAACACCCAATATGATCAATGAAACATTTATCTTTATGAATTCCATTTATAAAAGATGATTTTAAATCTATTTATTAAATCATGATATTTTGTGATCTACCATTACCAGAAAACATAATAATACTCCAAATTCATTCAACATTTGAAAATTTCTCTTTAAATTCAGTACATTACATCAAATAGTACCCTTTGAAAACCAGTTATTCTTTATTATTTATTATTTCACATTTATCATTTCTATTGTTTTTGAAAAACCAATTACTTCCAATGATGTATTTTAGGACATTATGCCATCATAAAAGTGGATTTATTTTCTTTTGGATCATGTTAATCATTCATATTATCATTTCATTATTTATATCAAATATACTCATATAGAAGAAAATGTTGATGTTATAAAATAAGGGTATTTTGTTGTTCTAATCATATCCTAGTTCTAGATTGTATAGATGAATATTTTTGGAAAATAATATTCTCAGAATCAAATGTTTATATTTCATTTGATGCCTATACCTCTAATCCCCAAAAAATTATTCATCATTATTTATGTGTGAGATAAAATCAAACATTACATGCTCATTTTAATACTATTATATAACCTATCAATTTGAAATCTCAATGTTTCCATCTCCATCAAATTAATCATAATACCTAATAAAGTCATCAATTCCATGATGATTTTATTTGATCTCTAATTTTGAACAATCCATTGAATTTAATTATATTTATATACTATTTTTAGAAAAAACAATTGTGAATATATCCTCAAAATGTCCAATCATGAACTCATTAATCAATGTATCCTTGATTTTGTTCTTTATATTCAAGTAGCAGGGGCTTCAAAATACAATAATATATTTTTTAGTTATATTTTTGTGATACCATATTTCTTTTGAGGTATTGTGTATCTTTAGTATCACTAAGAACATACAATGATTATACAGAGTTGTTTACACAAATCCCATTTAAAATAAATACAAAATGTTTTTTTCATGAATATTAGATCTTTCTATGTCCACAATGGTCCAATTATTTCTTTCCTCCACACCAATTGATTAGGGAATATATGTCATGATGAATTATTTATTTATTCCATGATTTTCTATATATATCTCACAAGGAATAAATGTATAGTTTATTTCGGTACCAAACATCACTTTTGTGATATATACCCCCAATTCCATTCTCAACATGCCTTCCAAAAACATTATTCATATTAAGACCCTCTAATTTGTTCAATATAATGTTATAATTAATAATCCATGTACAAAAATGAAAAAAAGACAATCAAATGAAGACCACACATGTTGTAATTATACTTTATGAGACATAAAACATTTGAAAATACAAGTTCCAATGCACTAGTGGATCTAATATCCACATTCTTTCACGTTCCATTAATTATAACACCTTTTATTCATGTGTTATAAAATAATTCTCAAAACGATTTTAGCATGGGATGTTCTTTTACAGAATCATGTTTATAAATATTTATAATGTTTTTCTTGACAAGAAGGCCAAGTATTTTAATCTTCATATCTTTATTTTCCGTGAAAATTATATACCAGGAATTGGATGTGACACCAATTTAAAAAAATGTCTCCAATTGTTATCTTAATTATTATGATGCCACTTCCATATTTTTATATTGTAATAATGTATATGTTATTTTTAAAAAACAAAATATTTTAATTCATTAAAAATTATATAAAGCTATGAAAATTGTTTTTATTTTCTTCCATAAAAAAATGTCTGAATATGAGTCATTTTGACTCAATCTCAACATTTCCAAAACACTAATTTTCAATGTGATATCATTTATAAATGTAAAAAATCCTAATTCATGATCATCCACATCTTTATATATTTTTTTATACCTAGTCAATCCTGATGTTCAAACACTATCAATGACACAAGATCTTCTTATCTTTATATATTGAACACCACATCAACTATAAATGAATTTTGTGTCATTATTGATTTCCAATATCTCTCCAATTTTCATTATAATGGAACTACCAATGGATATTTTTCGCTAACAGCCCATATAAATTCCATTATCTCTCATATATTCCACATATTTATTTTTTGAATTCAAAAAGGTTCATCGTAGTATGTTTTTATAGATTTTTTTTCACATCCTAATTTTTTGGAGACATGTTATTCTTTACTTCAGAACTTCTACCGCAAGATGCATATATTCTGTCATGTTTACAGATGTAGTGCCAATAAGTGTAATCTATTTATCTAAAAATACCATAAAATTAATAATAACCATTTAATAAAAATTCTTTGTTCAATTTATAAGGATCTTTATGAAATTATAACCCGAATTTTTTATTTTACTTTTCATATCATCTATGATCATGATTTTTATTCAAGAAGGCTGATTTTTATTATATTCCATTTTAATGAGTAGATGTAGAATAATGTTTCAAATCATCTAATTTACTCGTTCTTTTAAAAAAATTATAATAGGTATTTTTATTCTCGGAAAAAAGGATTCACATTGTTTAGTGATGTCAATTATATAATTAAACAGAAATAATATACAAAAAATATCATCTATTTTAGGTGGTTAGTATTTAATATCAATTTATTTTTTAATGTTATATTTCACCCTTTAAAATCCTTTTCATCCATAATAATTTTTTATTTCATTGTTCTCATTTATTATTTCTTAATTTTTTCCAAATAAGATCTCTTTTTATATTTTTTACTCAAAACAACCTTCAAGTCGAATTTCATGATCTCATAACTGAAATCTATCTATCTGTTGAGGGATTCTAAATTTTATTCAACATTCTTCCCACCAACTTAATTTATGATTTTAGCTTCCTTTATCAATATTTTATTTTTTTTGAAGACGAGCCTCTAATTTAGATATGAGCATATGGTTCATGTATGCCTCTACACCACCTTCCACACCACTTCGTGTATAGGTTTCTTAGATCTTCACATGATCCATAAAATTACTATCATTTTTATTTTATTTGTCTTAAGAAAATACTACTGGATTAGTCTTATTCCTATTATTTTCACATCAAGCTTCTATTATTTCATATTTGAAATATTCTCCTGAAGTTTGATATCCAGTTTGTTGATTTAGAGCCATTACACAATATATTATTTAGTAGTTTCACATTATAGTCATCCGAATCACTCTCATAATTTTCCTCTAATGAAATGATGATGAAAACGTGTCCAATAACTCTAACTATGAAGAATTTAAATGGATGATTCCCCTGGTATATTCCATTGAATTTCATAGAATCTTTAGAGATATTATATATTATTACTTTTATTCTTTATCCATGCCATAATAATAATAATCATCATCAAACTCACGATATTATTAAGGTTCTTATACATTTAACTGCAGCTTTTATATGGCTCCAAATTCAATTTCATATTTCACATTCATATTACAGGAATATGTATTTATATTTTTTTATGAAATTTTAATTTTATTTAACTAATATAATTAGTGATATTACATGTCCTCAAGATTAGTCACTTTTGTATCAAATCAGTGATGAAAAAGTTCCCTTGAGTTTCGTCACCATAATACTGTCATCCAACATTTCTCCAAATCCACTAAGGTTACATACTATCTCTTTATCATTATTTATGTCATCATCAATGGATTCAAATTTATCCAAATTTATTGTAACACCCCAAGCTTCCAGGGTACGCTTCTCTTTGAGTAATACAGTAGTGTGTGTTGTACGGAACTTCGAGTTCTAATGCACACCACAACCATTCAAACTAGTCGTTATGAATATTAATACATACTTTATAAAATTTTATAAATTTTATCCTTCAAAATGGAATTCATATTTGGATTCGGAATATCAAAATTATCCTATGGTGATGTTTTGGTATTTTTCTGAAAACATTCAATTTTTGATGAATAGTGAAAAACCCCGAGTTATTGTTTAATAATGAATTTTTATTTAAATAATTATTTATTTTATTTAAATTTAATTAATGTAAAAATAGATAAATAATACCAATATATGTTCATTTTAATTCATTGGAGTTATTTTAGAATAATTTTAGATATATAAAATTGTATTGAACTTTTCATCGTCTTTTACCCACCTCCTAGGAGAATTTTGATATTCACATAAAACATAATTTTAACACTTCTGTGAGTGGAATTTAGAAAATATGAGAGACATGGTTAATATCAAGGAGTAAAATGTGGTTCAAAGAGACGAAGATATTTTTTGGTGAATAGTAACTTTTTACTTTTATTTACCACGGTTAAAAGTAAATAGGGTAATTAAGGGGAAAAATGATATTAATATTCCCTAACACATGTCCAAATTCTATTGGACAAGTTTAGATCGACCAAAAACAACCTTAGGAATAAAATATTATCATTTAGGTCCTCTTGGATTAGATTAGGACATTTATTATTATTTAATTCAAAGAAGTATTAAAAGAGTTAAAATCACTGTTCAATAACTAAAACATTTTTAATATAGGGTTATACATAAGATAAATTCGTTTATAAATATTCATTAGAAAGATGAAAATATTTCTTACATAATTTTATTTTATTTATAATTTTTAGACACTAGATAATTTAATTTATTTATGACACAAGGGTGATACAGTAATTACCTAATTAATGAAATATTAAAATAATTGATATTATAAATATCAAAATAAAGGTAATTTGAGACTTTTGATGAATTCAACTAATTTTATTTGTTAATATGAAATATTATGACGGATTATAAAAAAAATTTCGAAGTAATAATGCTGTTATAAAATAATCAAAAACAAAATACCCAATAGTGTCAAAATTGACATAAAAGAGTTTTTAAAACAATTATTATATTATTAATTTATATTCAATTACTATAAATATAATATTCGGCCAAGAGACTTATATAATTATAGTTTTATCATTAATGGACCACTTGGGGGTCTCTTGGAAGTTTATTGTATGTTTATTGACTATATAATTTAAAAATACAAAGAGACATGGTAAGTGTCAAACTAATTAACTAAGAGTTAAAAATAAATGATAAGGTTAATAAAGTGACCCAAACCTGTCTAAAACCTATTTTTTGAGTTGTTTTATACTAATAACCACATTAGAATTTAAATAATCCACTTTTTAGCCATTAGAAACCAAAGATGAATTTATAATAAAATAATATTTCTAGCTTTTCCTAAGGTGCCCCTCACCTCTATTAAAAAAGGGCACTCCCCCTTCTCTCAAATTAATACCATCAAATCCTTTTGGATCAGACAAAATCTGCCCAAATATCCTCACAAATTTCCTAAATACATCCTAGAGGCCTTATTTTGATCATAAAGCCAACCTAAGGAGCCCTTTTGATCAAATCAAAAGGAAGAACCCGAAAAGTGGTATTATTTTCACCACCCTCTTTCAAGTTCCTTTCTTCTTCAAGTTCTTCTTTATTTGTCTTTCCCATTATAAAATTAAAACTCCAGTATGTTATATATACTGTGATTTTATTTTAAATATGGTACAACCATATTCAGTATTCAATCCATCCTTTTAATGACATGTCACCATACGTGCGTACGTACGGCTTACCGTCTCCACATCGTGGTGTAATTGTTATTCAATAAATTATTATTTGGATGGGTATAATAATGATATATAATTCATTTAAATAATTAATATAACATGATAATGATTCTCTATATATGATATAACATACAATTATATATTATTTTAATATTAAAATATTGATATTGTCGCTCGTGCGTGCGTACAGACTACCGTCTCCACAAATGCGATGAGATTCATTCCCCATCGTATCCATTCAACAATAATTCTAATTTGATGATTAAAAGTAAATTTTAAGAACTTCATATCATTCTAGATATGAATAAGATACAACCTATCCATAAAAAACTCGAATTATGTATCAAAACATATAAAAGAAAATGAGTAAGTTAACACCCGAAATGACGATAATACTAAAATATTATTAACAAATCACTATTAGAAGATCATATATGATATCATAATTATGTATATGGTTCTTTTATAATTTAATAACAATGTTTTAACTATTATACAGGAGGTTATCATACCATCAACTAAGGAAAATTACAAGGTAATGGTTATTTCACAATCTCTTCATTATCTGAGGGTGTTTATACGTAATTATCTACTGGGACCTATTTATCATCCACATCCATGTTTCATAAAAATGTATTTCAAAACACTCTTACTATTTTACAGATTATGGGTTAAAGTCATTTATAGCCTTTTTTACTTTTTATAAGATGTTTATAAATGAATCTTTCCGTTGTTTTCCTAACAAGGTCCTTTTTAACCTTTTCGACAGAATTAAGGTAAGAATGTCATTTTTAACTTATACAGCAGGTGTGGCTATTTTCCTCCATTATAAAATCGTCAAATCCTCCCTTACAAGATTATAAGACTATTTTTAAAATAAAGGTTTTATTTATAATTTTGTGACTTTTAATTGATTTAAAAAAAAGAGATATTTCTCTCAAAGAGTCTTGATTTCATCTATGTCAACATCCATTGATGGATTTTAAGCTCATTCGAAGTTGATTCATTATGATACAAAACATCCATATTGAATTGAAGGTTTTGTGGTATGTTTGACTATGGATGTGTTATTTTTATACCATTCATGGATTATAGAGAAAGTATTGACATTTTGTATGCTAGTCTTAATATGAATGTTTATGTGATGTTTAACATGTTCATATTAGGAATGCATTGGACTTAATAAGTGACGAGTGGAGCCCGCTATAGCTCCTCGATGCATCAGTAGGTATCATGAGACAAACTAGTGTCCTGGCACGAGTTCTTGACAAAATCTTATTTGTAGTCTTGGCACGAGGCCTTGGCTACTTGGTTATGATAATTTGGAATTATGCATCCCATCATTATGAATATAGGTATTGATATTTCATGTGATTATTCGACTAGTGGAATATCCATGTGAATAAGTAAATGGCATTATTTCCTTTTATATTTTCCATATTATGATGAAGTTCAAGTTTAAAAAGCTTTTTTTAGTTATACATTGCCTTAAATGTTTATGTTTATTTATGAATGTTTCTGCTATAATGTTATCCTTACTGAGCATCTGAGCTCACCCCTTTCAATGTTTTATTTTTCCCAGGATGTGAAAAGTATTTAATGAATGACCTATGGGGATAGTATGTGGAGATATGAGTGTTGACTATGGAGACTATTTTGTTTTCGTTTTCATTTTATGATGTAATGTAAGACTTATGAATATATCTAGTGTTTCCAAAGTTACTAAACTAATCGGTCTTTTAGGATTTGTTCTTTCTTGAGATCATGCCAATGTTATGTAGTAATGCACCGACTCTAGGTAACTGGGGTCGGGGAATTATAGTTGGTATCATAGGATGTTTAGTAAAAACCATGGAAGCTATATTTAGATAAACCTAGATAAGAGAACGTAGTCCTAAGATGGACTGTGAGGATTAGTATAGAAGAACATCCTAGAATTTTTGTATTGTAGTGATTTTGTGAGTTTTCCAAGAAATACATCCCTGTCTAGATACGAGCTGGTATAGGAAGCTCTGGAACTAATGTACCTAGGGGTAAAACCCAAAAACACCGCTTTGAGGAAGAATCGAACGGGAACTGGTGCACGACAATGGGCCTTGCTGCACTCTTGGTTATGACACTCCCAGGGGATATGTTTAGGATAATTCTCATTTTCTTTAAAAATCATTATAAATGGTTTATGAGTATATACATCCTCAAAGGAAACATTTTTTTATGATTATGGATTATATCCATAAATAGTTCAATTTATTTTATGTGTTTTACAAGTATGGAATTATGTATTTTGATTCATAAACTGATCTACTTTATGCCATTGTTTAGAAATGGTGCCTAGTGGACGGAATGGAAACCATATCAATAAAGACACTCAATGTAGGGATTTCCCTCCTGCTCAAGATAATTATAGTGGAGCTGGTGATGCAACTGGTGTTGATCAGCTAATCACCATACTTAGACAACTCACTCAGGTTATGAATAACAACCATAACAATATGGATCACCCTGATCAGCAGCGTGGAGGATCAATGTTAGATCGCTTCATGAGGAAAAAACCACCAACATTCAATGGGAGTACAAATCCCATAGTAGCTGAGCAATGGATAAATACCTTAGAGAAAATATTCCATGCCTTGGGGAGTAGTGAAAGGGAAAAAGATGTCATTGTAGTTTACCACCTCCCTAGAGATGCTGATCAATGATGGTCATTGATTCAAAACACGAAGGAAGATGATGAAGTATCAGATATGGAATGGAGGGAGTTCAAAGAGCTGTTCTTAGAAAAATACTTTCCTCCAGACCATCGAGTAGATATAGAAAGGAAATTTCTGAGTCTGAGGCAGAAAGAGGATGAAAATGTCACAAAGTATGAGGCTAACTTTACAAGGTTAGCGAGGTATGCTGCAGATTATATACATAACCCAATAAGTAAGATTAATCATTTCTTTGATGGTTTAAAACCATTTCTCCATTGTGCATTAGACTCATAAAACTTTTCATCATAAAACGATATTGTCGTGTGTGCTATCAAGACAGAAAAAAAATTCTCTAAGTCTTATGAATTTAAATCAAAGAAAGAGAGGAACATATCTGCGGATCAATATGGAAATGGAAATAAGGGGAAGAAGGGAAAAGTTGAAAATCCATCATGTAGTAAATGTGGGAAGAAACACCCCAGTACTTGCCTAAAAGGAATGGGAGTCTGTTACAAGTGTGGTGAAGAAGGCCACCAAGCTCATGATTGTAAGGGAAAGAGAGTTTCTGTCAACGTGGAATGCTATAATTGTAGAGAAATGGGTCATTATGAAAATGAATGTCCTATGAGTCAGGGGAACTTGCCTTGGAAAAGGCCAGGGGATCAAGGCCAAGCTTGTGCTATCACTACTGCTGAGGTAGAAGCTCCGAAAGACGTGGAGGAAGGTAATTTAATGGTTTCCTTATGTTTAGAAAATGATTTATTTGATTCTGGATCATTTCAATTTTTTCATATCTTCACAGTTTTCTAAGAAAATTAGATATTTCAAATTTGATTTAACAAAGGAGTTTTCAGTTAAAACCCCGAAGGGAAGTATCATTGCTACAAAGGTCTGTGGATCTGTTCCTATCAGGGCATATAAATGTTCTTTATCTACTGATCTCATCATCATACCCATGACTGAATTTGATATAATCCTTGGTATGGATTGGCTTTCGGACCATTATGTGAAAAAATTTTGTAAGAAGAAAGAGGTTACGATTTTTGATGATGATGATAAGAAACACCTTGTCTTTAGAGAAGAATCGTCACCACCTAATTTTTATTTAGATCAACCCCCAATAGCTCAACTAAATGAAATTATTGGGGAGGAAGAGAATGAAATGACTGAGGGTGAGGAAAGGAATGTTCAAATAGAGTATGTACCTATTGTGAATGAATATGTAGATGTGTTTCCGGATGATTTACCTGGACATCCTCCAGAATGAGATGTTGAGTTTTCCATTGATTTAATTCTAGGATCAAGGCCTATATCAAAGACCCCTTATAGAATGGCCTCTTTGGAATTTGTTGAAATAAAGAAACAACTGGAGGAATTGAGTAATAATGGATTTATTCTCCCTAGTGTTTCTGTAACAGCCCGAGATTTTATGAAAACTATTCTTTTTTTAATTTTATTAATGTCTTGTGTTGTACGCTACCCCAAAAGGAGCTTGCACAACACACATCCTTGACTTGCCTTGCATTACACGCAATCACGACCTTCCTCGATAGCGTGTGTAGTACGCAATACCGAGTTTCACTAAACAACGATATGCTATTATAATATTATTATAACTAGCCGTTATAAATAGTAATAACAAACTTTTAAAATTTTAGAAATTTTAGCTCTCAAAATGGACTTCATTTTTGGATTCGGAGTATCGAATTTAGCCTAAGGTTAAATTTTGGTACTTTTCGAATAACATTCATATTCTGATGAATAGTGAAAATTACTAAATTATAATTAAAAACAACTTTTTTAATCGAAATAATTAATAGTGATAAATTATTAATTTGAGTGATTTTAAAGTATATTTAGAATATATTTTTACAATTTAATACAATGTTGGTCATTGGTTGTAATTTCACATTTAAACCAGACATAATCAAGTGTCAATCTTTTGATATGTATTGTTTCCTAAAAACACGCTATTTATTTTAATAGCGGGATTTAATTATAAAATTAATTAATGAAACTTCTATGTTATGAATTTGGTAAAATAGATTTCATTTTTCAATTCGGAATATGAAATATAGCTTAGGATGAAATTTTGGCATTGTTCTGAAAAACATCAATTTTTGATGAATAGTGAAACTACTAAGTGGTAGTTAAAAAAAACTGAATTTTTCATAAAACTTAATTTTACCGCTTCTGTGAATGGAATTTCAAAAATCCGAGAGACACGGTTGATGTCAGTAAGTAAAATGTGGTTCAATGAGATGAAAATAATTTTTGGTGAATAGTAACTTTTTACTTTTATTTACCACGATTAAAAGTAAATAGGGTAATTAAGGGTAAAAATGATATTAATATTACCCTAACACATGTCCTAATTCTATTGGACAAGTTTATCTCGACCAAAAACAACCTTAAGTGTAAAATATTATCATTTAGGCCCACATGGATTAGATTAGGACATTTATTATTATTTAATTCAAAGAAGAGTTAAAAGAGTTAAAATCCATGTTTATTTACTAAAACATTTTTATATAAGGTTGTGCATAAGATAAATTCGATTGTAAATATTCATTAGAAAGCTAAAAATATTTCTTATATAATGGTATTTTATTTTTAATTTTTAGACATAAAATAAGTTAATTTATATATGACACAAAGATGATGCAGCAATTATCTTATTTATGAAATATTGACATAATTGATGTTATAAACAGCAAAATAAATGTAATTTGAGACTTTTTATGAATTCAACTAATTTTATAGGTTACTATGATATATTAGTGTTTATGTAATCAACTTGGTTCGAACATATAATTCTGTTATAACTTTCAAAAAAATCATATATCAAATAGTGTCAAAATTGACAGAAAATAGTTTTTAAATGAAATATTATATTATTAATTGTTATTTTATTCATAAAAATCCAAGTTTCGTCAAAATGACTTATATAAGGATATATATATTAATAATAAACAATTTGGGGTTAGTTTGGCATGTTATAGTAAGTGTATTAACCTTATAGTGAAAGAAAACAAAAAGACATGGTAAAAGTTAAATTATTTAACTTCGAGTTAAATCTAATTGATAAGGTTAAAATAATAAACTAAACTTGTCTAAATCCTATTGGTTTATAGGATTTCGGCCCATACCCACTTTAGCTTCGAAATAAGACCCTTTGGAACCATTATAAACTGATTTTGACTTTAATATAAAATAATATTTTGAGATATTCCTAAGGTGCCCCTCTCCGCCCTTATAAAAGGGAACCTCCTCCCTCTCTTCCTCACACAAATTTTAGCCTTCAAGCTCGGCCAACCCCTGCCAAAATCTCTTCTCCACTTCCCTAGTATCATCCATGATGTCCTGGTCTTCTTCAAAGACCATCCTTAGTTCTTTAAGTGGAGGTTAAGAAAAGGCGCGTCAAAAAAAGGTCATATCCATTACTGATCTTTTTCAATTTATTTCTTCTTCAAGTTCTTCTTCTTTAGTTGTTTCATGATAAAGTAATAACATCAGTATTTCTTATATACTGATATGTTATTATAAATATGAAACAACTCTAATTAACCTTCTATCCATCCTATGGAAAAAGGAAATCACCGCGCGTGCGTACGTACGGAATACCGTCTCCACGCCGTGGTGTAATCTATTTTCCGCCACCACCTTAATTGAATGGGTATAATGGTTTAATGAGTAACAATATATGATTATTATAAAGTGATATTGATACTGAAATATTATACATACACTTCAACACAATTCCATGACCATGGGAATGATATCATCGCTCGTGCGTACGTACGGACTACCGTCTCCACGACGCGATGAGATTCATTCTCAATGATTAACCACTCATGAATGATTATAAAGTATATATAATAAGTACTAATGAAATATATTACCTGATAGTGATACTGGAATTATTTATATTTATATGTATTTCATCTACTTAATTCCATTCAATTCAATAAGGAATCGAAAACAGCGTTCATGCGTACGTACGGACTACCGTCTCCATGAACGGTGTATTCCGTTCCATTTACTGATTTATTATATATGTATATTCTGAATATATATATATAAATCATGTTTTATATTCTGGAATTAAGTAATCATGATCTAAGTAATCATAGGAATAATTACAAGTTAAAAACACAAACGACAAATGAGATGATTCTTCCCAAAACGCTATTTTAACATGAATTTACAAAAGAACGGGTAATATAAAGTCATAAGTGGACCATATATGATATAATAACAATGAATATGTTTCTGGAATAAGTCAATAACATGATTTAAATCATTATACAGGAGGTTCAGATACTTACAAAGCAAGTCGGACCTAAGGTAAGGGAAATATCACAATCTCATTTTTATCCGAGATTGTTTATTCGTAAGTATTTACTGGGGTGTATTTTATCATCCACATCCATGTTTAATAAATATGTAATATTATTTCCATCCACCTACAATTTTTTAAATCCATTTTTACCCTTCGGTGAGTTTTTAGTAAAGAATATGAAAGGAATCTTTTGTCGTTTTTTTCGTACGAGGTACTTTTTGACTTTTCCGACAAAAGTACGAAGAATGTTTTTTTAACTTATACGTCATGAATGGATTTTTAAAACATTATTTCCAAGAATCTTACTTTACAAGTTTTCAAGTTTATTTTTAATCAACTTCTTTTAGTTTAATGTTGTATGACATGTTAAGAAAGGAAAAACGTTTTTGAAGAAGAAAGGATATTTTCCTCAAGAATGGAGTTCAAGTGTTTTATCAAAATTATTTTCCATCTAAGACAATAAAGGGTTATGTTTTTATCTCTATTATTACATTGATTTGATTATTTTGTGATGGAATTATTTTGATGAATTCCTTTATCTTATATGAATTGTATTATGATGTCATGATATTTAAGATTCCCATTTATATTACATGGGTTATGTAATGATGTATGATTTATGATTTTGTGGCACACATAAGAATGGTATCATTATGAGATGGGTGGGACCTATATCTCCCTCCAATGCATTGGGTAAAGATTTTATATCTCATGAGATAGACAGGGCCGGAACGGTAGGTTATACCGGTTCAGTGAAACAGGACTGAAACGAGGGTTACTCGATTCAGAAAGGGACTTTGGCCACTAAGATAGTCTTGGCAATGAGTCTTGACTAACAAGAAATGATTCTATATGATTATGTGTGAATGCCACAAAGTTTCATGTTTTAAGATATGATTATTGTGATTACATTTCACTGCCATGATTTATCCCATGTTATGAAATTATGCTCTGTTTTGCAGGTTAAGATTTCCAAAAGTTATGTTCTTATGAATATGATGTGATTGATTTTTCTTTTGTTTACCCTTACTGAGCATTTGAGCTCACCCTTTTATGTTTTCTTTTCCCCAGGATATAAAGAAAGGTTCTAGGTAAATAAAAAGGGAAGATCTTTATGGGAGATATTGAAGATCTTTCACCACGATTAGAAGATTACGTTCCGAGTTTCCAAAGACACTAAACTGTTATGATCCTTGTGTGTGTGTTTTTGTTATGTACTAAGTATTCCGCAAAAGTAATGTAATGTCCATGTACGTCAAGATACGGGTCTCTACAGTTGGTATCAGAGGAAAGGTTTAGTCAACCTTTGGAAACTAGGATTCGAAAACGTTAGTGAGATCCCTAGAGATATTTCTAAGGTATGTCTAGGGATGTCCCTAAGGATAAGTATACATATAAGATACAGTCCTAGAACTATGGTAACGATCATATAATTTAACCTAAGAAGTTAGATATTGAGGGTACTCCCCCTTTATAATGTTGTTTTCCCTAGCATGATTTTTGCCTCTCACACTATTCTTTTTGGGTTTTAGACGATGGCTGGAACCCAAAGGAACCGTGTTGATCAATGCAATGGACAATGCAATGATTGTCCTCCTGAACAAACAAATGTTATGGGAGATGGAGTGAAAAATCTTATTGCTATACTTACACAAGCTATGAATCATTCTGGACTTCCAAATGAGCAGAGAAGGGAACAATATTCTATTGAGTCATTCATGAGGCAACATCCACCTTCTTTTAATGGGTCTTCCGATCCACTTGTTGCTGAACAATGGATCAGTACCACTGAAAAGATATTTTCAGTTCTTCAATGTTCTGAACATGATAAAGTCATCTTAGCAGTATATCGTTTGGAAGGTGAAGATGATCAATGGTGGAATCTTATCAAGAATACGAGGCAAAGAGATGAAATTGATTCCATGGAATGGGACGAGTTCAAGAACTTGTTTTTCAGTAAGTACTTCCCTCGTATTCTTCGAACGAAGATGGAAAAGGAGTTTCTTGAGCTGAAACAGAAGGATGATGAATCTGTTGGTATAGACGAAGCGAATTTTACAAGACTTGCAAGGTATGCATCTGGAATTATCATCCAACCTGAAAGTAAAGTTGATCGATTTTTCAGTGGCTTAAAACCAAGTCATCGAAGGGCATTAGCTATACGAGACTTTAGTAGCTATGAAGAAATTGTGCGTTGTGCTATGAAGGTAGAAATGGAAGTTGGTGTTACATATCAATCTCATGGTTTCGACAAGAAATGAAAGATGGAGTTCAAGGAGAAATCTAAGAATAATGGTAAAAAGAAGATGAATGTTTCCTTATGCTCAAAGTGTGGAAATAAGCATGGTGGAGATTGTCTTAAAGGGACTAGAAAATGTTTTAAGTGTGGAAAAGAAGGTCATCGAGCAGCTGAGTGTCGAGGTAATGGAAAAAGGGTTTCTAATGATGTGAATAAAGAAAACACTGCAGAGAACGCACCACCAACACTTCAATGCTTCAAGTGCAAGGAAATGGGGCATTATGCTAATAAATGCCCAAATCCAAGGGTTAGTGATGATCGACATGAGCAACCGCTTAAGGCAAAGGACAAAGGGAAGTCACATGCGATCACTATTGGCGATGTTGAATATGACAATGATGTGGTGGAATGATTAAGTGTTTATGTAATGGGATTCCAAAATAATGTTGTATCATGGAGTATTGGAATATTTATGCATTGGTCTATTGTGGTTTTCAATAATTTTATGGTACCAATAACCATGGAAAGTGATTGAGATATTTTTTGGAAAAAGAATGATATGAACATAATGAAGGGAAAACGAGAAAATAAAATGTTTAACAGTATTCATGAGCTCATGATTGACATAAGGACTAAGTGATATCATGGTTTGAGTAAATAGAATTTTGAGGATTTTGGTAACTGCATTCATGTTTTCATTAAAGTTCAATGGGTATTCAAGAGAATACATGATTAAGGACTTTGAATGTCTGGAATGTGACCAACAAAACATATCTTATGATATATGGGGATCAACGATGGTATTAAATATATGGTAATCATTTTCACTATGTTATGAGAGTGGACTACAGTATTATGGATAAGCCTAAAGATTGGAATGGATTATGTTGGACATAAGTTAGTATTGTTTAAGGATAGAAGTTTTTTCGATATTATTGATGGGATGTTATAGTAATATAGTTTTAGAAAAAGGACAACCTGCAGGACGGGTGACAACCCATCGCTTCGGACAGGCTGTGGGAATCGAACCCACAACCAAAGTGCGACTGGCCTTTATCGCCTACCACTGGCCTACAGGAAGTCCCTGTTTAGTAGAAACAAGTTTTATTATATTAAGCAGTATGATATATGAAGTATAAGTCCATTTTAGGAACCATATATGATTAATTTCACTATAGATCGACTTATGTATATAACTTTTGCTAACCTTTTGTTTGAGACAAATGGAATGACCCGTCATTCTATCACATGATCTGATAACACTTCACGAATAACAAATTCAACTTCATTTATTTAAGAGATGAAGTGGAAATTGTTCAAGGCACGAACAACAGTGAGATTGTTCCAAAATAAAGTAAGTATTTATTCTAATTAAAATTTTCAACTTTAAGGAAATGATCTTGAAAACCAAAAATGTTGTCCTAGTGATATTATACCTGATGAATCATATGGTACCTTAGATCGTCATAAATTTATGGCTTTGTGATTGCTGGCTTTTCCATATCCATGTTCTCTACCACTCTCTATCAGAACATGATGGTTAGATTTCTCTTCCATATCCATATTTTCACCTATGTGGAAACCCAGTGATTAGTTTATTTGGGTAATCGTTACATTTCATACTTTAGTTTTTAAAACCAAGTTTTGGTATTCCTTTTTACGATGTGGGTTCTTATTAAAGAAACTTTCGAATAGTAAACCATTTATAACCCCGACGAATTTCGAGGGCGAAATTCATTTTAAGGGGGGTAGAATGTAACAGCCGGAGATTTTATGAAAACTATTCTTTTTTTAATTTTATTAATGTCTTGTGTTGTACGCTACACCAAAAGGAGCTTGCACAACACACATCCTTGACTTGCCTTTCATTACACGAAATCACGACCTTCCTCGATAGCGTGTGTAGTACGCAATACCGAGTTTCACTAAACAACGATATGCTATTATAATATTATTATAACTAGCCGTTATAAATAGTAATAACCACCTTTTAAAATTTTAGAAATTTTAGCTCTCAAAATGGACTTCATTTTTGGATTCGGAGTATCGAATTTAGCCGAAGGTGAAATTTTGGTACTTTTCGGATAACTTTTATATTCTGATGAATAGTGAAAATTAATAAATTATAATTAAAAACAACTTTTTAATCGAAATAATTAATAGTGATAAATTTTTAATTTGAGTGGTTTTAAATTATATTTAGAATATATTTTTACAATTTAATACAATGTTGGTCATTGGTTGTAATTTCACATTTAAACCATACATAATCAAGTGTCAATCTTTTGATATGTATTGTTTCCTAAAAACACGCTATTTATTTTAACAGCGGGATTTAATTATAAAATTAATTAATGAAACTTCTATGTTATGAATTTGGTAAAACAGATTTCATTTTTGAATTTGGAATATGAAATATAGCTTAGGATGAAACTTTGGCATTGTTCTGAAAAACATCAATTTTTGATGAATAGTGAAACTACTAAGTGATAGTTAAAAAAACTGAATTTTTCATAAAACTTATTTTTACCGCTTCTGTGAATGGAATTTCAAAAATCCGAGAGACACGGTTGATGTCAGTAAGTAAAATGTGGTTCAATGAGATGAAAATAATTTTTGGTGAATAGTAACTTTTTACTTTTATTTACCACGGTTAAAAGTAAATAGGGTAATTAAGGGTAAAAATTATATTAATATTACCCTAACACATGTTCTAATTCTATTGGACAAGTGTATCTCGACCAAAAACAACCTTAAGTGTAAAATATTATCATTTAGGCCCACATGGATTAGATTAGGACATTTATTATTATTTAATTCAAAGAAGAGTTAAAAGAGTTAAAATCAAAGTTTATTTACTAAAACATTTTTATATAAGGTTTTGCATAAGATAAATTCGATTGTAAATATTAATTAGAAAGCTAAAAAGATTTCCTACATAATGGTATTTTATTTTTAATTTTTAGACATCATATAAGTTAATTTATTTATGACACAAAGATGATGCAGTAATTATCTTATTTATGAAATATTGAAATAATTGATGTTATAAACACCCAAATAACTGTAATTTGAGACTTTTTATGAATTAAACTAATTTTCTAGGTTACTATGATATATTAGTGTTGATGTAATCAACTTTGTTCGAACATATAATTCTGTTATGACTTTCACAAAAATCATATATCAAATAGTGTCAAAATTGACACAAAATAGTTTTTAAATGAAATATTATATTATTAATTGTTATTTTATTCCTAAAAATCTATGGTTCGTCCAAATGACTTAGATGAGGATATATATATTAATAATAAACAATTTGGGGTTATTTTGGCATGTTATAGTAAGTTTATTAACCTTATAGTGAAAGAAAACAAAAAGACACGATAAAAGTTAAATTATTTAACTTAGAGTTAAATCTAATTGATAAGGTTAAAATAATACCCTAAACTTGTCTAAATCCTATTGGTTTATAGGATTTCGACCCATACCCACTTTAGCTTCGAAATAAGACCCTTTGGAACCATTATAAACCTATTTTGACTTTAATATAAAATAATATTTTGAGATATTCCTAAGGTGCCCCTCTCCTCCCTTATAAAAGGGCATCTCCTCCCTCTCTTCCTCACACAACTATGAGCCTTCATGCTCGGCCAAACCCTGCCAAAATCTCTTCTCCACTTCCCTAGTATCATCCAAGAGGTCCTGGTCTTCTTCAAAGACCATCCTTAGTTCTTTAAGTGGAGGTTAAGAAAAGGCGCGTCAAAAAGAGGTAATATCCATTACCGATCTTTTTCAATTTATTTCTTCTTCAACTTCTTCTTATTTAGTTGTTTCATGATAAAGTAATAACATCAGTATTTCTTATATACTGATATGTTATTATAAATATGAAACAACTCTAATTAACCTTCTATCCATCCTACGGAAAAAGAAAATCACCGCGCGTGCGTACGTACGGAATACCGTCTCCACGCCGTGGTGTAATCTATTTTCCGCCACCACCTTAATTGGATGGGTATAATGGTTTAATGAGTAACAATATATGATTATTATAATGTGATATTGATACTGAAATAGTATGCATACACTTCAACACAATTCCATGACCATGGGAACGATATCATCGCTCGTGCATACGTACGGACTACCGTCTCCACGACGCGATGACATTCATTCTCAACGATTAACCATTCATGAATGATTATAAAGTATATATAATAATTACTAATGAAATATATGACCTTATAATGATACTGGAATTATTTATATTTATATGTATGTCATCTACTTAATTCCATTCAATTCAATAAGGAAACGAAAACAGCGTTCATGCGTACGTACGGACTACCGTCCCCATGAACGGTGTATTTCTTTCCATTTACTGATTTATTATATATGTATATTCTGAATATATATATAAATCATGTTTTATATTCTGGAATTATGTAATCATGATCTAAGTAATCATATGAATAATTACAAGTTAAAAACACGAACGACAAATGAGACGATTCTACCCAAAACGCTACTTTAACATGAATTTACAAAAGAACGGGTAATATAAAGTCATAAGTGGACCATATATTATATAATAACAATGAATATGATTCTGGAATAAGTCAATAACATGATTTAAATCATTATACAGGAGGTTCAGACACTTACAAAGCAAGTCGGACCTAAGGTAAGGGAAATATCACAATCTCATTTTTATCCGAGATTGTTTATTCGTAAGTATTTACTGGGGTGTATTTTATCATCCACATCCATGTTTCATAAATATTTAATATTATTTCCATCCACCTACAATTGTTTAAATCCATTTTTACAGTTTGGTGAGTTTTTAGTAAAGAATATGAAATGAATCTTTTGTCGTTTTTTTCGTACGAGGTACTTTTTGACTTTTCTGACAAAAGTACGAAGAATGTTTTTTTTAACTTATACGGCATGAATGGATTTTTAAAACATTATTTCCAAGAATCTTACTTTACACGTTTTCAAGTTTATTTTTAATCAACTTCTTTTAGTTTAAAGTTGTATGACATGTTATGAAAGGAAAAACGTTTTTGAAGAAGAAATGATATTTTCCTCAAGAATGGAGTTCAAGTGTTTTATCAAAATTATTTTCCATATAAGATAATAAATGGTTCTGTTTTTATCTCTATTATTACATTGATTTGATTATGTTGTGATGGAATTATTTTTATGAATTCATTTATCTTATATGAATTGTATTATGATGTCATGATGTTTAAGATTCCCATTTATATTACATGGGTTATGTAATGATGTATGATTTATGATTTTGTGGCACACATAAGAATGGTATCATTATGAGATGGGTGGGACCTATATCTCCCTATAATGCATTGGGTAATGATTTTATATTTCATGAGATAGACAGGGCTGGAACGGTAGGTTATACCGATTCAGTGAAACAGGACTGAAACGAGGGTTACTCGATTCAGAAAGGGACTTTGTGCACTAAGATAGTCATGGCAATGAGTCTTGACTAACAAGAAATGATTCTATATGATTATGTGTGAATGCCACAAAGTTTCATGTTTTAAGTTATGATTATTGTGATTACATTTTACTGCCATGATTTATCCCATGTTATGAAATTATGCTCTCTTTTGCAGGTTAAGATTTCCAAAAGTTATGTTCTTATGAATATGATGTGATTGATTTTTCTTTTGTTTACCCTTAATGAGCATTTGAGCTCACCCTTTTATGTTTTCTTTTCCCCAGGATATAAAGAAAGGTTCTAGGTAAAAAAAGGGAAGATCTTTATGGGAGATATTGAAGATCTTTCACCACGATTAGAAGATTACGTTCCGAGTTTCCAAAGACACTAAACTATTACGATCCTTGTGTGTGTGTTTTTTTTATGTGCTAAGTATTCCGCAAAAGTAATGTAATGTCCATGTACGGCAAGATACGGGTCTCTACAGTTTCTCCATGGTATCTCCTATCCTTTTTGTTAAGAAGAAAGATGAATCTATGAGGTTGTGCATTGACTACATGGAGATCAATGCTATAATAATAAAGAACAAGTATCCCCTACCTCGCATTGATGATTTATTGGACCAACTGCATGGAGCTCAATACTTTTCAATGATTGAACTTCGATCTTGATACCATCATTTGTGTGTAAAGAAGGAAGACATTCCAAAGAAAGCATTTCAAACAAGGTACGTGCATTACGAGTTTACAGTAATGCATTTTGGGCTGACTAATGCACCCTATGTATTCATGGATCTAATGAATAGAGTTTTCAAAGAATATCTTGATGAATCTGTGGTCATATTTATTAATGAGATCTTGGTATACTCCAAATGCTATGAAGATCATGAAAATTACTTGCGCATTATCCTGAAGACTCTTAAAAGGCATAAATTATACGTGATGTTTAGCAAGTGTGAATTATGGCTTCAGGAGATTTTTTTCTTGTCCATATTGTCTCTAAAGATGGAATCTCTGTTGATCCTTCAAAGACCATGGAAATCCAATAATGGCCATCCCCGACGTGTATAACTGAGGTACACAATTTTATTGGTTTAGCAGGTTATTATCGGTGTTTCGTCTAGAATTTTTCCCGATTGGCTAACCCATTAACGAAGCTTACACGTAAAGTGGTTAAATTTGTTTGGACAAAATAGTGTGAAGATTGTTTTTAAGAACTGAATATAAGATTAGTCAATGCTCTTATATTGACTCTACCATCGGGGAATGATGGGTTTGTTATTTATAGTGATGAATCGAAGAAAGGACTTGGTTGTGTCCTTATGCGGAATGATAGGGTTATTTCCTATGCATCACAACAACTAAAAATTCATGAGCAAAACAATCCTACTCATGATCCTGAGTTAGCTGCTGTAATATTTGCTTTGAAGATATGGGGGAATTATCTCTATGGTGAAAAATGTGAGATATATACCGATCACAAGAGTTAAAAGTAAATTTTCTCACAGAAAGAACTCAACATGGGGCGAAGGTGATGGCTTGAACTACTCAAGGATTATGATTTCATGATACACTACCACTCAGGGAAGGAAAAAAAGGTGGAAGATTCTTTGAGAAGAAAGGACCATGGAGTTTTGAAAGTTATGAGAATTGAAAGGGATCCTATTTTTATGGATCTAGTGAAATTGGATATGGGAATTACCATGGAAGGTGAAACATCAATACTTTTTCGAATAGTTCCCAAACCATCATTACTATAAAGGATAAAGAGTTATCAGAAGGATGGTGAAGAATTTCAAAACAAGATTAAAACTATGAGGGATGGGAGATTTAGTGACTTTGTGTATGAAGATGGAATTTTGAAATTTGGGAAAATATTTTGTGGTCCCAATATAACTGATCTAAAAAGGGAATTATTAGATGATTCCCATAGATCCAATTTCTCTATACACCCTGGACACACAAAAATGTATAGAGATTTGAAGGAACATTTTTGGTGGGATAACATGAAGAGGGAGATTTCTGATTTTGTGTTAAGATGTATGGTTTTTCAACAACTGAAAGCTAGAAGGAAACAGCCTGGAGGAGTCATGAAACCTCTTCTCATACCTGAGTGGAAATGGGATAATATCATGATGGACTTTGTCATGGGGCTACCAAAGACTCCAAGAATGAATGACGCAATATGGGTTATTTTTTATCATCTTACCAAGTCAGCACATTTCCTGCTATAAGAGAAGATCTACCACTGGAACGACTAGAAAGACTATATATTAATGATGTTATGAGACTTCATGGAGTACCCCCTATCGATTATTTCTGATCGTGATCCCCATTTTACTTCAAGATTCTAGAAGAGTCTTCAGAAGGCCTTGGATACTAAACATCATTTGAGCACTGCCTACCATCCCCAAACTGATGGAAAATTAGAACTAACTATTCAAACCTTAGAAGACATGTTGTGATCCAGCTCACTTTACATTTAGGGGTATGTGGGATCAATATTTACCTCTGGTAAAATCTTCCTATATAAATAGCTTCCATTCAAGTATTCAGATGGCACCATATCAAGCGTTATACGGAAAGAGATGTCGCACAATAATCTGTTGGGATGACATTGGTGAAAGAAAACTTGTTTGCCCAGAACAAGTGAAGGAAACGATTGAAAAGGTAAAGGTAATCCAAAACCACATCAAAGCATCTCCAAGTAGGAAGAAGATCTATGCCGATAATCAAAAGAAGGATTTGTAATTTCATGTAGGAGATCATGTTTTCATGAAGGTATCTTCATGGAAGGGAGTCATGTGTTTCGGTAAGAAAGGTAAATTGAGTCCCAGGTACATCAGACCTTTCGAAATTCTAGAACATATTGGGGCTATAGAATACCATTTGGCAATGCCACCAAATCTCTCCAAAGTTCACACTGTGTTCCACGTATCACTTTTGAGAAAATACATGACTAACCCAACACATGTACTAACCTATATGGAATTAGAACTAGGACCTGATCTGTCTTATTGTGAAGAGCCCATCAGGATTCTTGATATGAGAGAAGAAGTGCTGAAAACCCGGACGACTCGTCTGGTAAAAGTTCTACAAAGAAACCATAAGATGGAAGAGGCAACGTGGGAACCCGAGGAACTTCTGATGAAGAATCACCTGAGTATTTTTATGCAGTAATATTATAGAAATTTCGAGGACAAAATTATATGAAGGAGGGGAGAATGTAACACCCCATTCTTCCACGGTACGCTTCTCTTTAAATAATACAATAGCATGTGTTGTACAAAACTTTGAGTTCTAACGCACACCACAATTAATCAAAGTAGCCGTTATGAATAGTAATGCCTAATTTTTAAAATTTTATAAATTTTATCCTTCAAAATAGACTTCATATTTGAATTCGGAATATCAAAATTAGCCAAGGGTGAATTTTTGGTATTTTTCTGAAAACATTCAATTTTTAATGAATAGTGAAAAAACACTAAGTTATTGTTTAAAAACTAAATTTTATTTAAATAATCATTTATTTTATTTAAATTTAATTAAGGTCAAAATAGATAAAAAAATACTTATATAAGTTCATTTTAATTCATTGGAGTTAGTTTAGAATAATTTAAGATATATAAAAAAATTATTGAACTTTTCACAGTCTTTTACCCACCTCCTAGTAGAATTCGGAAATTCACATAAAACATAATTTTACCGCTTTTGTGAGTGGAATTTCGAAAATCCGAGAGACACGGTAAATATCAAGGACTAAAATGTGGTTCAATGAGATGAAAATAATTTTTGATGAATAGTAACTTTTTACTTTTATTAACCACGATTAAAAGTAAATAGGGTAATTAAGTGTAAAAATAATATTAATATTACCCTAACACATGTCCTAATTTTATTGGAAAAGTGTATCTAAAACAAAAACAACGTTAGGAATAAAATATTATCATTTAGTTCCATGTGGATTAGATTACAACATTTATTATTATTTAATTCAAAGAAGAGTTAAAAGAGTTAAAATCAAAGTTTAATAACTAAAACATTTATAATATAGGGTTATACATAAGATAAATTCTATTATAAATATTCATTATAAATTTAAAAATATTTCCTACATAATGGTATTTTATTTATAATTTTTAGACACTATATAATTTAATTTATTTATGACACAATGGTGATGCAGTATTTACCTAATTAATGAAATATTAAAATAATTGATGTTATAAATATCAAAATAAATGTAATTTGAGACTTTTTATGAATTACACTAATTTTAAAGGTTAATATGAGATATTAGGACTGATTATTTAAATTTTTTCTAAGTAATATTTCTGTTCTGAAATTATAAAAAACAAAATACCCAATAGTGTCAAAATTGACATAAAAGAGTTTTTAAAAATAATATTATATTATTAATTTATATTCAATTTTTAAAAATCTTAGATTTGGCCAAGAGACTTATATAATGATAATTGTATCATTAATGGACCGCATGGGGGTCTCTTGGACGTTTATAGTAAGTTCATTTTCTATATAATATAAAACTACAAAGAGACATGGTAAGTGTCAAACTAATTAACAAAGAGTTAAAACTAAATGATAAGGTTAATAAAGTGACCCAAACCAGTCTAAAACCTATTAGTTGAGTGGTTTTAGACTCATACCAAATTTAACATTTCATTAATCAACTTTGGATCCATTAGAAACCGAATATGAATTTATTATAAAATAATATTTCTAGATTTTCTTAAGGTGCTCCTCACCCCACTTATAAAAGGGTACTCCCCCTTATCTCAAATACATACCTTCAAAGACTTTTGGATCGGACAACCCCTGCCCAAATATCCTCCCAACTTCACCCACCACCTCCTAGAGGCATTAGTTTGATCCGAAAGCCAACCTATGGAGCCCTTTTGATCAAATAAAAAAGAAAAAACCTGAAGAAGAGGTAATATTTTCACCACCCTCTTCCAAGTTCCTTTATTCTTCAACTTCTTCTTTCTTTTTTCCCATTATAAAATGAAAACTCTAGTATCTTCCATACAATGTGATGTTATTATAAATATGGTACAATCATATTCAGTATTCTATCCATCCTTTGAATGACATGTCACCATACGTGCGTACGTACGGCTTACCGTCTCCACGTCATGGTGTAATTGTTATTCAATAAATTATTATTCGGATGGGTATAATAATGATGTTTAATTCATGTAAATAATAAATATAACAAGATAATTATTCTTTATATATGATATACCATCCAATTATATATTATTTTAATATCAAAAGAATGATATTTTTGCTCGTGCGTACGTACGGACTACAATCTCGACGAATGCGATGAGGTCCATTGCCCATCATATCCATTCAAGAAAAATGCTCATTTGATGATTAAAAGTAATTTTTAAGAACTTTATATCATTCTCTATATGAATAATATACAACATATCCATAAAAAACACGACTTATGTAACAAATCATATAAAATAAAACGAGTAAGCTAACATCCGAAACGACGATAATACTAAATTATTATTAACAAAAAATTATTAGAAGATCATATATGATAACATAATTATGTATATGGTTCTTGTATAATTTAATAAAAAAGTTTTAACTATTATACATGAGGTTAACATAACATATACTAAAGAAAATTACAAGGTAAGGGTTATTTCACAATCTCTTCATTATCTGAGGTTATTTATAACTAATTATCTACTGGGACCTATTTATCATCCACATCCATGTTTCTTAAAAATGTATTTCAAAACATTATTACTGTTTTATAGAATATGGGTTAAAGTCATTTATACCCTTGTTTTACTTTTTATAGGAAGTTTATAAAGGAATATTTCCGTCGTTTTCCAAACAAGGTCCTTTTTAACAATTTCAACAGAATTAAGGCAAGAATGTCTTTTTTTAACTTATACGGCGGGTGTGGCTATTTTCTGCCATTATAAAATCATTGAAGCTTCCTTTAAAATATTATAATAATATTTTCAAAATAACGGTTTTCTTTAGAATTTTGTGACTTTTAAATGATTTCAAAAAAAGAGATATTTCTCTCAAATAGTTTTGATTTCGTCTATGTCAACATCCTTTGATGGATTTTAAGATTATTTGAAGTTGATTCATTATGATACAAAACTTCCATATTGTATTGATGTTTTTGTGGTATTTTTGACTGTGGATGTATTATTTTTATACCATTCATGGTTTATGGATAAAGTATTGACATTTCATATGCTAGTTTTAATAAGAATGTTTATGTTATGTTTAACCTGTTAATATGAGGAATGCATTGGACTTAATAAGTGACAGGTGGAGCCCGCTATAGCTCCTCGACACATCGGTAGGTCTCATGAGACAAACTAGTTTCTTGGAACGATGCCTTGAAAAAATCATATTTGTAGTCTTGGTATGAGGCCTCAGCTATGTGGTTATGATAGTCTGGCATTATGCATTCCTTCATTATGAAAGTAGTTATTGATATTTCATGTGATTATTAGACAAGTAGAATATCCATGTGAATAAGTAAATGGAATTATTTCGTTTTATCTTTTCCATATTATGATGAAGTTCAAGTTTAAAAGTATTTTGTTTTAGTTATACATTGCCTTAAATTTTTATGTTTATTTATGAAAGTTTCTGCTATATTGTTATCCTTACTGAGCATCTGAGCTCACCACTTTCAATGTATTATTTTTTCCAGGATGTGAAGAAGTATTTAATGAATGACCTATAGGGATAGTATGTGGATATATGAGTTTGGACTATGGAGACTATGTTGTTTTACTTTTCATTTTATGATTTAATGTAGGACTTATGAATATATCTTGTGTTTCCAAGGCTATTAAACTAATCGGTCTTTCGAGATTTGATCTTTTTTGTGATCATGCCAATGTTATGTAATAATGCACCGACTCTAGGTGACTGGGGTCGGGGAGTTATATTTAAATATTGAAATGTTATTATAAATATATATATATTGTCTTCATCCACTTTTAAATATACATAATATCTATTTTCATGTTTATACCATTTCTATTTAGTAGTTCACATAAAAATTAATTTGGTAAACCCCTTTTGAAAGAGGGACATCAAAATTAATTGTCTGAGATTAACATCAACTTCAATATTCTTATTATTAGTAAACAACCTTTTATCACCTCTTTTATGGGTTGGAAAACCAATTAATAATATATCAAGAACCATAATTATATGAGACAACAAAACAACATTACTCTATTTTTATATCAATATAAATTATATCCATAAAATTTGGGAACTCCCTTAATATTCCTAGAGTTGATATTGACTGTCTTTATGTGAACCATTTTAATTGAACATAGGGAACCATATTAATTGATATAAATTAAAATATAAAATTAAACACTGAGAGGGGATGAATCTTTGTAGCATTGTTTTTTTATAAATTTCATTCTTTTGAAATTAGACCTCTATAGACTATTAAGACAAGGACCTCTAGATTAGATTATGTAAATCCTTAATAAAATGATCTAAATGAAAATAATATTAAACAAAACACTAGTGTATATATGTTTTGGACATAATATGTTAGTATAATCATTCATATAGTACAATTTTACATGTTTCTCTATATTTTACGGCAATATACATTAATAAATACTAGTTGTATGTATTATTTATCATATAAAGAATAAGATTCCAAGTAAATTTAGTTCCTACTATAAGTTATACAATCCATAAATATATAAATCTAATGAAACAAAATTACAGATATGTTAATGGGTTTACTTTTGATGGAGGTTCCTTCAATAATAAATGAAATAATTTTTTTTTAATTCAGAAAGTTATAATATAAAAATGAAAGTTTTTTTATTGAAATAGTTGAATCCAAACCTATATGGTGAATAATCCAAAAATAACATAGAATGCTTATATCACATCATGAAGAAGCATTTTAGGATCTACTTTTCCATAATTTCTCAAAATGATCACTATATCCCAAGGAAACATAGTTATTCACACAACATATATAACCTCATATATAAGATATTATTATTATTCATGAATATTTTCAATCATCTCACATCCTCACACCATGAGTATTAGCATTATTTTCTTATCTATTCACTATATCAATCTTTTAAAAAATGTTATTGTTTTAAAATAGTAAACCATTCATTCCATGAGAGTGAAAATTTTATATACCACATCCACATTAATATCTCTTTTATTTTATGCTTATTAAATATGGAGTAATATGATTAATCACAATACATCAAAAAATAACTATTTATATGATTAAAAAAATTTACATTTCTCTCAATATTTCACCCAAAACTTAGTATGAAATTTCAAGTTTGTTTGCTCCACTATATTCTTATACAAATATCATATCCACTATCATATTCTTCTTTGAAAAAATATAAATATCAAACTATTCTTACTTCAACTGGATTAAATTTCATTTTAATCTATCTCAAAACATCATTCCTCATAAATGAGTATTTTATTTTCTATTTGTTTCGATTGATCCACCATATGAAGATGTAATGGAAACGAATTTCATAAAACATTAATAGATATTTATTTCAAAAAAAAGTCTCATATTCTAGAAATTCTAATATTTCATAAAACATTGATCTTCATCAGATATTAATAACTAAATAACAATATATAATCACCTCGTTTAAAAGTGTGCATTATTATTTAGATTGCACAAATGAATTTCAGCATTATTTAGGTCACTATAATTGAGTTATTGTAGATAAAAATCCTTTTTATCATGAAGTTGGTGTCATAGATCAATAATATTTTATGACTAATATTATAAATGGGATTTTTTTTTATAATTTATGATCATCTCTTGAATCACATGAATTTTTATCATCAAAATATTCAAATTCTAGAAGAATTTAAATTTTAATCTACATACACTTATAATATTCTATATGTATTGATGGATATGAAAATGGAATTTTGAATATTTAGAATAATTTATGTTTACATAGATTCTTATGATTCTTATTTATATAATCTATAGTGTTCACAAAACCATGGTTATTTTTTCAAGATGATTCTGACATATAAGAGATTCATGCATACAGAGTACTCAATTTATCATTATGAGGACTTGAATCATTCTTACATAGTGGATATCATGTTTACCTAAAACTACATGAAATTTGTTTAAGGTTGAATAAGGGTCACATGATTTTTCTTTTCCTTAATAATGTGAATCTACATATGAAAAGGTTGATGTTTACATAGTCCAGACATAACCAATTTGTCATTGAACTTAAAAGAATATAAGAATCATTAATTAAGGATGAAAAAAAAAATTCTTAAGAATCATCTCAGACATTGAAAAAACACATCAATGAATATATATAATATGTTTCAATGTAAATAAAACAAATAAGATATCTCTACTAATCCCAATGGGAATATCAGTTCTCTTGACCTTCTGACTAATAGATTACCAAGGGAAAACTTCATGACAATAATATTAATTGTATTATTATCCTCTCACCCTTGATAGTATATATATTATATTCCTAGTTAAATAGTTAAATCATTCTATATAACTTGAATTTTAGAATATCATTGTTCCATTTAATGGTTCTCATCATTGTAAGGAACTTTTTTGATAGTTAAACCTCACATAACACCTAAGGAAGTTATCATATTGAATTTTACATAGAAAAAAACATCATGAGATATTATATTTGTTAATATTCAAATCAATGAATGTCTAAGGTATACATAATTATGATGTGGATGGTTATGGGGTATTAACCCCCAAAAAATGCCAGTTGGACTAGAGCCAATTACTAATGACTTCTTGTCCCAAAACTCATACATGTTATTCATGATTCTATTGAGAGAAGGATTTAGTCAATCTTTATGATAGGTTATACTATTGGGAAATGTTCCTTAACATGAAATCAAACATCCAAAAAATAACTTTAAATATTAATTCTAAATTATATGATCCATCCTTTTAGGTGACAATTTCTCCTTTTAGATTTTCAACATTACAACATTACCATAATACAAGGGGTTAGGGTCTCTAGTTCTAGGCACCACATCAAGATCCCTTATTTATATCTATAAATGATCATTAGTTGTATCAAAAGACACAATATACATGGAATAAATATTAAAATTAGTGCCCCATGTTTTTTTGAGCTCTGCCTATTTATAAATACTCCATTGAATGTCATGATACATCATGACAACAATTTCATATCATACTGATTTTTTTGGAATGTATCTTATCTATATCCTCTCAAGACTAGCTCTTTATCACCTCCATAAACTTGGAATATATCCATAGTACACTTCAAATAATTTAAGAAATTCTTAACCTCCATCTAGTGGTGGTATTAGTGATCTTCTTGATATATACCAACTATACTCATGGAATGAGAATATTTTGGCTTGGTACATAGAATAACTGAAATGTATGATACAGTAACCATTACATAACGAAGATTGGGAATTATATATCTCTACTATTTTTCTGAGAACATATTTTCTTTGTGGGATGTATACCATATGAAACTATAAAAAATACACACTATGATTTTTCTATATGGAATTTATTTAGTTATTGTGAATATATGTACCTTGGATCACTCTAAACCACCTATTATATCTAACATGAATGACCATTATTACTATAATATAGGCTGATTAACCTAAATCCTTCATGGAGATATGCATATTAAATAATTCCTTAATTATCTATAAGACTAGTATCCCATTTCCAATATGTAATATTTCATCGACATATAATACTAGGTATATGACTACACTACCATTAATTTTTTTACACAAACTATTCTAATATTCAAAAATAATGTTAGAAAATTACTTTAAGGAGTCATGAAAGATAATATTCTATGATCCGGATTATTTCTTTAATCCATAAATTGATCTATGAAACTTATATATGATATTTAATAACATGGTTCCCCAAATCATCCTAATTCTGTCATATAGTCATCTTCAATAATAATCCCATCAAATAAATACTTATTTACATCCATCAAAAAAATGTCAAAGTCATTGTATCTTTCTATGGAAAATAATATTAAAATATATTTTTTCACGTAATATGGGAAAAATAGTTCATGATATTTTATTCATTCACACTTTTAAACCCACTATCCCATATTCATAATTTATAGGTACAAATGTTACCTTTCATGTCTAATATCTTCTGAAATACCCATAAGTTTTCAATATTTTTTAGATCAACTATAGGATCTACCAAAACATTGAATTGGTTCTAGTATATGGAATACATATCATAATTAATTAATTATTTCCATCTTGAATCTTATGATATAACATTTATTCTTATTTAACATAGGTTAGTCATTGTTAACCAAAAACGAGTCACCAACCTTTGTATATTGAAAACCATATCTTTTTGGTTCCCTAAACTATCTGGTTCACCAATAGAGTACATTAATCTATTAAAAAACATCTTCCAAGGTGTCTTTTTGAACTTCTTAATGTTACATGTACTTTATATTCTTTCATTGACTTAATTTATGTTAATAATACTCCCACTAGCTCTTTTAGATATGTTCTCCATATCAGGGAATGTGTATTGTCCTTCCAATGTTAAAATATTATATATGGGTTCTTATAAACAATATATTCCTTTTTCTTAGAGATATCTTCCAAATATACACTTTTTCTATATATTTCTAGTTTTGTATTCAGAAATGGACTTAAGAGATGCCTCAAAACTTTATAAATAAGTATGTTGAAAAAAATGGTATAGTTAAATTTAGTAATATATGTGTAATTCCATATTTCAAAATTATTGGAACTCAGTTTATTATGTATATCACATACTATAATTTATATCCCCAAAATGATTACAAAATATCTTCATGGATAATTATAAACCTCTCCATGTCCAACATGGTATGTTTCCTCCTATCAGTTACACAATTCTAGTGGTGTATAAGGGGTAGTGATCCCTAATAGAATCCCAAACATCATGATATATTCTATTAAATATTTCTTAATATATTCTATACATTTATCCTATTGAATATTATTTATCAACATAAAAATATGGTTATCTACCTCATAGATTAAATCCTTAAATTCATCAATGGAGTGTTACTTATATATAATTTAGTGGATACACTAATACATATTACAGTCATTGATAAAAATATTAATGCTTAGGTATCGACTAATAGATTCGTTTTGAAATGTTTATACACATATGTTCTTACCAAATATAGAATATTTGTTTCCCTTTCACCCATTCCACCAAAATTTTGTTTGGTCATTTTAATTTGTAAACAAGCGATACATCTGTCATGTTTATATTAAATTACAGGGTAATTATGCACCAGACGTTGGAAAAAATATGGATAGGGAATATTTTTGGGGCTGTATAGAAGAACTATATTTTCATAATTTATTTTGAAGGTGCTACAGAATTTTAAAATAATAGTTGTACAATTCATAAAATAATGGTCTTCAGACCTTCAGTTTGGACTTTGAGGCACAAGGAATCTGAAATATCATATGTTGGGACATCAAATTTTGGTCGGGGTAAGATTCATACATGACAGAGTATAGGATAAAGAATTATCTGTTTCAAGTGAGTTAGTTTGATGGAAATATATCTTTAAGAAGGAAACATCGGTTGAAATGGTCACTCGATGTAGTGAATGGAAAAAAATTATTGTAATAAATTGAAACGATGATGGAGAGAATGGGAACACCGATGAGCTAGCACAGATTGATAGTATGAATGAAAGAGGGGTTGTTTGTATTTTACCTTTGGTATATTCTTATGAGTCTATTCCTTTGGGACTTCTAACACTATGGTTTGGAGATTTTTCTTCTTGTAAGGGTTCTTTCTCAAACTATTTAAAAAGTGGGATTATTCAAAAAAATAAAAAATTATCAGAATATTTATCATTATTTTACATTAAATTAATATCTAAACCCATATTAATAGATTTTCTAGAATACAATCTATTTAAACATGTTAGTAATGTCACTACTTGGTGTGATTTGAGACATGATAACATGATATATAATCAAAAAGTCCATTATTAAAAAAATTTATACCATAAAAATTAAAATCTTCATAAAGGTAGAAGTATTTATTTCATAAATTAAATACAAGGGAATCCATGTATAATGTCAACAAAAATATTTTTTTGTAACAATATTTAGGTAATAACATTACATCATGACTATGATCATTCCAGTTGGAAATGTAAGTTCGTAGTCTCATATCGCCAATACATGCAGTCATTATCCATTGGGATATTTTAGATCTACAAAACCATTAGAAACATTCTTGAATATAATTGTTTCTTATATTTGGGTAAATATGTGAGCACCACAAGGAACATCTAGAAATAAACATGATGATATAACAAGATTTCACTTGATAATGAACACACTTTAAGCTTCCTAATACTTCTTTACTTCAATGTTGTTATTCCCCTTATTTCCCTCCCCACTACATTGAAAAATGTATTTATCTTATTAAAAATAATTTATTTGGATATTTCTATTATTTTATGCATGGCTCATAGAATCCTTATACTTAGAGTGATTTATGTCTCCCTTTTCCTTGAACTTCTTTTTATTCACCATATAAACTCTTTGTTTTCCATGCCACGTGTATTTATTTTTTTTGTAAAATCATAGTGTGGAGTTTCAAGTGTGAATTCACAATATTTTTAATATAATAATTACTAATATAACTAAAGAAGCATTGATTTAATGAACCTAGTGTGATGCTAGAGTACAAATCTTCTAGAATATTAAATCCAAAGTATCTCAAACACCCAATATATCCAATATTCCAATCTATATGTGTACAGGTATGAAATGAGAGAGAAATGCGCCCGTAAAGGGCTCCCTCTCTAGGTCTTCCTCCGGCCGCCGCAGGCTCCTCCGCTGCGGATGGCACGACGCTCGTCCTCGGGCTTGGTGGGTTAGTGGAGGATCCCTGTTACTGTGGCGTTATGCGTTTCGTGGCTCCTCTCTGGATGTGGAGATGCACAATGGATTTTGGTGGTTTTTGGTTCAGATCTGCGGGTGTAAGACCGGTCTTCGTCAACGACATACTCTCTGGAGCGCTCTTGGTTCTGTTCGATGCAGCTTGCTGTTGTCCTCCGGTGAGTTTCTCAGCGGTTGAGGTCTGCGCTCATGCGCCAGCGATTTGGGGGTCCCGAATCTTTTCAGGTGAGTGCGGGGGGTTCTGTTGTACCTGATGTGGTCGAACTAGTCGGTGGCGGTGGGATATTTTGTATCAGGGTGTTGATTGTTGTGCTTTCGTTCGTGGTGTGATTCGGTTCTTGGTGAAACTTCTTCTGTTTTCATTGTTCTGGTTTGTTTGGTTCGTTTTAGGGTTTTTTCGTTTCCCTGATGGAATAGGAGTTCTGACCTCCATGTGGCGGTGATGCTGTATGGTTTGCATGGTTTTTCGTGGTTTTCGAATGGATGAATGTCTGTGGGGTTGTGATGCTGAAGTTGATGCTGAAGGAGAGTATGGTGGGCTCTTCCGTCAGGAATATATTGGAATGGTGAAGGTGGCGTTTTCTGGTGAAGTCGATGATGGTTTTCTTGGAACCTCCGGTGATGGTGCTCCGGCGACGACGGTGAGGTGCTCTGGTGATGACGAAGGTGGTGGTAGTTTCGAGGAGCATGATGATGATGGGGACTGGATGTTGACTGGATGATGTTTTCGACGTCGGAACAATTTGCGGTGGGTGCGCGATTTCTACGCTCGTGTCTCGAGGTGGATCTTCGGAAATGATGACTGAATACTGGAAAGCGGTCTAAGTTAGGGTTTTTTGAATTTGAAATACTTTGCTATGGAGATGGCGGGATGTGTGTTTTTGATACTTCTGTTGTAGGGTTCCCACTTTCCCTTAAAGTGGTTATTTGAAAATACCAAAAAAAAAAAAGATTTGGACAATCTATATGAGGTCTAAAAAATTCTCATTCTCTATGATTTCACATAAATCATACCCTTGTGGTCTCATATCTATATTTTATATCCTTTTTCTAGATAAATATTATAGTTATTAGGAAACATATTGTAAAAATAAATTTTATCATGCATTTTATATAGATCACTAGTTAGGGATGATGACATTAAAATTGAACATCTAGTGAATTATCTAGATGGCCATGGTTGATAGATAAATCATCCTCACATTCCACTTTATGTGGCATATGAAGAAATAAGAAATCTAGAAAATAAAACATTTTTTACTAGTGTAGTATAATGTAAATGCTTCTATACCACTACTAAAATATAATTTTGGTACATGTAAGATCATTCCGAATACTGGATTAAATTGATAATGTTGAGGTATCATTTCATTACATATTTAAAAAAAATTAATAATACTTTAGTTTCATTCTTATATACCAAAATATATAATACACAATAAATTTATTTCTTATCAGTCTCAATACAATAACTAACCCCAATATCCCTCACCATTAGATTCATAATATCATTTCTCAGGGATATTATAAGGTAAAATATTAGTATTTTTTACTTTAACCCACATAGAGGCCTATAAATCCTTTAGAATAGATTTTTTAGGCAGGTCTTCCCACCTACATTAACTCTAATCTCCGTTATTTTCTTAATGGACTCCCCACTCCTCAAATAATGGGATTAGATTTATTCTAAACTTAGAAATTAATTACACGAAGTCTGAAATAGGTGATCATTCCATATTGTAAACTAAGATAATTAAACCTATAAATTTTTATTATAACACCACAGCTATTGAAATAACCTTAGTAGAGGCCATACGTACACATTGAACCACTATTTCATTTTAACTGAAGTGATGGAAAAATCTAGATATAATATTTCCTTCATGGGTTCTATCTCATGTGTAAATTTAATTATTTAATCATTCATATGATTTATTAATATTATATGGTTTTTTCATAATCAATTAACCTGGATTAGATAAAAAAATTATGCATAATATAATTATTTTATTCTAGAATTTTATCATAGTTATTTCAATTGTATAATGTGACTATGTTTAACATCATGTGGAAAAAAATACATAAGTATATAATAAAATAAGAACATGATAGAAAAAAATACATAACATTTTATGATAGTATGATTAAAGAACAAGTTTATTTATCAAATATACAATATACAACCCCTTGAACCCATGATAATAACTTCTTATGTTAGTCTTGGTTTGAGTTGAATCATTTGACCTTAGTCTTCTATATCTCCATGTTTGATTTCAAATTGCACAGTCTAGAACCATTTCCTCTCAACTGAGTGATGCATCCATTACATATTTAAACTTACACATAGTGATAGGGAATTTGGCAATTGTGATTACATAAAACAATCCGTCGAAACATATTTCATTATATATAAAAGGAGGGATGGTATGAATATCATTGTAAGACACCATCCTTTAAGAAAATATATTTTCCATTTAATTATTATATTATATTGATTATAAATACTTTTTGTGGAAAAAAATATTTTATTGGAAAAACAACTTAATAAATGTTTGAAACTATACATAAAAAATAATGCCTAGTTAAGATATTGTTATATTTTTGTTGCACTGTTCTCGGAGTCACACATTGGATTGTGTAAGATTTTAAGACCCGTAAAACCTCAGAGCAGGTGAAATAAAAATAATAATTATATTATATTGAGCATGTAAAATTTATTCAAATTAAATTAGTAACTCTAAAATAGTTCGGTGTATGAAAAATCAGAGACCACTGCAAGATCTGAAATACAATGTTTACCTTAGGTAGAGTATGACATATGTAGGCTTCAGACGTTTTTATGTCTTGGTCATGAGTTAAAGATATAAAATAATATTTAATATATTAATTTCCTAAAAATGGTTAAATATATCCCAAACAGTGCATCCTATGGTAAATTTGAGATCACCAGTGGTTCCTCAATGTGGGGTTTATCCCAAATAAGGTATAACATTTATTTGCGTCAAGAGTTTGGATGCCACACATTCAAAAAATAACCCTTTTATCTTAATTAATTATGTATTTCTTTTTTTAAAGAATTAATCAATAATAACTCACAAAACATGCATCATACAATAAATATGAGACAACTGATGGGTTTGAAACGTGGGTTTACCCTAGGTAGGTTATAATTATTATATGCAGTAGACTTATTAATATGGTCCCAAATTTAAATTTAAATATTTAAGGAAATAATTAATAAAAAGCATGTGCTATAAAATTATATTCTCCTATAAGATTCTCCCATTTTTGACCACCAAGGATTCAAGATGCTAAATTTATAAACCATTTTCACCAAAATGATATTGCAAACACCATTTAGGGGTGAAATAAATGACTCCTCCATCAAGGAATGGGTGAAACAGACATCAAATTATGAGTTTTAATTCAGGGATTTTATTAAAGATAAACGAATCAGGATCTATTTTTGAAATAGACCATTTGTTTTGTTTCTAGTTAGATCGGGTGTAGTGTGAATGTTCTGAGTTTTTATTTGCGTAAGCCTTTCTTCCTTCTCTTCCTCTGTGGAGAACCAGTGTGCCAAAAACCTCACGTGTGACCTTCTTGTCCACCTTCAGTAGGTTCTCTATTTTTTTATAAATAAATATTTTACTATATTTATTCCACCCATTTCATTAATACTTTTTAAAAAAAGGAGTTTATTGTATATTGAAGAAATGTTGATATTGGTTTTATAAAATGACAATTATAGTTTATTTAAATGATAATTTCATGGAATTTAAATGAAATTTTCAAAGAATAAATTGAAGAAATTTATTTTTAATAGTTATCATTTTATTATTGGTAAATAATAATTGTGCAATAATTTCTAATATAATTATAAATTAATACTATAGAATTATAACTTTATAATACTATATTATATTATTATAAGATGTTTATCGGTGAATAACATGCATTTTTAGGTTGTTCATCCATTCATCTTTTCCACTCAAACAAGACTTCAATAATAAATATCTTTTTCGATATTCATCAGATTGATGTTACGTTAGTGGAATAGGACTTGTGCTGATAAGAGGATGGTGCGTATCAAATTTGTCTTCAGATAAAATGATGTACTTTCAGAAAATTTATATTAACCATGATATGATTATTTATTTAATTTTTACTTTGATATTCATCAGAATTACATGGCTATTGTGATGTTAGATTCATAACGTGTTTTCATCATATATGTGGTTGGTGGTCTATATTTCAATCCCATAAGCATGATTCATTTGTGGGAATGAATTTGTAGAAATTTTATGAAATAATTTACAAATTATTTTTTTGTATATTTAATAAATTAATTGGGTAAATTAATTTATTTGGGGGGATTGTAAAAATTGTAATAGAATTGGTTGGTTAAAATAATTAACTGATAGATTAATTATGAGGATTTTTTTATGGTGGATTTGGTTATTAAATTTTGGAATTAGTTAACATCCATGATGTGATTGATTAATTTGGTTGGTTTGAATAATTAATTTATAGATTAGTAATGAATATATTGTGGTGTAGGTTTTAGTTAATTAATTTTATAAATAATTAACGGTCATGATGTGAGTAATAAATTTTTTTGGTTTTAATATTTAATTGATAGATTAATTATGAGTATTTTGTGATGTTATAATTGTTTATTTAATTTTGGAATTAATTAACAGTTAATATATGATTAATTAATTTGGTTGGTTTAGATAATTAGTTAATTGATTAATTAATTCATTTAACATAATTATTTAAATCTTGATCTAAATAAAATAATTAATGGAAACAATTAATTGGTAGATTAATTAATGAGGGGTTATTATTAATTAATTACTAGTGAATTAATTAAATTACATGGAAAATTAATTGGTGAATTAAATGAAGGATTGAGTTAGATTAATTAATTGAGGAACTAGTTAATGGGAATGATTTGAATAATTTAATCGGTAAATTAATTAATGGATGTAATATTATAAATTTTAATTTACTTTAATTAATTGTAGAATTAATTCATTGGAATTGTTTGGTTGGTAAAATTAATGTGTTAGATTAATTAATTGCAAAATTAATTAATGATGATTTTTATGATATAATAGTTGAATGAATTAGATTAATTAATTGAATAATTAATTAATCGAGATTATTGTGATAAAAAATTGAATTTTCCAGATTAATTAATTGGTGAATTAATTAATGACTATCAATATGATACATATTTTAATGAATTTTAATAATTAATTGATAAATTAATTAATATAGATGGATGAGATATTGAATTGAAAAGATTGAATAATTAATGGTTAAATTAATTATTAGGAATATAGATTTGTAGGTTGAGCAATTAATTGTTTAATTAATTTGGTGATAATGAAATATATGATTTGAGATAATTAATTGTATAATTAAATATTAGTTATTGATATTATGAATGATATAATTAATTGTAGAATTAATTATGAGTTTCTGAGTTGTGCATATTGATTAATTAATTATAAAAATTAATTAATGTTAGAGAATTAATAATGAGTTATTAAATTATTTAATGGGCCAAGGGGATTAATTAGATGTTAAATTAATTAATGGGAATATGTGAATAATTTATTGTTGAATTAATTAATTTAATGAGACAATTATTTAATTGTGGAATTAATTTATGTGGTGATATGATTAATTAATTGTTTATTTAATTAATGGCTTTATGTGATTAATTAATTGTAGATTTAATTAAAGTGATTTTGTGATTAATTATTTGAGGAATAAACTAATGTGAAGTTTTGATACATGTGACATGTAAAATTGTGATAAAATATTGTTGTTGATTAATCTTGATTAATTTGAAGTATGTTATATAAGTTCTTTATTGAGAAATGGAATTTGAGACTAGGACTAATGCTTCAAACTCTCATGGGGTGAAAGAAATGGCATCCTACACCCATCATGAAAAAACATTATTTTATGGAATAGGTACTAATGATCCAAATACCTTTGGGTTTTGAGACAGGGACTGATTCCCCAAACACTCACGAGGTTGCTAGACATTGCGTTTTACACCCATTAATAGACCTTAGACCATGGTTCCGATTACAGGTGATATAAATTGAATTGAAATGGATAATGAATTCATGATGGTTTAAATGAATTCTGAATTGATAAAGTAAAATGGTTTAGACTCTGGCACGAGTCGAAGCAGGTATTGGTATGCGGGTGTTCATGTGAACCCAGAGGTTTATGTTGTTAAATAATGAATAATTTAATACATGTAAATTGTTTATATTAATACTTGTTTTTTATTCTTTATAAAATAGAATACACTCTTATTGACGTGATTTGTTTAAGCATTTGATGGTGGTGGCCTACTGAGTTGTACTCACACCCTTCTCGGGTTACTTGATCGGTACCCATGTAGACTTTTCTATTATGTTTTTCTTCACAGGTTAAGAGAAAAGGCCCTGAGTTAGATGGTTGAATTGGGATGTATCATGGTGAGGGGACCATACATTGTTCAAGACCCACATGGGTGTCATCAGTGTCTTTACTTTCATTTTTCATTTTAGGCACCTAACACGTACATCAATATGACATGTTTTCTAATTCAGTTTGATATTGAATTTTCTTGCTTCATAATCTACAGATATTGGTTTTGTTTGAATTTATATATACTTCCCCTAATGATTATTATTTCTTCTGGTGATTACATTGATAAAAGATGATATAGTCTTCCCACGACTGACTTAATAGACCATTGTTGATTTCCAATAGCCTCTGGCATTCGGGGAGTCGCACCAGAGGTTATGTGAGTGATCGGATTGTGGTAGTATTGTCTGGAACTTGAGTCGGGATGTTACAATCATCAACTATAATTTAATAATAAATTATTACTAAAACATAAATTATAATAACTATATTAAATAAAACCATCACATAAATTGGTCGATCTATCCCATGATCATCCATGAATTAACCAACTACATATTTAATAATACTAGCTACAATTTATTTATATTAATTCATTAATTAGATAATAACAAGAAATAATAAATTAATTATATTATTAATGGATTAATTAATTTATCTTCATTCTCAATCTGATTAGTTTTGAAAATACCCATCCATAATTTAAGAAAAATTAATTAACTTTTATTTAAAATTAAATTTGTATATGATGTGTATTGTCAAGGGTCATGAAATGTACACTTCAAGCATGTTAAAAGATATACTCTAAAATAATCCCATCTAGTTCTACTCTAATTCACAAACATGTTGTGAAATATTAGTATACATGTTGTGCATTAGAAGAATATATTAAAAATAATTAATTTAATCATTTATATAAAACATAGAAAACCTTTCACATGTGCTTCACACTAGCTACGATCCACGTTTTGTGGTTTAAATATAAAATTAAAATTTTCCAATGTTTTTAACTCACATGACCCAAATGTAAAGTCATTTTATTACTGAAATTTGGATTGTATTACATGCTATGTACACCAATGTCATGGTTTGTAATACCATATGTCTAATACTACACTACACACATAGGGTCTAAATGTGCATTTTGTGTGGGATATAAATTATTTACACAATTTTTGTCCCACAAGCATACCATGTAATTATGTTCGACTCATGTTATGTGTTTTTTATTACCGTATGTGTTTTGTAATAAATACATCACATATATATGACCACATTATTTTATTAATTTTTCAAAAAAATAATTTGGGGTTATGTGGAGTGTACCCAAGTAACATATTGCTTACCCTGCCAAATAAAGTCCCTTTCTAAATGATATCACACGAGATGAAAGTAATACATATTATGCAACAACACCCACACGGTATGGAATATTTTTTATAGTGAATCTTGGCATGCATGACAATACTATACAATGTAATAAAATTGCGTTGCATGCCGTGAAATATTATTTAATAATTTGAATCTGTAACATTTTCTAATGGTTCATATAATCATTATTTACCAATTCATTATTTGTTCCTGATCAAGTGATGGTAAAGCATAATTATTTCTCACTTTCAACTTTATGAATGAATTAATGTTAAATGGAAACTAAACATAAATGCATAGAATAATAAAAAACTAATAAATAATTATAAAATAATATTTTAACCAAGATATGATATAACTTTATGGTTCTAGGGTGTAGTAGAAGGGCTTGGATCTGTTCCCAAAATTGTATTTTCCTTTATTTCATTCGATTTCATCAATGATCTAGATGAAAAGAAACACTGAAATCCTTGAGATTGAATATTTCACATATAATAGATAATTAATTTATAAAAATTATAATTTTTTGGGAATTTTCTATTTTATTCATTATAAAAATTGATTGAACTCTCCTTACCATACCATAGTAGTGTAAATGGATTCATGTTTATAATATATCATAACTTATCCAAACATTATCTAAAAAGCATTGAATGTCATTGTGAAATCACAAGGTGCTAAGAATAATTATTCTCTCAAACTGATTCTATAATAATTAATCAAAATAAGATTTCCATTGATGATTGAATGGATATTTCCATTTATATTGGATACTTGAGTGAGTGGAGGGGGATTGAGATCTTCATTCTTGATAACAATCTGTATAAGGTTCTCTATAGGATTTAGAGAATTCTCTAGAGATAATTTCTTGGATAAAACAACTACAAACACTGAAAAAGATAAAATCAAATTTATATATCTATGATAAAGAATATATTATTTTTTAAGGGATCATTTTTATTCTCCTAATCCTTATAAAACCCCTTGTAAAATAATTATAATTTTATTATTATTATTATTATCATTTATTTAACCTACACAAAACCCATAGATATTATTAGAATCAATTCTAACTAAAAAAATATTACATATTTAAATGATATCAAATATCTAAATCCTACCATACCATTAAATTGGTCCCAATGTCATCCTCATAATATATCAATCAATGAATAAAGACTATTTATTTATATAAATAAGCACCATTTCATTACTCATTCAATAAATATTAAATTATATAACTATATAATTATTATTCCGTAGATCTAGATAATAATATTTATTCAGTTATTAAATTAAAAAAAATTTAATAGAGTTGGTGGAAACACTTGTTATGTGACCCTCCATGCTGATTTCATAGTTGAATTAGATGTGACATTATTAATGTCCAATAACATTATCTAGGAATTTGAAATGAACCAAATAAAGAATGAAGATTATGTTACAATGATTATAAACCCTATGAAAACTCAATGTACCATGTATTCCATTTTTAATGAAATATCATCAAGTTATATTCATCACATGTTTCGTCAAATTATATGTTTCATATATCCTTATAAGGATTTCTTGAAATGAATTTACAGATAAAACTAGCATAGACATACAGTTAATTTGGTATATCTATTCCAATAAATATAACTATGATATCTAATTCTGTTAACATGAAAAGGATAACCCTTTTTGTCTTATTCATTATTTACATATAACTTCTAACACACCCAACATATCCTACCATGCAAAGAGTATCTATCATCATTTTTTGGTCAATGCATATAAGTAAATAACCCATGGTATGCATCATTAATAATTTCAATTCTAATGACATATACACATATACCATGATAGGAATATCAAATGACACATATATAATGTTAAATTATTATTGATGGGTTAGTTTTCATAGCCAACTCTATTAGATATAACAATGGAATATCTTTATGGGAATATATATCAATTTTTTTATCCTTCTACCCCAACAGGATATATCATTTGTTTCTAGTCAGAAGTTGTCGCCCAAGTATATGACATTTATTTTGGAATATTATCATAACATTTAAAGGTTCTCATCATTACTGGTAACATTTATGACCTTTTAATGTTATTGATATTTTAAATACTTAATTACATTAATTTTTACAAATAAGAACAAGAATCAAGATATTTTATATAAATTAATATTCAAAACAATGAATATACTAGTAATAAAAAATTATAAAGTAGTTGGTTCTACGGAACCAAATCCAAAAATAGATATACAAGGTAAATCCCAATCATGTTGGTGAGGAATGAGGCTTGAACTATACTAGTTCTTTTGGTTCTTGTGTATTTTTATATTTTATCCCCATAATCAAAATAAATATTAATAAAATTATGAATTATTTATAAATATTTTTGAAATTAAATATATTTTACATTACTTATACATTTTTAGAAATACTAATATATAGTAAAAAAATATTTACCTATATTACTGTTATGTTTTACTGTAATAATATCAGGTTAAATATAATATACCATCCAAAATTAGTATTTATTCTTATTCTTCATTGGTTAAAATTTACATAGAAGATTATTTTACGTCTAATTATTGTACATATAAATTTTCCTATATGAGTGGTATTTTCATAGACGATAAATTATATTCATAATATTAAAACAAGTCTATGTAAGAATAAATATAAATTTAAAATTATTCGTATAATTAAACATAAAATTATCAATGTTATATTTAGTTGTTATAATGATTGATCATTACCAATGATCATAGTAGAACTGATTAAATATTAAATTATCAGTGTACAATGTTTTAACATCGTTGTGTTTTTTAGTATGCTATAAAAAATAACATATTGAATTTTTAATATAACCTCAACCCCACAACTAATCAAACATATAATTTAACCAATTATGGATGATGTAATACAATACAACCCATCACATCATTTTTTGAAAAATTATACTATTGAAATCAGTTGTATGGATTTAAAACCCAATGTTTTAATGATTTATAAACCAAGTGTGAAGTATTTTTGTTGTATTTTAGCTCATTATTCATATGTATCCTAGATATATATTTGTATATTCTTGTGTTTATGTATTTCCCTAGAAATTCTTCATCACGTATACCCATGTTATTTTTTAGATTGTTCTTAATCTTTTGGGATTGAAATTCATGTACTAATGTTATATCCAACAATTTTTAGGATTATTATTTATTGATATCTACCATTTTTCATGCTTATAGAACCTAGATTATTTATCCCAAATATATATATATATATATTTATATTCGTGTACTATGAAATAGTATAATCATTCAATAATGATTGTTAATTACATTGTTCCTTGATCCGGGTTTGATCGTTAATCTTAAAGGAAAACTAATAAGGAAATAATATACCCAAGATCAATCAAGGTTTTGTATCTCTATAATGGATAATATATTTTACTGTTATGTGATTATTATAATATACTATGTTTTAATGTAGATTTTAGGGTAAATGACATCAAAATCATAGGAAACAAAAAATCATTCATTTTTTCATGGTGTTTTAATTCAATTTTTCTTTTATTATATATTGAAATTAATTGTAAATGGAATAAAAATGTCTATAAACTCTTTGAAAAATGATAAATATAGCTGTGTAATATTAGAAAACCCAACCCAATAGGGCCCTGTGTAGAATAGCAGTAACCCGAGAGTGCCACACTTACGTTAACTCTAATAGGCTAGGGGAATTTGACTAGCATTGAGTAAGTATATATAACAATACAAGATTCCATATCCTTTATCAACATGAAAAATACACATCCCATAAGTAAAAGTTAATAATAATAACATTATATATATATATATATATGACCAATTGAACAATATACAACACATGCATTTGACATTAGGGACAAATAAATCACCACTGTGGAAAATACAAAGGAATTGTAAACCTAAAATTCCTTTTATTATGATTGATAAAATATTGAAGAATATTCAACTTAATATATGTACATTTATAAAAATATATAGAGAAAATTTTCCCCAACACCATCATGGACCACCGTTCTCCATCACACATCACCAAGCATCATTGGGATCTAACTCTAGACAACCCAATTTTACTCTACATCTATGAAGACCATCACAAACATGTGTATCATCTCCACAAAGAAAAATACTTCGATCCATATATGATGAAAAATTATAAGTCATAAATTTAAAAATAATCTTTGATCAACCAAGATTTATACCAGAATGATCGTACCATCATAGTTGCTAAGGATGCTAGAAGGACAAGAAATCCCATAATGGATGAAGTTGATTCCTAATAAATACATAACATTATAATTTCATACTAGGGGGAATTAAAAGTTACATATCTCAAGGAATATGATCTTAAACCCCTCTACAACAATCCATATTTCCATTGAGAAACATAAATAGGAAATCCAATCCTCATTGAAGCATGCACATTAGCTGAGGATATACCACACAATACCACCCGCATTATCCATGTCACCACAATATAATCCCATAGAGAAAACCAATGTCTTACCCGATAGTAGTCATCGAGTAATGTGAAATGAAACTTAATATGATAACCACAAATATATGTTATAGAGTGGAGAACGAAGACATTAGAGGAAATATCGCCACTCGGGGTTAGACACTATGGATTTCATCACACTACTCCAAGAATACAGACTACCTATGTCCATCAATCCACACAACCTTAATGTCAAAAATGTGTGGGAATCCATTACATGATGAATGAAAGATCAAAAAAGGGAATACAACTTGTAGATAGAGGTTTGTTGTCCTTTTTTAAATAAAGGGAATACATGAACATACATGTAGGTTGAGATAGATGATCTCACGCCATGAGTATATGTGGGGGATACCCAATACTATCTATAATAAATCCTATATTTAGAGAATACCAAAAAATGGGTATATAAGTTGAATAAATAAACAAAACTTTAGTATATTATAAAGGATTAAATGAGTCCTGTTTATTGTGGAAATACCTATACCTATCAGTAGACCAACCCACAGATAGAGGACTCATCATCCCTATGTAAATGAACAAATAAATAACCTACTTATAGTAGGCGAACCCTAAAAAAATCATGATTAAACCCAGTAATTTATTGAAAAAATATTAATTTATTGATCTAACTATATTACCATATAAATAGAATAAATATTTAAACAAAACATTCCATTGTGTTCTATGTCGAATGGTACTTTAGATATAATATTTAATTTTATAAAATGGGGACCCTCTAAAATATTTATTAAAAAAGGCCATGTAGGTGAACAACATGAAAAATGATGGCCCCTAGGTGTACCATGTAGAAAACACTATCATAGGGAATGTTGTGTAGACCATGCATAGTTCCCTTCCTCCCAAACCTCTTACAATCTGGTATGGCAGTATAGACCCAACACTAGGCTTGATTGTTCCAATCAACCATTTAGGGTGCCTTGGAAAATTACATGATTTTACTCTATGTGGTGGATGGGATGTTAACCATTCCCAGGAGATCAGATGAAAATGATCTATAGGGTCACACTCCCCCTACCCACTCAATGGTGAAATGATACAATCTTCACAATAATTCTTCCTTCTCATGTTATCACTCGAGACACCAATTGTTGATACTTCCGGCTACAAACTCATTATAAGAGTACCTCCCTATAGCTACATCACCCACCAGCCTAAAATAATCACCATTTCATATCGTGATGAACTCCAATTCTTATCAGTCACCACCCCTCATAGTATGCATCTCCCTTCATTCACTATCTCCATCACACTGTGTCACCACCCCAATCATGTTGCACCACCCTTCCATGACGATCTTAACTTTACAGGAGTACCTCAACATTTCTATAGCTATCACTATCGAATAATATCAATGGTTTCCCTTCATCACATGTAACAATGAATATTGGAGAATATGATTGTTTGAGGAAAAAGTCATTTTCTATCAATGATCTACACTCAAATTAATATAAAACATGGACATAGATTGCTAATTAATTTCACTACCTAAAAATTAATGGTATGAATATCCATAAAACCTAATTTATAGCATAATCACGGTCATAGATTGATATGTCATAATCAAAATTAGACATGATATTATAAAAAATAGTCACCTTGTCCCAACCATGAAGAATTGTGGGGGGGGGGGGTAAAACATGCAATCAAAATGGATAGATGGATAATGATGACATAAAAAAACAAGAAATCCCTATTTCCTAGAACAATAACAATATATTTGAATCATTATGAAAAAAAATTAGTTTTTAATTGCTATTTTCTATTTTAATTGATTTCATTTTATATATGGTCACGTGCCCTCATTTCTACATCATTTACAGTTAAATCATATTTCCCCTCCTCTTCATCTCTCTAGAGTTCTGATATATAAAAAAGTATCTTACCCTAGAATGGAAGGGTAAAAATAATAATTAAATATGATTCACCTAGTTTTTCTATATATTAAACCATTAATTTATTAATCAATTAACCAATCAACCCACTGTCATTTGTCCTTAAGACCTTTGTTGAAAATAAATCATACATCATACACCCGTTAAGTTTCCCATTATAGAGATAAACATGTTATAAGATTTTCTATATGAGACTCTATTTATGAGGAAAATCATATTTTGTTAGAAAACACACGTCAAACCACAAAATATGATTTTTAGACTTTATATATTTTTACAAAGGCATCATGAAGCCAAAATTACAAATCAACTCAGTCTAGAGAAAGTAGAACACCCCATAATCAATAGAACCCTAAAAATACCAAGGTACTACTTCCTTCCAACCATAATATTTTCTTTTATCTAAATTAAAAATAATAATATATTTGGAACAATTAATTTCAAAAAAACCGTTCCTGGAAACATACTACATTTTTGTAAATTTCTCTCATCTTTGGAAGCCTGAACATTTACCGAACTCAATGTAAGATTTCATATAAAGGGAACATCCACTTTTATCAATGAATTCATTATCTAAATACTATCTAGAAGTAAGAACATGGATAGAAAAAACGTTCACTCCATGTGATTCTTTCCAATTAACTTCGTCAAAAACATTTCTTTCTTAACCAATTATCATCCTACCACATGGGAGAAACAAATTCTATGAAATACAGAAATCTTTGAAGTAATTTTTTTTACCAAATTCCTATTTAGTTGGAGATCTCCCCTCCCCACATTTAATGTTCATTATAAGTTTCTTTTTCATGAGAATGATCTGCAACTATGTACTCCAACATTGAGTTATTTACTAGATTCCACACTAACATTAGAAGATCTTATAGGGTGCATCATTTCATATTTATATCAGCTTATCTACTCATTTAAATCCACCATGGATGTGAAACCAATATCACTATATAAAAAACTACAGGAAATAAGGAACTTTGACCTCACCCACTTTACAAATATTATTTAAGATCCTATATCTACAACTCAATTTATGAGAATGATTTCTCTAACTATTGAACAATGTATTGATTTATTATCATCTCTCATCCATGAAAAAATGATGATCAGATCAATAAAATTAGAAAACATATCAAACAACACAATAACACTCTTCATCACATAGGAGGCCCAATATACCACAATATTAAGAAAAATATCCTGAATTTTTAAAATAAATTGATCCATCCGCTTCATACCCCGAGATAATATCTAATAGAACAGACAATTCCATAATTTTTCAAAAAAAAAAATCATTTCCCCAAAAAAAATCTAAAGTTCTGAATAATGGTTACACCCCAAAAGATCAACTAGATATTACACACTAATGGTTGTGCTCCCCCCATGATTTATATCATAGTATTTGTATTGAAATCTAATAGAAGACCACTATTCATCTATAAAATAGGGTTTTTTGATCCTTACATTCAAGAAAACCCTTATTCTTTACATAAATTGAATATAAAATCACATAGAATCAATAAATTAATATCACCACAATGGGAATCTCTAATATAAGGGATTATTATTGGAAACCACATTCAATTGAAGGTTATAATGTCTCTCCCTTTAGATTAATGAACAACCACTCTAAAAAAGATACTCATGTGCCTCCCCCATTATATCACTAAAGAGTCCTTTTCTAGAAGAATTAATCACTACACCACTATTAATCCACCAAGATCTCAAGAGCCGTAATAACCTCAACTTCCCCAATTCTACTTCTACCCTAAGGATTCGAATTCCATACCATGATAGTTTACTATAAAACATACACTCTCCTTGATAGAAAATAAAATTTCCCACGAATGCCTAATAATCTTCTCTGTAAACTGATTCCTACAGTGGTTCTATCCAAATTATATTATCCCCCAGTTTAGTTTTAATAAAAAATTAGTAATGTTTTTAATTGATTATTATATTATGTTTTACAATATAATTACATAAAAAGACTATTAAATTGGAAAAATTCACTTACTGTAATAATATTGAACATACAAGATAAGAAATTATTTAGAGATGAAGACCAATGACTAAAGTACACATAAGGGTATGCTCTATTCTCTCTAATTCTCCCATGAAGACAACACATCCTATTAGAATGATAAAAAAAGAATCAACTGTTTTCCATTTGATATAAATTATAAAGGAGAGTATAGAACCACTGGAGGTGAAGTGGTGAACGATGATGTACTAAATGATAGAGTATATATAGGGTGTAACATGATATATGACCCTTAATATTTGATCATTACATAAACATTGCATTGTGACCATTATATGACAATTAGAATAATATTAATACATAATATAAGAGTATATTTGTTTTTGAAAAATAAATTAAAAATAATTTTATTCAATAATTAAATTTTAAAAATTTTATTCAATGTAAATAAACTCATTATGAACCAATAAATATAAATGTATATAATTAAAATTCAATAAATAAAAACACAAATATGTTTCCATTTAAGAATAATATTTTATATCGAATACATATTTTTTAATAAAATAATTATTTTGTTCAAAGTACTATATTTTTATAAAATAAAAAATATATTATAAATTAATACCCCAAAATTATTTTAAGTTGAAATTTTAATAATTTTCTAACATACATTATTTTTAATTGAATTGCTAAAATACATTTTTTTTTGTTTTCAGTTTATTTTATGACTTCATAGTTATATAATAATGATTTAATATGATATATTACTTTTTTCATGACCTAAATTTTTTCAATTTGTTATTTTATTATTTTATCTTAAAGTAATTATTTTTTAAATTGCTACAAATAAATTATGTTCTCTAACATGATATTTCAACGTCAAATTTTTTTTTGTTTAATGAATAATAGATTATAAATATGGTCAGAATAATATATAAAATAGTAATTAGGTAATAAAATAATAATATATCAAAGAGAATATTCTTAATTTCATAATCCAAGATCAAAACCCATGGTTACCCATGGTAATTTTTAATTCCAATTCCTACAATTCTAAATGGATATATTTAAAATACTCTAAACAATTCTCTAGATTTTTTTATAAAAACCCCACATATCAACTCAATTTCATTCACTCTATAGTGAATTTTCACATCCCCCACTCTTTTAATCTTTACATAATCACATTTTAATGACACCAATATCTTAATGAATCACCCCACTATGTTCCAGATGCCACATATATGGTATGTGGAATCTCTTCCTCTTTTTTTATTTTTATTCAAGTACATTCATTGTAGTAAGAATTTTTTTATAATTTATTATGTTTTAAAATATTTATAATCATTCAATTATTTTCCAAATTAAGTTATATTATTGAGAGGATACCATTACCACTCAAAATTCATATTCCATATTCCATTTGGTATACTTATTATACAGCTAAAATCATTCTTTGACATATATTATAAAACATTTATATTTTGATTACTCAAACTTATTTTAATTCAAGGGAATTAAAATTTATATATATAATTCTCTTATTTGGTATTTTAATGTTTGAATCCCATATTCCAAACCCATGGGATAAAAATGATGAAAAACTCACATACTAAATGTCTTATTAAATCAATGATTTTATTTAAAAAAATTATTTATTCTCCACTCGTTATTAATGAAATTATAAGATATCTATGTGGATCAATTTAATTAAGTCATACAATGGGTTCTCATTGATGGATATCCAATGAAATGTTTAAATAATTAATCTATAGAGATGTCATCTTTATGGTACATTGGCATCACACCTTAGAATTGATTCATCATACCTTGGTGAATAACTTTGATAATATGTGTTTGATGGAATAAGGATAAAACATTGTGACATTCTTATGACTTAATCATTTAATGTTCTTAGAACACATCCATGTTATGTCTCATATACTCAGAATTATGCCTTTGTGTTTTTACTCATATCTTATCCATGAACATCACTAACATCAAATATGCATTTCTTAATCCCTTACCGGGCTTTATTATAAACCTTTCCTTTTATTGTATATCATAAGGATATTATATAAAATAAGGGGTCCTAATATATATTTACAAAAAATTATTTTAATATTTTTAAATAATGTTCATATTATTTAATTGATCTGTTTAATTATTGTATATTGACCATAGATTCCGTGACACTAAACTGCAAAATATCATTAGAAGATGTTAATTGAATACAATTATATTGAAAAACATCTATGAAAAATATAGGTTTCCATAAATAATTTCAAATGTTCTATTATATATTTTTAGAAATTATGACTAGAGATCATTAGTGAAAATCCTAGGTATAAGTATAAATATAGGAAAACCTTCTAAATTTTTGTAATATATTTGTTGTGTGGTTTCATAGTAATTAAATGATATTATATAAATAAATAAGTGTATGTTTTCTCTAGAATAGATTTTATTATTAGTAATAAACCTGATAAAATGATGGTTTTATACTAATTCCATCTCCACTTGTGGCCAAACTAGTGGGAAAAAATGGACACCTAGTTTGACGCCCACATGGTAGGTGGTTTGGTTAATCACACGCTCTTTAAAAACCATTATATTGAATATATCAATTATAAAATTAATTTTGTATAATTTTTTTGAATTTAACACCCCTATGAAATTATTATCGTAGGATTTGAAATTTTAAATTGACTCTCATTTAAGTTAACTTTTTTATAAAATTAGTGGGGAGGAGAAGGACCCATATAATTAATAGATGTGAATGAAAATGTAACAATGGCCATGTAGATGTGGTAGAATCTAGCGTTGGATACATAATTATGATGATGGATCCATTGTCTTTGGTTTTTTATAATAACATAATCCACCTTATATGGGAATTAATATTGAAGAAGGTGATGAATGTGAAAGTATAAAGGTAGAAAATGAAAACATTATTTTGAAATTCATTGATATATTTAATAAATAATTATTAGAAACTACTCCCTAAATAGTTGTATAGTTATAAATCAATCTCATGAATTTATCCAAAATACTCACAATCAGGGATTAATGAATTATTCGACCACCTTCATGGGCCCAAATTCTTCTAAAAAATTGACCTCTGATCTGGGTATCATTAGTTGAGGGTAAAGGTAGAGGATATCAAAATGGTATCTTTTAGAACAAGATATCGAAATTATTATTATTTTTATTATTACAATTGGGTAGACTATTTATTTTTATATGTTTTTTTATTTTATGAATAAAATATTTGGGGACTACCTTGATTGATTTGAGGTAATATTTACAAATGAGATTATGATATGTTTTAAAAGTCATAAGGAACCTGAATGTAATTTAAGTGTCATATTGAATTTTTTTATATAGAATTTTTTTTTTGAAAATTAAATAAATTTGGGATCTATTTACAACTAGTAGAATTCATTGGTCACATCAGAACAAGTGAATAAATCTATGATGTTCTAGTTAAAATATGTTCATACAGTAGTGTTATCAATAAAAAATTAATGATTGTGATATATTCTTTATATGGTCTCATGGGATACAATAATTGTATTTTTAAAATATTATCATGGATTTTAATTCCATTAATCATGTTATCTCAAAACAGAGTTATGATAATATAAACCAAAGACTGTAATGAAAATTTCATTGAAATGATGAAAAGGTTAGTCTGTGAACCTTTTCTAACATTATCATATTATGAAGAAAAAGTTTCTATATATATTCTTGAATCCTTGAATTGACATGTATGTGTACTAATAAATAATAATAGTTAGACTTTGTATGATTCTCGATAGTTGAATAATAATGTGAAGTACAATTTTACCAATTATTTATAGCTAACAAAAATTATAATTTCATTAATGACATATAGAAATAATCTTTTTGGTAAGGTGTGTGATATAAACCTTAACCATCATATTTTTAATTCTATATTCACATAAAAGGATCTATGCATGAGATAAAATAGTTGTTTTCATCTTCTTAAGAATAATCATTGTTTTATTCATTATCATCCTGGTAAAGTAAACAATGTCATTGATGAATTATGTTATAATGACCGTGGTGTTATTTCAATGGTAATTATTAAAGGACATTCATTGTCCAAGGAGTATTAAGGTTTTGTATATGGAGATATATTTTTATATTCCGTAGTTAATGAAAGAGATGATGGATAAAGCACATAGCTCTCTAATCTATGTACATCCCAGATGCACTGAAATGTATATGTATCTATATGATAATTATTTCTAGGATGATATTAAATGGGAATGCACTAATAAAAATATAATATTTTTGGAATGTTAGAATGTGAAGGAATAATGGAAGCCTCCCAACAGAGTGTTATAACCACTACCCATACCTATATAGAAGTTGTACAACATCACAATGGACATTTTCACTAGGCTTACTAAAAAATATATGTGAAACAATTGGATTCGGAAAATCATTGATAGGTTAATTTCATTATCATTTTATCACAATATGAGAGGATTTAAACATAGATAACTATTCTCATCTATGTATTCAATAAGTGGAGTGACATGATGGATCAAAATATTTAATTATTTCAGACCAATATAAAGTATTAACTTCTATGTTTAGGATGACCCATTAAAAGGACATGAATGAAAAAGTGATCCTAATCACAACCTATTATCCTAAAAAAATGGGTAGTTTTTGGAGACATTTCAAGTATTTAATGACATTTTAATGGATTCCTCACTACTTTTTTTGGATTCTGGAAAAATATATTTTAGTTGTTGAATTTTCATATAAAAAAAGCTTCAAATTGATAATTCAGAATTATCATCATGAATAACTCTATGTAAAAAGGTATCAAACTATATCACTTTTAGATAAAGTTGAATAACAAATTTGTTATGTCACGAAACTATTAATGTAGCTATGAATAATATACAAGAAATTCATATGTATAATAAATCTATATAGATGAGATATAAAATATATGCTATAAATTGACCAAAGAAATATATTTTCATATTAGGGATCATGTATTCTCCAAAATATCACCACGAAAATGATTCAAGTAATTTTTAAAGATGGTGAAATCGATTCCATGGTATATAAGACAATTTGAGATTGTTGAGTATGTTGGAGAATTTTGCCATTGATTAATTATTATTAAAATTGATTCGAATTTATACTTTATCTCCAATGTATTCCTATTAATAAAGTACATTCCAAACACAACTAACTATAACTTTCGTAAGTAGTGTGTAATTAGAAACTATAAACTATATGAAGTGTAACTGATTTTGGTTCCTCATAAATGGGAATAAGTGTTTTAGAATATGAAAATAAGACATATAAAAGTATTGTGAAAATATCACATGTTCAATGAAAATATAGAGGATCCAGATAAAGTGATTAATGAAAAATATATCCATTAATTTTGATACGAGACTTTTTTAATGGTGTGGGGTTACATACCATCATGTAAATTTATTTCAATTAAAAATACACCATGTTTCACAATGACTCTTTTATTATCTTTTCAATAAAAGAACATGGAAAGAATATTGAATTGGAATATTAGACAAAATGTAATAATATTCATGATAGAATTTAATAACTGTTGTGGTGATAAGAACAATAAAATAATCTACACATAAGGATAAATATTATAGTCTTGAATTACCCTATGTAGATAACTCCTACTATAAAATGGGTAAAATGAAAAAGAATTTTAAAAATATGATAGAAATTTTTATGGAATTTGTAGAAGAAATGGATGTTATGTAGTGAATTATGATGTATTATAGTGGTGGAGTATATGTAGGGTGGCATTAATGATTTTACTATTACATAACCAATCCATTTTAACTATGTGAATAACAATAATAGCCAATAAAATAATAAATTATGAGATTAAAAACAAATGAGAAATTATTATATATAATAATTATGTTTTAAATAATATATTATATGATCTTATAATATTTATGAATAAATACATTTGAAATTATAAAATTGATAATCCTATATAGAAAATAAAGAATGTGTTGTCCCGTTTCTAGTAATATTTCATAACAAATATGTAATTTTTTCCAAAAAAAATTATTTCTCATACCATGGAATTTTTATTCATATACAATTATTATGTAAATTTTAATCTAATTTTTATATGATTATCAAGAGATTCAAAATTCCAAAAAGAACATTCATATTTTACAAAGCATTATTAGTGAATAAATAATCATTTTGTGGCCACATTAATATATACAATAGTAAATAGGTTTTGAAATTGTAATATTTTAAAAAAAATCTTAATCCCATATACCTTAGGAAAACCCTTTTGTATCCTATAATAAATTGACTTTCAAACACAGATAATTTTAAAGGATTTATTTGAGAAATGGTAAATCATGATCCTCATTATACTATAAATAAACACCTTTATTTCACTCCCAATAACAATTGAACGTCAATACCTCTCTTAGACCCACATTAAGACCTATTTTAATGTCTTTGAGAACTCATGTAATCACCCCACTATGTATAGGAAGCAATATATTAGCCATGTGAATTCTCTTCATATTTCATACTTTTCATTCAAGTAATTCCTTTGTATAAATCATTTTGATTTTCTAATTATAATGTATCCAGGTATTAATATTTATTACATTAGTTTCAAAATAAATTATTCTGAATGAGAGACTACTATTACATCTCATTAATCCCATTCTGAATTCCATTTTTTATACATGTTATGATATAAAAATCATTCATGTATTTAACATTCCATACTTTTATGTTCTGAATAACAAACAATGTATTCATTAAATTTTACACATAAGGATATAGAAAACATAATTGACTAGGAAGACCCTTGTATTAAAGACACATTATCAAATAATTGGTTAAAAATGATTAAAATCTATTTTCATTAAATACTTATGAACACAGCGATTTTATAAGGAAACCATTATTTATTCTCTCCAAGTTATTGATTAATTAATATACCATTTATATAGAACACATGAATTAGGTAATATGAATGATGTTTTCAGTATAGTGATCCAATTCATTGGGTAATGAATCAATATTTATATATAAAATGATTGTGTTACCATTGCAGCACTCCTTTGAAATTATTCAAGAGAACTTGTTTAATAAACAGAGTAATATGTTTTAGGAAACCTTACTATTGATCCTTGGGAATATTATAATAAATATATATTTTTTATGTTACATCCAAATAATAATTTTTTTCCTCATATATTCAAGATTATGATATTACATTATGCCACTTTTTAATATATTATTATCAATTAAATTAAATTTATTTTGATTATCCTGTTACTAAGCTTTAATCCCACCCTATAAATTTGATTTATTATCCTTGGAAATTATATATAGTGAGGTGTCATAGCACAGATCTATCAAAGAGTCTCTCAAAAGGCTGAAATAATGTTTATATATTTATGTGATATTTTTTCTTAATGTATTATGTACCTAATTTATAAGATTGTAAACCTCAAAATATCGATGGAAGATAATTTTTTTACTCAATTCTTTTAATAATACTTTTTTAAAAAAATATAGGTTGCTTTAGGTGGTATCAATGTAAATTTTAGTGATATTTTTAAATATGTACTATAACTTTTTTGAAAAAACTATTCATAAGTCTAAATGTATGAAAACCTCATAAATTTTTGTATATATTTTATTCATTAATAGAAGTTAAATCCTTATCTAGTTACAAATAAGTGGATTCAGGCATTAGAATAGATGTAACTATGGTTGCTAATCCAAAAATATGTTGCTTTGGTATTAACTCAACCATTACTTAGTTCACTAATAGTGAGACTAACAACATAACATGTTGGACACTCCTAGGGGATATACATTTATTGATCAGATGGTCTTTACAATCCATTATGAATGATATACAGCTTATGTAATTATTTCATTATAAAATAAAATTAAATTATTCCCCATTATAATTATTATTATGTGACTGAAAATAATAATTTTTCTTTATAAATTTAGTTATATTCTTTTAAAAATATTATAGGAAATATCATGATATATGAATATAATGGATTTTATAAGAAATAAAACAATGACCATCCTAATATAATAGAATCCATAGGTAAAAACTAAATTATGTTACTGAATCATTTATCTTATATTATGAAAAATAACCCAAACCACCTCCTATTACAATGATTGGTGTTGAAGGGGAAGAATGATAAAGTATAACAACAAGAAATGTTTCCATTTTTTAGGAAAACAATGATGTGTTTCAATAAGACTTAAATATAAATCTTTCATAAAATATAGGTCGAACTAAAAAATTAACATATTCCAAGATCCAAAACTATTTCTAAAACCCCATATTAATTGAATTTTTTGGTGTTATAAGACTTAATAGACAACTATAGTATATTATGATGATATTTTTTATTTGAAAAATAGTGTCTCTTTAGGGACCACCTAATATTTTAAAAAAAGAAGGATGAATCAATGTAGTTATGCATGGGTTATGGTGAATATAATAGGAGTAAATGAAAAATACCCTCTCCCAAGGATGAATGATTTATTTCACTAGATTTCTAATGATAAATTATTATTAAATATTATTATTTTATCTGGGTATCATTATTTTTGTTTGAAGAAATACGATATGTAAATTAGATCATTCCAAACGAGATATATACATTTAATGTTTAATATTATACACTTTTTATTGACTAAGGCTTATTTTATTTTTTTAGATTTGACGAATATAATCATTTATGAAATACCATGATAAATTAATGTGTTTATTTATAGAGAAATTATGATATATTATAAATGTAATAAGGAACAAGAATATTGTCCAAGGATTGTTTTACAAACTATGATGATATAGATAATTTTTTTACTATATTTTGTAATTGTGTGTTCTTGTTAAAAAAAAGTATATTTCTTAGGGAACATTGTGATCCATGAAGGAATATGTTATTTTCTCAGTAGAGGTAAATGTCGTATTAGAGCATCCTCATCCAAAAAATATTGAATGAGATTTATAGTTACTTTGTTCTATAATGATAATATTTAAGGATTGTGAAAAAACATTCAAAGAATTCTAATCCACTATTCAATTTATTTAAAAATTGAATTAATTTCATTTAGATATATGTGTCTAGAAGATGTTTCAAAAAACTGAAGAATAGATTGGTTAGAGAACCTAAAATTACCCTCTGATAGAGAAATAATTTTCATTTATAATAATGAATACTTTAAATGAAAAATAAGTATAATGATAAAAAATGAAAAGTTTATTTACTGTACTTATAAATAGGTGAATCCTCGTGAAAATATTGTTTCTAACATTCTTTTACAGTTTTCTCCAGTTATCATTGAATTTATGATATGAATTATTATAGTTTTGGTGAGAAGTATGATATTTAACCCCACCACCAATTTCTAGTGTATATATTCATAAATAATTTTCGAACATGAGAGAAAAGATATTGTTGGACTTTGTTAAGGAATATGATTATACTATTTATTATAACCATATAACTTAAAATAAATCATTTGATGAATTATGTAGATAAATATGATATGGATTGAAGAATATCCCTTGGTTAAAGACAAGGTAAAGATGTATATAGAAGACCCAAAGGAAGGGACATCATGAATCCTTTCCAAAATGATTTCATATATATCATTAATTGATAAAAAATAGAAATCTAAAAGAGATTATCCTTTTCTACCAAATAATATAGAAATTATGAAAAATAATAATTTTATTATATGCAATATTAATCAGTAGGGTGTAATTAGGTTCAATACATTGCCACACATCCTATTTTTTGCAGACATAAATATTGTCATGACGGGTAAATATTGAACATATATAACATATATACAACATGGAATGAACAAAATGTATATAGATATGCACTATAATTATTTTCAAGATGATATGAAATATGAAATTTTTTATTATACTTTTAGACTTTTGGTATGTTTGAAAGTAAATAAAGACATGTGACATCCAAAAGGAGTTCCACAACCTCAACCGCTACCAATAAGGAATTAAAGAAACATCACAATGAATTTTATAACTATAATTACAATGAAATATATGTGAAAAAATATAATTTTTATAATAAGTGATAGATTAATATAGTTTTCTCATTTGATAACTATATAAGAGGATTTATCCCCTGGGTACATTTCTCATATGACTTATAAATAAGTTGTTTGATTTTATGACACAATAATGCCAATTATTTCTAAACCCATTCCAAGATCAACATTTCTGTTCTTGAGGATCCATTGAAAGTATATTAATAAAGAATTGATACTAATTATATCATTTCAACCATAAACTGATTGTAATTTTGGTCTGAGTATTGAAATATTGAAATTCAAGCAAGAGGAATCGTCACATGATTTTCATAGGGGTCGGGACTAATATATTCTAATTGTTGAAATAATATATAACATCAGTTTACAATTGATAATTCATATTGTTCCATATGAAGAGCTCTTTAGAAAAAATTATATAACTAAAAAATGTTGGGATAAATTTTTATATGGAACATTAATTGGGGTAGAGATTATGATAGTGTCTATGAAGAAGATATAAGTGATCCTTAACAATATATTCTCTAATTAGAGATGATAAAAAATTTAATTAAAAAATTTAATGAATCTGAATTTCATGTTGGGGATAATTTATTTCTCAAAATATTAGTATGTAAGAGATTCATTAGATTCAGAAAGAAGGGAATTATATTCCCAACCTACATTGGTTAATTGGAGATTCTATATTATGTTAAAAACAATTTGTATCAGATAGAACCACCTCCAAATCATTACAATTTACATGATGTCATCCTTATAAACATTTTGAGAATGTATATACTATAAGCAGTAGTTATAATTGATATAAATGCTGTGGAATTGGAAAATAAATGATCATATCAGGAGGAACTAATTTATTGTAAAGACCCATAAATTTCAAAGGAAATTGTTTCTTATTTTTCTTTGGAATTCTATGAGTGAGCAGTTTATGACATCACCTAATTCTGAGGCCCTGGTGTGCCCAGAATCAATTTCCGAAGATTAACTCGAGTATGTTTAGTGAACGAACGATTTGGTTTTTCTAACTTTTGAATCGGTTCTTGGAATCAAAATACGAGGGAACCGATGAAACCGCAATGCCCGTAATTTCTTAATAAGACCTTTACTGGAGTTGCGTTTTCTCGGGAAGAGTTGTTTTAATTTTTGGTTTAAGTGTTAAGTGAAATAAAATTTTGCTACAATTTTGATTTCACTTATAAGTGGTTAAACACTTTGTGTGGGAGTTGGGGTGGGACCCACTAAATATTATAACTCCTCTTGATATGATTTAGTGAGGTGGGGCCCACACGAGCCCCACCCCTTCAATTCCCCTAACCCCACTCTTAATTTTGGCAACCCCCCATTATTATGTAACTCACCCACTCCCCCTCTTTAATTCATGTCAACTCTCACATTAAATTGATTGATTAAAGCTATTTAATTAATTTAATTTTGAGTTTGAGTTTTTGAGGATTTTAAAACCCATGGAATGTGTTAATAAAATAAGGAAGGCCTTATTTTATTTGGGTTTTTAGTTGTGTGAGGATATTGGGAGAGAATACTCAATGTCTTGTGGATCTTCATCTTCTTCGTTGGAGAACGCGAAGAACGTCAAGTCCTCGACGAAGAACACTGTCACTGCAAGGAGTGATCGACGTGCCATCCTTCCCCTCTCTGCAGCCAGTGTGAGATGCCATCCACCTTGTATGTACGCCAATGCCATCAACCACGACCCCATCTTTTGACATAGTTATTGAGGTAGGGGTTGTTTCTTCGTTCAAGTTTTTATTTAACGAACTTTGTTGTTAAATAATTAGTCATCTTTTCTCAATATAACGGGAGGAGGTCAGACCGCACAAACCCGAACGACCCTCCTCCCCCTTTTATTATGATCATCGTCTTGGTTTGGAACGGAGGCAGCACAATGCAATGGAAACGCGCGGGAATGAGCGGACTGTGGCCGGACCGGGCCGCGGCGATGGAGCGTGGCGCCATCGCGCCGCGCCGGTGAAACCAAAGGAGGTCGCGACTAGGAGCGGGCCACGGCGGTGGGGTGTAGTGCCATCGTGTTGTGCCGGAGCATCAAGGGGCCGCGGCGTAGCAGCCGGAGGTGGCCGATCTAACCTGCCGCCAGCACACACTGGAGGCGAGACCCCCGCGGGTCCCGCGTGGATCAACCGGACAGCCCTAATGGCCGGCCGTTACCCTGGAAAACTGGGGGTTGAACCCCTAGGCCAGCACAGTAGGGAGGATCCCTCGGGTCCCCCATTTCGAAGCAAGGGGCGGCACCCCCCCCCCCTTCGCGCCCGCTCGGTCACGAACCGAGCGCCCAGCTGAGCCGGGCCGCTCGTGCTGGGCCGGGCCGCCCGTGCCGGGCTGGACAGCCACGCCGGGCCGGGCGGCACCAGTGGGGATGGGCTGCGCCAGCTGGGCTGGGTCGCTCCAGCCGGGCCAGGACATGCCCAACCGGCCGGGACCCGGACCCGGGTCGGGTCGACCCGGGTCGGACCGTGCGCAAACCCCCTGTTTCCAGACAGATCCGTTCAAACGCCCATAACATGGGATATAGACCTTCGATCAACACACAGTCAGCTGCGTAACGATCCTTGGATCGAGAAGGTTGTTTTGGTATATTAAACTAAAGGTTTCGGAGAACATTGAGTATGGCTTGGTTGGTTTGAATACGAAACCAACCGGGCCCTCGGAGCGGACATGCTTATAATTTGAACTCCAGGCGTCTGATTGACGTGCCATCGTCTTGGTAGGATTCCTCTTAGTGAGATGGTTCTTTTGGATTACTCCTCTCGAGGTTTGGACCCAGCTAGAGTACGATCTGGTTGGTTTAGCTTAAAAACCATCCCGTCCCCTGGGACGAAAAAGCCAATAACTCTCAGACCGGGCGTCTGATTGATGCGTCGTCTATCACATTGAGTTCCTATTGACGAGAAAGAACTTTGGAATACATCAACTATGGACAACGTGTTAGTTGATGTATCGACCCCTTTGGCTCGTGGAGCGGACCCTCCCGGAATCGAGCAAGATGTGTGCGGGAACCCTAGCGCTGGTTGCGACTGTGACGACCATGACGACTGTACTGGGATCCTCCGTGGGTTCGGCAACGACGACGACCATACTGGAATCCTCCATGGGTTCGACGACAATAAATACTGTTCTTGTATCCTTTATGGGTCTCGAATTACTTTACTACTGTTCTTGAATCCTATGTGGGTCCGACAGTATTTGACTCTGTACTAGTATACTACGTGGGTCTGGCAGAGTAGTTGGTCTTGTATTCTTTGTAGGTCTGACAGCTTAGATGGTCTTGTATCCTATGTGGGTCCAACATCTTAGATGAATCAGTGGATACATCTGATCATCTCTATCAACTTACGAGAAGTATACATGTGTGAGCTGAGTCTTGACTTTCAATCATAATCTTTGATAAGATTGACTTTCTTTCCTTTCTGGATTAGGTTGTGCTTTCTTGTGTGGATTGGGTGGAACTATCATGTGTGGACTAGATCGAACTTGGGCTTGGATGTTGGAGGTGAACTGGAATTGATGACTTAGGTATATGTATGGGCATATACCTAAGTAGAGTTGGTTGTTACTTCGTGATTGTAACTTTCCTTTGTGGTTTATTCTACGTGGATTCTGGGAGACCTTCGGGGGTTTGGGGTCCCTACTGATTCACGTATACTCATCCCTACACGGGCTATGCCTGCACTACATTGTGTTGGATGTAGACGACAGACAGCACTGAATGAGGTGGGAGCATGTGGAGCTGGACGGTACCTGGAAGTAGATCACTGGACGGGATGTGCTCAGAACGGACGACTGGAGCCGAGGAGCAGAGGAGACTATCTGTACCCACCCTTCAGGTGAGATTTCCGGAGGATGGCTCAGACTCGCTGATTTACTTTCCAGTTGCTGTACTTTCATTTTAGTTGTACTTTACTTTCAGTTGGGTTTGTATTCTGGCTCATTTACTTTCGAGCACTTACTTTTGTACTCAGTTTATTTAGTGTTTACTCATCTTGGGTACTCTATGGTGTTTTTTTTCTTTATAAAAAAATGACTTCCCTTTTATTGGGATTTACGCCTTTAGTGCTAGTCGCCATCCCCTGGCCTATGGAAGGCGGGCTTGGGGTAGTCAGGGCACGAGCCCCGAGGATGGGTCGTGACAAATTGGCATCAGAGGAGTTCGGTTCTACCATAGAACTCAAGAATCTGATCTTAGTCTCTGTTAAGAAATAATGTTAAGGGTATTGAGTGTGGTTATCAGTCCAGGTAGTCCAGTGTTGGTGCGGCAGCCGACGTATCCATACACCAGGACCCTGACATCTGATTTCCGACTCAATGCACGAAAACATTGATTGTGTATGTGTTTCAAAATTTTCTTAGTTATTAATTGTGTCAGCTCACCAGGTATACTGTATTGACCATGGCGCACATGAATCTTTTCCGGATGGCCCCACGATGGCAGCTAGCTAGGGTTCCGAGCTTTGTGCGAGACGACAGCCCACCGAGTGACGAGGCCTCGTTACAGGTCTGTATTACAGTGGAGGCACTAGCGATACCTCTACCGGCTGGGCCACCGATGCCACCAGCCCCAGCAGCTGAGAGTGCACGTCGCCTTAGTGCACTGCACGAGTTTCATCATCAGAGACCGCTCAGGTTATGCGGGGAGACGGACCCTCAGGAAGCCGAGGATTGGCTGGAGGCTGTTGTATGAGTTTTCAGGTAAGGGGGGACATCAGCTAACCTCAGAGTGATCCTTGAAATGAGTCTCTTTCACGATACAGTAGGTAGATGGTGGAGCCTGATGATCTAGGTACACAACAAGTCATCTCTAGTTTGGAAGTACTTTGAGAGCCTCTTCCACTTAGAGTTCGTTCTATCCACCCTCCGTGCGGTGCGCATTCAGGAGTTACTGTAGCTGCGGAAGGGCAGAATGACAGTAGCCCAGTACTTATCGAGATTTACCAATCTATCATGCTATTTCACGGACATGGTATGGGACCCATTCTTCTGGGCCCGGACCTTCGAGCAGGGACTGAGGCATGAGATCAGGGCATCGATGATCTCCCTCGTCATTCCAACTCATAGAGAAGTACTGGAGCAAACCCTTATTGTAGAGAGGTTTCTTGCTGAGCCTACACCAGCAATGAGACCTACCGCAGGGCGGCACGTAGCAGAGTCTTCTATAGCTGGCAGTTGACGGATGTCACATGGGTACAAGTAGACCAGACCATCAGGTGGACGACCTTAGGACAGTAGCATAGAGGTGTGGGGAACACGACACAGAGCCAGTCTTACGAGAAGCAGACAGTGCTATGAATGCGGCGGGCAGGGCCACACGGCTCGTGACTGCCCGACCCTCCATGAAGAGGAGTAACAGACGGTTGAGGGACCACCCAGGAATAGGCAGAGGTTTAACCATGGCAGTTCGGAGGGAGAAGGCGGATGAGGTAGAGGAGCTGGCCGAGCAGCAGGAGGTGGGAGACACTTTATGGCTCTACCACCACCACCACCAGGAGATCCACCCCGACCATAGGGAGCTGGAGGACCGAGGCAGGATCATATTTGGGCAGCAGAGGCCTATGACCACAGTGCACTTGAGATGATTCATGGTATTATCTGTGTCCAATCCACCCTTGCTGCAGTTCTTATAGACATAAGATAAAGTCATTCTTTCATTACTGCTGCCCTTGTTCGGAACTCGGAGATTCCGACGGAGCCGTTGGCTCGATCCTTACGGGTAGAGACTCCTACGGGAGCAGACTTGACGATTACACACTGGTGCTGGCAGTGTGAGCTTACTGCAGGAGGCAAGAGCTTCGGCATGGATCTTCTTATTGCGGCGTCATGGCCTTACAACGTCATCTTGGGCATGGATTGGTTATCTACTATTCATGCTCAGATAGACTGTATTAGGCGCAATGTGTGGTGTGTCCGCACCGATGGGAGCGGGTTCACCTTCAACGGTTAGAAGGGAGCCTTTGCAGCACAAGATGGACTCATGCAGAGGAGAGGACAATGAATCACTCATCAGTTGGCTATCCACATCTTAGGATTAGTCGACGTGCGGATTCCAAGTTTCCATACTGTGGTGGATCAGTATGTAGATGTTTTTCTAGATGACATTCCCGGACTACCTCCTCATAGAGAGGTAGACTTCAATATTGACCTGTACCCTGGGACATCCCCGATATCTACTCCAGCATATCGGATGGCTCCCACTAAGCTTTGAGAGATACAGGTATAACTAGAGGACTTGCAGGGCAAGGGATTCATTCGACCTGGTGTTTCACCATGGGAAACCCCGATTTTGTTTGCCAAGAAGGCAAATGGGAGCTTCTGACTGTGTGTCGATTACCGTTTCCTGAACTAGGTGACCGTAAAGGACAAGTATCTGCTTCCGAGGATTGGCGACCTCTTCGATCAGCTAAGGGAGCATGGTGGTTTTTGAGGATAGACCTCAGGTTAGGCTATCATCAGCTCAGAGTTCGGGACGAGGATGTGTGGAAGATGGATCTCAGGTGTCAGTATGGACAATATGAGTTCCTGGTTATGCCTTTCGGCATAACCAACACTCTAGAAGTGTTCATTCATATCATGAATATGATCTTCCAGCCCTATCTCAATCAATTTGTCATATTATTCATCGATGACATATTGATATACTCGACTAGTGAGGAGGAGCACGCCTACCACTTGGGAGTTGTACTGGACACACTCCGAGAGCACCAGCTTTATGGTAAGCTCTCGAAGTGTCAGTTCTGGATACGTGAGGTTCACTTCTTAGGACACATCATCTCTGAGTTGGGAGTTGTTGTGGATCCTGTGACGATCGATGCAGTGGTATCTTGGGAGCCACCTATGAGCGTGACAGAGGTGCGGAGTTTTCTAGGTTTGGCTAGGTACTACCAGAGATTTTTCGTAGACTCCTCCAGAGTTGCAGCACCGCTTTCAGCTTTGACGAATAATGGGAAACCCTTCGTGTGGCCAGATAGATATCAGGAGAGCTTCCAGGAGCTGAGACAGAGATTGACCAGCGCACCTATCTTGAGGCTAATAGAGGAGGGAGTAGGGTATGTAGTTTACTGCGATGCATAAGGGACCAGACTCAGGTGTGTCCTGATGCAAGAGAGGGCACTGATCGCCTATGGATCACGACAGATGAGGTAGCATGAGTAGAACTACGTTACCCATGACCTAGAGTTAGCAGCAGTGTTCTTCTCTCTGAAGATGTGGTGGAACTATCTGGTGTGCGAGTGCTTTACAATCTACTCTGACCACCGGAGTCTCATGTACATCTTCTCACAAAATGACCTGAACCTGAGATAGCGGTGATAGCTCAAGTTCCTCAAGGACTATGACTTTGAGATAGACTATACTCCTAGAAAGGGGAACGTAGTAGCTGATCCTCTCAGTAGAAGGATGGGCATTCAGCTACTTGGAGAGGAGACAAAGTAGCTAGCTGCTTTGCAGATATCCTTCATGGATAGTGATGGAGCAGCCTTTCATTAGTCACTCACAGTAACTCCTCTACTTCTTCAGCAGATCAGAGAGGCACAACATGGAGATGTTGACTGTGAGACGCGACGTGCACAGATAACCTCGGGACAGACACCTGATGGATTCTTTATAGGAGGAGAGCACGTCGTCCTTTTCATAGGACGTACCATGGTACCAGCTGATTTGTTAGAGGAGGTTCTGAGAGTGTTTCACACTTCTCCATTAGCTGTAAATCCAGGAGTGGCGAAGATGTACCAGGACCTCATATGACAGCACTGGTGGCTGGATATGAAGAAGGATGTAGGAGAGTTCGTTTCATGATTCCTCACCTGCCAGTAGGTGAAGGCAGAGCACCAGGTACCAGTAGTCTTGGTATATCCCTTGGAGGTCTCAGAGTGGAAGTGGGATGAGATTTATATGGATTTCGTGACTGTACATCCACGTACTTCCAGAGCACACGACTCCATTTGGGTGATCATCGACCGACTCACCAAGTGGGCCCACTTCTTACCCATCAGAGAGAAAGGCTCAGTGGAGAGTTTGGGGCATCTCTACATTCAGGAGATCGTACGACTTCATGGTGTGCCATCATCTATTAACATAGATTGAGATGCTCATTTTACATCCCGGATATGGAATGGGTTTCAGGAGGCTTTCGAGATGTAGCTATGTCTAAGAATCGCCTTTCACCCTCAGACGGATGGTCAGATAGAGAGGACCATTCAGATTCTTGAGGACATGCTTCGTGCATGTGTCCTCTACTTTGGTCACAGCTAGGAGGATCACATACCCTTGGTGGAGTTTGCGTACAACAACAGCCTCCACTCCACCATCGGGATGGCACCATATGAGGCATTGTACGGCCGACCTTGCAGATCACCTATGTGCTGGAAAGACCCTAGGGAGTCAGCACTTGTGGAACCAGAGATGGTCCAGGCCATGATAGAGAAGGTCCAGGTTATCCAGGAGAGGATGAGGATAGCTCAAAGCCGACATATGTCTTATACTGACAGGAGGTGCAGACCACTACAGTGCGAGGATGGTGACCACATTTTCTTACGTGTCTCACCTCGACGTGGATTATGGAGATTTCGTTGGGGGCGGCAAGTTATCTCTACCCTTCATCGGACCATTCCAGGTTCTCAGCAGGATAGGCGAGGTGGCTTATCTCATGGCTCTACCACCTCAGTTTCACCAGGTGCACGACGTCTTCCATGTATCTCAGCTGAGGAGATACGTGCGTGACCCAACGCATAACATCGACCATAGGGAGTTTGACATTGATGATGGGGCTACTTTTGCGGAGGTCCCAGTTGTGATCAAGGATCGACGAGATAGGGTCCTACGTGGATGGTGAATTCCTCTAATGCACATCAGATAGCAGCACGTGAACCTCCAGGAGAGAACATGGGAGCGGGAGGCTCAGATGTGTGCATAGTACCCCCATTTGTTTCCCCAGTTCGTGATGTAGATTTACAGGGACGTAAAGATTTGAGGTAGGGGTTGTTTCTTCATTCAAGTTTTTATTTAACAAACAGTGTTGTTAAATAATTATCCACCTATTATCAATATAATAAGAGGAGGTCGGACCGCACAAACCTGGCCGACCCTCCCCCTTTTTATGTTGATCACCGTCATGGTTTGGAACAGAGGCAGCGTAGTGCAACGGCACCGTGCGGGAATGAGGGTACCGCTGCTGGAGCGGGAAACGGCGAAGGAGCGGGGCGCCGTCGCGCCGCGCCGGTGAAGCCAGAGGAGGTCGCGGCTAGGAGAGGGCCGCAGCAGGGGGGGGGGGGTTCGCCGTCGCGTGGCGCCAGAGCATCATGGGGCCATGGCCAGGGCGCGGTGCAGTGGAGGGGCACGACACCATCATGCCGTGCCATTCGGAAAAGGGCTGCGGTAGAGCAGCAGGAGGTGGCCAGACTGACCGGCTGTCGGCACACCCTTGAGGCGGGACGCCCACGGGTCCCGCGTGGATCAACCGGCCGGCCATAATGGCCGGCCGTTACCCTGGAAAATCGGGGGCTGAATCCCCAGCCCGCACAGCAGGGGGGACCCATCAGGTCCACTATTTCGAAGCAGGGGGTGGGACCCCCCCCCCCCCTTCACGCCCGCTCGGTCACGAACCGAGCGCCCAGCCGAGCTGAGCCGCTCGCGCTGGGCTGGGCCGCCCGCGCCGGGTTGGACCCCTAAGCTGGGTCGGGCCGCACCAGCTAGGCCGGGCCATGATAGCCAGGCCGGTCCGCAACATGCAGGTCGGGCTACGCCCAACCGAGCTGACCCAGGGGTTATTGGGCCGGGTCGGACCGGGCCCAGAACCCCATTTTCTGGACAGATACGTTCAAATTCCCATAACATGGGCTACGAACCTCCGAAAGACGCACTGTCAGTTGCCCAGAGATCCTTGGATCAAGAAGGTCATTTAGGTATATCACACTCAAGGTTTTAGAGAAATTTGAGTATGGCCCAGTTGGTTTGAACACGAAACTAACTGGGCCCTCGGAGCGGAAACACTTATTACTTAAGCTTCGGACGTTCGATTAACATTCCATCGACTTTGTTGGATTTCTCTTAGTGAGACAGTTCTTTTGTCTTACTCCACTCGAGGTTTGGACGTAGCTGGAGTATGTTTAGGTTGGTTTAGCTTAAAAACCATCGGGCCCCTGGGACGAAAAAGCCAATAACTTTCAGACCGGGCGTCCGATTGACGCTCCTTCTGTCGTGTTGAGTTCCTATTGACGAGACGAAACTTTGATATACATCAAATCCAGACTATGTGTCACTTGATGTATCGACCCCCTTTGGATTGTGGAGAAGACCCTCCTAGAATCGAGAAATCTGTGTACGGGAACCCTAGAGCTAGCTGCGACTGTGATGACGATGACGACTCTTCTAGGATCCTCTGTTGGTTCGGCAGCGACGACGACCGTACTGGAATCATATGTGGGTTCGACGACGATGACTATTATTCTTGTATCCTATGTGGGTTCTGCAGTACTTGAATACTTTTCTTGTATCCTATGTGGGTCCGGCAGTATTTGACTCTGTACATGTATCCTACGTGGGTCCGGCAGAGTAGCTGGTCTTGTATCCTTTGTGGGTCCGACAGTTTAGTTGGTCTTGTATCCTATGTGGGTCTGACAGCTTAGATGAATCAGTGGCTACATCTGATCATCTCTATCGCCTTACGAGAAGTATACATGTGTGAGCTTAGTCTGGACATTCAATTATTATCTTCGATAAGATTGACTTGCTTTCATGCGTGGATTGGGTTGTGCTTTCCTGTGTGGATTGGGTGGTACTATACTGTGTGGACTAGATCGATCATGGGCTCGAATGTTGGAGCCGAACTCGAATTTATGACTTAGGTATGTGCATGGGCATATACCTAAGTAGAGTTGGTTGTTACTTCATGATTGTAACATTCCTTTGTGGTTTATCCTATGTGGATTCTGGGAGACCTTCGGGGGTCTTAGGGTCCCTACTGAGTAGCGTATACTCACCCCTACATGGGCTATGCCCTCACTACGTTGTGTTAGATGAAGACGACGGAAAACGCTGAATGAGGTGGGAGCACATGGATATGGATGGTACCTAGAGGTAGGTCACTGGACGGGACGTGCTAATAGTGGACGGCTGGAGCCGAGGAGCATAGGAGGCTATCTGTACCCACCCTTCAGGTGGGATTTCCAGAGGATGGTTCAGACTCGCTTCTTTACTTTCCTATTGTTGTACATTCATTTCAGTTGTTCTTTACTGTCATTTGGGTTTGTATTCTGGCTCATTTACTTTCCAGCACTTACTTTTGTACTCAGTTTACTTATTGTTTACTCAGCTTGCGTACTCTGTGGTGTTTGTTTACTTTATAAAGGCAATGTGTTCCCTTTTATCGGGATTTACGCCTTTGGTGCTAGTCGCCAGCCCCTGGCCTATGGAAGGCGGGATTGGGGTAGTCACGGCACGGGCCCCGAGGATGGGTCCTGACATTTCTATTTGAAAAATAAGGTAAAAAGTATTGAGAAATAAAATAATGGAGCTCATAAAAATATGGTGGAGAAATAACTTTTTCAAAGAATAAACATCAAATTTTGAAGAAGAGACAAAAGAAAAATTATCCCTATTTATTTTTAGTCTAGACAAAACATTATTTGGGTCAAATTTTATGTGTGTAATAGATTTTAAATTCCAAAAAAAATAGTTATATTTATAAAATTAATTTTATTCATAAAATCAATCATCTTTAACAATGACTATTTTATTATGCTTTACAATATAATAACATCAAAAACTGTTACATGGGAATATTACATATCATTTATTAATATTTACGATACCAATAATAAGAGTATGAAGAGATAAAGACAAAGAATAATGTATTCCTAAGTATTAAATCTATTGGATCAGATTATCCCATGAAGATCACTCCTTCTATAAAAGAGGTAAAACCAAAATGATGCCCTAAGAATATGATATAAATAGAAAATGAATGTTTATATCCATTTGAATTAAAATAGTTATTGATGAAGTATGATAATAGTGTAGTATATATATGGTGTAATGGTAAACATGACTATTGGAATATTAATAATACCTAATAAAATATTAAGTTAATAGTTTAATAAAAAACTAAAATGTATTATAAAACTAATTATTGTTTAAGTATGTTATTTTATGTCTGTATACTCTTTAAGAAACGATTCATTTGATATTTTAATATTCAATTTTTTTACTGTGAACAAATAATGAATTTCAGTTTAAAAAAAATTTATATCAAATTTTTTATCTTTATTTCAAAAAATTATTTCTCATATATATGAATTTTTTTTGAAAAAATAAAAATTATATTTCAAATAAACACATAAAATTTAGGCTAATGAGAAGTTATAATTTTTATTAAAACACATTATTTTTCAATTAATATTAAACAAATATTCTTTTGTGTATTAGGTATTTTTTTGATTCTTAATTATGTAATATGGATGTAATAAATATGTTATGTTTTTTCACAACATAAGTATATTTTATTAATTATCATATTATTTTATATGTATTAAATTCATTTTTAAAGGATAGATATAAATTCCATTTTCTAAATAGAACTTTGGAATTTTAAATGATATTTTAATAAATAAAATATTATTTTTAAAGACCAATTAATATATAGAATTATTATTTGGTTATAAAGAATCAATATAAAAAAACCATGTTATATTATTCATAAACCATGATTCAAAACCATTAGTATCTCATTGGAAATTTATTTTCTAAAACCAATATTTCCAAAGTTTATATTTTAAAAAAAATAAAAAAATTTATTCATATGTTTCTAAAAATAACCAGCTTTACACTATATTTATTTAAATCACATGCATATTATCAATTACCTCCATCACTTAGTATCTCATTATTCCATTTGGTGAATCCCTTAATATCTCAAGTACTAACCACTCTTAATTTTGCAGAAAACACATAAGGTAAGTGAATTCTCTTTTTCCTTCTGTCATTTCATTTGTTTACATCCTTTGTAATAATCTTTTTTATTAAAAAATATTCAAAACATTATGTATTTATAATCATTCCATTACAATACAAATGATTTACAATTATTCATAGGCTACCATTATCTTTCATTAATCTCATTCAATAATTCATTTTGTATACCAGTGATGCTGTAAAAATCATTCTTTGATTTACCATGAAATTATTTCTTATTGTGAATAACCTACCATATATTCACTCAAGGGTATTTATGTAGATATAAACATAATAAATTGATAAGTTATTTCTATTTTATGATCACTCACTAATCCCAATAATGGTATATGAATCTCATTCTTCATTATCTATGGGTTATTTATAAAAACATATAATTTCTATGTGGAAAAGAATAATTAAGGAACATAAAGGTTGTTCCGTGATATAATTATAAATAATTGGTAAAAAATTTAATCTCTCCAGATTACATGTTTAAGATAACATGGTAGCATGATTTGATAAATTTTCATGATACCTAGGTGACTAAACTTGGTAATATGTTTTTGGATACCTTCATGATGAATTATGGAAATATATATTTAAATCAATCCTTTCTTTGTTTTATCTAAATTTCCATGTTATATCTCATATTATCATCACTATTAAAAATCATACTTATACCAATTCCCTTTTCCCAATGGCTTGTTTAAACTGTTCGGATGGAGAGCTTTTTTCAATGGTTTTTGAAAACCATTGGAATATAATGCTTTCATGTATTCTTTCCCAAAGGTTTGTGAAAAACGTTGGGTATATATATTTTTACCAACGGTTTTTGTAAACTTTTGGGACATAGTGGTATATAGTGATGTTTCCCAAAGGTTTTTTTAAACCATTGGACTATAGTGATGTTTACAAATGGGATTTTAAAACTGTTGGGATAGTTTAACCCTAAATATGCCCGAGCCCCCACTTCCAATTCGAGATTTGATTGATTTTTTCTCTACCAGAGCGGTGCTCTCTTCCCATTCGATGACCCCTCCTATTCTAAATATGCATCATAGTTTTTTCTGCTTCAAATTGGTGAGTTAGAGTTATATATTATGCTGACATTTATTTTGGATTTTTATATACCAAATTTATTTTTTTACTCATCAGTTTTAATCACTCATCATTTAGGTTTTTCCATTGTTGTTAAATGTGAAATTAGTATCTTCCAAATACTCCAGCCTACACAATTTCTCTTCATGAACCACTACCATCACTAATTTTCTTGGAGTGTAACATAATACTAATGTTTTAGGGGTATAATATTTTCTCCCCTCGTACTTGTTCAAATTCATATATTAATGAATTTTTCCTTGGAAAGAAATTGGTTTCATTGAAAATGGAGTTCCAACGGTTACTTTTTCAAATTATTATCCAATGGTATAGTGGGATGTGCTGGTTGGGGGTGTAGGTTGGGGGGGATATGTAGGGGGAGTTTATTGGCAGTGAGGTGGGGGGGGGAGGGGGGGTTGTACAAGTGGGGGTGGGGGAGGGGGATATGAAAGTGGGGGTTGCAGGTGGGGGAGGGTGATGTGCAAGTTGGTCGGGGAGGGGAGTGTGCAGGATGGGGGGATTTTTGGTGTGCATGTTTGGAGAGGAATGCAGGGGTGATGTGTAGGGGGAGTATATTGGGGTTGGGGGAGGGGGGCTGTGGAAGTTGGAGAGGGGGTTCAGGTTGGGGGAGGAGTTGTGCATGTTGGAGGGAGAGGCGATGTGTATTATGCAAGTGGAGAGGGGGTGCGGGGGGGGGGGAGGGGACTATGTAGGGGGAGTCTGTTGGGGTGAGGGGGGGGGGGGTATTGTGCAGGTGGTGGTGGGGTGGGTTGTGCAAGTGGGGGTGTGTAGGTTGGGGGAGTCTGCTGGGGGTGAGGTGGGGGCAGTATAGGAGGGGGTGGGGGTGTAGTGGGTGGGGTTGCAGGTTGGGGTAGTCTATTTGAGTATGGGGGTGGGTTGTCAAGGTAGGGGAGGGTGGTGTGGGATGTATGGGGGGTGGCTGGGTGGGCAGTCCAGGTGGTGGGGGGGGGGGGGGCTGTCCAGGTGGCAGTGGGGCAGGGGTTATCCATTTGTAAGGTAAGATGGTTTTTGGTTTTTAACCATTGGTGGGATGTGTTTAGTAGTTTTATCTAATAAATTTGATAGGAGAAGAAAACCCATAAAAATAATGATCTATAATAAAAGAATCAACAATAAAGTGAAGAATATAAAATATAGGATTTGTTTTACTTTACTAATAACTATCATTTATAATTAAACATAGTTTGCTTGTTGAGGGTGTATGTAATTTTAAGGAATTATATGGGATTTGGGGGTGGGCATTCAAGGTGGGGGAGGGGTGTGGTCTATCTGAGGTAGGCTATCCAGGTTGGGGTGGGGGATGTCTAGGTGGGGGTGGGGGTGTCCATTTGGGTATGGGGGTGTGTTGTTCATGTGGGGGAGGTTGTTTCGGCTTTCCGAAGTGGGGGGCTATCCAGGTAGGGGTGCGGGGAGGGGGGGATGTACTGATGGGGGGTTGGGGGCCGTGCATTGGGGGGGGGGTGTGAAAATGAGGTGCAGGGGGATATGGGCTATAGGGGAGGGGAGGTGTGGGTTGTCCCGGGAGGGAGGTGGGCTGTCTAGGGGTGGTGGTGGGCTATCTAGGTTGGGGAGGGGTGTGGGATGTCAAGTGCAGGGGGGGCTTTCCAATGGGGGTGGGGGTGGGGGTGGGATGTCCAAGTGGTGGAGGGGGTGTGGGGTGTCCAGGGAGGAGGGGGGGATTTCCCCGTACTTATAGGTCTGTTTATAATCAGTTCTGTTGTGATTTATATGAATGATATTTAGGGTTTACAGCTACAACCATCTGGTTCATCTATTATATGATTGAAATAAAGCAACAATTGTATAGAGATTGGATTCTACGACCCTACTATGGGGTTTGACACCACCAAACCCTTGGACAACCCCCCTAGACACCGCCACCCCCACCCCTATACACCCCACCACCCCCATGGACAACCCCAACCCCCTGGACATCCATCAACTCCCCTGGACACCCCCACACCCCCTGGACCCCCACCCCTAGAACACCCCCACCCCCTAAACACCATGTCACCCCTAGGACAGCTCCTATCCCCTTTACAACTCCCACCTCTCCTAGACACACCCACCGACACCCTGGACACCAACCCACCCGTAGAAACAACACCCCTGGACACCCCCGTGGACACCCCCACCCCCGCTGGGCAACCCCCCTAGACAACCCCACCAGCTTGGACAGCCCCCACCATCGTAGACAGCCCCTAACCCCTAGACACCCCACCCCCTTGGACAGCCCCACTGGACACCATCCCACCCCTTGGACACCCCCACCACCCTTGGATACCCCCGCCCACTGGACAACCCACACCTGTCGAGAAATCCCCCACCCATGGACACACCCACCACTTTGGGAAGTGTATTTGGTCACTCATATAATCTAATAAGATATAAAATTTCTTCAATATAAAATTTACTCAACTCTGGAAAAATTCTCCTCCACAACTTTACATGATCTTGTACACTCATGTATAATTATTCAATGTTATTTTTTTAATAAATACAGTATTTCATTGTGATTTATATTATGATTCACATATAGAGTAGTGTGTCAGTTATGGATTCATATAAAGTGAACAATTCTCATTTATAGAAATATAATTTCTATGGAACATTAATCATATTTTTTAGGAAATAACTTAAACCAAAAAAATTGACATAATGGATAGAAGTTTGATGTATGAAACTGATCAGATCTCAAGCGATTTCCAAGTCAATTTGGATATTTTTTTTAGAATATTCCTTTCACAATGCTTCAGATAGTGGTCACATGCACCGACCCTATGAAAATTGTATTGGAAGTCCATGGTTGAGCCGTGAAGAAGCCAGGTACCACATAACCAAATATGGTTTTCAAAGCAACTACTCTATGTGGTATCACAATGGGGAGAAAATGAAATCTCATGTTGTAGATGATCCAAATGAGAGGACTGGATTAGAGAATTAGTTATATTATTGGTATATATTTATTCTCCATCACAAAAAATAATGGATTCCACACCATGAATACATCAATATGAGCTCACGTGATTCATTTATTGAAAATGATGATGTTGTCAGAGTGAAAAAATTGAATGATGCTGCCATGACTCCAATATATCGACAATGAGGTAAAATTAAAATGTTGGAATTTTTAATCCCGTCGTTTCATAGGAAAACTATGTATGAAATTTCTAATACGGTCATCAATTACATACTTACAATCATTAAATACTTTCTTCCAAATGATGTAGTTATACCCCCAAACCACTATATTTCTTGGAAATTAGTAGAGGAACTTGGATTTTTATGAAACAAATTTCATGATTTCCCAAAATAGTACAATTTATTCTGGGAGGAAATAGCTGAATGAAATGATTATATGATATGTGTAACATCCCACTGGAAGCCAAAAGTAAAAGGAACACTATCTTGTGTGCCAAAGAAAGTAATGTGGCACTTTTCATTGATCCCAAGACTCCATTATTTTTTTTGTCTGATGAAATAACCATAAAAATATGATGGAATGATACTGAGAAAATGAAGAATAATGACGAGATGGTTCACCCAGCAGATGGATTTTCATGGAACATATTTGATACTCAATATCCTGTTTTTTCAGCTAACGTATGTAATGTGAGGCTGGGAATTTAATGTGACAGTTTTAGTCCGTTTGTGCAAATGGTTACCTCACACAGAACATTGCTGGTTTTTATAAACATTTATAACCTTTCCCCATGGTTTTTTATGAAAAAATCTTTCACTGTCATGAGTATACTCATATCTGGCCCTTTTGATCTCAACAATGATATAGACATATACATGAAACCTTTAATAAAAGAGTTGAGAATTATTTTATATATGGGTGTGTGCACATACGATGCATATTAGAAATACATATTTCAGATGCATGCTATGATTATGTGGATGATGAATGATTTCCTATCATATTCAATGATATATTGATGGAGGACAAAGGGAAAACTATAATGAATAGTTTTTATGAAGAATACACGATCCAGAAGACTGCAACATCATTGTAGTTTCAGTTTTATGGGACATCAACGATTCCTTCCAATGGACCATCAATATGTAAATAATCATCGAAGATTTGACAATACCATGGAGTCTGATGATCCACCTCAGTGTATGTTTGGAACTGATGTGCTTAATGAATTGCAAGATTACAGTTTTTCATTCGAGGAGGGTCAAATGAAATATTGAAAGAGAAAAAAAGTTTCCACTAAAACCTGTTATAATTGGAATAAAAGAAGTATCATCATCAATTTTCCTAATTGGTCAACAAATTTGTTACTTCATTTATTAGAACTAATTTATATTCAAATAATATATGTGAAATGATGATTTCGATTCTTTTAAAGGTTAATGGAAAGACAAAAGATGATTAACAGTCTCGGTGTGACATTGGGGATTGGGTCAACAGACTGGAATTTCATCCTATGTGTATCAGTGAGAATAAATGGCATGTTTTATGATCTTCTTATTTGATGACACCTATAGAAAAAATAAATTTCTAGATTTACTATAACTATTACAATTACTGATGGATATTCATGCAACATATCTAAACAGGTCAACATAATAGAGTTGAAGCTAAAATCATTGAAGACTCATGACTCTCACATCCTTCCACTTGAGTTGATTCCACATGAAATCTGTCATCTTTTTTCTAATAATATATGGGTTTTTGTTATTTGGTTGTGCCATTTTTCTACTAATCATTTTTCTAAGAAGTTATCCAACTATTTATTGAAAAAATTGATGATAGATTCCCCATTAATTTTGTGTGAGGTAGAGAAAATATTTCCTCCATAATTTGTCAAATGCATGCTACATATTACTGTCCATATTCCAAATAAAATACTTATTATAGGACCTATTTCTTTTCATTGGATGTATCCAAATTAATGAAATATGTACACATTAAACACTTTTGTTCGAAATCGAATCATCCTGAAATTTCTATCATGAACGGTTACATGACTCAAGAATGTATTGATTTATGCTCTGTATATGTCTGATCTTACATCAAGAATTAACAGACCATTGAGAAACGATGAAGAAAATTATAAGCAAATTGAACCAAGTTTTACATCACTTCCTCAAACGGGAGGAATTCATGGATCATATACATTGATGACATTAATCCTTGAAGAGTAGCAGATGGCACATCAGATAGTTTTGTTCAACTGTGATTTGTTCGATGACTACATCTAGTAAGTAAATTGAATATTTATATTATATATATCTATATGTATATCTATTAAACTATTATTATTTTTATGTATATGGAACATAAAGAGTTGATAAATAGAAATAATCATTCTTTATTTTGGAGAATGAGGGATACTTTTCATAGAAAAGAGTTTTCATCATGGATATAATTGAAGGTAATAATATTGGAATTTTAAATAATGAAAAAATATTTTATTTAAATTAATAGTCATTAATATTTTAGTTATTGAGTGTGCCTGTTGACTCTGTCTCTAAGGAAATAAGAGCTTTTGATTTTGGTCCTAATGTCGTGGTTCGTGACTGTAAGTCAATTATTATCAATAGGTAAAAATGTATTATCACTGAATGAGAAATGAACATGACAACACAAAATTATGGTGTTATGGTTACTTCCACAATATACAATTATTCTAGTGCATTAGATGGTAGACCACAATTTGAAAATATAGGTTATTATAGTGTCGTTGAAAATAATAATAATAATAACAGATTATTACTCTCATGTGAGAGTCACGATGATGAAATTCTAGTGGTTTGATTCAATGATGAGGCAAGGCCCATATATTTATGACTGAGGATTTTGAGTAATTTATAGGACACATACTCTTTCTACTTATGAGCAGTATATTTTTTCATCAATGGCGAAACACGTTTTTATGTCAAAGACCATCATGGTCTTGAATTTTGTTACATTATTGACATTATTCCAAGACATATTTTTGATGATGTTGATGATGGAATTGACACCATCCATAATTCCATTAAAACCACCCATTTATTATATTTGATGACTCAAATAGTTCAATTGTCATAGTGGACTATAAACCTGATGTTGTGGTCAGAAATACATAGAATCATCCATCCATGTTCTAAAATATTTTAGTTTCGCACGACTTGGGATGTTATGAATGGAACTATTAAATTGATTTAATATTAACTACAAGTATTTTTTATCCTACCTGATAGTTATGTGATTTTTCAATGTTTATGGGTTGCAATATTTTTTTAATTGCATTATTTTTTTGTTGGAATTGAACTATATTCTACCCTACAAAACCTACATTTCTAACTTGGAAAACATTTCAGTTATTTGTTAATGTGTATAAAATTATTATAACTTTAAGACCCTCCATTAACATTTCACATAATAATGAATGTGATGCTTTGTCTTCTTCTAAAAAACATGTATATAAACCTGCATCATCATCCTAGGCTAAAGAAATTAATTTTTTCCATAATTTCGACAAGTGTTTTACCCCTTATAAATCTGGTAGATATCATATCCTCATTCATATGTTTATATCATCGTTTCCAACTATCATAAGTGTTTAATAATATAATATATATAGACAGATGACACTTAGTCAATAACCATCCTACTCAAAATTAATTTTTTTATTACTTCTACAATTTATTGAATTCATTATGTATCCATTCAGTCTCACCAAAAACAATAGATAGTGAAAATATCTATGAATCCCATTATTTACTATAATATATTGTGTTTTTTGGGTTACACGTTAGTTATCCATTTCTAATTACTTATATATATGTTTTCAAATGCATTAAATACAACCAATTGAGGAGAGGCAATGGAAAAAATGATGGACAACCATCATCGCATGGATGAGATGTGAATTCCACCACTAGTTCCTATATTGAGTATTTTATTTCAAATATAAATATTTAAATAATATATAATTTCATGTGATTAAATTTTTTAAAAATTTTCAGGATCCACATTTTAGTCGACAATTATTTGATAAGAATCCTAGTAGTGGTCCCAGTACTCAAGGTAACCATACATGGGGTGGGGGTGATACAAGAGATAGTAGATCTGGTCGTCGTGCCAGATTAAACCCTACCCCTACCACTAACATACCATATATCCCACTTTCTGATCCTGGTGTGTCTTTAGGGACACACGAGATATTGAGGCCTCTGATGTTCTCACTACCTTTTACATCTGAACCTCCTCACCAATCTTTACCAAATTCAATGATGATTCCACCTCCCCATCCATCATTCACCCAACCATCTATTTTAGATTATTTTACTTCTACTTTCTTCCCTATGAAATTTTATATTCCATATTCATCTACTCCTGCTTCACCAGAGTCTATCCCTGCAGAGTATACATTGGGACGCACCCCACATGTATAGGGTCTTCCTTCAGTATCTGCGGATCCAGTGATGCCCATAAATAAGACTACCATATGTATATTTTTACAACCCTAACATATGTTTATACAATTATTTATTTTCATTACAATATGTATTAATAAAATAGTTGTTTTTCATTCGTAAAAGATACATCTACTTATAGGAGGAAGGGGTGAAGGCATACCCACATGCGTGTAGTGTGGAATCGCTATACGCAGTGGATGGTGGAAAACGATGAAGAAAATCAAATGATTGAAAAAAGGGTATCAATGTTGAAGTTTTTTTGTGATGCTTTCCAAATAATCTAACATTATTCATGTCATTCCACTATCATGGAGACAGTTTCCAAATGACGTTAAAGAAAATTCTTGGGTAGAGGTAAGGGTAAAAAAATTTGTGTACTTAATAATATATATATATTTTTTGTATTTATCTCTAACGGATTTAGGTGAGATTTGGAGGGACTATAAGCATGAGTTGTATATTATCTAGTATGCTAGAGTTGGCATGGAGTTAGAGGCAGTCCATGTCATTTGATGATTGTCTGTTAGAAGAGTATCGACAGATGATTACTCATTGGAGGACTACAAAACATAAAGTATTAATCACATTTAAGGTATTGAAATAAAAATTTTCTGGTTTCGAATTTATATTATTTTTTTATTATCGAATTTTATTTAACATCCATCGAGATGAAATAAAACATCATGGTTTCTAAAAAATACCTCCACACTTTGGGATGTACTACGATTCCATATCATGAGAGGAAGCTAGTATGATAGTTGTTTATATAATTTTAGTAATGAAATTAATTATTGTTAACCAATTTATATTAATGGTTTCCTACATTCAATTCCATTTTAGGGTAAAACATTTAATATTGAAAGATGTGTGCCTCAAGAAAAACTGTTTCTCTTGAATAGAAGGATGAAAGATGGAAGTGTGGTCAATGAATCGACTTAGCAGCAGATTGTAAGTTTTAAATTGTTGAATTTAAGTTCTAATATCAATTTTTAACTTAATAATCTATTTATATCTGTAACATGTGGCTTTAGAGTCCCTTGATGCCCATGAACCTAACAATTTTGTGCCAAACAATCATTTACATTTGGCGTTGGGAGATGAGCACCCTGGTAGAGTATGCATGTGACCTGGGAAGAGTATAGTCCTAGTAGGGTATTGGACCTCCTCATGTATGAGTTGTAGTGACACTGATTTCAAGTACAATAAGACCTATGAGGAATGGGCTGGGAAAAGGGACACAGATATGACAAAATAGTCTTCTAGGGAAAACACTGCATTTATTAACCTAATGGAAGTTTTACGTCCAAAAATTCCACCAAAGGCCAAAATAGATTTTGATGAATATATATTATCAATGTGTTATATATATGGTGAAATATGTGTCAATTCTAGTGGTTTTCAAGTCGATTTTTCATAGGAGGGTGAGCCGGAGGAGGAGGCTAAGGAGGAGGCAGAGGTGGAGGAGGAGGGGTGAGGAGGAGGAGGAGGGAGAGGGGGAGGTTGAGGTAGAGTACGAGTTAGAGCATGAGGGCTTTGAGAAGGTAGTGGATGATGAAGACGACGATGATGAGGATGGGGGTGATGTTGATAATGATGGTGATGACAGTGATGTTGATGTGAGACAAATTGATCTATTACATTTTTGACTGATATTATTGACATTTGACGTTTGATGATTTTTGTTCCTAAATGTATGTGTGACTAGGTAGGTCAAAGTATCATTATTTCATAATTTATAAAAAATAAAAATTGATTTGATGATTTTTTGTGCCTAATTCACCCCTCCCCTGGACACCCCCACACCAAACACCCCCACCCCTCTTGGACACCCCCCTTAGACAACCCCCACACCCCCTGGACAGCCACTGACACCCTAGACACCCCCACCCCCATGGACACCCATGAACCCTTGGAGAACCACCCAACCCCTAGACACCCACCCCCCAGATAGACCCCCTCCCACCCCATGGACACCACCCCTCCCCTGGACACACCCACCCACTGAACAATCCCACCCCCATGGACAGCCCCCACCAACCTAGACAGCCTCCCCCCACCCTTCCAGACACCCCCTTCCCCCTTTGATATCACCCACAACCCCCTAGACACCCCCACCCCCTAGAGACCACCCCACCCCTAGACACAAACCCAACCCCTATACACCCCCACCCCCTGGATAGCCCCTACCCCCGATACATCCCCCCATACATCCCCATACACCCTTGGATAACCCACACCCCCCTATAGAGCCCCCACCCCCGAGACACCACTACCCCCTTTGATTGGCCCCCAACACCCATGGAAAACCCCTACCCCCTAGACACCCCACCCCCCTAGAGACCCTACCCCCATGGATATCCCCCCCAAACAGCCCCCACCCCCTTGGACACCCCCTACCTACTTCGACATCCCCACACCACCATGCTCATCCTGCCCCACCCCACCTGGACACACCCACCCCCGTGGACACCCCAACCCACCTGGATAGCCGCCAACCCCCCTGCATAACTCCCCACCCACCAGACACCCCCAACCCCTTAAACATCCCCAACCCCTGGATTACCCCCTACAACATCTGGGAACCACCCACAGTAGGGGAACCCCCACCCCTTGGACACCCCACCCCCTTGGACACACAACCTAGACAGCCCCCCCCCCCCCCGGACACCCAATACCCCCATATACAGTCCTCCAACCCCTGGACAACCCCTACATCCCCCACATGGCACCACCCCACCCCTTGGACACCCCTCCCATTCGACACATTCTCCCCCATGCAATATCCCCACCCACCATGACCCCCCCCCCCCCCCGGACACCACCTACCCCCTTGGATATCCCCCCAACCACCATGATAGCCCCTTGAACCCCTGGACAGCCCCACTCCCCAAAAAGCTCCCCTCCCACCCGTTGGACACCCCTACCCCAAAAAACCCCTACCCTCTGGACATCACCACCCCCATTGACAGCCCCCACCACCTTAGGTAACAACCCCCCTGAAACCCACTTCCCCCTTGGATATCCCCCAACCCCTAGACATCCCAACCCCACTGGACCCCACCCCACCCCCATGGACACCACCCCACAACCTGGACACCCCCACCCCCTGTCCAACCCAGAAACCCTAGATAGCCCCCCCCCCCCCCAACACCCCTACCCCCTTGGACAAGCAGACTACCATGGGAAAACCCCCTGTGGATAGCCCTCCTACCCCCAGGACACCTCCACCTCCCTAGAAAACCCCACCCCCTGGACACCCCCACCACTTAGGATAGCCCCGACCACCTGGACAGCCCCAAGATACCCCCACCCCTTGGGAATCCCCCCCTGGACATGCTCACCCCCTTGAAACCCCCACCCACTGGATACCCAAACCCACTGGACAGACCCCATTGGTATAAATCTGAATAATCCTTCAATACCAACAGTTCACATAACTACTGTTGGTAAAACACTATAGTGACGGTTCTTGAACCGTTGGTATATAGGTTCTACTTATAATATATATCAACGGTAGGAGAAAATATGTTGGTAAACCTATATACCAATAGTTATTAAACCTTTTTATAAGTTATATATTTACATTTTCTAATGGTTTGAAACCATTGATACTTCTATATTGCAACAGTTGACCAAAACCATAGAGATGATGATTTTTTTACTAGTTTAACCCAATGGTTTCAATGAAACCTTTAGTATAAGGATATCCCTACGCATTATCACCCAATGGTTTTCCAAACCATTATTATAACATATACCTATTATTTAGAAGCCTTTCCTATGGGGTTTAAATAGGTGGGAAAGCCTTGGATTCCAACAAAATATGATTACACTCTTATGTTATTCTCATGTTTTATATATTTTCATCACTTACATACCATTTACATTATAAATTTCCTTACAGGGGATTATTCATTGCCTTTTCATTGGATGTTTGTTTCCATGAAATCATATGTTTTAAAGGGGTCTGGGATAGATTATAAAAGGAGTCGTACAAGTTTATTAAAAATATTTTAATTTTTTAGGTGATCAATGTACTTCATGTGTTACATACCTAGTTTCAAAGACACTAAACCTCAAAATATCACTTGATGTTATTAATGTAATATTTTTTAAGGATATTTTAAAAACTCATGTATGAAAATTTAGGTCATCATACATAACCCTATAAATGACAAATTTTTTCTTATACTTCCACTAAAAAACACCCAGATGCTATGAAATTATAATAGATTCACACATCATAGTTATGTTAAGGATTAACCAATGTTCAACCATTAGAAGAATCCACACACTATATATAATTCAAAATAATTTAATATTTCATCTTTGAACACAACACACAATGACATAAAAACCATCTTATGGGTACCCTACATCATCCTCAATATGAAAGGACCTACATTCCACAACTCTGGTGTCCCAATTCTTACTGTAAATTTTTTTGAGTGGTTCTTATGAAGAAATATGAAGATGTTGGTGATCTTATCGAGTTTTAAATTTTATAATTTCTTAATGTATGACCCACTAACCTCGTCTAGGAATATGATGACCTCCATTTACTTGAATTGGAATGGGTTAATGATTGTCATTATAAGTGGAAAATCTATAGATGAAATGGTTTAGTCTAAGGTTTCTATATAAATATAAAACACTCAAACTATTAGTACATATATAGTAATTCAATACTTCACTATCCATATTGTGGTTACCCAAATAAGATACATGTGTCCTATCCCAACTTAAATCCATTGTTGTGTGACCATAGCTATCCATCACGTGAATCATCCCACTGATCAATCAATTATCATCCAATATGTGATAAAATCTATCCATGTGTAGTTATTGTGGGATCATACCAATTCATAATTCTCTTAAAAATACTCTAACACCACTAACACCTACACCAAAAAATCCTCATTAATAATCTAGGCCCCCAAAAATAACTTTTGATCTCATAAAATATCCATCATAGAGGTCTATTTACCACACCACTGAAGCTATTTTTAGTTGAAATATTTACATTATCCAAAAATATTGTTGATTCCTAATTAATTATACTTAATAACCAATTCTCACATAGAAGTCTTCATCATATGTTTGGTTACATAAAATCCTATCAAAACATAATTAACTATTCCTCCAAATTCATATATCATACCACTAATCCCAAAAAAATACCAACATGTGACACATCCTAGGAATATCTCACATAGTACACCAGACACCACAAGTAATAATACATGGTCACACCACTCTATGGATTGTTCAACATCTGTGATTAACACACGAACCCAAACAAGTGCTTAAATAACATCATGTATCGACCAATCCCATCAAATGGTTTGAGAAAAATTGAACAACTAATGGATCTCTAGGTCATCAAAGGATCCCATTCCATGAATAAAAAACAGGTTAGAAATAGTTTTATTTATATGGATGTGGTTTTATTACACTCCATTCAAATTTCTATCACCCAATTACTAATCACTCCTCCAAAACCCCTGGGGCCTCCATCTTCAGAACTTAAACAGCAGACCCAACCCATGGATAGTCATGTCCATCATAGTGGGAAGTAAAATATGAATTACAAGATATCCCACAAGTGAAAGGGAGAAATAATCTACCTCATATATTTGGTTAATAATGTCACTCAATGAATTCATGGAAACAACACTTAATCATTCACCAACAGGCAGAAAGAGGCCCAACTATAGGCATAATCTCATCATGAAACTTCCATGACATACAAGATGAAGATCAATAGGGGGTACCATTCAATATTTTGGATGAACCCATAACTGTTGGAGAATATGTAGATTCTATTTCATTGGGATGACATGAATGATCATAAATTACCGCTATAAGATGCATGCACTAACATTTATGTACCCCAAAATGATGTCTCCATGCCATGGGTAACTAATAGATTATCATAACCCATAAATAGTGATGCATAAAACACTATACATATAATGGTTTCCATGTTATATTATGTAAACAAAATTCCACCCACAAAAAATTCTACAAACTCCCAAACTTGTCCTCCAATAACACCAATCTCCAAAAATTATTCCTTGGATGAACTCACTTTTATTAAACTCTTAAATGAAAAGACCCACTGTCCCCTATCTAGTCTAGTAATAGTCATAGTGTTCCACCCCAAGACTACCTTGAATATGCCATAGGTTAGAGACTATCACAGAGTAGTCATATCTCAGAAATTGTGAGACATTAACTTGTATCAACATACAATTGATACGTATATTTAAAAAATTAATAAAAACCAATAATAGTAGTATGATTATATATAATCATAAAAAATATATAGAACACATACATGTGAAATCTTGTATATATAAATCACTAAAAAGGATGATTTAAAGTATTTTGATAATAAAAAACCTCTAAATTTTACAGATATAAGGTATAATAAAATCATATTTATTTTTTATTCACAGGGAATGATACATAGGGAGAAAAGTAATAAACAACAAAAACAAAAAACCAGATATATCTTATGTTTCCAAGAATTAATCATATTTTTTTCCAAACATGTCACACTAAATCTGTGTATAAAAAACCAAAATATAATATATTCATCATCTTTACAGAAAAAACACATGTGGAAATACTAGCTTGATAGGGAAAGTACAAATATAAATAGTAGGATGCTTCAAAATTATAAAGAAAAACATGAATAAATAGTCATATACATGCTAGTGGTACTAAGGATTAATTTGGCGTAATTGCATGGAGAACGATCTATAAAGGGGTAACTCACAATTCATTATGTTAAGAACATTAGTCAGGGAAACACCACACCATATTAACCACTATATACACATCACTACTATATAAATACATAGGGGAACCAACTTCTTACCTAATAATAGACCTCCCTCGTTGGGAGATAGATCACTACTATAATATCGACACAGGAATGGTCAAATTGAAGGAAACTGATACATGGGAGAAAATCAATTCCCTCATGTATAACCACAAGTTAATTTAGTGTGTAGCTCTATAAATATAGACTACCCAGGTCGAGAAACCACTATGACATTATTATATATAAGTGTGGAAAAAACACCTTGGAAGAATATACACTAGATAAGGGATAATGTCCAACAAATATGTGTTAAAATGTACTGGGGAAATAGAGGGAACAAATAACCCCATCTATAAGATGTTATGGAGGATAATTTACCCCAAAAATAATGGGAGCATATTTGACTCTAACTATAAACTAATCTAATGATAGAGGATCCATAATCGTGTGTATAGAGGTAGAATACGTGGATTAACTATAGTGAAAGATACTGGATAATGAACCTCAATTATATATGGGGGAATACTAGACCGTATATAAAAAATGATCATATATAGTGGATACATAAACTTAGGTAAATGAGGGGGACACCAACCCCATATTTAGAATGTGAATTATACAATATACTTGCCAGATCCCATTCATGACTCTTATGAACATGAATTTATGGATCTCCCTATCTCTCCTCCCACAAGACCTTATATTTCTAGACAATATATTTTATTGATATATATGTGGATAATTTTCGAAGAGAGGGTATTTATTTGTCCAAACCAGACACCCAAATAAAGATATTCTAATAAAAACCTTTGATTGAGAATGGTGGACCATGGGTGGATATATGTTAATGACTCTATAGATTTATGCACATAATGTATGATTTCGTATGATGGGTTGGAATACCTGAACTCGATCCCTTTCACCCATATTCATTTACTAATATGTTGGTGGTACAGTCCATATACTGTTAAATCACATGTCACTATGCTTTTGGGGTGGGTGGGGGGTATCATGCCACTAGTATATACTTAGAGGGACATGTTCCATCTGTTCCTTGAATATTGGATGGTTGAAGAACTAGGGTTTTACTCATTACCATTATCCCACACAACTCTAAGGTTAATGTGATAGTAAACCCACTCATGCTACATTCCACAAATATGGTTGTCTATTGCCACAAACCAAGGGTACCATCCCCCTATAACTTCATGCTGTTGGTATTCATTTCTCATTATATTGGCCTTTATGACCTCCACTTATCATCGACACTGTAACACATCACCATCCTCTCCATTTATGACCCACTACTATTGCACTCTTTTCATTTCCCTCTCCACATTGTTCTGCCCATCCATGACAAAAATACCTTCACATAGGCAACCACATCTCCACCATATCCACAACCATAAAACCCTAGTTTGGAGGAACCATTTTTCACATGTAAGACATTAGAATGGAATTAAAAATAGAAAGAGGATTATCTTCACACACATTATGGTTGTCCCTTTTATTTTGATAAAATAAGAAAAATGATTTGAAATAAATTCCTCTACCAAATAATTAATGGTAAAAGGATTAAAAAATCAATGTATATGGCATTATCAAGATTTTTAATTGATAATTCACAATTAAAATTATATATTGTATTAGAAAATTTATTCACACCGACTAACCTTTAATAATCATTGTGTATCACAACATGATTTATATATATATATTAAAGAAAAAAAATCAATTAAAAAATCACTAGCTTAAGGAATAGTAATATTTACATTGACTCATTTTGTAACCATTTAATTTCTATGAACTTTTTTCATTTATTCCATCAGATCTAAAGTCATACTCATTTGGTCTAATATTAATTAGACTGATATCCAAGTGCCCCTCATATTTCACTTTATAGGGCTATAGAAATAGAAAAGTTGGGTAACCCTAGATAGAAAAATATATAGTTTTTATAGGTTTCACAAATGTTGTCCTCATATTAAAAGTGTAATATATTATTCAGTTAATCAATTTAGTGACGATGATCTATGAATGAGAACTGCAGTTTATAAAAACATTATACCTACATTAAGGTAAATCCGAAATACTTTATGTAAATATAGTAGATTTCACATTTTAGAATCCATTTAGTAGGATCAACATAATTATATATATTGAAAAAAAGAAGGATAAAAATAAAATTTTTATAGTAATTTTTTTTCAAGGATCCATCATGTACTAAATTTTGGGCCGACTCAGCTTGAGGGTAAATCCTGCACCCCAAAATCATTTAAACCATTTTAAAATTTATGTCATATTCTAGGAAAAAATAATAAATTTTTCTATTGGGGTTGTGTAATGATTCAAAAAAATTGATCCATGTATGATTTAGGAAAGCCCACTTCTCTACATCATGTCTCACATTACGCATAACATTAATGAGTTCTGCCAAATTTATTAGAATATTGATTTTTATATTCACTAGAAAAATCTAAAAAGTATAAAAGGATTTGCTAAAAATGAATGAAAATATTACTAATTGTATCAATATGTGGATTATTAATTTTAGAGAAATCATTTGAATAACTTTGGTAATAAACATCATGTCTCAAAATTTAATTTATATCCCTCCCTAATGTGATTCCTAAAAAATTCTCAAATTTCCTCGTTTTTAGATAAATCTTTTTTAAAAGATTATATATATCAATTTTTAAGCACATTAACTTATTTAACTATTAAATGGAAATATTAATAATTATTTACTAGTTTTTTCTCATCACATTTTAATAAAACCATAACATAATTTTTGGACAATTAGCTCAAAAGATTATCTATATAAGGATAATTTATTTGTATATAATTCTATAAATATCTCCCCATAAAATTGATGATATTCCTCACAAACTAATGAAATTGTTTGGGTGTATTAAGCATTCCAAAGAAACATGTGTAGATATTTTAATGGAAAACAAGGGTAAGTAAATAGAAATTCACATTGAACATTTGGTTCCATATGAATTTGATTATATTTAGTAATTCCATTGTGAAAACTATTACTTCATTCATGTAATTATTTCTATCACTTATTCATAAGTGGTATGGTATATTTATCCTTAAATCCCATTTCATTCATCCTTATATAATCTTTTCACACTCTACGACTCTCCATTTTTTTATAGACACCAACTCATAATGTTTCTCTACAATCATCATTCATAATTTCATTGAAACTACATAAAAAGGATCCACTAATGAATTTTTTAAATTAGAGTAGTTATTTTTTGAATTTATGATTTCAAACAAATTTTTCCTTACTAATTCATTAATTTAAGGTGTCATCCACCATTACATTGTCGACCATGTATTACTCCCTTCATTAAGTTTGACATCATGGTTTGCTAATCAATGGATAATGACAGTACAAGAGGTGTCACTAATTTCTTCTATGAATCACGTTTTTAAATTATAATTATCCATCCTTAAAACTATAAAAATCATTTTTTAGTAAAACAATAATGAGCTTGATCAATAGAGACAAGGATCCTTAGCATGAATTATTTTTAAATAAAAAACCTATGATTTGAGATATTTAAATAAATATAAATGTTCACTGAATAAAGTTTTTATATAAAAAATGTAATTAGAATGTGTACATCATGGTTTATGTGATAGAGAATAATTTAATATAATAAATGGAACATCAAGTTTTTTTTATCATAATTGGATCTAATCCAAGAATGTATTTTCATGTTTTCTCTCTAACTTTTAATGTCATGTGTTTTTATTAAAAAGTTCTTCATTTGATTTAATGATATGGTATTCCAAAAATATATTTATACATGAATGTTGAACCTCATTCCAAACACATGATTGAATTAATGAAACCAATTATTGTTTTAAAAATAAATTACTCAATAAACATGATAATGATCATGTTTTCAAGGAAATAATAGTCATTGAAGAGTTGTTAAATGAAAAAATAAAAACCCAAAATAATATTTAAAAACAAATAACATTAATTTTCAACAACCCTTCATTACAAATATGAGCATGATGTGACAAAAAACCCATGATTTCGTATGGTCCAGATAATTAATCCATGTTGTATATAAGATATATTTATTAAATAATATTTATATTAATCCAAAGGTGCTTTAGATTTACATGATATTCATTTAATCGCACTAGTGACTCATTGAATAAATAATTGATGTTCATCCTTATAGAGAAAAGTACACCCATATATATTGTTATATATCACATTTCACATTTCTTATTATGTTGAATTCAGAAAGTAATATTGTTTTAAATAATGTGGGATATAGTAAATATCATCCATATTTATGTCTTATAATTTATAAATATATTTATGGTGTCATACATTATATAATTTAAAAATGTAAAAAATGATACATTATATACATAAACTCTATTTATTTATGTATTTGTTGTAAAATTTTAATGTTTTTAATCAAAAATTTTAAAAATGATTAAATTTTTGAGGGATGACAACCATACGTGAAATGATTTTTAGTATAAGGTTAAACAAGTTTTCAAGATTGAAATAGAGCATTGAAATGACCCTTCTCAAATCAATTTTTTATGTTTACATTTTTTTACTAATGATGATTTTTTCTATATGAGTTAGAATAACACTTTATGTGTCAAATAATATATTAAATATATAAATTTTGGACTAACCATGGGAAAATAACTGAATATATGTAGTGACTCACACAATACTATGGTTTATAGATCGGCTCATTTTAGATCAACTATAAACAAGATGGATATAATATTCATGAAATGAAAATGATAGTTAGAGATTACCTTCATTATTTTCCAATATTTTTAGAGAAGTTTAATAGCTATGAAAATATTCCACTTTATACATGTTATACTTAATATATAAGTCTTTTATCTATACAAAATCGATATAATATAAAGGATAGGAATAGATGAAGGGAATACATCTTAATATAATTGATATATCTCTATAATGATATATTAACAAAAGATAATAAACAACCATGTCAAATATATAATGTCATTTCAATGTTATTTTCAATGGGTATAATCTCAAATAGAATACATTCCTACCCAAATACTATATATTGTTTCAAAAGGACCATTAATAAATTGAAAACCTATCAATGTTTTGTGGAACTCTATATGATTAAGATAAATCAAGTACATTAAAAGTCACATGGTACTTTCGAATCGTTACACTTTTAACATGAAATATGGATATGATGAGACTCTATGGAAATTGATGTGTCACACTAATATAAGAATTCATGATGGAAAAAATTTTCGCTTACAAAAATCTACTCATTGGATTAAAATTGATCATTTGTATCAATTTTTATGAAAATATCTATGTAATAATTATGTTTACTAATCTAAAAATGAAATGATTTTTTAGTTTATAAAGATATCCTTATTGTATATGGCTTGTGGTTTTGGTAAATTATAACATTCCATAGTGGTTATACATAAATCAAAAGTATGTTATGTTTTCTATTATGAAATCATCACAAAAAAATATGGCATTGATATTTATATTTATATTGATATATTGATCAATGGTCTAGAATTAGTATGGGGGGTTTTTTGTTTTCTTCTATAATTCTAATAGAAATGAAGATTTAAAGCCGAATGCCATGTTTCTTAGTATATTTAATTCCTTTTTATTATATTTTTTTGGGATATAGTATCAAAATAATGTTATGTTTTCCAATTAAAAAAGAGGATACATAATATGTTATATTGAAACATTCCATGAATATAATTTTTATATATCATTATTAAATTTCCTTCATGAAATAATATTTAATTAAGACGTCATAAATTGATTGAGAGTAAAAATGGAACAGAAAAATTAATATTGACATGAGATAAAGTTTTCGAGAATGTATTGAATATTGTTATAATTTTTCAAATTCCATTTTCAAAATACCTCACTAAAATGGCGTGTAAAAATGGTATATTTTTTTAATTACCATTTTTAAATTATTTTTCATGATACATTTTCATGATCTCATGCACATAGAAAGATATACCTATGATAATATCATCCGCACATTCCTAAATAAATGCTATAATAAATATTACATTAAGGCTAGGTTGGACATGATAATTATAGAGATAAAGAAATATTTTGATTCAATGATGGGTGAAAGATGAATATTTCTTCTTGTTATGTATTACACTCTTTCTAAGAAAGAGTGACCTTTTTAAAAAAAATCATTAATGTTTTACATTTTCTAGAAGGGAATCCATCAAATGTTAACAATATTATATTGATTACTAATTTGATATTAACGTTTTTCAAATTACATGATCTTTATATAGTTATTCAAAACTATATGTCGTATTCTACATAAAATGATTAAAATAAACTATTGATGATTTTATTTTTTTCAAATATATATGATATAAAGATATAGATTGAGTGATGATTATAACTATATAAATTGAAATTTTTATGAAATTATATTAATTGGAAATGTTATTCCCATGATCATTTTTTATACAATTGTTCAATAAAATGTTCATAGGGTAATATAAATTTGTTTTTGTTGTTTCTTAAATTATAGATATATATAAAAATATATGATATTTGAATATTTTGAAAGGGTTTACAAAAATTGATGTTGGATAGAATAATTATAAGTGATTGGTATGTTATTCAGAAGGACATTGAATTATATACCAACTACCTACCTGAAGTAGATAGAATTGGTCTCCTAAAATCTCATCACAATAGTCATCTTGTGACTAATGAAATTTCAAAAAGATAGATTAATATAGTAATCATTACTATGTGGATTAATATAGTCACATTTAAAATTTACATAATAGTATAGAGGTTTTACGATATGTTGATACTCAAAAAGTGATTCATAGAAATTAGAAAACATCATGGGATAAAAGGAGGATTTCAGATTCACATAATAAAAATTTATAGAATGGTTTCATGAGTATTGTCAGAGAGTTATCTAGAAAATATAAATTCAATATAATAATGAATTATATTTCAATCTAGATGAAAAACGTTCTATCTATTATTTTACAACTTTTATATAAATAATTTTTATATATTATATCTAAAGGAACATGATAAAGAAAATAAAATGAAATGTTCTAGATTTACTATAGTAGTATATGTGATGCATGTATCTTGTACCGAGGATAAAAATTCTAACATCCCATGTTTTCTAATTTTTTTGAACAACATTACTATTTTTAACTTTTGATATAGTGGAAATTCCATTTTCATTTTCATTGAAAAGAACAAAATTCTATGTGCTTTGTTATCTTCATATGATATTTTTTCATGGGATTAGATGCCTCTATAGTGACTCAAGTGATTGTAAGAGATTCAGGGAAATCAGTGTCACAAAATATTTTTTTTGAGTTGTAGTTTGGGGGAACATGTTTGGTGAAAACCATATGGCCTCTTCCAACTGACTGTTCTCCATGTTTTTGGGCCGCCACATCGTTGGGGTAAACTATTTGGGGAAGGTGAACTTCCTTTTATCCCTTTCTATAGTTATTCATTTGGATACCACATGGTTTTTAAAAAATTTGAACAAACCACACAATATATTGTATGGGTACGACTATATATGTTGTAACCTCACATTGTAGCATATACGGTGGCCAGATAGTTTTAAAAATAGTGGAAGAAAACTTTTAAAACTCTTTAATTGAGAAATTTTATAAATTCCCCCGCACCATTTGTCTTTCTTTTGATCTTCTTTTCCGTCCTTCATTAATGGGTCTCACAAAAGTAAATGGAAGAGATTCCTCCTCCACTCCTCTTGGGTGCGTCCAAGATCATCCATCTTAGCATTATTTTGGTGTCTTTTGGGGGAATTGGAACAACATTTTCGAGTCTCACCTCTCCCTTTCATATCTTAATCATTTCATTCAACTAACAGAAAGCTAGTTTTTTATAATTGTTCTACCTAATTTTTCATGGTGGTTGACAGAAAATTTGATTTCATCCAAACATATTCAAATCAAAAGTTAGTACATGATGATCCAATGTCTACAAGTCTAGGTTAGGTGGATCATTCCTTTGGTTTTTTTTCATGGTCATTTTGGGGGTGCATATTTTAGAACATTGGTGGGTATTTGGGATATTCCTCTTTGTTTCAAAGTAAATTGAAGATGATACCATATGGGATGCCTCTAGGCATACCATAACCCATTTCAAGTGTGAATGCCTAGGTTAGAGGTCGTCGACCACTTGGGGTAGTTAATCCAATGTATGAATGTTTGTTTAATTCAATTTTTATATTTTAAATTGTGTTGGTTATTGAATTTGTGTTGCCCAATTAAATTAAATTGAATTGTTTTCTTATTTTTATTGGCTATTTTATTCCAATTGACCAAATGTTATTTCATGGAATTGATTTTTTAAATTTATTTTATTTTAATTTATAAAAATGAGGTTTTTAATTTTATGAGACCCATGGGGTCCTGATGGTCTTGAATAAGGTTGGGATGTCATTGGAAACTCATAATTGAGGTTATGTAATCCTCATGATATGATTTGACCGAATATTTATCTACATAAGATATATTGATCTTCAAATTAGGTGTCATGGAAATCATATTGTGGTAGCGAGGTCATCTGGTTGGGGAATGGACCTTGATATTGGATGGCGTGATGAGTGGATTTTATAAAAATCGTTGTAGTGTCATGATGTGCCAGTTTATGTTTCCTACGTATTTATTTTGTTGATTGTTGCTCACCCATGTTTTCCCAAGAACTGATTTAAGTCATGTACATGTAGTATGAATCAATAATGTGGTTGTTTTGACTACTTGTGTGGGTATAGGACTTTAGTTGTGTGGCTTATGAAATTGTGTTGGGGTTCTTTCTGTAGAAAGTGATAAGGAATGTGCGGAGTCATTGGTTAATAGTGATGAGGCCCTCAGTTGGCAGATGAGGCTCTCCATGATTGAGGCTATTTGTCCATATTTGTATTTTAGAAAAAAACATCACAATTCCATAGATGTTGTGATATTATATGATGGTGGTTTTTATGAAATATATCTCTATTCCTTCGGTTGATGGGTTTCGAGTGAAGATGTGTTTTTGAGAAGTGGTTTTTAGTCCTAGATTTTTTTATTGGGTGTTCCTTAGGGACAACTGTACAGTTATTGAGACTTGAGGTGTCAGGAGACACGTGGTGCTAGATTTTATTATTGAGGTGGAACCTGAGGCTTCACTAGACCTTACTGCATCTGAGGATAACCTAGGAGATGGGCTAAATATCCTAATTCATCCAGTTATTTCAACATTGGATGAGGTAGGTGATGACTTCATAGTGGTTATTGAGCACCAAGTAACTCCTTATTTACATTAGGCATGTGATGCTTTGTTTATTCATTTTAGTATTTTATCACACCTATATAAACACTCATATAGTGTATGAACACTTTAATGGTATACTACCAGACCATGTTCTCACAAATTATAGGGTCCCTTCAGGATATGTGTGGAAATTATGTATTTGTGTTCAGGAATGTAGTCGGTTTCTGGAGATGGACCATAGTGCCTTTGTCATGGGATATTGGAATGGTAACTGGAGATCATGCATGTTGTAGTATTCCTTTTTCCTTTTTTCTATTTTAGTTTTTCCTTATATTACAACATGTTTCATATTTTATATGTATTGTTTTGAGTTCTATATTTGGGTGACCCTCTTTTGGGATATTGATATAAACCACTAGTTTTGGATTAATCCTTCATTTTAGTGATAAAATTGTTATGTTATTCATGTATATTTAATACACTACATTATTTAATTAATCATCCCATATTTATTGATGTTTATTCTACATCCACCATTAGTAGTTCAAGTTTATATTTGTGGAGTCTTTTAGTTCCATAGCATGATATATATTATTACACTCACAATTATGTATCATTACCTAGAGGGAAAAGTCTCTCCAATACTACACATTAACCCCACTCTTCTTGTAGGAAGCCTTTGGAATATGGGGAGGCATGCCTATACCTAGTGGCACCCAGAACGATAGCACTGTTTTGGTGGGTAATAGTTTCAGGGATGCTAAAACTGGTATCAGAGAAGTTCTTGATGGTGATTTCATATGAGTGTAAGGATTTATACTAATGTGATAAAGATTTATTTTTATTTATAATCTACAAGTATTACTATTTGTGTAATTGTAAACTGGAGATTAGGTTTTTGTCTAAACTAGATTTAGACATCATTCTTGGGCGCCTACAAAATCATGTATGAGGGATGGACCAACTTACCCTTGGTGGGAATTATTGTCCTATTTTTCACATTTAAAATTGGTTTGATTTACACCTAGAGTGTCCTGTTGGAAAAGTGAATGTTTAATTTTTTTGACTTTTAATCCTTGTACTAGTACAATAAAGGGGGAGATAAGGTACCTTGGTCTAGTGAGTCATGGTGTGTTTGATTCCATATTCTAGTCTATGCATTTGTTCTACAACAGTAACGAGTGTTTTAATTATAAAAATGTTTGTACCGTGATTGGATTTATTTAGAAGAAAAATTTTGTGGTGTGAAATTTATTATTCCATGTGATATTTCATGCTTTATATAGATAAATTTCATGGGTCGTGATATGTGATATTGGCCTAGCTCTTGTATGAGCAAGAATATCTGGCATGTGGTGATGTTGATCACCTGATTGGAAAACATGGTCATCAGATTGAGGAAACCTTGGTTGTTAGGAAGAGCATGGATCGAGGTATATGATGAGACTTGACTATGTGGATGGATGGAATAGAGGCCATAAGGCTGGGATGCAATAAGCTATGGTTGTGGTTGGGAAGGGTGAAATAGAGATGTCTGTTACTACTCTCTCTATCTGAGATATATATATATATATAATCTATATGGTATATCTAACCATGTTGATGGTATTTAGTGGGTTTCCATCTAGATGTCTTGGATTGAGAATCAGACAGCCAAGGACAAGGTTTCATTAGAGTATGGGCAAGTTCATACACTTAAGGATCACGTACAAGTTCATGGATAGGTTTCAGCATAGGTTTGTGTGATCAAAGGTAAGTATCCAGATATTACAGCTTTTGATAAGTTTCTCAACATGAAAACTCCAACCAATAAATGTACAGTATGTTGATGGTATCGATCAGGGTTCTCTGGGAGAAGATCCATCTATGGTGTATCTAAATCTGGATTTTTAGTTGCATCACATGCAGCTTTTTAGGGTGAATGTTACCCACTAGAATTGATATTTTGATAATTTCCATGCAGATAATTTAATAGTATAATGAGACTCCTTCATGACATAGGGTCAAATTTAAAACCTATATGACCGATGGATGAAACAGTACTGGTTGAATTTGTAGATTCAAGAAGTCATACATGAGGGACTAGTTTAGAACGACTTTGAGGCTAGGTTATTTAATCAATTCTTATAGGAGGCACAAATAGAGTTATTGATCCTTCAGTAGGGAGTCTTGTCCATAATGTTCTATGATGTGTCATTTACTAAATTTTCTCACTTGGCACCTTGTATGGTCAGTGATGACACCTCACAGGTGATGTTCATCAAGTATGGTTTGAGGCACATCACTCAGGTGCGAGTATACATATTTAGGTTTACCTAATTTTCATTTGTAGTGAATGGGGTACTCCTAGATAAGAGAAACCTGATAGATAGTTTGTACTCATGATGAGTAGTGACTTTTGGTGACTTCGGTGTAAATGAATCAGATCAAGGAAGTGATACATAGTTGAGATCTAACTATCATTCCAGGACCAAGACAGACTCATGCATCTAATATTGGTGTAGGAGTAGTTCCTAGTGATGATGGACATGTATTAATTGCATGAGGAGGTTATGGTAGAGACTGTGGGACCCATCAGTAGGGCTAGTGGATGGTGGCTGGTAAAACATCGGAGAGAGGTCAGTTATTATTTAGAAGATCTCCAGGACATATGCATGCTGTAGAGCTACCCTGATTGGAGTAGACTGGTTAGTCGACCATGGTTAGTGGTATGTTTTGGGAATAGTCTGGTTCCTTTTTTTTATTCTTTTATCTGGGAATATTCATGAGGTCTACATGGGTGTTTTATATTCATAATATATTTTTATGGAAAAAATAGATGCGGGACATTAGTTTGGAACATGTTTAGGTGTGGTAATTGAATATAGGAAGTTAGATTCACCAGGTTCTATGTCGGACCATTGATAGATAGTGCATGACTTTTATTATGTTCTCATGGTCATTTTGAAGGTGCACATTTTAGCGCACTAGTGGGTATTTGAGGGAGTCCCCATTGTTTCATATTGAATTCACCATGAGACTGTATCAGATTCATCTAGGCATATACTATCCATTCTCTTGTGTGCAAGGTCGGGTTAGAGGTCGTTGACCACATTCGGTATTTATAATGAGGGGTATGTCTTTGTTTAACTGAATTGTTAAATATTAAATTAATTTTTTATTAAATTTATTATTCAAAACTCAATTAAATAGAATTTTTTTATCATTTTATTTTTTTTATTTTATTCAGGTTGAAAAATTCAATTACAATGAATTGTTTTATTAAATTTATTTTAATTATATATATATATATATAATATTGTGCTATTTAGATGATACCAAAGGGGGTATGATGGGCTTGTCCCAATGCTGGGATAGTGTTAGGCATTTGAATTTATGGAAATGTGATTGTGGGGATGGACATGGAACATATATGTATATAATTGTCTGATATTGATCATAGTATTGGGAATTGGGGACATCAGATTCAGGTAGTGAAGCAATCATTTTGGGGAATGGCCCTTATATTGGATAGCTCGACCAACATATTTGAGTGACATGGTCATCATGGTGCTAGGTGTCTGTTTATGTGGCCTATGATATTATTTTGTTGATTTGTGCTCACTTTTTATGATCAAAGAACTGATTGGAGTCAGGTAAACACATTATTACTTAGTGATGAGGTGTTTTTTACAACTCATCTTGGTAGAGGACCCTGATAGTGTGTCTTAGGAAAATTTAAATGTTTTACTTATCGAATAAAGTAATGATTAAGGTGAAGAAACTTTGGTTGATATTGATGGGCTTATAGATTAAGGGATGAGTCACACAATGATTGTGGTCATTAGGGGAGGATTATATTGGATGATACATAACATTATTAATTGATCTATCACACTATGAGTCAAAGGTGATTTTTAGGGAAGATATAACAATGCTTATGGTTCTCATGGTGAATGTTGATGTTTGTTTTGGGGATGGGGTGTGAGAGAACGAATTGTTTTACATGTGATACCTCCAGGATTTCAGTAATGATATTGGAACATTAGGTTTCTAGAGTCATGTGGTTCTTGGTTACATGATTGAGGTCGAACAAGAGGGTTCTTCTAGTCGTTAATGCATAATAGGATACAATGGGCCATGGGATAAGGATCCTAATCTATCTTGGTATTCCGACATTAGTTGAGGTAGGTGATGAATTCTCAATAGCTGTTCAGCACTAGGGAAGTCTTTTTTTTATGGTTGCGATGATTTATTTTTTCATTTTAGTATTACATCACACCGACATAAACACTCAATTTGGGTATACACACTTTTCATGCATCATACTTATCCTTGTTCTCATAACATACATGGCCCCTTCAGGATGCATGTAGACTTTATGTATTTGTATTTACGTAAGGGATTGGAATTAGGATTTATAACATAGTGATCTAAGCATAGGATATTGGCATTGGACCTTGACGTTGTTCCGGTTGGACTTTTCCTTTTTCTTATATTCTATTTTAGTTTATCTTTTAGTTATGGTGTGTTACATTAGATATGTTTATTGTACTAATGCCACCCATTGGGATGCCCTTTTATGGTTATTTAAATTTATGACTTGTATTTGTTGAATTCTTTGTTTTAGTTAAATAATTTGTATACTTGGAAAGTTTCATTATTTCACATAATTTTTTAATTATGGTTCCCCTATTTTTTTAATTTTGATTGTGCTTCTAATATCGGTGGGTCTTGTTGGAAACTATTGAGTCTTTTATTTTAGATTAATAATATATATTTCTACTCAGACCAGTACTATATATTTCCACAGAGGGTATAATCTCTACACAATTAATCTTTAAAACCCTCACTTGTAGTAGAAAACATTTGGTGTGTGGGAAGTTACTCCTAAGGCCAGTGGATCCCAACCATATAACACTATTCGGGTGGCTAATCAAGTTAGGGATTCTACAGAATTCTAATTTATGAAAATATTTAATACTTTGGAAAATAAAAAAAAACAAGGGATTTGGATTATAATAAATTTCATTTTCTAATTTCATATCAATATCAGTTGGTAATATTAGTGATGTCAAATTCTATGAATTAGTATTCACGAATGTGGATTTTAGTATGTAATTGATCCAAAATGAATAGTATATAAATGAATCATATATAATTCAAATATATTAAGCCTTAGATCCTATAAAAACACATTGATAAATTGTTCAATTAGTGAATAAATAATCAATAGGTTCAACTAAAAATTTAATGGAGGATGAAGATAATAACATTACATCACAAATATTTTTTTTCTCAATGTTGATGGTTTCATTTATATCATATGGGGAACAATGATTGGATTTAGACACATGGTTGAGGGTCTATGATCCATCAAAATTTAAAGAATTATTTTTAATGTATATTCAGAAGGAATCTTATTAGTTTAAATATATATTATTTTTTACTCATTATATTATTGGTTCACTATTACAGTTATATAATCTAAAGTATATGTTTATATATTTATGAATAAAATTTTGTTTCAAATAATTATGTTACCGATATTTTGCAACAAACTCATAGTGATGTTGAAATTTATAAAATTTCAGAAGGTCAAAGAAATTATGGAGGAACAAAATCACTTGAGGGTGATGAAGTGGTAAAAAGAGATGTGATTGAAAAATTATAGGAGCATTATGTAAATCTAGTGTTTGTAATAATTACATGGGTGGGAATTGAAGGTCAAAAATCCATGGATAGATGGAATATGTTGTCAACCTTTTAACCCCAACATGTATATCATAATTAGTTACATTTGTGTCAGTTTTTAAATACATGTTATGATTGATATAGATACATGGGACAATCTTTTTCCTACACAGGGTGCAATGATAATAGAATAAATTTGGGTAAAATTATAATATAATTTCATTATTTTTCCGAAAAAAATATCATAATGAAACTCTTATATCATCATCATTATCCCTTATAGAGTAAATTTAGATTAAAATAATTGTATATAAATTTTCAAATAATGGTTATTGTAATAACTCATAGATATTTTTCAACACATCTTACGAAATGTCATCTTATGGGTAATGAGTCGAACGTAAAATACCAAACACAAAAAAAATAATCTCATAAAATAAATAATTAACCTTATATTATTTTATAATTTTTTGGGAGGTGGAATAATTTAATTTACAATATATATTTTGGTATTTTATTTTACTTCAGGTGTATTAATAACATTTATCTAGAATTGTTAATTGTTGAAAAAAAACTAGTGCAAAAAACAATATGTATCAAAACCATTATACACCCATGATAAATTATGGATGGGTTACACATTACTTTTAAAAAAATGGTATCTATTTTAAATCTACAGTAAAACTTTTATGTGATATGAAATAATGACATAATTATGTTACATTGTATCTTTATAGATTAATGAATAAATATCTCAAACCACTTCTATTCCATGTATTGTCTATAGAAGGGTGATTGTGTAAATGGAAAATTAAAATACTAGATGAAAATATATATAATATATGGAACTCAATTGTAAGTATAACATAATTTATATTATTTATTAACAATAAAATATTACATTACAATAACATCTTTTTTTCTAATATTTTTTATTTTGTTATGATATAGGAATAATCAACTTCTTTAGATGAGGAATGAAAACTTTTAATTGGTATGAATTGTCTAGAATAGTATGGTCATGTTAGAGGTGTATGATTAGGAGTGATACCGAGATAATATATTGAGAAATAAATATATAGATGAATAAATTTGAAAAAATGAAAAATTTATAGGCATAGATCGATCAATAATTGATAATGTTAGATGTTTGACAGGTGAAATACCCATGATTCATTAAACAGATAAATGACAACAATAAATATATAATTACCATAATGAAATGATACACACACCCCATGTTTTGGGTTTAAACATTCCCCTTAATGTACTACCTTACCCGAGGTAATCAATTTTTTTTCAAAATGGTTTCTACGAAACATGAATCAAAAAATTTTATTACCTTTGTTGTATAAATATTATAATGGTTGAAAACGAGTAGGATTTATATCTTACAATATCCACTCATTACATTGTTGTGATAGGTATTATGCACATTATCCAAGGTGATATTCTACACAATAAACAATATCTAAAATATCACATGAGGTTAGGGGTTTGTTTATCTCATGAGATGATGACTGCACTACATATTCCCCATATGAATATTGATGTTCGCATGGTTGACCATTCTATTAGAACATTCATATAATGATCCTTTAATCTTATAAGGATTGGTGATGGTAATGACATGTGTCCTTTTCAAATTATTTTATTGGAAAACAAATTTTCAATTAATTAACAGTGGTATGGACTGAGTTATGTTATTTTATATGGTGAAATATCAAGGTAAGTGCATCGTTGTATCAATACAATCTAAATGATTAAACTTTTAGATAAAATTGACAAATAAGTGGTATCATTGCCCCCTAATATTGGGTTTTTACATTTATTGGAATTACATGTTCATAAATATATAATATTCTAAAATATATTAAAATCCAACATATAATATAAATAAAAAATGTATGGAATATTCATTACCGACATGATTAGTATTGTGATTTTAATTGATATTCTTAATAATTAATTGTTTGAAACATCAGTTTTGATTTTATACATGAGGTATATTTTAATAATTAGTTTTTCTAATAATTAATCAATCATGTTAGTTATAGTTTTATACTATTAATATTTTTTATAGCTGTTTGTATGAGACTTATTTAAATGGATGAAATTATTCTATAAAATTAAATTTCATATGTATTCATGTCACTTGTATTGAAAACTATCAATGTATGTTGATTAATTTATATAAGGATCACACCATGTAGTCATAAAATTGGAGAAGAAAATAAAAAATGAAATGATCTTCTTAATAGATATATTTTAGAGGGAAAAACATCCATTATATACATATACAAATATTTATTTATTCCATTACTTATTTTCATTTATTTTTAGGACTAACTCGATGCTCATTGTTATCAATTTTGATACTCAAAATATATGTTTTTAGGTTCCAATGTCTGGGAATCAAAACAATCAACCCCCCATGATGTACATTATGAATCTATGAAAAAAATTAACACTTTATAAATAAATTTAAAATTATATAATTTTTATTATTTTTTAATAAGTATTATATTATTATAGTGCCCCAGGTAGGCGACCATAGTGGTAGGGGGTTTGGGGTTTTGGGTTATGGTCACAGGTTCATGTCCCTAGACTAAGGTGTATTCTATTAAATTTGGATGGTATTTATTTATCATCAAAATAATTGTATGAAGACAATCAATGTGAAAAAATAACCTATTTATTAGTATTATAGGATAATTATTAGGGTAAATATAATATTATATCACTATCAAATCAAATTAAAAAATTACATAATTTCCAAATGAAATTATAGTGATAAAAAGAAGAAATCACAATGATAGTTGTTATTAAATTTGTGAATTTTTGAAATATGTCATATTACATCACAAAATAAGCATTCTCGAATACATAATTCGGAATATTGTAAAATTGTCATTTAGAATATTTATTAAATAAATTTTTTTCTATATTTTTTCAATACTACCATAAATAACATCAATAAAAAAATTTAATAAATGGAATACATTTTTTTTAGAATTCATGGGTATTTCAAATGGTCATAGAATGTTTGAGAACATCACAATGACATGGTTTCATTTTACATTTTTATTTTTATATTTATTTCACAAGGATAATGGAGGGGTGTTTTATCTATTACTTATTTTTTATTTTTCTTATTATTAGCTATCAGTTTGGGTGAAATTTATTTTACTTCTTTGTGATTATAACCATTTCCAATGAACATGAGTATAAATTAATTACTAATTAAAAATAATATTGTTCAATGAAAAGGGGTACACCAATTATGTATTAAAAATTTAAAAGTAAAAATTTAGTGAAACAAATATTTGATTTTCTATCCTATATCTCTTGATATCAGTAGCTGAAATATTGGATATATGGTCTCAATCATGACTCCCCACACACCATAGGTTTTCAACTAGATGCAAGGGAATGCAATGATATGGTGAGGAGACTAAACCTTTATGATTTGAGTGTAACAAAGATGAGAAAAAAAATAAAAAATAACTATTAATTAATTTTATCATCCAAATCAAATATTTATAGGATAATTTCATAAAATATAAATATAAATAGATCAAATTCAATATAAAAAACGATGTCATGACTATATTCAATAATAAATTGGAATACAAGGACAAAGAGCATAACACTATACAACATTTTGTAAAGAATGAATAAAAGATAAAAATATATCAATAATAACATCACAAGAATAACCTCAGTCCTATAATCCAGTGCTTCATCCTCATGTAGAAAAAAAAGCATCCACAATTGGCCAAATTCCTTTTTTCTTACTTTCATCACTGAAGTCTTATCGAGAACAAATTGTTGGTCAAAAGAGGGTGTGAAATATACTCAGTATGACCCAAAAACTTGTGTATAATGCTATTAATTCTATAAATATTCAATGAAAAATATTACATTTAGTAATATAAACAATCTATGATGTACAAAAATCTAATGTTGGACTGGGTACTGATCACAAAAATAGTTAGATAGCACCTGCTTTGGCCTATTCCAGAATATCATGGAATGTTTTGAAATTAGTATTTAATTTCTAAATAGTGATCATGGAATGGCACATATCACATGCATCCCCCATGGATCACATGTAAATTAGATATGAACACAATCCAAAGCATTGTAACTTAAAAAATGCATAAAATAGGGTCCTTATTTAGAAATGGATCTTAGAAAATCCATGCATATTCATTGACTTGGTAGAAGTGTGACTCTGATTAATTAATAAATTTATTTTTTCTCTACTTCAACCCCTCTACGACATCTTGTATGAGAAACCTAGTTATCTCTCATGGTGTACTTCTAAATGATCTCCCATTAAACTCATCCATAAAATTCATCATATAATCCAATGTATTGAACTAGGTGGGATATAAGTACATCTCCATCTAATTCCTTCCATTGTGTTCCACATAAGAAACCCATGATTCACTTTTGGTGAAGATAAAACAATCTACCTAGGTGTGCATATCAATGAATTTCATATGTGAAACCATATATAAACAATAGTTTCATGTAAATCCATTTAATAATTCTATTTAATTCAATGGTCGCGACGAGTACATCCATAGCATTCTATGTTAGAATCTATTTTTCACTCATAGCATGGCATAACAAATGGTAATGGGATCTTAGTATGTCCATACCATTTAATAATACATTCAATATATTTTTCTCATAAGCTTTATAAATGATTAGTCTAAATCACCTCAAAAGTTAGTTCAATTTCATATCATAGAGTTTAATGGAAATGCATGGAATATATAAATCCATTAAATTCAATTAATCCCATTTTTATATAATTAATTATAACATCCAAATTCAAATGTGTAAAGAACACACCAGAAAATGGGAATTATCCTCACAACCACTCACATATATTTATTATATATTATCAACACACCAAAGGATGTAATTTTATTTGGGGTTATCTAGCCTCATCAATGATTAATGATCACATGGTTTATATTAACAGAGGCCGACAAATTAAATTTAAGAATAACATTATTTATGTGGTTATTATAGGGATATTGGGTGTATAATACAACAAAACAACATACAGACAACTATACATTATGTGTAAAGAATGATACAAAATCCCATAGACATATATTGGGTTCCCCATCCATTATTTTCCTCTAATATAGTAAATAATTTTATAAATTGAATAAATAGAAAAATTCTCTAAAATCTTTGGCATATTAACTCAAACATAATTATAATTTAATTAGATGATATTAATAGAAAAATGATTGTAGATAATTGTAGAGAATATAAGTATGGGTATAACGTGATTGATAATGAATGATTTTGATCTCTTTTGAAGAAGTTATTCTGAAGCCTGGGGTAAAAGAACATGGGAGATCAGATTCATGGAGGAGGCTAAGCATTGGGAGAAAGATAAAGGAGAGCCAAAACATTGAATGAGGTAGAGGAAATTATTAATTTCACCCATTTTTAAAGGGGTGAAAAGTTTCTATACTTGGGTTAGCTACATAGATTATCCAAACTATTCTCTATCCCTGAGTACCACTTCCTATGTGTCCCTAGGTGTAAATGTTAGATTCAAGATTTGGCCAAACCATGCACAACCAGTGCACCCCCTACAACCCCTATGATGCAGCCCATATGGTTTAATAATACCATGTGAACTCATGTACATTATTTTAAAAAAATGGGGACCACCTATTTCTTCTATGATTCAGTGCTCTAGGATTTATATAAAACTCAAACACTCAAGAAATTATCCGCATCTTGTTTGGAAAATTCAAATAGATTAAATTAAATTTTTAAATAGGAATATAATGTATCTATAGCTCACATGAAAATCTAGGGTCTTACAATGTCACCACCCTAAATCAACTAATTCACGAGTTCCCATTTCAAATATGGTAAAGAATATTCTAAGAATAACTCTATATACTGACTATTTAAATTATCCTCTCAATATAATGTCGTGTCTTATACACAGTGAGGATGCTATAGAACCTGTACAAGAGGAATTGACCTAACAAACATAACCTCCATGCTCCGATCAAGGATGTATATTGAATGATTCTCAAATGACACATCCACATGTAAATGAACCCCATTAGGCTAAAAAATGAGATAGGTCTTAATATAATGTGGAAACTAAGATAAATAGAATAACTAATGCATGGATCGATACCACTATAGTAAGTGTAACTAATATCCTACTACCCCAACTGTCATTAAAATTTTGAATCACCCGACATTATAAGTTAAAATCATACCCTAGATCTAAATCCATCTATTTCCCAGCCTATGTGAGACACAAAAGAATACATGATCTCGTTATTTAAACTAGAATGGTCAGAGGCATTGATCATCATAAGGCTTATCTATATACTAGTTGTTTCCATATGCTTCCTAATAATATATATCACCACCAATGTCTTCTAATGATATGTGGTCCCAGTAACAATGCATCTATAGCCTCTGATGAGTATAGGGGTGAAATAAACAACCTAAAATATAAAGATTCATAAATAACCATCAGTTTATTTTCTTAAAATCTGTTATTATAAGAAAATGTGTTACGTAATAAGTGTTTTTTCTAAGATCCCAAAATTCACGGACACATGCTTAAAGCATTTCATCCAACACCTATATTGTATGCTTAGATTGTAATGATTCACTATTTTATCAATGAAATTACCTTTTTATAAATATATCTATTATTATAGTCTTACAAGAATACTTATAGAACACAATTAAAACTTTATAAATTTTGAATGAGTGAAATAAAATGTATCTCTAAAAGATAAGGAACACATACCGATGAAATAGTATCTTGATCATTGGAAAAGTAATTTGAACCTTATGAAAAGTAATCTAGAAAATTAAATAGTAACCTCACTAATGAATGTATAAATAAAATTTATGAATCTTATATGTGACAATATGATATAATTATATCATAGTATAAGTAATTAAATATTTTAAAAATTATTAATTAAGTGTTAGTGTTTATTCAGTCATGTATATTTAATTACAATTTTATAATTAATTTAACATATTATATAAATATTTATATTCATAAAATGATTTCATAAATTAATAATTTTATTTATTTTCATCATAATATAACTTTATGAGAATTTAATTAAGTTTTCATTATGTTAGAAAAGTTGTTTTAATTTTAAAATTTTTATTTTTAAAGAAAATTATGATTTTAAATAAAAATTAAATTTCACGTATTTTAGAAAATTACATTCATAAAATGGAGATTATTTTTTATTCTACATGTAATGAAATGGTTGGGTAGAATTTTTGGGTTTTTTTGAAAATACTTGAATATTTTATGAATAGTAAAATATGATAATTTATGATAACTGCTAAAAACCTATATTTCTGCATCATTATTGAGTATGGAAGTTGTAAATGGCCATTGGCTTTAACTCACATGATTTATTTACAATTTGTTGAAATAATAACCAATAGTAGTCAATGTATTGAGGGAAAATATAAAACTAATGATTCAAATAATGTGGAACCCCTCTTCTCGTCCACTATAAATACCACCCTCTTTATCTCTTCCTTTCACTAATTTTAAGATTTATTTCCGGCCCAAATTCTTTTAAAATATCCCCCCATAACACTCTATCACTACCATAATCTCTTGGTCTCTTCAAATGAACAAATCCTTTCCCCTAAAAAGGATCTCAAGGAAGATATATTCAATAGGTAAATCCGTCCTTTTCATGTATCAAATTTTATTTCATGTTCATTTCATTCTTTTTCATTCCTCACCTAATTTCATTGAAATGTTATGATAACTCTAGTACCATACATATAATATAATTTTGTTTTGATATTGTTATAAGTCATCATCATCTCTTCTTTCCTTTTATTTTTTACAAGAAATGAAAATGCCATATGAGATGTGATAATTTATCCCATTCAGGGATGATGGGTTTTTAATATCTATTACCATCTTCCATTGTTGTCACAAAACCCATTTTTATTGTTTAACCATAATATTAAATATTTATTATGTATAATTTAAGGTTATGTATTCATTTCTACACATGATATTAACTTATAATGCAAAATCTATTCGATGTGAGAAAAAACCATCTATTAACAAAAATGATTATCATTAATGTTTTATATAATGATTCATCTTCACTCTAAATAAACCAATAATTTTCATAACCATATAATCATCAGTATGTTCAATAATAACATAAAACATCAATTCTGTACAAGAATTATCATCTTGAATGTTTATCCTTAAATGTATTTAAGTAAACAAATCATGAAAACCATAGAAACAAATCCTCCCAAGCAATGAAATTGAACATATTAACCCAACAAAATGGTCATGAATGAACTTAATAAGGCTATAAAAAATCAATAAAATTATGAATAGGTTATGGAGATTATATTTAATTAATTTTATTCTGTTACCAAGGACATTAAGATCAAATGAATGACACCATCAGACTTAATGTAAGATTTTCTTTCCAAATATCCATTTTTTATTCGGGTTGCTGTATCTTTCTTTTTACCCAAATTATGTTATATATTATTTTTTTGTACATATTATCAATGTTTTTACAAGATATAAAATCATGTATCAATTTTCATTCATGTCACAACCCGTCCCCCAGAGCCCGTTCTGTGACTACCCCAATCCCACCTTACATAGGCCATGGCCTGGTGACTAGCACTAAAAGGCTCATTCCCTGAAACTGGGAAGGCATTGCCTTTATACCCTAGAAACTCACACAACTATGTATAAAGAAATATATGAACAAAAGTAACTGTATAGCAAAAAGAGTGAGTCTAGAATGTAAAAAGGGGCCAAAATACAAGCCCAACTGTAATCTAAATGAAAAATGAAGTGTAAAAGTAAAACTGGTAAATATAAGTAAACTAAATAGCTCCTATGAACACCCGCCAAGGATACTACCTGAAAGGTAAGTACAACTATCAAATGGTTGTCTCTATAGTACCCCTCATCTGATGTCCACCATCGAGCTACCTCCAGTACTGGTACTCTTGTTCTCAGCTAGTGTTGTTCTTCATCTGCACCAAACACAATAAGATTCAGGAATAGCCCGTGAATGGGTGAGTATAACGATACTCAGTAGAGACTCCGAGACCCTCTAAGGTCTCAACAAACCCAGGAAGGATAAAAAAAATAATTAAAACATCTAACAACCCTACTTAGGTATATTCCCATTCATAAACCGATGTTATAAATAATAACCATCTCATTCATGAGGAAACACAAGGCCCAAATTTGTAGCCAAATTACAATTGTTCCACAAAGGAAAGAATATCATGAAGATAACACTGCCATGAAAAGTAACACAATGGTATGACCCATAGAAGAATACCAAAAAGGTATCACCATGATTGTATGTACCACAAAGTTACTACACACAAAAGAATACCTCAAAGGAATCACTATGAAGGTAAGTACCACAACGGTACGCCACACAGATGAATACAACAATGGTATCAACATAAAGGTAAGTACCACAAAGGTATTCCACACAGAAGATTGCCATAATGGTAATGACTCAGCTCACACTAGGTATAACATAGGTATGGTAGTAAAGATGATTAGATGTAACTACGGAATCGTCTTACTCTGATGAATGGTAGACCCACATAGGATCCCAAATCATCAAACCCACGTAGGATCCTAAATCCTCAAACCCATGTAGAATCCTAGTACAGCAGACCCACAAAGGATCCAAGAGTAGTACCACATGGATTCCTAGAGCAGATCTATGTGGGATCCGGTAACACAAACTCACAGAGGATCCCAAAGAATAGACAGAAAAAGGATCCCTTTATCATGATACATCCTACTACAGGGTTCTGCATTAAACTCGCTTGGTTCCAGGAGGGTCTGTTTCTCAAGACATAGGTCAATAATCCCATTTCCACATAGTCTGATGAGAAAATATCCCAAAGGAATACCATGTAAAACAGGTCTCAACGCAATAAACAGTCCGTCAATCGGGCACCCGGTCTATAAGTTATTAGTCTTTTAGTCCCGAGGGCCCGGTTGGATTAGTGTTCGATCCAACCCGGACAAACCCCAAAATTATCCACAACTAAAGTGGTGTATACAAAAAGGACCGTCTCGATCAAAAGTTTCTATCATTGAAAACATTTTGTCAAACGGACGCCTGTAGCTCAAGATATGGCCGAAAGAATGTAAAGGTGGTCGAAGTTGGTCCAGGTCCGGTCTGACCCGGCCCAACCCAGCCTGACTCAGGTCTGACCCTGGGACTGAAACGGCCCACTGGGCAGCGTACCGTAGTGTGGTGGCCCGTGGTGCGGTGGGACATGGTGCGACTGCCAGATGCGGCTGGCCAGATAGATAACCTCATCCACGCAGTGCGATTTTGTGCCAAGCCACCACTAGTTTCCGACCCTGCCGGCCACCCTCCCTTCGCTGCCGCGGCCTCACATTGTGTCCCTTGAATGTTCGAGAGTGCGGATGCGCATCATCACCTCCACATTGGGTGACCACCCTCCGTCGGTTGTTTCCCTTGCTCTGTCGCGACCGAAGAGTTGTTGACCTTCTCTGGTAATGTGGTAGTGCCATCACTTTCATCGTGGCCAACCGGAGTGCCAGCCACCATTCCCAAGCCCCATCGGTGTCGGTCACCGGAGACGTTATTCGGGTCACCGGGAGTTCCCTAGTGGATCGTTCTTCATTCCATAGACATCTACACTCATCTCGAGACGTCTCTATTGATTTAATACCTCCACTAAAATCACATAGGTTGCGGAGAGGTCAGGTCGTGTTCTTTTGGTCAGAACCCTCCATGTTATAACGGTTGCAAGCATCTTATTCATTCTTGAATCTTGAAAAAATCACGAATTGTTAGGGTTTATTTAAAACAAAAATAAACCCTACCTCGATTGCATGTTGGAAGCCAACTTAAGGAAGAAGATGAAGAGGGAGCCAACAATCATCGCTTCCGCCACATGCTTCTGAAGTCGAGCACATGCGTTATACTCGTTATTGATTCTGAAGCACATTCTTCATTGGAGATGACATTCTTCGTTTGGGGGAAATTTTTCCCCATAGTTCTCTAAGGCACTCTCCCAAATCCCCTTTTCCATCCAATCCTCTCAAAGTTAAATAGGAGCCAATATAATAGAAATAAGTTTGACAATTCAATTCCAAATTGGCACAATTAATGTTGACAAATTTTATTAATTTTAGTTGGCTCAATTAATTAAATGGATATTTGAATGGTTTTCTGCCATTAAGAGGTGTTCGGGTGGTCCCCACCATTAATTTTAAATTTGGAGGATTTCTGCAGTGGTCGTCCACACCACTGCAAATCCAAATGGGAGGTTAAAAATAAAATAAACATTTGTTCTTTATTTAATTTTTATTGCCACAAAAAACACAAAAATTAACATTCAACCACATCATACTACGTTCGTGGTTAATTTCTCATAAAGCGAATACAAGTGCTGCGAGTTCAATGGTGCCTTCATATTTCAATTTCGTGCACCGGTTCCAAAGTTACAAAAACCCGCATGCGTATTTACTGAACGTACCTAAAAAAGTTCAAAAATTCATTCCAGACACATCGGGCCTCGGAATCACTTGTCGTCAATTTTTTCGGACTAATAAAATTCCCATATAATTTAAAAAAATTACATGGAATTTCTAGGTCATTACATTATCCCCACCTCAGGGAATTGCATCCCTGAAAGCCACAATACAAATACTATGAAAACATGTTGGGGTACAGAGCATGAATTTGACTCTCCCACTCCCATGTTCTATCCTGGAGGTTATCGTGCATCCAACGTACATTCACTAAAAGTATCAACCACCCACGAAGGATCCACTCTTGTTGATCCTCAATCTCCAATCGAACCTCCGTAAACATCATACCATCATCGATGTCTAGCTCTCCGTGGTCGATGGCATGTGATGGGTCATGCTCGTATCTCCTCAGCTGTGATACATGGAAAATGTTGGGCACCTAGTGCAACTGAGGGTGAATTACTAGGCGGTAATCCACCTCGCTAACTCTATTGAGGACCTGAATGGGTACGATTAACCTTAGGGATAACTTGTTGCCCAAGCCAAATCTCAACAATACTCATTGAGGTGAGACCCTTAGAAAGACGTGGTCTCCATACTCAAACTATAGTGGTATCTGTCTCCTGTCAGTATAAGGCTTCTGCCTACTGTGTGCGGTCTTCATCTGATCTTGGATGATCTCCACCTTCTCTGTGGTATCCTGTACCATTTCTGGTTCCATGAGTGCTGACTCCCCTGGGATAGTCCAGTAGAAAGGCAATCAACAAGGTTGGTTGTACAATGCCTCGAATGGTACCATCCAAATGGTGGAGTGGTGACTAGTTTTTTTGTGAAAACTCTACCAAGGTAATGTGATCCTCCCTAATGTGACCTAAGTCGAGGAAGCAAGAATGTAGTATTTCCTCGAGGGTCTGAATGGTCAACTCGGTCAGGCCATCCATCTGATGATGGAAGGTGGTGCTTAAACGAAGTTGTGTCCTGAAAGCCTATGGAAACCCATTCCATAGAGGGGAAGTGAGACATGCATCACGATCGGAGACAATCGCTGAGGTTACACCATTTACCCGCACAATCTCTTTCACATAGAGGCATCCAAATCTCTCTACTAAACCATGCTCTCTTATCGGTAGGATGTGGGTCAACTTTGTGAGTCAGATGATGATAACCCAAATAGAATCATGACCCCTGGATGTACATGGAACTCCATTCACGATGTCTAGGGATATTCCATCCCACTTCCACTCTAGGACCTCTAATGGCTGAACTAAGCCTACTAGTACCTGATGTTCTGCCTTCACTTGCTGACAAGTGTGGTACCAACCGACAAATTATACTGCTGCTTTCTTTATTCCCAACCACCAATGATGTGGTTGGAGGTCCTGGTACATCTTCACCACTCCTGGATGTACAGCTAATGGGGACGTGTGGAATTCCCTCAACACTTCCCCCTGAATAGACACTAGCACCGTGGAACATCCTATGAAAAGGATGACATGCTCCCCAGCATCTGAAAATCCATCTGGTGACTGTCCTATAAATATCTGAGCACATCGAGACTCACAGTCAGTGTCCCCTTGCTGTGCCTCCCTAACTCGCTGAAGAAGTGGGGGAGTGGCTGTAAGAGACTATAGAAAGGCTTCTCCATAACTATCCACAAAGGATGTCTGCAAAGCGGCCAACTGCTCCATCTCCTCACCTAGAATTTGTATACCATATCTCTTACTGTGTGCTTCTGCTACAACGTTCTTATTTCTAGGAGTGTAGACTATCTCTAAATCTTGGAGGAACTGAAGACAATTCCACTGTCTCAGGTTCTGGAGCTTATGAGAGAAGATATACTAGAGACTCTTGTGATCATTGTAGATTGTAAAACGTTAACCCATCCAGTAATGGTGACACATATTCAAGGTAAAGACCACTGCTACTACCTCAAGTTCATGGGTAGCGTATTTCTCATTTTGTATCATTCTTCGAGAAACATATGTGATAACTACTCTCTCCCGCATCAGGACACATCTGAACCTGGTCCCTGATGAATCGCAGTAGAATACATATCAAACTCCCTCCTCTAGAAGAATCATGATGGGGTCACTAGTCAGCCTATGCCTCAGCTCTTGAAAACTCTACTGGAATCTCTCCGACTACACAAATGTTTGCCTATTCTTCATCGACATTGATAAAGGTGATACCACTCTGGAGAAATCTGGCACAATTCTTTGGTAGTATCCAGCCAAACCTAGAAAACTCCATACCTCCATCACACTTTTCGATGGCCCCCAAGAATTTACAGCCTCAATCGTCACTGGATCCACTGCAACTCAAACCTCTGAGGTGTCATGTCCTAGAAAATGAACCTCTCAGATCCAAAATGAGAACTTCGAGAGCTTACCATAAAGTTGGTACTCTCAATGTTTTTCCATAACTATATTCAAATGATATCATGCTCCACCTATATAGCTGACTAGATCAGAATGTCGTCGATGAAGAATTGTACAAAGAGATCAAGGCATGGATGAAAGATCCTATTCATGAGTCTCATCAAAACTACTAGAGAATTGGTCATGACGAACGGCATGACCAAAAATTCATAATGGTCGCGTCGACATCTGATAGTCATATTCTGCACATCCTCTTTGTGTACTCTGAGCGGGTGATATCCTGATCTAAGTTCTATCTTAAAAAACCATCATGCTCCCTTTAGCTGATCAAAGAGGTCATTAATCCTTGGAAGTGGGTACTTTTTATTCACTATCACCTTGTTCTGGGGATGATAGCCAACACAAAGTCTCAAACCCCCATCCACCTTCTTGAAAAACATTATCAGGGCTACCTATGGGGATACACTGGGTTAGATGTATTCCTTCCCCTATAAGTCCTCTAGCTATACCTGCATCCCATGAAGCTCCGTGAGACCAAACTGATACACTATTGTAGATATCAGTTTTTTACCAGTTTACAAGTCAGTGTAAAATTCCACCTCTCTATGAAGAGGTGGTCCCAGAACATCATCTAGAAAGACATCTGCACATTGGTCCACCACTACAGGATATCATGGACTCTCCACATCAACCATTCCAAGGTTAATGCTAGCCAACAAATGAGTGATTGGCTGCATTCTCCTCTGAGTAAGTCCATCCTATGTTGAAAAGGCTACTTTCTCACCGGTGAAGGTAAACCAAGTCCCATCCTCACAGATACACCGCACCTTGTTCCAAATATAGTCAATATGAGCAGGGTCTTTAGATAACTACTCCATACACAAGATGTCTTCGTATGGCCTCAAAGCCACTACTAGGGGATCCCAACCAAAGCTCTAACCTCCTAGAGTAAGCTCACACTGGAAGAACCAATGTGTAGTCATCGAATCCACTCTGGTAGTATTCTATAGCCATATGGATCGAGCCAATGACTCCTTCAGAATCTCTGAGCTTCGAATGAGGTTTATGGAAATAAAAGAATGACTGGAACCAGTGTCTATAAGTACAACTACTAAGGTTGAGTAGACACAGATCGTACCTCATATCATCTCCAGAGCTTCATGATCATAGGCCTCCACTACCTGTATCTGAGCTATCCCCTATCCACCTACTCCCTCTGGTTGGGGTGGACCATCTTGTGGTAGTGGCGGTAACATCTCAAATCGTCACCCACCGCCAGCTGCATGACCAGTTCCTATGCCACGTCTTCTTGCTCCATGCAGACCTCCTCGGTCAATCCTCATTCTCTGCCTAGGTCATCCTTTGATAGTCTTTTGATCATATTTATGGCAGGCCGGGAATCCATGAGCCATGTGACCCTTTCTATCACATGCGTACCAATGCCTTCTCCTCATATGACAGGCTCTGTCTTTGGTGCCTCGTACAACCCACCCAGAATCATGTGGTCGCCTACATGTATGTCTGGTCTTCTAGGACCTCTGTGAAATCTATGTACTACAAGCCATAGAAGACACTACAACATGATTCCTGGTGGTGGATCTCACTATTGGTGACTTCTCATCAATAAAACTCTCCACTAAGAGGGCTCGCTCTAACACCCCCACCTACGTTGGGATGCTGAGAGAAATAATAGAAGCCCTTATCTCCCGTCTGAGTCCCTTCTTGAATGTATGGGCCCTGAAGAATGGGTCCCTCACCATATCAGTGGAGTAGTGTGAGAGGTCGGTGAGCTCATTGCATACTGATCTACAGTCCTGCAGACCAACTGCAGATAAAGAGGCTCATGTATGCACACTGCGCATAGAGATTCTAGGACAAACTCTGCCTGAAGTAGGCTCTAAAAGTCTACCCAGAGAAGCTTCAACTCATTGTGAACCTGGATCATCATGATCCACCATCTACCTGTTGATTCTAGTATAAGAATGGTGGCGAGGATCACCATGAGATCACCTGGTGTCCCTACAAGTCGGAACACTCTCACTACAGCCTCGAACCAATCCTTAGCCGCATGTGGGTCTGTCTCACCATGGAACCTATGTGGCCTCTAGTGCTAGAACTCCTGCAACATGATCATACGGCATTCACCCTATAATGTTGGGGGTGGTGTCATCGGTGGCCCAATGGGTAATCGTACCGCTGGTTCCTCCACTGGTGATCCTACTGATAAAGGGCCATGCACCAAGGCCTCGTTGCTCGATGGGCTATCTGTGAGTACTATACCTAGAAACCTAACTTTCTTTCGGCGTCGTGGAATCATAATAAAATAGGTGTGCCATGATCAAAATTTTATACACTGTGATCTGACTCAATGAGTTCACAAATAAAACATTTCAAAACATGCACGCAATCAGTGTTTTCATGCCCTGAGACAGAAATTAGAAGTCAGGGTCATGGTGTATGGATATGTCGGCCACCGCACAAACAATGGATTCCAAAAACTGATAACCACACTCACTACACTTAACACTATTTCTAATAAAAAGATCAGAGTCAAATGTTCTATGGTAGAACTCGCTCCTTTGATACCAATTTGTCATGACCCGTCCCCTAGGGCCTGTTTCGTGACTACCCCAAGCCCGCCTTCCATAGGCCAGGGGCATGCGACTACCACCAAAAGGCGTATTCCCTAAAATCGGGAAGGTCTTTACTTTATAACCTATAAACTCACACAACTAAGCACATAAAAATATATGAACACAAGAAATTGCATAGTAGAAAAGAGTGTGTACAGAAACTAAAAAGGGGCCAGAATACAAGACCAATTGTAAAGTACAAGAAAACTGAAAAGTAAAAGTAAAACTGGGAAGTACAAGTAAACTGAGCAGCTCCTGTTAATACCGGCCAAGGATCCTTCCTAAAAGGTAGGTACAGATCTCAAAAAATCATCTCTATGGTACTCCTCATCTGATGTCCACCTTTGAACTACCTCCAGTCCTGGTACTCTCACCCTTAGTCAGCACTGTCAGTCATCTGCACTAAACACAACAAGGGGTAGATGTAGCCCTTGTAGGGGTTAGTATAACGATACTCAGAAGGGATCCCAAGACCCTTGAAGGTCTCAAAAAAACCAAAGAGGGTAAAACAAAAATCTGGAAAACATCTAACAATCCAACATAGATATATTCCCATACATATACCTATGTTATCAAGAACATCCATCTCATTCACGAGGAAACAGATGGACCAAATCCTTAGCCAATGTAAAACTGTTCCAAAAAGGAAAGAATACCAGGAATGTAACACCACAAAGGCAAGTACCACAATGTTATTCCACACAGAAGATTAACAAAAATGTATCACCATGATGTTAAGTACCACAAAGGTACACCACATAGAAGAATACCACAACGGTAAGTACCACAAAGGTATGCAACACAAAAGAATACCACAAAGGTATCGCCATGAAGGTTAGTACCACAAAAGTACGCCACATAGAAGATTACCAAAAAGGTAAACAATCAGCTCACACTAGGTATAACTTAGGTATGTTAGCGTAGATGATTAGATGTAACTATTAAATCATCTTACACTGTTAAAAGGAAGGCCCACATAGGATCCTATATCATCATATCCCCATAGGATTTTAACTCATCAGACAGGCGTAGGATCCTAGCACAAGAGACCCACGAAGGATCCTAGAGTAGTCCTACAAGGATACCAATAGTGGATCCTTTTGGGATCCTGAAACACAGACCCACGAAAGATCCCAAAGCACAAACCCACATAGGATCCCTTTCTCAGGTTACAACAAGCTATAGGGTTCCACACTATGCTCGCATGATTCCAGAAGGGTCTTCTCCTCAAGCCACACGTTGATAATATAACTACCACGAAGTACCATGAAGAAGTAACCCAATGTTCCACCACATAATACTGGTATCAATGCAACAGACGATGTTTTAATTGGATTCTCGGTCTGTAAGTTATTATCTTTTTAGTCCCATGGGCCCGGTTGGATTCGGGTCTGATCCTACCGGGCCACCCCCCAAATTTATCCAAAACTCAAGTGGGGTATACCAAAAGGACCTTCTCGATCCATGGTTTCTGGTGCCACTGATGGTTCATCAAATGAACGCATGTATCTCATGATATGGCTGAAAGAACGAAAAGTGGGGTCAAAGTTGGTCCGGGTCCGGTCCGACCCTGTGCGTTGGGACTGACCCATCACACATGATGGCCAGCCTCATCCGCGCAGCATGATCACATGCCACGCCGCCACCAGTGTCTGACTATGCCGGGTACCCTCCCTTCACCACCGCGGCCCTTACACGACATGCGATGCAGACGCGCGCCGCCACCACCTCATCACGCTGTCGGCCTCTGCTAGCCGCTGCCCTTGCTCCGCCACGACCGACATGTCATGTCCCTTCTCTCACGACATGGTCACGCCACCACCTTCATTGGGGCTCGTCAGAGTTCCAGCCACCATTACTGAGCCCCATCAGTGTCGGTCGCTGTCACGATCACCGAAGAGGTTCTTTGGGTCCTCGGGCGTGCTCCGGTGGCTCATTCTTCATTCCGTAAAAATTTTCAGTCATCTAAGGATGTATCCATTGATTTAAAACCACCATAAAAATCACATAGGTTTCGGAGAGGTTGGGCCATGTTCTTTTGGCCCGCACCCACCACGTTATAACGGTAGCTAGTGGCTTATTCATTCTTGAATCATGGAGAACGTCAATTATGGGTAGGGGTATTTAAAACAATAATAAACCCCAACTCGATTGCTCATTGGAAGAGGACACGAGGAAGAAGATGAAGAGAGTTCCAATTATCGTCACTTTTGCAACAGACTTCAAATTTCGGGTTCGTGTGTCGTCGTCATTATTGATTCCGAAGCACTTTCTTCATTGGGGAGGGCATTCATTGTTTGGAGGAAACGTTTCTCCAATGTTCTCCAAGGCTCTCCCCCAATTCTCTTTTTCCATCCAATCCTCTCAATAGAAAAGAGGATACAATATAATAGAAATAATTTTAACAATTTAATTCCACATTGGTACAATTAATGTTGATAGATTTAATTAATTGAAATATGCTCAATCAATTAAATAGAGAGTTGAAAGGTTTTCCCCCATTAAGTGGGGTTTGTGTAGTCCCCACCATTAATATCAAATTAGGAGGTTTTTTGCTTGGGTGGTCCCCACCATTACACATCCAAATGGGAGTTTAAAATGAAGTAAAATTTTGTTCTTTGTTTTATTTTTACTTCCACGAAAAGCAATAAAACTAACTTTTATCCTTGTCCTACTATGTTTGAGGTGAAAGTCTCCTTAATCGAATACTAGTGATGTGAGTTCAATGGTTCCCTAGGACTTTTATTCTAATCACCGGTTCAAAAGTTACAAAAACTCACCCACACATTTACTAAACATACCCAAAAAAGTTCAGGAATTCATTCTGGGCACACCGGGCCACGGAATCATGCACCGCCAATTTTCAAAAACTAGTAAAAATCCTATATAATTAAAAACAAATTACATGGAATTTCTAATTATTTACAACTTATCATTATATTTAGGATATATACATGTTTTTAACTGGTTCCCTCCTCCATACATCACAATAATTGTACCTGTTTAAGGGGACATCCCAAATTTTACCCAATTTTAAGTGCATCGTATATTCTATTTCAACAACAACTATTTTTATAAAATCAGTATTTGTATTATGTAAGCCTTTTTGGTACACTTGCGGTTTTATATAAAATATTTTTCCCTTTTCAATTTTAAATTCTCTTTAGTATTTTAGGTAAATCCACCCTAAAATGTTTTAATGATAAAATTGAAATAATACTCCTCTTACATGTTTTAAATTATATTTCACATCACATAAAATCTTATTTGAGAATTTTCCTTATAAATTTCAATGTTTTTAATTCCCTTCTTTCATGCACACTTGAATGACATTTCAATCTATTATTCATTATGACATGATGATGATACCCAGTTTTTTCCATGGGTACCGTTATGTTTATGAATGATTGATTATATATGATTATATATGTGGAATGCATATTGATGAACATGTTATGGTGGTTGTGTCATGATAGTGCTCTAATTCATTGGGTAAAGTTGAGTATCATGAGTTTTTATGTTCAATGGTTGTGGCGGTTAGCCTTGACTCATGAAACCTTGTGCAATGGACTTAGTGGTTAATATTTTCATGTTATTTTCTTTGTGAAATGAGCCTTGACTCATTCTAAAGTCATTTTTATGTTGTATCCACCTAACTATGACTCCATGTTTATATGATCCCACATTTATATGTTATGATTCCATATGTTCCATGCATTTTAATATCATTATGTCATGTCTTCTAAACCATGTGCTAAAGCATTATTCATATGATTATTACCTTAATGGGATTTTAGACCGGCCTTATGTTCATGTCATTGCATGGTTATCCTATGATTATGTATGATCTTAATGGATGTTAGGAGCTCTTTATTAATGAAAAATAATGAAATTTTTCATTTAGTCCGTCGTTTTATGGTTTGTGTAACATTTCTTCCAAGAAACTAGATATCACGATCCCTGGCTTGTAAGATGATGCTTTATAATGTTTAAAACTGTGCAATGATATGTGTAAAAGGATAAGGTCACTGTTGTTGGTATCAAAGTAAATGTATAGTTTTTATGGAGATTTTCAATAGTTCACAATAGTAAAAACCTTATGGTTGAGACTAAGTATATGAAAACAACCCTAAATATTGTTAAGTATAGAGTAAGTGGTTTATCAAGAAAATTCATCCCAATCAGGATATGAACCATTAGATGCGACTCCTACACAAATTTAACTAGGGGGGGGGGACATGAAAACACCGCCTTGAGATAGACTAGAACGGAAACATATGGATGAATATGGGCATTGATGTAGTATTGTTTTGATACTCCTTGGGGATATGATTTGGTAAGTTAATGAGCTCAGAAAAACCTATTATCTAGGAATTACAGGATATCCCATACAAATATAAGTTATGAAATAGATCGAAGAAACAATAGATTTAAACATGGTGAATCATAATATAGGATATACTTATCATTTACAAGTTTATCCTTTTATGTTAAAAGTTTCCTTTATGATTTTTTGATAAGTATTCAAGAACCCTAATTGAACGTTCTATTTTTTAGTTAATGTGTCGAAATAGAAGAACAAATGAAAATAATAACTGTGATTGTGAATGTAATGATTTCTCTACTGATATATAAAATATGATGGGAGTGGGAGCTCAAAACATCATGATAGTACTTTCTCAGATAGCCCAAGTTATGAATAATAACATGAGTCATGTATAAAAACCTCCTCCTCTACGGAAAAAGAATGCTGTTGGTGAATCCTTCATGCATCAATGAACTCCAACGTTTAGTGGATATTCTGATCCCCTTCTCGTGGAACAGTGGATTAAATCGATTGAAAATATATTATATGTCCTCTAGTACTCGGAAGAACAGAAAGACATATTTTTATTCTATCATTTTTATGAAGAATGTGATCAATGGTGTACACTGATTGGGAATATGATGTCCCAAGAATAAATTGATTCAATGGATATGGGTGAAATCAAGAAAATGTTCTTAATAAATATTTTCCTTATACCATCCACCTCACGATGTAAAGAGAGTTTCTAAAACATAAGCCGAAGGAAGATGATTCCATCAAGGAATATAAAGGTAAATTTACATGGATTACATGATATGCATCCATCATTGTCATGAACATAGAAATATAGGTATATAACTTATTTAGTAAACAAAATATGCGTCTATAAAACGTTTTGGTGATTCAAGACTCTTACAGTTATGAGGAGATTGTCTGTTGTACCCATAATGATGAAATTAAGATCAGAGACTCTCAATGTTCTTATTGTCCTTGTGACAAAAAGAAAAAAATGGAGTCTAATATGCATGGTTTTAAAAATAAATCCATGGATGGAATGATGGTCAAACATACCACGTTTCAAAATTGAGGAAAGATTCCTCCTAGGAACTGTCTAAATGAAACATAAAATTGCATCAAATGTGGAAATATGGGTCATCTAGAAAATAAAAATCAAAGGGATATGAAGAATCCCACTACTATGGAAATAGAGAAAAAGATTCTAATCCATGTTCAGCCTGTAGTGAAGTGTTACAACTGCAAGTATCATGGCAATTATGGGAACAATTTCCCTAATCCAATGGTTATTAGAGGAAATCAACAACAACCTCCATGGAAACAAGAAATGGATTATATTATCAGTATAGTTGAAGTGGATCTTGATAAGATGAGGTTCATGAATACTAGTTATTCATTCAAGTATAGAATACATTCTATTTGATTCTATTTTTTTACATTCCTTCATATCTTTCATGTTTAGTAGAACTATTCAAACACCACCTAAAAAATTTGAGGATAAGTAATCTATGAGAACAATGACTGGGGAAATAATTGCTTCTATGGTTAATGACTCCTACCTGGAAAATGTTTGTGGATTGAACCTCCGTTAAAATATATTCATACTTCTAATGGTGGAGATCAATTATATTTTTGTAATGGATTATATTGCATTATGTATATCCTACATTAATTGTTGGGAAAGGGAGATCACTATTCACATCCTAGAGTGTCTCCCAATAATGTAAAATTGTGAGGAGGAAGAAGAGAGTCATTCAAGAATCATTGTATCTTGTGTGGATATTACTACCTTATGAGAATGCATGTGTAGAAAAAAAAATTGAGACAAAATATATTATACATCTCAAATATATTCTCATCGTGAAGGATTACACTGAGGTATTCCCTAAAGAATTTCCTTATCTCCCCCCTAGTCAACTGGTTATCGTCTCAATTGAAAGTATTCTTGGATCCCAACGTATATCAAAGACAAGATATAGAATGGCCACTATATAGTTGGAAGATCTAAAGAAGCATTTGTAGGAGAATCTAGAGAAGGGTTTTATACGCCCGAGTGATTCACTATGGGGTTTACCAGTCCTATTTGTCAAGAAGAAGGATGGATCAATGAACACATGAATTGATTATTGTGAGATCAATAAAATCACAATAATTAAATTTTTCCCCTACCTTATAGAGATTATTTGATTGATCATCTTCGCTATGCTAGTTAATTATATAAGGTGGAACTTCGGTCAGGACATCGCCTATTAAAGGTGAGGAAGGAAGATATTACTAAAAATTAACTTTGAAAAAGGTATGGACTCTAAGAGTTCATAGTGATTCCCTTATGGCCCACTAATTATTACAAAATATTCATATATTTCCTAAA